>OY856188.1:227674844-227838648 GCA_963693315.1 Diogma glabrata | reverse complement strand
AACGCAATAAAGGATTTAAAAGCCTTAAGGTACCGATATTTTCATATTTTTATATTTTTGTGTGTATAAATATTAAATAGATCAGTTAATTAGTTGTTTTAATTTGTTTTCATTTTTAATAAACTTATTGTTTCGTACATACACTGTTTTCTGTACAAAATTACCGTACAAATTGCTGTGTACGCATATTTGTGATAAATTATTAATTTTAAAATGAATCATTTTTTCTATGGATGATTCAATATCCCACTTAACAACTAGACAGTAACAAGAGATTTTGAAAGATCGTGGCTGCCCAATTCATTATAAAAGAAAAATAGATTTGATATTAAGGCTGAGGGAGTCTATGTTAGCTGGTACTTCCGAATCTAAAGAAGTAGATATTGAGGTGGATAATTTAAATAAAACTTCTAACGATTTACTTTTGGAGGATAAAAATATAGATACAAAACAGTTAGAAGAATCATATAAAAAAGTAACGCAACAAGATTCAACAATGATCTTGAAAAATGCTTTTTCATTTCAAGATGTTGAGGAGGCTTTGGAAAAATTTGACGGTGAGAAAAGCAAAAATATTAAAAAATGGTTAGCAAGGTTTGAAGAAGTAGCAGTAGCGTTTGATTGGAATGACTTGCAAAAGTTTTTATATTGTCGGCGATTATTGCAAGGTGCAGCAAAAATAGCAGTAGAAGCAGAGGAAAGTTGTGCAGTTTGGGCTACATTAAAAGGTGTTTTAATAGAGAATTTAATGAAGAAGTATAGAGTAAGGCTACTCATCAAATGTTATCCACGACCAGAAAAGCAGACAATGAATCTTTATTAAATTACTTTTTTAGAATGAAACAGATAAGCAGTGCTGGTAATATTAGTGAGCGCGATTTAGTCGAATATATTGTCGCCGGAATAAACGATTCTAAAAAGATGAAGAGGTCTCTACAAGAAAAACCAATTTTAGGCCATATAATAGTACGCTTTTCACAAAAACAAATGCAGAAAACAACACAAGCAACAACAATAGCAACAGTAATAAGTATAACAGCAGGCAAGCAAATTATAAAAATTATCAGGGTAGACATTTTAAGTATGCATGTTTCAATTGTGGTTCCAGAGAGCATAAGCGTGCAGATTGTACAAGTGAAACTAAATGTTTCAAATGCAGCAAATTTGGACATGAGTCACAAAATTGTCCAAATGCTACGTCTACTTCCACCGATAACAACGTCTTGAATATAATAGTCAGTCAGAAACAACACAAAACGAATTATCGAATTAAATGGAATATCAATAGAAGCATTAATTGATACGGGTAGCGACGTCACTATTATTCGTAAAAGTGCAGTAACCAGAATAACAAACATTGTAAGGGAGTATGATAGATCAAAATTTGCGGGTTTTGGCAGTGGTGAAAGTTCTACAACAGGTGTATTTAACGCAGTAATAAGAGTGGATGATGTTGAAATGATTGGAAACTGTTACATTGTCGAAAACAACGCAATCAAAGTCGATTTAATTTTGGGAAACGACTTTATAAGTCAAGCCGAAATTTTAGTTAATAAGAACGGTGTTAAATTTCGAAATATAAGACAAACAAGTGATACACATTTAGCAGATATAATGAACATTCAAGTGAAAGAAAATGAAGAGCTAAATGTTTCGCCAAAATATGAAAAAATTGTTAAGGATTTGGTTCAAAACTACAACCCAAGTTATGCGAAACCAAGCCCTGTGTCATTGAAAATTGTGCTGACTAATGATACACCAATATTTACAAGACCTAGGAGACTACCTTTAATTGAGCAGCAGGTAGTTCAGCAACAAATAGAGCAATGGTTACAACAAGAAATTATAAGGCCTTCTTCATCCGAATATAGTAGTCAGGTGGTGGTAGTTAAAAAGAAGGATAATAGTCCAAGAGTGTGCATTGATTACCGTAAGTTAAATTCACTGATTATTAAGGATCAGTTCCCTATGCCAATCATTGAAGAACAGCTGGATAAATTAGCAGAAGCAAAAGTTTTTTCCACATTGGATTTAAAAAATGGTTTTTTTCATGTACCTGTCGATGAAAATTCAAAACAATTTACAGCATTCGTTACATATCAAGGTCATTTTGAGTTCAATAAAGTACCATTCGGACTAAAAATTTCGCCGGCCATATTCCTACGCTTTATTAACATTGTGTTCAAGGAGCTGATTAATAATAACATCATAATTACTTATATGGATGATATCATTATACCATCCAAAAATGAAGAACAAGGAATTAGTAAATTGAAAATGGTATTGAATCAGGCTGCAGAAAATGGACTCAGCATTAAGTGGACCAAGTGCCAATTTCTTCAAAGAAGAGTAGAATTTTTGGGACACGTGATCGAAAACGGGAAAGTAAAACCTTCTAAAGATAAAATAATAGCAGTTGAAAAGTTCCCGGAACCAAAAAATATTCAAAACGTGCAGTCATTTTTGGGACTAACAGGCTATTTCCGAAAATTTATACAGGATTACTCTATTATAGCTAAGCCACTTACAGACTTGCTTCGTAAGGAAGTTGCATTTAGATTTGGTATTGAGCAGAAATCAGCATTTTTGCAGTTGAAGGAAAGCCTGATGGGGTCGCCGGTACTCCAAATTTTTAAGCAGAATGCTCAAACAGAGCTACACACTGATGCAAGTCAGAAAGGATTTGGGGCTATACTTTTACAAAAAGCTGATGATGGGAAACTGCATCCTGTGTACTATATGAGCCGAAAAACATCAACGAGCGACGAAAAAATGCATAGCTATTATTTAGAAGTGAAAGCCGTTTATATAGCTTTGATTAAATTTCGTATTTACCTACTAGGTGTTCAATTTACCTACTAGGTGTCTAAAAAACTCGGCCTCCTAAATAGATGCAAAAATTTTTTCACTCCATACCAATTGCTCCATGTTTATAAGTCCTATATTCGTCCCTGTATGGAGTACTGCTGTCAAGTTTGGGGTGCTGCCTCTGTTTCCATCTTGGCCCTCTTGGACTCTGTTCAAAAGCGAGCTATACGAATTGTAGGTGATCGAACTTTGACATCAAAACTTGATTCCCTACAACATCGTCGCACTGTTGCTGACCTGGTTGTTTTTTACAAATGAAAGGTTGTTTTTTTCAGATGAAATCAGCGGCATCATGCCTCAAACTTATTCTTACCCCCGTTCCACTCGGCAATCGGCTGCCGCAACCAGTGAAACGGTAAAGATCCCGCGCTGTCATACTGGCAGATCGCAGAGAGACTTCTTTGTCCGAACTGCGTACAAATGGAATAGTTTGCCGGAACACTTAATCTCAGGTGGCTTCAACCCACAGATGTTTAAAAAAAGCGTTAATCTACACCTTAGAACGCCAGTTGTTGTGGGACCCAGGTCTAGACCTAGGTCTTAAAAGGTATTTATGTGTTGTTGTGACACATATTCTAAACCCTATTACACAACACATTTTATTAAAAAAAAAAAAAAAAAATTCAAGCTCGTGACAGATTGTCAAGCATTAGTAAGTACAATGAAGAAAAACGACCTACCTGCAGCAGTGGCAAGATGGGTATTATATTTTCAAGACTATAATTTTGAAGTAGAGCATAGAAAAAATGAACGTATGCGTCATGTTGACTCTCTCAGTCGATGTTATTCAATTTTTGCGATCGAAGATAAGGTGTTAGCGAGTATTAAAGAAGCACAACGCGGAGATCAATGGCTAGAAGCAATACGAGAAATTTTAAAAACAACAGACTACAAGAATTTCATAGTAAAGTCTGATATCATATGTAAGCAACAAGATGGAAAAACGTTGGTAGTAGTTCCAAAAAAGATGGAAAATCAAATCACACAAGGTAAACATGATGATGGACATTTCGGAGTCGATAAAACAGCATATGCAATTAGTACTGAATTTTATATGCCGAACATGAGAAAAAAAATTCAAAGCGTTATATCTAACTGTATTAAATGTATTTTAGCTAATCAAAAATCAGGTAAACAAGAAGGTTACTTGGAAACAATTGAAAAAGGTGACAAGCCGTTGCAAACTTTTCATTTAGATCATATGGGGCCAATGGATATCACCGCAAAGCAGTACAAATATATATTGTCAATAATAGATGGATTTTCTAAATATGTATGGCTATATCCTACAAAAACATTATCATCAGCAGAGGTTATACAAAAATTGTCAGAACAACAGTCATACTTTGGTAATCATGTTCGTTTGATAACCGACCATGGAACAGCATTCACCTCGGCCGAATTCAAAAAATACTGTGATGATGAAGGAATTCAACATACTTTAGTTACCACAGGAGTTCCTCGCGGCAACGGTCAAGAAATTATGTTTGGTGTAAAAATGAACAAAAAGCAGAACTTAAACATACAAGAGTTGATTGAATTAGAAAATCTAAACAGATTTGATGAGGAGCGAGACCAATTACGTTTTGTAGCAAAGAAACAAATCGAGAAAATTCAACAGGAAAATAGGAAAACCTACAACAAAAAACGAAAAGAAGCAAAGTCTTACCAGGTTGGTAATCTAGTAGCAATTAAAAAAACCCAGTTCGGGGTTGGTCAGAAACTTTGTTCCAAATTTCTGGGACCCTATGAAGTCATAAGAGTTGGCCGTCACAATCGATACACAGTTAGAAAAGTTACTGATGGCGAAGGTCCTCGACAAACATTAACAAGTGCTGATAACATGAAAGATTGGTATCAACCACAAAGCGACACGGAAGATGAAGACTCGCCGGAGACCGAGCGAATACAGGATGGCCGATTGTAGGAATATTCGCCGCAGGAATGTTTGCAAACTCTGATTATAAAAGATCTATTAGAAAAACAGCTGTTATCCAAACCAGTACCAATTATTTAATTTAATAATTACTTTTGATATAAAAAGTGCCGAAATGAGTTAGTCGCTGTGTGCCGGCAGTATAAGCTGAAATTAATTAAATATAAAAATTGTGATCAAAAAATATATATAAATTGAGTTTTTTTTGTAAATAAAGTTGTTAAATATCACTAAGTTTTTGTTATTATTTTAAAACGTGTCAATTTAGTAGTGTTCCATACCACATATATATATATATATATATATATATATATATATATATATATATATATATATATATATATATATATATATATATATATATATATATATATATATATATATATATATATATATATATATATATATATATATATATATATATATATATATATATATATATATATATATATATATATATATATATATATATATATATATATATATATATATATATATATATACTAGCAGGACCCGGCGTGCTTTGCTACGCTTATAAATAAAGCTTGTGCACAGACATTTTGTTGACGTAGTAGCAATGATTTCAAAAAGTGGTAACGAGAATGATCGCATAATTTTTAATTTATCTTTTTAAAAATATGGATGAAAAATAATCAGCACTCTTACTGATCAGTTCGGATATATGAAAAATTAGCGATCAAATAAGTTTTCAAGTAAGCAAAAAAAAATTTAAGCAACTTGTTGAATTAGTAGAGGTGTGTCATCTCTATATATAACATAATACAGAACATAAATAGATTTACAAATGTTCGCAGTACCCATATGTTCAATGTGCTGATTGCTCACTAAGAAAAGAGAACCTACAGGTTTCTAATGTTCAATTTCCCGATGCTTTTGCAGGTTATACATTATTTGTTGTGGCTCCATTGTTGGTTCAGATATAGAGGTTATCTAGTTTTATGCCTCTATTCTATCTACGCAACATAATTGTCCATACGAAAATCAATCCGTTCTACATCTAAAGCGCGCACTTTTAATGATTGAGTGTGATCTTTTTTTATGGTGATTGCAAACATCAATTTAAATTGACAATTGTGATCTTTTGAATTGAAACGCTAATCACCCGTATTGTACTTATATTAAACCTAATCATCAGTATTGTATTTATATTAACGACGTAATTTCACATTGACCGACGGAGCAGATCGATTCGACGGTAGCATTAATAATTGATTGAGAACTAAGTTCGCAAATACTACGCACAGATCTTCAATCATTTTGCTATATAGGACAGGAAATATCATCAACCATGTGCGATTTATATTTTTTCCCATAACGTTCTTGTAGATGAAGAACAGTAAGCGGTCAGCATGATTTTAAACATAGCTCGAACTCAGTTTGGAGGTGAAGTGCTGCACGTGTCATTGATGAATGATACATACATCCCAGTGCTGCTTCATTGTAGCACGCTAAAACTGAAATGTTGCCTTTATTAAAGTACTTTCTAACTTACGTATTTGACTGATTTGACGTATATACCGTATTCCAAGTTTATGTGCGATCTGTATGTTCTTTGTAGCAAAGGATTAATATGGAACAACCATCCATGTTTATGGAACTATTTCCATGTTCCCGTTTCGCATATCTATATATTGTTACCTTACCGCCATCTGCTGCGGCTCTTCTTTTATATAAAGGATCATCGTTTCATGTAACTGAATTTCGTGTAACTGACTGAATCCTTGGTGATATCACTTTGCGTACTTTGGATTCAGTGGATTCAGTGTTCTGGAAAGCTCATGTTACATATTTTTTGTCACAACTTCCTACAAATCTTTATCGAAGCTGGCATCGGATATTTGCCGTGTGCATTTGAGATGATTTTGTGTGTGTGCGTTAGTTGTGAATAACCGTCATATTAAATTGGCTCTCGCAAATATACTGGTACTTCAGAGAAAAGCTTGGTTTGATTTAATCGAATGAATATTAAACGTTCTGTTTCGAATGTTTTTGCATACATATCTACCATGTATTGGTGAAACAATTGACGGCATTTCCAAATGTGGAAATCTTCGCCTCGAATCATTAATCCCTCTTTTATTGACAAAAATTATATCCCGGTTGAAATTTATTGCCGACTTTTGTAACGATCGCAATAATCGCAAAACAATAGTAAAACCAAATTCATCTTCGTTTTCAATTCAATAGAAATGTATTTCATTAGTTTCCGTTCATTTTTACATTAACAATAATTTTAAAATTTTCTAATACTTTACTGCTAGTTAAATTTCGAATATACTATAAAAAGCAACCGAACGTACTCAATTTTATTTCCAATTCTGGCGAACAGATGTCGTTGTCGTTGTTAATCTTTGTTGAATTTTGAAGATTACCCGATTTTTTTTTGACATCATAAGATGGCAAAAAGCAAAATCACATTTTGCAATTTTAAAAAGATTCATTCCAGTTTTGTGATTAAAAAGAAAATGTTCAATTGTTTCTTGTTTTAAACATTAAATAAACATAGCTTATAGTTAAATAGAATTAAATTTTGTGTCTGGAAACATAAAGAATATCTTCAAATAATTTTAACACAGTTTAATAATAAGTTATTCCACTTATTCTGACAGGTTAATTATTGTATGAAGTAAAATAATTTTGATCCAATTTCTATGATCAAAACAAAATGTTTGTTGCATCTAAAGAATAAAGTGGTTGAAGATAAATGATGTAGTATTATTTTAAATTTATAATGGCTAATCCTTTTGATAGTGATAATGATATCTTGGAAGGATTTTTTATGTCCGATTTGTAAAGAAGATTTAAAAACACCAGAACGTCTAACATCACACGTCGAGAATTTGCACTCAGAAGAACAAGATTTATTGAAATCATTGAAAGATATTTTTAGTATTGCAAGGAAAAAAATATATAAAAATTATTGATGAAACAGTGGAATTAGCAAGAAATTTTGATGAACCAGATCATCAATCAACAATTTAAGATAAGTTATTGTTTTATTTTATATTAGTATTGAAATTTAGTTTTTTTTTGTGTGTTTTAACTTGGGTATTTTGATGACAGGCTAATTATACAAAATAAGAGATTCCCAATCTCAAGGGTCGTACAGGGGATAAACTGCATCCCGGGTAAATTATAATAGTTAACAAAGGTCCAAATATAATAACTGGCTCCGTTTCAGGGCCTGTATTATAACGTAGCGCCGAACAAAAAGGGACCCGTTAGCTTAATTACAGTTATATTATTTGGTGGGAAAATATTTTCCAAGTTGGGCGTTGGCAAGCCGGTTTTTTTTTGGAAAAAACTTTTTTTTGTGGAACATTTTATATTATTATATTTATATATTTATATATTAATTGATTATTTCAATTCAGATTAATTAATATCTATATATAGTTTATTTTTCGTGTCGGTTTATTTAGCTAAATTTGGTTAAAAAGCTAGAGGAAAAAATAAAGGTTTAGTTTCTAAGGTGTTCATGTGTATATTTATCATAAGTACTCTAAATTTATATTTTCAAAATTTAAAGAATTCCGCGTTTCTCTTTGTAAGTTTTAGGATAAACCAGTTGTGGTTTTTTTTTTGGTAATAGGGTGGTGGCAACCGGTTTGGGCCGTGGTTGTCAATCAGCTTTTTGTTTATCTTGAAATAAACCAGTTATTGGTTTCGTTTTGGTTTTGATTAGGAAATTATATATTTTGAATTTTGATATTTTAATTTTGAAAAAAACCGTTTTGGGACAGCAATTTTTTTGGAGATTGTTTTTTGTGCTGTCATTTGCTTTTAGTAATACTAATTGTTTTTTTATTTGGAAAAAAGAAAACCGTTTTGGGGAAGCAGTTTTTTTTTGAAATTTTTTTATGCTACCATGTACATATTGTACATATAATTGTTTATATATTGTACATATTTTTGGATGATGCAATTAATTTATATATGAAATTAATCGTATGTTTCTCTGATTGTGGTTAAGTCATGTTTCTATGAGTTTTAGGATGTTATTAACGTAATAAAGGTTAACATTGACCAAACAGCTTTTCAACAGTTTTGTATAAGTTTAAATCTTTCGTCACTACCT
This sequence comes from Diogma glabrata, assembly GCA_963693315.1. NCBI lineage: Eukaryota > Metazoa > Arthropoda > Insecta > Diptera > Cylindrotomidae > Diogma > Diogma glabrata. Next base: position 227,829,745 of record OY856188.1, on the reverse strand, counting down.
TCAAAGTATTATTGGTCTATGTTTATGGAAGTACATTGAAAATAATTAATTCCCATCAACTTTATAGAGTGAGCCGGATCCAAATCAATATCTCTACATTTGTCAATATTGATCCGCTAATGTACGTATACAGATCTCGTATGAGTCCATTTTAGCTACCACCATTTTTTTTAGAATTATTTTTTCATTGCGATTAATTTTAAAAAGTGGTATAAATATGGAAATAATTATTTTTAGCTAACATTTATTTTTGTTTTGGATACAATAAATAAAGCGAAAGATTTAACCTAAACAAATATATTAGAGTTAATAACTTAAAAATTAGTAAGCTTAGTTTTGAATTTAAAATAATCGTAATTTTTTTTTTAAATTACCAATTTATTATTTAGTCTGAAGATTAAATTTAATTAATTTCATGTAAAACTTTATTAACACATATTATGTATTTCATGTTTCGATTTAGCATTTTTAAATAAGAAATTATTTAGATTATGGATAAGTTATATAGTATTTAGGTTTATTGATTCACTTTTCTCAGCGGTAGGCCTAAAAAGCCATCCATAGAGCTTCACTCTTTAACATTGATGACGTTCTTAGATCGCCTATGACCACCGGGGTTATGCGATCGATGAACATTAGTTTCTTCTCTTCATTCGGCGAGGAAGTCCTCAGGGACGAGGAGTGGTGTTGCTGTGTTTGTACTTAGGTGCAAACCAGTTGTACCATTCCTTGCTCAGAGGCTTCTTCGGTGTAAGGAAGAGAAGAACCAATTATACTTTTGCTTTCAGGATCAGAGGCTTCACCTCATACAAATTCAAAAACTTTCCATTTTTCCATTTAGCTTTTACAATAAAACAATTTTTCATAGAGTTAAGGGTTTGAAGTCTGGTGCTCGGGAGCGTTCTACAACTTTCGCATTAGGTTTAGTTGTAATTTATTTGTAGGTTAAGCAAGCACAACTGGGTCAGTAGAAATGGACCAAGTGTCTAATCGTGACAGTTGTGATTGTTTTATTAGGTTGGGGAGAATCTGTTCTGTAGAATCTGGTCGTTAGGGGCTTTTCTGGTCAGTTCTCACATGCATGGTTGGAGTGGGCTCGCGAACGCGATATTTCAAATTTAAATGAAATGGATATTGTACCATACTTACTTTTTATATTGTCTCCAGACGAATCTTGATTTTGGGAATCTCTTATATTATTAAATAAAAATAAAATAAATCAAATAAATTTTTCAATTAACTAAATAAAATTTTTATTAAATAAATAATTTTTTTTAAAATTTAAGTTAATTTTAGGTAACTAAATAAATAATTTTTTTTAACTAAGCAAATTACATCAAGATATAAATAAATATTTTTTATTTTTTTAAAAAAAAAAAAATAAATCAATATTTCAAAGTTAGGACGGTGCATCCAATAAATAAACATCCTTTCTGAATAATTTTCATTTTTTTCAATTTTTTTAAAAATAAATAAATATATTTTAGGGGTGCTATCGTCAATAACTAATTTTAGGTATATATAATTATTTCAGTATATCTGAAATTAAATAAATAAATTATACTTTTACATATATAATGTTTTAGGAATTTTTGTGAAAGATTCAGCAAAGATTGGCTACGACGGTGGTCCTTTTTGTTCCTTTATAAAGTTTGTTTTTACAAGAAAATCTTGTATGTTTTCGAATTAGGCGTTCGGTGTTTTTTTTCGTTTTTGTGCTTTCATCCTTTTTACATTTCCGTCGTACTGGCTCCATTTTTTTTTGTTGAGAGTTGGTTTTACTATTGTTGGTGATTGCGAGTCATGATTTTGCGGGTTTTACCATCGAAATCTCTAGCGTCTGTTTCCTATATACCAAGCCTAAGTTTTTCAATATATTTTTTTTTATAAAATTAAATTTAGTGTTAGAATCATTAGTTGTCATAAATTAAACATATATTCTTAATCATTAGTTATTATAGTTATAAATTTAATTCTCGGTTTTTAGAATTTAAATAGGTGTTATATTTAATATTACTTAGTTATTATAATTTTTTTTATTAGTTATTAGAATTTCTATTATTAGTTTAAGTTTAATAGTGCTTTGGTGGTTTCTGTCATGGAGGGGATGGCGACGTTTTTGTGATTTCAAGAGTAGAAATCTTGATTTTTACCTTGAATTCATGGTGTAACGATCGCAATAATCGCAAAACAATAGTAAAACCAAATTCATCTTCGTTTTCAATTCAATAGAAATGTATTTCATTAGTTTCCGTTCATTTTTACATTAACAATAATTTTAAAATTTTCTAATACTTTACTGCTAGTTAAATTTCGAATATACTATAAAAAGCAACCGAACGTACTCAATTTTATTTCCAATTCTGGCGAACAGATGTCGTTGTCGTTGTTAATCTTTGTTGAATTTTGAAGATTACCCGATTTTTTTTTGACATCATAAGATGGCAAAAAGCAAAATCACATTTTGCAATTTTAAAAAGATTCATTCCAGTTTTGTGATTAAAAAGAAAATGTTCAATTGTTTCTTGTTTTAAACATTAAATAAACATAGCTTATAGTTAAATAGAATTAAATTTTGTGTCTGGAAACATAAAGAATATCTTCAAATAATTTTAACACAGTTTAATAATAAGTTATTCCACTTATTCTGACAGGTTAATTATTGTATGAAGTAAAATAATTTTGATCCAATTTCTATGATCAAAACAAAATGTTTGTTGCATCTAAAGAATAAAGTGGTTGAAGATAAATGATGTAGTATTATTTTAAATTTATAATGGCTAATCCTTTTGATAGTGATAATGATATCTTGGAAGGATTTTTTATGTCCGATTTGTAAAGAAGATTTAAAAACACCAGAACGTCTAACATCACACGTCGAGAATTTGCACTCAGAAGAACAAGATTTATTGAAATCATTGAAAGATATTTTTAGTATTGCAAGGAAAAAAATATATAAAAATTATTGATGAAACAGTGGAATTAGCAAGAAATTTTGATGAACCAGATCATCAATCAACAATTTAAGATAAGTTATTGTTTTATTTTATATTAGTATTGAAATTTAGTTTTTTTTTGTGTGTTTTAACTTGGGTATTTTGATGACAGGCTAATTATACAAAATAAGAGATTCCCAATCTCAAGGGTCGTACAGGGGATAAACTGCATCCCGGGTAAATTATAATAGTTAACAAAGGTCCAAATATAATAACTGGCTCCGTTTCAGGGCCTGTATTATACTTTATTAATTGTCACTTCGTTTATTGTCCGAGCATTGAATCTTCTCATATGTTCTCAAGCAGGCGTTTTGTCAACCTGACCTATTGAAACTTATATATGTATCACATACATCATGTCAACTGCTGTTTTGAACAAATGCACAAAATCGTTTTTTGAAATCTGGTTTTCAAAAAACTTATCAAAATGCCATTCCGTGTAGAAGTATTTGGTAAAATATACAATAGAGCCAATTTCCATGCAATGAGCAAAAATGAAATAGAACATTTTTATGACCGTATGTATATAAATGTATGTACACATGTGTTGAATGGTCTAGTGGTTAGCACTACTTCTATTTAGGTCAAAGTGTTGTTATACAAAGTCATTAAAAAACATAAACACACTGGTTACACAATAACACTGGACACTGGAGTGGTTATACAATTAACCGGTAATCAGCAAATATGGTTGATAAATTGGACAAAACTATATATGGGTGATCAGATCACCCATACATAACTAATCGATTAAATTAAGTCTTTAAGTGAAACTCGACCATAAAAAGATTGAATTGAGATTAATGCAGGTGAGGGGCGCTTCTCGACAGCTTACATTCCTATATGAAACGCATATCGCTAAAAAAAACTATATAATAACCTTTCTGAATGCAACATTGTGTCCAAATTTCAAGAGAATCGATCCATTACATTCCTAGATTGCCTATTTTGAACCAACGAACATTTGCATTTGTATTTATCATATATAGATATGTAGATAGAAAATAGATAGATAGATTAATAGATTGATCAGTTGTTGACTACTGAGAATTGAAGAGTATTCCAGTACTAATATCCTAATTAAAAAATGGAGGTTGGTGGTAGAAGGGAGAAAATAAGGGATTATATGTATTTTGTAAAGACAAATCATAAAAAAATAAAAATAAAAAATTTTTTCTGAAAAATACAAAACATTTTGGGGGGGAGGGCCCCCCTTATCACTTATGTGTATAAAAAATAGTTTACGACCGATTCTCAGACCTACCGTATATACACATAAAATTTCATGGAAATCGATCAGGCCGTTTCGAAGGAGTAATTGAAGAGTATTCCAGTACCTACTAATATCGCAATTAAAAAATGGAGGTTGGTGGTAGAAGAGGGAAAATTAGGGATTATATGTATTTTTTAATGTCAAATCATAAAAAAATAAAAATAAAAAATTTTGTCTGAAAAATACAAAAAATGTTTGGGGGGAGGGCCCCCCTTATCACTTAAGGCTATAAAACATAGTTTATAACCGATTCTCAGACCTACCGAATATACACATAAAATTTCATGGAAATCAGACAGGCCGTTTCGGAGGAGTAATTGAAGAGTATTTCAGTACTAATATCGCAATTAAAAAATGGGCGTTGGTGGTAGAAGGGAGAAAATGAAGGATTATATGTATTTTTTAATGTCAAATCATAAAAAAATAAAAATAAAAAATTTTGTCTGAAAAATACAAAAAACTTTTGGGGGGGAGGGCCAAGGGGGGCTCACTTAAGGGTATAAAAAATAGTTTACAACTGACTCTTAGACCTACCGTATATACACATAAAATTTCATGGAAATCAGTCAAGCCGTTTCGGATTAGTAATTGAAGAGTATTTCAGTACTAATATCGCAATTAAAAAATGGGAGTTGGTGGTAGAAAAGAGAAAATTAGGGATTATATGTATTTTTTAATGTCAAATCATAAAAAAATAAAAATAAAAAATTTTGTCTGAAAAATACAAAAAAATTTTGGGGGGAGGGCCCCCCTTATCACTTAAGGGTATAAAAAATAGTTTACGACCGATTCTCAGACCTACCGTATATACACATAAAATTTCATGGAAATCAGTCAAGCCGTTTCGGAGGAGTTTAATTACAAACACTGTGACACGAGAATTTTATATATATAGATATATATATATATATATACATATATATATATATATATATATATATATATATATATATATATATATATATATATATATATATATATATATATATATATATATATATATATATATATATATATATATATATATATATATATATATATATATATATATATATATATATATATATATATATATATATATATATATATATATATATATATATATATATATATATATATATATATATATATATATATATATGATAATTTAAGTATTGAGCTTGAATATATTATATATATTTGGTTATTTTTTTTCGGGTTTAGCTCTAGTGGATGAAGTTAATAAAAGAAACAAAAATATTTCAATTAGTTATCGCTACGTTTCGATACGAATCCCGCATCATCTTCAAGCGAAAATTTTAATTGTGTATAATAAAAAAATAATTTATGGAAACAACAAATTAAAAACAATAATTATTAAAAATCAAACTAAAACTAAAAAAAGAAACAATTTTTTAACCAATATACTATGATTGGAAATGTTTTGGGAGATTACTTTAACCAAAATTATTAAATTGTTTTACTTTAAATATTGTTTGATTTTATAATTCCATCATAAATATTTTGAAAATCACAATCAATTTGTCTATTGAGTGTGGGTTTTCGTTTTTTGATGAACAACATTTCAGATATTTTTCGTTTCTTTTGATTCGCCTGTTTTTCCAAAATTCTAACGTTTTCCATTGAGACGACATGATCTGTGTCTTTAATGTGTGTAGATAATGAACTATTATCAGGTGGAGAATTGTGGGTATGTTGGTATAAACGTTTATTCATATATTGTGAAGTCTGTCCTATATATACTTTTTCACATGAACATTTTATTTCATAAATAACATCTGATTGAAATTTAATAGGATCTCGATCTTTTAATTTAGAGAAAATAGATGTGCCTGTACAATTATATGATCTTCCTACTGTTTCAATATTGTATCTTCTTAGTAGTGATTTAATGTTCTCAAATAAATGTTTGACATAAGGAAGTGAAACGAATTTTGTTTCATCATCAATTTGTGGATTTGAATTTGGATGTTCAATAAAATTGGTATTATTATATTTCATGATCGTTGTTCTCAAGATCCTTTTAATCAGTTTAATTGGGTAATTGTTAGTTTTCAGTGTTTTTTCTAACAAAACGAAATTCTCTTTGTGGTATTTCTCATCAGATAGTTGAAGAATTTTCCTAGTAAGTACGGATATAGTATTTTTCTTGTAGCTCAAAGGTAGCCATGAATTGAAATCCAAATACCGACCGGACCAGGTTGGTTTATGGTACCAGTTGGTGCTGATGGTACCATCGTTATTTCTTATCACTAGAGTATCAAGGAAAGAAATTTTACCGTCTTTCTCTGACTCTAATGTAAATTGAATATTCGTATCAAAATTGTTAAATTTATTTAAGAAAATATTTACTTTATCCTTTGGAACAGTCGTGATTATATCGTCCACATATCTGAAGAAAAATATTGGTTTGAACTCAAGTGATGTAAGAACATTAGATTCTACATGTTCCATGACTAGATTTGCCAACATTGGGCTTATTGGTGAGCCCATTGGAGATCCAAATTTTTGCTGATAAATTTTGTTGTTGTAAGAGAAGACACAATTATTCAGAACTAGTTCAACAGCATCCATGAACTGAGACTTTAATAAGTTTATGTTTGCTCTCTTCTTAATCTGTACCCAATCTTTGGATAGAAGCTTTAACACTAGTTCTGAATCAATGTTCGTGAAAAGTGAAACAACATCCAACGAAATTATAATATGATTATCAGGTATTTTGATATTCTTTATTTTCTCTTTGAAATCATGTGAGTTTAAGATGTTTGTTGAAGTATTACCAATACTGGGTTTAATGATTCCACACAAGAAAGAAGACAAGTTATAGCAAGGATCACCAATAGAACTTACTATTGGTCTGTAAGGTGTATTCTCTTTATGTACTTTAGGAAGACCATAAAGATGTGCGATTTTACTATTATGACGTCTTAACTTTTTAGCTTGTAATTTTGTTATTCTATTATTATCTTCAAAAGTGGATATCAAACTGTTCACTTCACGTTGTATTCGTTGTGTAGGGTCTTTATTTAAGATAATATAAGTTGATTCGTCATCTAGCATATTCTGCATTTAGGTTTTATAATCAGATTTTGTTGTAATCACTGTTATATTTCCTTTATCGGCTTTTGTTACAAGTAAATCCGTATGTTCTTTTAGGAAACGTTTTGTTTTTTTATGAATCTGGATAAGTTTTTGTTCTTCATTAGAAAGGTTCATATGAGATCCAAAACTCTGTTTGAAATTCGTTAGAATGTTGACTACACCGTTTCTTATCTCAATTTTTTGTTCTTCATTATTTAATTCCAAAATGGAACTTTCAATGTCCGTAATTATGTTGTGATATGGTACTGTTTTTGAATTTAACGGGATTGAAAACTTGTCACCTAAGCCTAAGAAATTTTTTATATTTCGAGGTATTTCAACATTCGATAAATTTATTAACCAATTATCTGATCCATTATCGATGATTGGAATATTAGCTAGTTTCTTTGAAAAACTTTCAAATTTCTAATTCAGTAAATTATTTGTGATGTAACATCACCCCGATGGAAAATCTCCCATCAAGAATAATATAAGGAACTGAATCTAAAAAATTATGGTGCAAATTATGAAACTTTTTGCAATCCATACAATTTTAGAGCGATCTAGTTTCGAACCAATGAGAAAATTTTTAAACTTTAAAAAAGTTTATCATTCTCATCAGGGCTAGCCGACTAGATAAACTCTACCAAAAAATGTTAACGCTAATGATTATAAACCAAAAATTAGGTTACAACTCTAGCGAAGTGTAAAAACAAAAAATTTACATAAACATACATTTAATAAATTCAGGTTTAGTCAATTAATTTCTCTGGTGATCACTGTTTTGTTATACTCTAGATTTTCTAGTATTGAATAACAAAATTGTATCTGTGAGAAGAAGATGACTAGTCTTCACTTGTGTCTATTGACACATGATCAACAATTAATTCAGTAAATTATTTGTGATGTAACATCACCCCGATGGAAAATCTCCCATCAAGAATAATATAAGGAACTGAATCTAAAAAATTATGGTGCAAATTATGAAACTTTTTGCAATCCATACAATTTTAGAGCGATCTAGTTTCGAACCAATGAGAAAATTTTTAAACTTTAAAAAAGTTTATCATTCTCATCAGGGCTAGCCGACTAGATAAACTCTACCAAAAAATGTTAACGCTAATGATTATAAACCAAAAATTAGGTTACAACTCTAGCGAAGTGTAAAAACAAAAAATTTACATAAACATACATTTAATAAATTCAGGTTTAGTCAATTAATTTCTCTGGTGATCACTGTTTTGTTATACTCTAGATTTTCTAGTATTGAATAACAAAATTGTATCTGTGAGAAGAAGATGACTAGTCTTCACTTGTGTCTATTGACACATGATCAACAATTAATTCAGTAAATTATTTGTGATGTAACATCACCCCGATGGAAAATCTCCCATCAAGAATAATATAAGGAACTGAATCTAAAAAATTATGGTGCAAATTATGAAACTTTTTGCAATCCATACAATTTTAGAGCGATCTAGTTTCGAACCAATGAAAAAATTTTTAAACTTTAAAAAAGTTTATCATTCTCATCAGGGCTAGCCGACTAGATAAACTCTACCAAAAAATGTTAACGCTAATGATTATCAACCAAAAATTAGGTTACAACTCTAGCGAAGTGTAAAAACAAAAAATTTACATAAACATACATTTAATAAATTCAGGTTTAGTCAATTAATTTCTCTGGTGATCACTGTTTTGTTATACTCTAGATTTTCTAGTATTGAATAACAAAATTGTATCTGTGAGAAGAAGATGACTAGTCTTCACTTGTGTCTATTGACACATGATCAACAATTAATTCAGTAAATTATTTGTGATGTAACATCACCCCGATGGAAAATCTCCCATCAAGAATAATATAAGGAACTGAATCTAAAAAATTATGGCTAGCCCTGATAAGAATGATAAACTTTTTTAAAGTTTAAAAATTTTCTCATTGGTTCGAAACTAGATCGCTCTAAAATTGTATGGATTGCAAAAAGTTTCATAATTTGCACCATAATTTTTTAGATTCAGTTCCTTATATTATTCTTGATGGGAGATTTTCCATCGGGGTGATGTTACATCACAAATAATTTACTGAATTAATTGTTGATCATGTGTCAATAGACACAAGTGAAGACTAGTCATCTTCTTGTCACAGATACAATTTTGTTATTCAATACTAGAAAATCTAGAGTATAACAAAACAGTGATCACCAGAGAAATTAATTGACTAAACCTGAATTTATTAAATGTATGTTTATGTAAATTTTTTGTTTTACACTTCGCTAGAGTTGTAACCTAATTTTTGGTTTATAATCATTAGCGTTAACATTTTTTGGTAGAGTTTATCTAGTCGGCTAGCCCTGATGAGAATGATAAACTTTTTTAAAGTTTAAAAATTTTCTCATTGGTTCGAAACTAGATCGCTCTAAAATTGTATGGATTGCAAAAAGTTTCATAATTTGCACCATAATTTTTTAGATTCAGTTCCTTATATTATTCAAGTTTCTTTTGATGTTTCTGTTTAATTTCATCAAACAGTTTTTGGAACGACGATTCTATTCTGTTTTTGAACTCTGATGAAATTATTTCAGGTGTCATATTAGTTATATATTCTAATTTTCTTACTAAAGTTATATTAGTTTCTTTAATCAAATTAACAACTTCAGAAATTTCTTGGTTCATTATTTTGAAAATGAATGTTTCTTGGAGCTTATCAAAAACTGCAACATCAATATTATGTATATTCTTCATTCTTCTACTTGGCTGAATTATTTTGTCTTTTCTGAGTCGAAGCAAAAAATGTTGTTTTTTTAATAGATTTTGCTTGATTCAATTTTAATTGCAAAATTGACTTCATGGTCTTGTAGACGTCAATGCCATAAATAAATTTAATATTCTTAAAGAAATTTTGATTATTGGGCTCCATTATTTCAACCGAGGAGTTATGTGGTATTTCTCAAACAAACGTAGCGATAACTAATTGAAATATTTTTGTTTCTTTTATTAACTTCATCCACTAGAGCTAAACCCGAATAAAAATAACCAAATATATATAATATATATATATATATATATATATATATATATATATATATATATATATATATATATATATATATATATATATATATATATATATATATATATATATATATATATATATATATATGTATATATATATATATATATATATATATATATATATATATATATATATATATGTATATATATATATATATATATCTATATATATAAAATTCTCGTGTCACAGTGTTTGTAATTAAACTCCTCCGAAACGGCTTGACTGATTTCCATGAAATTTTATGTGTATATACGGTAGGTCTGAGAATCGGTCGTAAACTATTTTTTATACCCTTAAGTGATAAGGGGGGTCCTCCCCCCAAAATTTTTTTGTATTTTTCAGACAAAATTTTTTATTTTTATTTTTTTATGATTTGACATTAAAAAATACATATAATCCCTAATTTTCCTTCTTCTACCACCAACCCCCATTTTTAAATTGCGATATTAGTACTGAAATACTCTTCAATTACTCCTCCGAAACGGCTTGACTGATTTCCATGAAATTTTATGTGTATATACGGTAGGTCTGAGAGTCAGTTGTAAACTATTTTTTATACCCTTAAGTGATAAGGGGGGCCCTCCCCCCAAAAATTTTTTGTATTTTTGAGACAAAATTTTTTATTTTTATTTTTTTATGATTTGACATTAAAAAATACATATAATCCTTAATTTTCCTCCTTCTACCACCAACGCCCATTTTTTAATTGCGATATTAGTACTGAAATACTCTTCAATTACTCCTCCGAAACGGCCTGACTGATTTCCATGAAATTTTATGTGTATATTCGGTAGGTCTGAGAATAGGTTATAAACTATGTTTTATAGCTTTAAGTGATAAGGGGGGCCCTCCCCCAAACATTTTTTGTATTTTTCAGACAAAATTTTTTATTTTTATTTTTTTATGATTTGACATTAAAAAATACATATAATCCCTAATTTTCCCTCTTCTACCACCAACCTCCATTTTTTAATTGCGATATTAGTATTGGAATACTCTTCAATTACTCCTTCGAAACGGCCTGATCGATTTCCATGAAATTTTATGTGTATATACGGTAGGTCTGAGAATCGGTCGTAAACTATTTTTTCTACCCATAAGTGATAAGGGGGCCCTCCCCACCAAATGTTTTGTATTTTTCAGACAAAATTGTTTTATTTTTTTATGATTTGACTTTACAAAATACATATAATCAAAATACCTCCTTCTACCACCAACCTCCATTTTTTAATTGCGATATTAGTATTGGAATACTCTTCAATTCTCAGTAGTCGACAACTGATCAATCTATTAATCTATCTATCTATCTTCTATCTACATAGCTATATATGATAAATAAAAATGTAAATGTTCGTTGGTTCAAAATAGGCAATCTAGGAATGTACTGGATCGATTCTCTTGAAATTTGGACACAATGTTGCATTCAGAAAGTTTATTATATAGTTTTTTTTAGCGATATGTGTTTCATATAGGAATGTAAGCTGTCGACAAGCACAAGTGTCCCTCACCTGCATTAATCTCAATTCAATCTGTTTATGGTCGAGTTTCACTTAAAGACTTAATTTAATCGATTAGTTATGTATGGGTGATCTGATCACCCATATATAGTTTTGTCCAATTTATCAACCATATTTTCTGATTACCGGTTAATTGTATAACCACTCCAGTGTCCAGTGTTATTGTGTAACCAGTGTATTTATGTTTGTTAATGACTTTGTATAACAACACTTTGACCTAAATGGAAGTAGTGCTAACCACTAGACCATTCAACACATGTATACATACATTTATATACATACGGTCATAAAAATGTTCTATTTCATTTTTGCTCATTGCATGGAAATTGGCTCTATTGTATATTTTACCAAATACTTCCACACGGAATGGCATTTTGATAATTTGTTTGAAAACCAGATTGCAAAAAATGATTTTGTGCATTTGTTCAAAACAGCAGTTGACATGATGTATGTGATACATATATAAGTTTCAATAGGTCAGGTTGACAAAACGCCTGCTTGAGGACATATGAGAAGATTAAATGCTCAAACAATAAACGAAGTGACAATTAATAAAGTCGGCAATAAATTTCAAGCGGGATATATTTTTGTCAATAAAAGAGGGATTAATGATCCGAGGGGAAGATTTCCACATTTGGAAATGCCGTCAATTGTTTCACCAATACATGGTAGATATGTATGCAAAAACATTCGAAACAGAACGTTTAATATTCATTCGATTAAATCAAACCAAGTTTTTCTCTGAAGCACCAGTATATTTGCGAGAGCCAATTTAATATGACGGTTATTCACAACTAACGCACACACACAAAATCATCTCAAATGCACACGGCAAATATCCGATGCCAGCTTCGATAAAGATTTGTAGGAAGTTGTGACGAAAAATATGTAACATGAGCTTTCCAGAACACTGAATCTACTGAATCCAAAGTACGCAAAGTGATATCAAGGATTCAGTCAGTTACACGAAATTCAGTTACATGAAACGATGATCCTTTATATAAAAAAGAGCCGCAGCAGATGGCGGTAAGGTAACAACATATAGATATGCGAAACGGGAACATGGAAATAGTTCCATAAACATGGATGGTTGTTCCATATTAATCTTTTGCTACAAAGAACATACAGATCGCACATAAACTTGGAATACGGTATATACGTCAAATCAGTCAAATACGTAAGTTAGAAAGTACTTTAATAAAGGCAACATTTCAGTTTTAGCGTGCTACAATGAAGCAGCACTGGGATGTATGTATCATTCATCAATGACACGTGCAGCACTTCACCTCCAAACTAAGTTCGAGCTGTGTTTGAAATCATGCTGACCGCTTACTGTTCTTCATCTACAAGAACGTTATGGGAAAAAATGTAAATCGCACATGGTTGATGATATTTCCTGTCCAATATAGCAAAATGATTGAAGATCTGTGCGTAGTATTCGCGAACTTAGTTCTCAATCAATTATTAATGCTCCCGCCGAATCGCGGTCAATGTGAAATTACGTCGTTAATATAAATACAATACTGATGATTAGGTTTAATATAAGTACAATACGGGTGATTAGCATTTCAATTCAAAAGATCACAACTGTCAATTAAATTGATGTTTGCAATCACCATAAAAAAAGATCACGCTCAATCATTAAAAGTGCGCGCTTTAGATGTAGAATGGATTGATTTTCGTATGGACAATTATATGTTGCGTAGATAGAATAGAGGCATAAAACAAGATAACCTCTATATCTGAACCAACAATGGAGCCACAACAAATAATGTATAACCTGCAGAAGCATCGAGAAATTGAACATTAGAAACCTGTAGGTTCTCTTTTCTTAGTGAGCACTCAGCACATTGAACATATGGGTACTGAGAACATTTGTAAATCTATTTATGTTCTGTATACTGTTATATATAGAGATGACACACCTCTACAAATTCAACAAGTTGCTTAAATTTTTTTGTGCTTACTTGAAAACTTATTTGATCGCTAATTTTTCATATATCCGAACTGATCAGCTAGAGTGCTGATTATTTTTCATCCATATTTTTAAAAAGATAAATTAAAAATTATGCGATCATTCTCATTACCACTTTTTGAAATCATTGCTACTACGTCAACCAAATGTCTGTGCACAAGCTTTATTTATAAGCGTAGCAAAGCACGCCGGGTCCTGCTAGTTTATATATATATATATATCGCAAAGGTTAAAATTAAAACATCTGTCGAAGTAAAAAAGACACAAAAAAATTATATTCAGATTCGTTTTCTTATCTTCTTTAAAACATTTTTCGACCTCCCACGAACAAATCCAACAAAAATAATCTATTTTAAAACAAAAAAGATACTAGTCATATATTCACACCTGAAAAAAATCAATTAACACCTATGTGAGAAACCCCCATTACACTACTTACGGGTTTGACAACGTCACATACTCCACTCCCTGCTGTTGAAATACGAGTTAGCATAGGATATCACATACCACTGGAAATAGCAGTGAGATATCACTAGCCAATGTGATATCTTAGGGGTGGTGGCGGATGAACTGTATGCAGTCAACGGTAGCACCCTCAAGCTTAGCTGTTGAATTCCCTTTATGGTGACACGCTATTGCTTACTCAAAGAAAGGTGCCTTCATATAACTCTATGTGTGGACTTTAACCAATAAGAAAGACAGTGCGTCAAGATCAAGGAATATGTCACTAGCTAGATTATCGGCAACCTCATTTTTTGTTTCAGAAAATTTTTCTAAAGAAATTTACTTTTTACCTTTTATTTTACTTTTATTTTCTTTATCCTAACATGAAATATTGGCCTATGTCATATTTTGTATGTGATAGGATTTATTGTTTAGTTATCCATTCCTTACCAAAAAATAAAAAAAAAAAGAAAGATTTACGTCCATCAACAGCTTTGAACGTTTGTTGTTGTGGGACCTTAGTCTTAAAAGGTTTTTATGTGTTGTTGTGACATATATTGTAATTCCTACTACAGAACACATTTAAAAAAAAAAAAAGTAAGACGCACTTTTCAAAACTTTTATTATAAACAAAAAACATAATGGGTGATAAGTCATTGAAATTGTTTGTAAACATTTCAGACTGAAAGTGTCATACTATAAGTTAAGAAATAAAATCATTTACAAACAAAATGTGATTTTTGGAGATATGTGACATCACTTAGACATGAAAACTTTTAAATAATAATTAGGAGAATGTCGTTCTTATTCGCCTGAGACATTGACTGTAGAGATTTGCTTTAGTCTTCGGAATTCGATTATTATTTCGATATTTCATGCTTTAAAATAAAAATAAAAATAATTCCGAGTACCTATTTATTATTTGGCAAGCCAAGGAATTTACGTTTATGATCACAGTGAAAGAAAGTAAGTGTTCGTCTTCATAGTATTAATAATATTAAACTGTACATATCGCAAATAATCGGCAATAGTTGTATACTATATGTTGCGATTGTTGTATACTATATGCTGTTCTGGTCACAAATAAATGTCGTTTGTTGAACAATGGCGATAAAATCAGAAAACAAAAATATTATTACGATTCTACATAATCACAACGAGATGCAACACAAAAGTTTATTCAACCCCAATTTGCCCTATACAATATTTCAAAACTAAAATCAACGTCACATTGTTTCTTAGAAATGTGTCCAAGTAAACACATTAAAAAATATTGCGACGCTGATACATAGGCTAACTTCACCACAGCTCTGGAAACAAAATGTTCTGGACATAAAGTGAACTAGAATCCATCAAATACTTTAATTAATGGCTGACCAATGTTATAGATTTCGTGCAGTTCTAATTTTAAAATATGGAGTGGCCGAAATCTCACAGCTCTGAGATATCAAGACTTCGGTCTGGGTTAAGGATTTTGATATAGTTTTCAGCCAAAAACTTTTATGAGGACATGGTTTTTAGTTTTGGGCAGCGATGTATATCAAACATAACTCTTTGTTACAGTACAAGTATTTTTTTATCTCTGTTTAGAAATTTATTGCAAAACTAACACGAAACATCAATACGTTGCCGGAAAATTATAACAGATCATAAGTTCACAGAATTTAGTGAAAAGATGATACACTCAGCAAACTACTCAAAAACCTCTCCATTTAGCGTTTTGAGAAACTATTACAAAATCACAAATTCATATTTCTTTCAAAATTCCAAAAATATTGTAAAAATTAAATAAAATATTATATATTTCAAAAAATTAAATATTGTATTTTTCAAAATTCTAAAAATATTCCAAAAATTAGAATAAAATCAAATATTTAAACTTTTTCTAAATTCCAATAATATTCCAAAAATTTTTTAAGAAAGTTTTCAAAATTCTAAAAACAGCTAGATTTTCCAAAAAATTGGCTGAAAAAATAAATGAAATCATTTTTTGACACACCTGACATTGTTTTTTTGACAAACTTACTACGCCATAATTCTCTATAATAATAATAAGATTTCATGTCATACAAATTATTAATTTAATTTTTTTCCAAAAAATTTTGAAAAAATGTGAATTAAAATCTTTCTTTTGACACTCTTGACAACATTTTTTAGACAAACTTATAATGTCATAATTCTTAATAATAATAATAAAATTTCATTTCAAACAAATAATTAATTTTATTTTTTTCCAAAAAATTGGGTAAAAAAATAAATAAAAATCTTTCTTTTGACACACATGACAACATTTTTTTGACAAACTGATGAAGCCATAATTCTCAATAATAATAATAAAATTTCATGTCAAACAAATAATTAATATTATTTTTTTCCAAAAACTTGGGTAAAAACTAAATAAAAATCTTTCTTTTGACACACTTGACAACATTTTTTTGACAAACTTATAATGCAATAATCTAGTTTTTAATCTCACATACCAATCTTGACCATCCAGATTTCTCCACATTCTTTGTTCCTACTCATTATCACTTAAAATGAACGTTTTTTAAGCAAAAAATATGCAAATTTCCTTGTTTTGACACACTTGACGATTTTATTGACACACTTCCGGTACCGTTATCGCACACATCGTCTTTTCAGCTCTTTAAATTGAATGTACCTATTTTTAGAATCCCTTCCCTAGAATTTTTGAAATCCCTTCAGCCATTTTCTAGATTTCGTCGGTTGTGACGGCCTTTTTTAGAGTCTGTAGGTCCTAAAACGTCGAGAAATGCCAAAAAAAGTGGGGGTAAGAATTTCACTTTTAGCTCATGAATGTAATACTTAGGTCTTCCAGATCGAAGTCAAACCTTTAAGAAAGCTGTAGTATCTCAAAAAATATAAATTCTGTTGGAAGAAAAGAAGGAAAATTTTTTTTTAGCGGAAGTGAAAAAACGGAAGTTGGAATGCAGAACTGTTACAAAGCATACTCGTAGCATATATACCAAGTTTAATCAAAATCAACTGTCAGGAACTGATGTTATTGAAATTTCAAATAAACAGGTGTACGGAAGGCCTCTTCCAATATAGTCCAAAATCTTATCAGTTTCTTGCCATACATATTTGCATCTTTTTCTAAAGAGGCATCAAAATTAATTAATGAACGAAGTCTGTATGCTCCAAACAAACTTTAAAAACATAGTGAGAGAAGTCAGCAGTTGTATGGTGGACTCGCCGCCGCTTTGATCGATGTGTTTAAAAAGATGATCATTATTTTCTCACACTAATTGAAACCTTTTTCATCATAATCACTTCATTATTGTAGACTGTAGTATGCATAGACACAGAAAAAAATTAAAAAAATTACAAAAATAACTGGAAGTGAAAAACCGGCGGTTGGAACGCAGAGCTATTGTATACCAAGTTTCATCCATTTCATTTATCAAGTACATATGTTATTGAGCTTGCAAAAAACAGATGCTCAGGTGACCCCTCAACGCTTTGTTCAGTATCGCTAAAAAACTAATCAGCTCTTTGCCATACCTATTTGCATCTTTTTCCAAAGTGTCATCAAAATTCATTTACGAACGAATGTTGTATGTTCCCAACAAACATAGAAAATATAGCGAAAAAAACACCTGTTGTATGGTGGACCTCCATACCCCTATGGTAGACGCTTTATCTAATGTCCTCCAAAAGCTGATACAATCTTTCTCATGTTACTTGATACCTTTTATCAACCTTTCATGAAAATCGATGGGTAATTGTAGGCCACAGTATGGATAAACACCTGAAAAAATAACTATTTAACCGGGAGTGACATACCGGAAGTTGGAATGCAGAAATATTGAAAACAGTACTGAAACCTTATATACCAAGTTTCAATAAGATCGAAAGCCGGAATTAGAAGTTATTGAAGATTTAAACTTCGAGGTGTTAAGAAAAAGAAAAAACTAAATTTTGTTCCTCGATAGATTGCATTACTTCACACAGTTTAAAATTGTGGTGAAGAAAAAATAATAAAAATAATAAGCATTAAATAAAAAGATCGTACAAAATAATGAGGTCGATAATACAAGATTTCTCGATAATACAAGATACTGGATTACCTCAAATTATCGAGAAATTAATCAGAATTATATTTAAGAGAGAATTCCTCTTGCAAAATAAGAAATAATCTTAATTAGACTGCGATAGGGTAAACAGTTTCAATGGAATGCGATTATGTTAAGGGAAATTAATTGAATGTAAACAAAACGCTGAATCGTGAACATAAAACCGTGTAAATAGAAAGAAAGTTATTTTTCAATTATGAAAAAACTTTAAGTGTTATTTAAGAGAAATTTTGTGTATTATTTTGAACGATGTAGTCTGAAAATTTCTTCAATCAACCGTTCGTTGGTGGTTTTTGATACTGTTGAAATATCTTGTTAAGGCATATTGTTTGCAGAATTGTTTTACTGTTGTTGTGAATTACAATAACAGTGTTGAATACTTCACAAAACCTGATGTATAGCTTGCTAGTCAGTAATTAAATCTAGAAGGAGATTTGGTCATTACATTTATTACGTTTATGAATTGAGAGAAAGGTCAATTCACAGGCAGGTAGAAAACGTGACCATATATAATTTTTTTTAAAATAATAAATATTGTTATATAAAATTGTTCTATAAATAATAAATATTGTATATGTAGCATGTATTTGTATATGTACCATGTATATGTAGCATGTATATGTAGCTTGATAATACACTTAAATTTATTCACAACTTGTTTCTTTTATTTAATTTTTTCCCAGAATTCCCAAAAAAATCCATATAAATTGAAATACAAATTAAACTAAAATAATTTAGAAATTGCTTCCAGCATGTGAATATCGATGTGATCAATTTGATCTACGGGTGTGAGAATCCAGCGTACTTCAGTTCCAGAACCTGCTATTGAGTTAATTTGATATTGATTTAACATGATATGATATATGAACAATATTATAATTCGGCATTATTTGCTTTGCATTAGACTGGAACATTCTTTTTACATTTTTAAAAATATCAATTGTATTTTGAATATATTCCACTATTGTAGATAATATCGACCTTTATTTATTTTTGTAAACCACCCACAGTGTACTTGATTGTTATTTTTTATACGAAAAAAAAAATGGGAGCAACATCAAAAACATTTTCCTTCAAATATAATGTAAATGTAAATTGATAATAATAAAAACCACTCAATTTGGTTTTCATCTTATTTTCGTTTTTGTTATTATTATTTTTTTTGTGTTTTATTTCTTAACAAAACAAAATTATAAGTTTATCAGAAAAATGGCAAACAAAAAATAGAAATAAAAATCTCTTTCATTTTCTTAAAATAAATCTTTAAATTTTTTCATTAAATAAAAACCAAAAAAAAAATAGCAGTTATGTTTTTCCTTTTATTATTTAATGAAAATATTTGTTTTGGAAAATTATTATATTTTATTTAAAAGTTTTCATTCTTTCTTTTCGTTTTGTTTCTTAATGCGGTTTAGTCTTGATGTCTTTTATTTATGCTTTTTTCAAGGACATGCTAAAATGTTTGGTTTTTATTATTAGACATAAAACAGTGGTTGATAGGGAGGGTATGAAATGTTTTGAATGAAAAAGTGTTTTGGTTGAGCTGATATTTTGTGGGCTCAGTTTTTATTACATAAGTTTATTTCATAATTAATTCTAATAGTAGAGAAAACATAACCTCAAGTGGGTAATACCAAAAATTTGGATGACTATAAAGGGAAAAAAGTTAATATTGGATTTTGTACGTTTTAAAATGAAACTGTTGAGTATTCGGTTTGGTCACACTATTAGATAGCAATTGGTCTAATCAAGAAGTTTTGCAACCTGCGATTGGAGTTAGATTGATCATAGACTAATATAAAAGTGGCTACAAGCTAAGCGTTATCAATTAATCTTCAACAATCCAATAATCTACATATGTTATTTTTCTTTACCATGGTATGTTGGGATATGAGAAATAATAAGGGGATAAGGAGCGATGCGTGAGATCTGCACAACCGGCACAAACGAGTACCTTGTAGAGAAATCGGACTTTATAACGAAATATAAAATTCAAAAATACGGGAAAACTGAGTCTACGTTAAACGAATTCTATTTGAAAATCTCTTATCCATCACAAAAAAATTACACAAACTTAATTTAAAAAAAAAATTTTAATTTAACATAAAAAAAATATTTTAATGGAAAACAAACACAAAATTATATAAATCAAATCAAATCTTACATTAATTTAGTTGTCTTCTTTCAAAACCAGGTCTGTGGAACATATGTTGATTGTAGGCTGTCGCATATTGCATTTCATAAACCATTTATCCATAAATCTAGAGCGTCATCCATAGACGCTATGTAGAATGTAATACAATATAATACTCAATTGAATTAAATCATCTCTTGATGTCTCAATAAAAACTGCGATGTCATCACAACGGCTTACTGTTGTGTTTTATAATGAAAAAAATTCCTGAAACACTAATATATGTACATGTTTCGATTTGAAATAAATCTACAACTTTCAAGAATTGAAGACGAGCTATATTTGTAGGCGCTAATTTACAAATTAATCTCAACATACTTCTCATATATAACTTCTCGTTCACTATTATGCGAAGAACTTTAGCCGAGTTATTTTCACCTTTTGAAAACAATTCCACAATTTTTCTCAGTCATCGTCGATTTAATTTGTTCCAATAACCGGAATGTTAAAACAACGGCTTAACTATCTTTGAAGCAGCTTTTTAATACCAACACGCTGATATATAAAGATACAAATATGTTATTCCAAAATAAAATAAAATAAATGCTGAAATTGGTTCGGATAATCTGTTTGCTTTTGAGAATTGGTGCTAGTCAAACTTCTTAACACTCAAAACTCAAGACTCAATAAAAGCAACAAAAACTTAATAACAGTACTTTAACAATGTTCACTTTTTGACTTCAATTTACATAATCTTCCCATCAAAATAATTTGATCGCTTATATACACAGATTCTCTCTTTCCTGTTTCCATCTCCATTGTTTTAATAAGCCATTTTCTCCAATACAGACAACAATTCTACTTTTTATAAATTATACAACCATTTATGTAAAACATGTATTATTAATTGACATTGAGTGACGTAACTAAACCATCAACAAAAAATAAATGTATACTGTGCAATTAGTAGTACAAAAAATATCCCTACGCTTATTACAATTGAAGAAAAATAAATTAATAAATTATTAGCGAATTTCTTTAAATATGAATACTATTATTTTAGAGTGAAAATTTTAAAATAGTCCGTCGTTACAACCTTGCATAAAGTTTTACACCAGAAGAGAATGGAAAAAAGCATTACAGTGCAAGCGAAAACTGGAAGTTCTAAAATTGATAAACATTAGTTTTTCGTTATCAAACGAATTATGAGTAGTGTTGACGAACCGATTGTGAGTAGTTAGTGCAGACTAATGCGGTGCAGAACATATCGTTCTAAATTACTTTCTACATTTTTTCTATTTCCAGTAACTTTCCCAGTATTATTTCAGTTGTACGGGATATTACATCGTTTTCTTATTTAAAACTTTTTTATTAGCATCGAATTGGAAAAAAAATATATTTGCTTACTTCTGAATACAAGGAAATCAGAAAAAAAGTTTTCTTGTAGTTTTAATTTATTTTTTCTCCAACTTTTATAAGTCGTGATAATTAAAATCTATTATTGTTGTGAAAATAGAATAAAAAAAATTAAGTAAAAAATGTTACAGGAAATAACGAAAAAGTTTTGATTCTCTTTAATTTGTAACAGGAAATAGAAAATCTTATAAAAGTTTGAATATTCAAATTATTGATTGTGATTGAGTAATAAAAATGAGGAATAGTAAATCTTCAGCAAAAATGTTAAAACTAAACCTACATTCAAAAGCTCAAACCTACTTTTATAGAAGATTCATTTTTTCAAGAATTATCCATCATTTTCATCATAAGTTAATTTATTTGGAACATTAATCGTTCGAGTTAGAATCAAAATGTTTGTGAGTTAAAAATAAAAATAACTTTTTATATTAATGTCATGTTTGTGACATAATTCATACCCACTTACACAATCATTTATAATCTTTCTTGGAATGTTCCCTAAATGTTGTTTATTTTCAATTCAAAATGTTCATTTGTTTAAGTGATTTTCATCATTTTTTTTAGAAAAATCTAATGTTCTGTCTAATGGTATAAAGTTTGGTTTCTGTAAAATTGTATTTGTTGTATAAGGATGATAAATTGTTGTTAAATTTATGCTATAAGATTAAATTAGTTTACGGAACAAACTAGAATACTTCTATGTAACGTTGTACTAAAAATTCATTGTGCATGCATATAAAATTAAAATTTTTTTTAATAACCGTTGAATAGCATAGAACAACAGCGCAATCCTTAATATAAAACTTTAATTATGTTAAATCTATAGAGCTAATTTTTTAAATATTATTTAGCACAATTTTTGAAGCAAAGTAAAATATAGTCGAGCATCCTAAAAACTAAAACGATATTAAAAAATAAAAGTTCATATGGACAAATAAAATGGTCGAAATTATGTTTAAATTTTAAACGACTAGAAATATAAAAAAAGTTTGTAGATGAACTTTTCAGAGAAAGACAAAAGTTAAAAAGTAGGTCAAACAAAAAATTAAGCTCAAACATTTAGTGAACTTTGCGAACAAATTACAAATTCATTCTTATTAAGAAAAAAATTCAATGATTTTAGCAATGACAGTTCATTGAATAAGTAAGATTTTTCAAAGTTTTCGCGCAAATTTAGAACTGCATAAAGTAAATGATTGACGTAAGCTTGTTTTTAAAAAATGCCATAGAAATTATAAAATTTCTGCAATTAATACTTTGTATAGATTAATTTAATTGTAGGTTGATGTACATTCTAATTGCTACAAGTTGTGAAACAGAACTAAACTTAAATGAAAGTGACTCTATTTTTTACCTTTTGATATCATAATCTGATTTATAATGTCTGAAATAATTGTGAACTGAAAACTACTTTAGGCGTGTTGTGCGATTTTGCATGGTGAAACATTTATATATGCGAGTTATCATCAGGCATATTTTTTAAAATATAAAAAACCTCTATCCGGTTGTAACGTTTCAAATTGCAATAGATGAAGAACACGTGAAATCAGCAAAAAAACATGCAATTTTGGAAATGAGGTTTTAATTTTGTATATTTAGGTATGGAATTCATTGACATCAATAAAAAAGAATTTTCTGTGTTTTTATTTTTTTTTTTACCCTGTCTTAAGATACAGGGTGATGAAAAATCAAAAAATTGCTCGACCTTGGTGTATTGAAACGGCTCTACAGTCAAAACTACTAAACTGATTTTAATGTTATACAGCCCAAAATGTAGGTAGAGCTAATCAAAATAATAATTCACATTAAATGACCTTGAACACATTCTTTTAGAAAAAAAATGGTAAAAAATTCAAATTCGACGTTCTAGAAATGGTTTATTTTTTAAATTTTTGATTTTTTAATATGTGAAAGGTAAATATGTTACTAACATTTTTAAAAAAAATTCAGGAGGGGAAAATTTTATGTTTTTTTATTAGTTTTATTGCCCTTTAGCCTTAAAATTTTTCATCATTAAAAAAAGAGGATTTAAAAAATCAACAGTTTTTTTGGATTTACATATATGTTTTTATAATAAATTTTTAATTTTAACTCGAAATAAATATTTTACACATTTTTTATCATTTATTTAATTTTACATTACTAAATTCCGTAGAGTTAGATTAACGTCTAGCTAAGATTGATCCATCATTTGTAGGAATGTATGAGTGATATCCTCCTGTTCCAGGAATTGTTTTTAAATTGGCGTATCTATCAGATAGTTGATTTCGTTTATAATAATTTATAATTTTGATTAGCTCTGTTCAATACCTACATTTTGAGCTATATAACATTAAAATCAGTTCAGTAGTTTAGAGCCATTTCAATACACCAGGGTCGAGCAATTTCTTGATTTTCCATCACCCTGTATCTTGAGACAGGGCTAAAAAAAAACTAAAAACGCAGAAAATTTTTTTTGATTGATGTCAATGAATTCTTATACCTAAATATACAAAATTAAAACCTCATTTCCAGACCTTGCTGATTTCACGTGTTTTTCACTAATATGGGTATCACGATCGACTGAGGGTCTATAGGTCGAGAGTTCAATTCCTAGAGTGGTACATTTTTTATTATTGTTTAATAAAAATTATTGTTTTTTATCCGTGTATTCATAAAAATTTCTGTTTACGAATTTTAAAAAATTGATCGATAATGCAGTTTTTTACAGTTATTGCTACTGTCTTTTTCCATTTCGTTCAAATTACTAACATTTCGATATTAACAACAAAATTAATTACTTTTAGGCAGGCAGTGCTAAAAATAATAAAATATTGGTTTCCCCATCATTATTTTCCATAATTTCATTCCCGTGAAAAACTATTAAAAACTAATAGTTTTGAAATTAAAACCTATTTTATTTATTTTAAAGTGATTCATCTACATATAATTAAGACCAAATGTCTTCTTAAAGAATATATGTAAGGAGCTTATAAAAAAATTATCGGTACTAAAATTTAGCCTTTATTTAATTTTAATTAAAAACTCAATATCCAAATTTTAAAAGAGTCAAAAAATAAACACAAGTGGAGAAAAAAGAGATCTCTTAAAAAAAATTACTACTAATAATACAATATAAAAATTAACCTAATACAACATATTGAAATATAAAATACAATATTAAAAAAAAACTAAAATATGTTCAGGGCTTCAACATAAGCTAGAAATTCTGTCTCAAAAGTGTTTATTAGATATTTACAACAATTTAGAGCCGGTGATATATGATCCAAAGTACAAAAGTCAAAATATCAAAGAAAATTATGGTTCTTCTATGGGATCTCCAGCTAGTCCAGTGTTAGCTATTTCGGTTATGGAATATGTTGAAATTAAAACTATTGAATCGAATATATCGGACTTTGTGCTTCCATTTTATATGCGTTATGTGGATGATATTTTGACCGCGGTTCCTAGTATTTTAATTGGTTTTGTTCTTGTTAAATTTAATGATTACCATCCTTGACTTAAATTTACTCTTGAAATTGAAAATGAAAACAAAATTGCTTTTTTGGACACTTTAGTTATAAAAAACAATCTTGGTGAATTAATAACAGATTGGTATCTGAAACCTACTTGGTCTGGTCGTTATTTAAATTTCAACTCTTCTCTTCCAATTTCGTATAAAAAAATACTGTATCAATATTGACAGAAAAAATTTTAAAATTATATCGAATCCCATTTTTCATCATAAAAATTTCAAATTATTAAAAACTACTCTTCAAGAAAATTTCTATCCCGTTAAATTTATTGATCATCACATTTAAAATACTATCAATAGACATAATAATTTAAATTTTGACATTTCTAGAGTTAATAAGCAGGACATCACTTTTAAATTTGTATCCCTACCTTATGTTAAGGTATTATTTGAGAATTTAAATCGTGTGTTACATAATTATAATATTAAAGCAGTTGGTAAACCTTGCAATACTCTAAGCAATCGTATTTTCACACCTCTTAAAGATCCTGTTCCCAAAGAATATTTACTTCGGTCTGAAAGACCTAAGTATTACATTCATGAGCTCAAAGTGAAATTCTTACCCCCACTTTTTTGGCATTTCTCGACGTTTTGGGCCCTACTGATTCTAAAAAAGCAAAAAAAAAAAAAATGTGTGTCTGTCTGTCGGCCGTCCGGCCGTCACAACCGACGAAATCTAGAAAGCCGCTGGACGGATTTCAAAAATTTTTTTTTCTAAAAATAGGTTTACTCAATGGGATGAGCCGAAAGGACGATGTGTTCGATAACTGTACCGATAACTGTTCGATAATGTGTCAAAAAAATCGTCAAGTGTGTCAAAACAAGGAAATTTGCATATTTTTTGCTTAAAAAACGTTCATTTTAAGTGATTACGAGTAGGAACATTGAACTTGGAGAAATCTTGATGGTCGGGATTGGTATGTGAGACCAAAATCTAGATTATTGCATTATAAGTTTATCAAAAAAATGTTGTCAAGTGTGTCAAAAGAAAGATTTTTAACTTCCCGATATGGGAAGTTATTGTTTTTGGGTCGATTTTCGAAATCGGAATTTTTTTGATATCTTTACGTTTCATGACCTCCTGAAGCTGTTTAGACTATTTTTAGCTGGCAGTCTGTATGTGTGTGTGTGTGTGTGTATGTATGTGTATATCGCTGTGTGGAGAATTTTTGCCCAACGATTTCTCAACAACGGATGGGTCGATTTTAACGAAAATGGTCGCAATCGATGTATCTTGTCGTAACTTAGAGCCCAGTCCTTTTCTAGCGAAATTGTATCGTTTGTTTTTTAGTGGTTTCCAAAAAAATTAAAATCATCTCTTGCAAATATCATGAGATTAATAAATAATGCTATCAAGGTCATGAAGCTTCCATATTGCTTGTCAGCATGTCAGACATTTATAATGACATTTGTATAAACAATTGCTATCTTAGTTTTTGAGATTTTTAACAAAATGTGAAAAAACTACGTGTTATTTTCTTTATGCAAACGAATGATATCTGGATGAAACTTTTGTATGTAAATGAGCTGCAACCGCATCTGGGTTTACTTATATATAAAACCTGAGTTATTTTCTAAATTTGACAAAAAGGTCAGAGGTTCGAGAGGAGATTGCCTGGTCAACTGTTTATTAACTTTCCGATATGATAAGTTATTGTTTTTGGGTCGATTTTTGAAATCGAAATTTTTATAATATCTTTACGTTTCAAGACCACCTGAAGCTGTTTAGGCTAATTTTAGCTGGCAGTATGTAGTGTGTGTGGGTATGTGCGTGTGTATCATCGTATGTGGACAAACATTTGTCCAACGCTCTCTCAACAACGGATGATCCGATTTCAACTTCAATGGTCACAATCGATATATCTTGGTGTAACCTACAGCCCAGTCTTTTTCTAATGAAATCAGTACATTTATTTTTTAGGGGTTTCCAAAAAACTGAATATCATCTCTTGCAAATATTACTAGAATAAATAATGCTATCAAGATCATTTACCTCCCATTTTGTTTTTCATCATGTCAGCCATTTATAATGACATTTGTATAAACAATTGCTATCTTACTTTTTGAGTTTTTTTAAGAAAATTTGAAAAATAGGCGTTATTTTCATTACTCAAACGCATGAAAACTTGATGAAACTTTTGAATTAAAATGAGCCGCAAAAGCATCCGGTTTTATTTGAATATGGAAAATGTGCTATTTTGAATCAGCTATTTTCAAAATTTGGCAAAGGATTCGGGGAGGATGTCTGTGGTTCGTTGAACAACTGTTTCTTTAGACTTCTCAGTCTTGACATTTAATTTTGTTGAAACTTAGAGCATAAGGTTTTTGTAATGTTTATATTCGTTTTGCAACTTGTTCGAAATTTCTTCTTTCAACCCCCTCTAAGGAACATCTGAAATAATTAGCTAACCGCTATAGTTTTCGTTCAATCTTTACAACATTGTCTATAACCGTGAATTTTTTCAATTTTTCGCTTCTGTAATGTTCGAAGATAAAGAGTGGGAGAGAAACAACTTTTCACATTTTTATAAATAAGTCAGAAGCCGTGTTTTCGAAAAATACAAAAAAATTATTTTGAGCTACAAAAAAAATCACCTTTCATATGACACCCCACTTGTCCAAGTCAAAAATATTTTTTTTTCAAAATTTCTACTCGCAACCCCCTCCAAAGAACAATTGAAATTATTACGACCAAAAAAAATTTTTCATTTTTTTATTGCCAAGTTCCTACAACCGTGAATTTTTTAAAAATTTTTCTTTTGTAATGTTCGAAGATAAGTGGGGGGGACAAAACTAAAATTTCACTTTTTCTAAAATAAGTCCATTACTGTGCTTTCGAAAATTAGAAAAAAAGCTGTTTTAGACTAGAAAAAAAAATAACCTTTCATATGATACCAAAATTATTTTGTTTTCGTAATTTTTACTCTCAACCACCTCCAATGAACATTTGAAATTATAACAACCAAGGATTGGATTTTTGGATTTTTTTTGGATTGGATTTTTTTTGATTTTTTTAAACCGAACTCGATTCCTTAAAACAAACTTTTGTTTTACTATCTCCTTATCAATGTCCATAAAATACTGACAAAAAATAATATTCAAAATTTTCTTGTTGTCAGTAGGCGTGGACAAATACATTGAATAACTGTAAAAAATTTAAAGTTGATAGCACTTATAGTTTTTGAGAAAATCGATTATGTAGAAATTCGGACGGACACCGAAGTCTCACCAATAGGGTACCGTTTTTACTTTTTCAAAGTACGAAACCCTAAAAATGGTGTTATTGTATGATAAAATCGAAAAAATTTCAGCAACGTTGACAAAGTAGACTTTAAGTAGACTCCACCGTTAGTTTTTTTAAATATATGGTGCAATGAAAATCTTCTTTCCAGTGTAACCAAAAGATGAAAATATGACGATTAATTGCAAGTCTTAGAAAGAGAATTTCAATTTATTAAAGTTTTAAGAAAATATCTTTATGTTACCTATTTACCTTAACGGGAAGTTCTTGGCGTGGCCGCTAGGGTCACACCCTACCCTACTAGTTATTTATTTTTTTACACAATTTTTTGGAAAAAAAATAAAATTAATTGTTTGTTTGAAATGAAGTTTTATTATTATTATTGAGAATTATGGCATTATTAGTTTGTCAAAAAAATGTTGTCAAGTGTGTCAAAAGATTTTTATTTAGTTTTTTACCTATTTTTTTGGAAAAAAATAAAATTTGTTTGAAATGAAATTTTATTATGATTATTGAGAATTATGGCATAAGTTTGTCAAAAAATGTTGTCAAGTGTGTCAAAAGAAAGGTTTTTATTTATTTTTTACCCTATTTTCTTAGAAAAAAATAAAATTAATAGTTCGTATGACATGATATTTTATTATTATTATAAAGAATTATGGCATTATAAGTTTGTCAAAAAATAATGTCAAGTGTGTCAAAAAGTGATTTCATTTAATTTTTTAGCCAATTTTTTGGGAAAAAAAATGTAGCTGTTTTTATGACGTAAATGTAATAAAAAATGAAATTGGACATGGAAATTTTGGAATTTGTTATAGCTTTTGAAATATTTTTGGAATTTTGAAAAAGTTTGTATTTTTGATTTTGTAATAATTTTTGCAATATTTTTAGAATTTTGGAAAAAGTTTTAATTTTTGATTTTGTAAGAATTTTTGGAATATTTTTAGAATTTTGAAAAATTTAAAATTTTTGATTTTATTATAATTTTTGGAATTTTAAAAAAGTTTGATTTTATTTAATTTAACATTATTTTTGGAATTTTGATTATAATTTCCCGGCAACGTATTGATGTTTCGTGTTAGTTTTGTAATAAATTTTTAAACAGAGATAAAAAATTCTTGTACTTCAACAAAGAGTTGTGTTTGATATACATCGCTGCCCAAAACTAAAAACCATGTCCTCATAAAAGTTTTTTGCCGAAAACTATATCAAAATCCTTAACCCAGACCGAAGTCTTGATATCTCAGAGCTGTGAGATTTCAGCCCCTCCATATTTTTCTAATTTAGTTTACAAAATTAATTGTGCCGAACTTAATTGTGGCTTACATATATTGGTAAAACTAAACAATATCTTGTTTCCAGGTTAAAGGACCATAGATATCTTATTTCTAGAGGTAATGGATCTTGCTTTATGCGATCATGTTATTTCTAGTAATCATAAAATTGATTGGGACAATCCTGAAATTTTAAATTTTGAGTCTAATACGGTTAAGCGCAAAATTCTTGAGTCAATTTATATTTAAAAACTCCATAACAATATGAACATACAATCTGATTGCACATATGTGCCCATAATTATGAAAGTGGTCTAAAGAAATAAAGAAATCTATGACATTTCTTGTTTTGAGATATTTAAAGGTTTGCAAATGATTAAATTAAGAAACATTTCTATATTATGAAGAATTTTACTTTAGAGCTTTGTTAGTCTTCAATAATGAAAGTTTATTATGCTTGTGAAATTTTATATAAATCTCATTCCGGAATATGCTTGTTACAGTTTGAATTGACTTAGACTATTTTTACAATGAACTGAACGGCGTATAAATGACTTAACGCAAAAGCAAACTTCGAAATTCTAATGTTATTTATTAATTGAGATAGAACTTGAGCGAACCTGAGGTACCTGAGCTATAGTAGGCTCTGGCCTGCTATTGCAAACCGTAAACCTGTTGTCATGTCTAGCAGGAACGGGGACCTAGGCTTAGCCGCCTGAGTTGTGGGAAGGTTCTCCCTTATTAGCACCCCTAGTGGGTACACACTAGATTGCGGGGCACCCTGTGAAGACACCTGGTCGAAAAAAAAAATTCTAAGAGAACTTGTATTTTTTATTTATGAAAGACTATCTATAAACAAAAAATAATCAAAATTAAAAGGGGTCAAGTCAAAACGTTGTTGAATCTTCGTGAAATCGCTCATACGTATGTTTTTAATTTCTCACAAAAAAACTTTAATTTCCACTAAACGACTTTTAAAATTCTTTTCTATTGTTATAAAATATAATTCGTTAGTAAAATTCTTTTTTTATTAGATTATCGATCAAAAATATAGTAGTAATTTTAATAAAATTTTCAAAAGAAAAATTAAATTTTTTTTATGCGAATGAAAAAAAGAAATTTACTCACCGGTTTTTGAAAATGATTTAAAAATATTTTTCGTTGCAGCCAAACGATTATTAAAATGATTTAATGTTGAGTTTGTTGTTCAATCTTTGGATATCTAGATTACCAGTTCACATAAAGGATATGATTCTAGGTTTCGAAGAAGTTTCAATGGAAAAAAAATTAAAACTAGCTGACAAACTTTGGGATCCCACACGTTCCAACAGTGGTACCCCTTTCTGTGAGAACGTAGACAAGAATAAACCTTCAACTAGTCAAAGTTCCACGTCACGCACACAAGACCCACTTGAAACAATGGTAAGAGATCTTACCTTTTCAATAAATGAACTTCGTTCTCGATTGGACCGTTTCGAACGTAATCGCTCAAATAGTCTACATGTACGTGATCGAAGCTCATCATTTCGAAGAAGCCAAAGTAGATCGAACAGATCGTTCAGTACAGTTGCCAAAAATATATGTTAATGGCATAGACGTTTCGCCCAAAAAGCTAAACGGTGCACGAAACGATGCCAACTTTACAAACAGGGTTTAACAACACCGGATTCAGAAAACTAAAACGCCCCGCGATACTTGCGGCAAATGACGGGACTTTTAATAATCGCCGCATGTTCCTCCTTTGTCGGAAAAAAACTCAGTTTCTCGTATCTATGAGGTGCTGATATTACAGTAATTCCTTCTATTTATTTTCGGAATATTATCAGAGATGAACATCAAGTTCTTACCGCCGTAAGTGGATCTGCAATCCAAACTTATGGTACCAAACTGCTATGTCTTGATCTGGGCCTTCGTCGTGAACTGTGACATTCTTTCGTAGTCGCATCGGTAAATACGCCTATTATAGGAGCAGATTTTCTCACAAAATTTGGCATTATCGTTGATCTTAAGCGTAAACGCTTGATTGACGGACAAACTTCTTTAGCTGTGAGTGCCATTATATCTAACAATACAATACTTTCACTGCGAAAGTTTGCCATAAATGGGAAATATGGGAAAACTCTCCCAGAATTTCCGACATTAACAAAGGAACCCAGATATGACGGTCCGCTGAAGCATAACGTTGTCCACCAAATCATCACGGAAGGGCGTCTTCCTTTTTCAAGACCACGACGGCTGGAACCTACCATGTATAAAATCGCCAAAAGTGAATTTGACCATATGCTTCAATTAGGTTTGATAAGACCGTCTTCTTCCTCGGCAACTTCTGCTCTTCACCTAGTACCAAAAAAGGAATCGAATGCCGAAGACCTTGTGGGGATTAACGGATTAACGACGTCTGAATGCAATAACAATACCAGATTTATACCCAATACCAAACATTCAGGACTTTTCAATGCACCTCAACGGTTGCAAAATCTTTTCCAAATTTGATCTTGTTCGTGCGTACCATCAGATTCCAATGGCTGCTGAAGATATACACAAAACAGCAATTAAGGTTCCGTTTGATCTTCTCGAATTCATAAGAATGCCATACGGTCTGAGTAATGCAGCACAGACATTCCAACGTTTTATGGATGAAGTGACTTGATTTTGTATTCGTATATATCGATGGTATCCTGGCGGCTAGCAAGGACGAGGATGTTCACCAAAAGCATCTACGTATTCTTTTCAAGCGCTTATCGCAGTTTAATATTAATATTCAGCTTTTAAGATGCGTATTTATTGTCACTACCCTGGATTTTCTTAGTCATAAAATTAAACATAAAATTAACGGCATTTTATCATCTGAAGGAATAATTGTGGCTTTTAGACAATTTTCTCAGCCAACATCCATTCGGCAAGCTCAGCGATTTGTAGGAATGGTCAACTATTACCATCGGTTTTTACCTCAATTGGCTGATATTTTTTTACCAATCCATATCCACATTGCTGAACTTATAAAAAGAGGTAAGAAAACAAAATTTTCTTGGCCTGCTGAATGTAGTGCAGCTATTGACATAGTCAAACAAGCACTCATGCATACTTAACTTCTAGCTCATCCAAAACAAAATGCTTTATTTTGTCTCAAAACGGATGCTTCAGGTACTGCAGTTGGTGCAGTATTAGAACAGTATGTAGATAAATGCTGCCAGCCCTTGTCATTTTTCTCTCGCAAGCTATCGCCTGCGGAACAAAAATACTCCACATTCGATCGTGAGCTGTTAGCAATATTTGCCACGATCAAACATTTTCGTTACTTTGTTGAAGGTCACAAGTTCACTGTGTTCACGGACCACAAACCTCTGATATCAGCTATTGCATCTAAGCTTGCAGTCTCTTCAGCCCCAGACAGGCCCATCATTTAGATTTTATAGCTCAGTTTACTACTGATATACAACATATATCAGGCAAAGGAAATGTTGTTGCAGACGCATTTTTGCGAATGTTTGAAGAGGACGCAATTCATTTTACTGGATTGGATGTAAATCAACTTGTTATGCTTGAAGAGTCCGACACTGAACTTCAGGACTATAGATCTAATGAAAAACGGTTGAATTCAAAATTTATACTTGAACCTTTAACTACTAACATTTCAAGTAAACCAATTTGGTGCGAGACATCCTCTGCGAAAACACGTCCGTATATTCCTAATGAACTATGACGGACTATTTTTGATTCATTACACAGTTTGTCACATCCTGGCGTGCGGGCTTTTCGGAAGCCATTATCTTCTCGTTACTTTTGGCCATCAATGAATATTGATGTGGGATTTTGGTCGAAGACATGCATTTCTTGTCAACGCTCAAAAGTCAACCGCCATACACGCACGGAATTTGGTAATTTTAACATACCCAGTGGTCGTTTCGAACATATTCATGTAGATTTAGTTGGTCGTTTACCACCGTCACATGAATATGAATATATTTTAACAACTGTTGACCGATTTACACTATGGCCAGAAGCAATTCCACTGAAAGATATGCGAGCGACAACAGTAGCAAAAGCCTTAGTCGATTAGCACATCTCGAGATTTAGAGGGCCATCAAACATAACCACAGATCAAGGTGCGCAATTTGAATCAGAGTTATTCTTAGAGTTGACAAAACTATTAGGTTCACATCGAATACACACGACAGCTTACAACCCTAAAGCTAATGGAATGGTAGAACGTTTCCATCGACAACTAAAATCGTCTCTAAAAGCGCACGGTAACACATTAAATTGGAGTGATGCACTCCTCATTGTCTTACTTGGCATACGTTCTTCAATTAAATCTGATCTTGAATGCACCCTTAGCTGATTTAGTCTATGTGCAAAGCCTTAGAATACCTGAGGAGGTAGTATTACATACCGAAGATAATTCTTCTGATCCTTATAGTCTGGTCGGCATTTTAAAACAAGCAATGCGTTCTTTAATACCTACAGATACACGGAAGACCCCTCAAGACAATATCTACATTCCAAAGAACCTTTTGGAATGCGACTACGTTTTTGTTAGAGTTGATAAAGTCAAGGTAGGCTTTTCACCTCCGTATGAGGGACCTTATAAAGTCATAAGACGATTCCGGACGAATTTTGTTATCGATAAAAACGGAAAAAATGTTTCTATTTCCCTAGACCGACTTAAACCGGCACATATGACGGACGCTTGTGAGTCAAAATATGAAAAATCCACAAAAAAAGTTCATTTCAAATAAAAAAAGGATTTTTCGGTTGCAGCTAAGCGGTTTTTAAGAAAAAAAGATTCACATTTATTTGTAAAAGGGGAGTCATAATATAAGGTATATGACGATACGATCTTAAGTTACAATTTAATATATTATATTAATTATTGTATTCATGTATATGTGATTGAGGTCAGGCAAGAAAAAGAGAAATTTACTCTTCATTAAATATTATGTAATTAATTGTACGAATTAGGATTTAATATTATTAGTCTTGTGCAAGCCTTTGGCTAATCAATTTTGAAGCGTAAGAATAAATAATATAATAATTAGATTATATGGAAATAAAGTGCTTCTAAATAAAATTAGGTTCTGTACATTTATTAATCAATATTACATTTAGTAATAGTGGAAAAACTAACGTAACAAAACCACTATAAACTATTGTGTTGGGTAGTAAATTAGTGTAATTTATAGAAATATATTTTACATCTGTATCTGTATTCTGAAAATTTAAATGATTCATTGGAATAGTAAGGAATCATTTAAATTTCCAGAATGAAATAAACACAATTAAATTTATTGCTATTAATAACGGATACAACCCAAATATTGTTGATAAAATATTAAGTCGAAATTCAAAAAGAATAAATAATCATAGTTCTATAAACAGATTGAATACTAATACAGTTGTAAAATATATTTCTATAAATTACAATAATTTACTACCCAACATAATAGTTAATCAATTTAAAAAATATAAATTTAAAATTTCTTACAAAACAATAAACAGTCTGTATAAAAATTTCAAATACAAAGAAAAACGTAAACTAGAAGAATGCACTGGCATTTATCAAATAAATTGTGATTCCTGTGATAAATTTTATATTGGCCAAACAGGTAGAAAATTCATCACCAGATTTTCAGAACATTTACCTAAACGAAAAAACATTCAAAATATAAAATCTATTTTTGCTCAACATCTATCTAGTCGATGAAAATCATTCATATACAAGTTTTGAAAATAATTTTGAAGTTTTACATTTTTGTAACAGAGGTCCTGTCATGGATTCAATGGAAGAGTTTGAAATGTAAAAAGCTATTAAGAAGTCACCATTTTTAATTTTGAATGAACAACTATTATTTTGTTCTAATATTTTGTACAATTTAATTATAAATTAATATTTTTCTTTATTGTTTTTGTATATGTTTTGTATCATATTTTACAATTTTAATCTTTTCATTTTTGCTTTAAATTTTTATGTGTAATTTAGTATGCATATTTTTAAAGCAAACAAATTTTCAAATAATAAATATAAAAATTTTTCACTGACGATAAATATATACATATATCTGAAACCGGTCTTGTTTTTATATTTTATAAAAAAGTTAGAAAATAAAACATTTTTATTAAAGTAACAAATTTAATAATTATTTAATTAATAACCGACTTGGAGACCAATTCCATAATTTATATTTTTTTACATTTATGTAAATTGTATATTTAGCCATGTGTGTAGATAGAGATATACTGTTGGAAAAAATGAAACGATATGGAATGACTGGTACAGAGTATAGATGGTTTTAGAATTATTTAGGCAACAGACAACAATCAGTCAAAATTCAGAACTACAAATCAGCAGAGTTATTTTACAATTTAGGAGTACCACAAGGATCCGTTCTTGGTCCACTTTTATTTTTATTGTATTGTATTTATTGTAAATGATCCAGTTGATGCTGTTAAACTTGGTCAACTGAATATGTTTGCTGACGGAGAAGAAGCGGTCGGAAAAATAAATGTAGATTTATCCAACATTTGTAATCGTTTAAAGTACAACAAACTTTCAATAAACGTTCAGAAAACGAAATCTATGACCATAACTTTTAAACAAAACATCAATCATGACATCAATGTCATTATAGATGGCAGTTGTATTGAACGAGTTGACAAATATAAATATTTAGGAGTGGTAATTAATTCTAAACTAAATTTCAACGAGAGTTTGGATTTTATTAAAAAGAAAATGAACAAAAACTTGGTGTATTTAAACGAATACAAAATAAAATGTCGTTTGAATGCATGAATGCAAGA
The DNA here is from genome assembly GCA_963693315.1 of Diogma glabrata. NCBI lineage: Eukaryota > Metazoa > Arthropoda > Insecta > Diptera > Cylindrotomidae > Diogma > Diogma glabrata. The sequence continues at coordinate 227,792,912 of OY856188.1, read as the reverse complement.
ATAGTAGATTCTTGTATGAGCTTAGAATGAAGGCGGATGAAGTCATCATCCGAGTGAAGAATTGCCATCATCCTAAGCGCATACAAGATGCTATTTTATCCACGACTGTAAAATATTTCGTTTAATTTCCAGCAATTTAATTTAATTTTAATTTCCAGCAGTTAATTTCATGCAAACATTTGTAATTGTATCGCCATATTGAAATAAAAACATCAAAGATAGTGAAAAACAAAACAAGTTTGTTGTTTAATTTGTTAGGGGAATATTTAATAAATTATAGAGCTGTTAAAGAATTGTAATCAAATTCACTAGCTGTGGAATGAATACAATTACAATGGAAGACATACGCATGGAAAGCATCTATTCTTTAGTAGTCGTGGATAAAACATTTTATAAATCTCTAATTACCCCTCATGTGGACTACTGTTCTTCAATTTATTTTATAATGAATGATACTCAAATAAGTGTCCTGCAAAAAATTCAAAATAAATTCCACAGAGTAATTTTAAAAGCTAATCGAAGTACGCCAATTAAAGAAATGCTAAAATGTTTGAATTTGCATTCAGTAAATCAGAGAATACATTTTAATGCTCTTAAATTTGTATTTGGTATTGTTAAAGGACATATGCCTAACTATCTACACAAACTTCTCACCACTTACAGTGAGATTCCCCAATACAACACAAGGAGAACAAACTATAGACTTCCACTTTATAAAAAGTTGTATTCGCAAAAATCTATAAAGGCTTTAAAGAGTACAATAAGATGATGGAATATTATAGCTAATATAATTTCCAATCAATGACATTAAATAAATTCAATATGCTATGTAAACAATACGTTGAAAATCAAATACCGATATAAAAAGATGTTCAAATTTCAAATTTTTATTATCTAATATATTGGTTGAATTGAAACTGTTTTATACCCTAATTATTATTAGTTAGTTTTTATTATAAGTTAGTTTTTCTTTTTTATTTAGTGACCATATTTTTATAGTATTAATTGTATTTTATTCAAAGAAAAAAATGTATAAAACGAAATCTTAAATGGCATTTTGACAAATAAATAAATAAATCTTATATATTAATACGCTAACGAAAATTTTGTACAGCCCAAGGCTTTTTTATTCGCGGATGGATTTATTTCAAATTTTCACTACTAACTGATGTTAGTGTAACTTAGATTTTAAAGATTTTTCACACAAATTGGATCATAAATAAAAAAATTATAGACGAATTAAATTTACTTCATTATATAGCGGACGCCCCCTACAAACTAAAATCGACTCGTCGAAATCCGCATGCTCATATTTTGTTAAATTTGTCAGATGAAGATAGAATTGATGGAAATGAAATAACGTGGAAATATGTACGGCTGTTAAAAGTGTGAAATATGTTTACAAGCATGTATATAAAGGGTATGATTCTGCCAATGTTGAATTGAGAGTGAATGGAGAGAATGCAGTGAATAATGATGATGCGATTGTGGGAAATGAAATTCAAGATTTTTTGAATGGACGGTATGTTGGTTCGACTAAAGCTGCATGGCGCATATTTGAATTTCCATTGCATTTTCAATCTCATACAATTATTCGACTTAATTGTCATTTGCCTAATAGACAAAGTGTTTATATCAGGAATGGTAATGTGGCTGGTTCAGTCACAAATGTATTAAGAACAAAATTGTTAGCATTTTACTTCGGTCTGAAAGACCTAAATTACATTCATGAGCTCAAAGTGAAATTCTTACCCCCACCTTTTTTGGCATTTCTCGACGGTTTAGGACTTACTGATTCTAAAAAAGCAAAAAAAAAAATGTGTGTCTGTCTGTCGGCCGTCCGGCCGTCACAACCGACGAAATCTAGAAAACCGCTGGACGGATTTCAAAATTTTTTTTTTCTAAAAATAGGTTTACTTAATGGGAAGAGCCGAAAGGACGATGTGTTCGATAACTGTACCGGAAATGTGTCAAAAAAATCGTCAAGTGTGTCAAAACAAGGAAATGTGCATATTTTTTTCCTAAAAAACGTTTATTTTAAGTGATTACGAGTAGGAACATTGACTTTGGAGAAATTTTGATGGTCGGGATTGGTATGTGAGACCAAAATCTAGATTATTGCATTATAAGTCTGTCAAATAAATGTTGTCAAGTGTATCAAAAGAAAGATTTTTGAAGTGAAAACTTCTTTAGCCGCGTTGCTAAATTTTATATGGACTAAAAGCTATATATTCGCGTTACAAATTTTATTTATTTTTTTACCCAATTTTTCGGAAAAAAAATAAAATTAATTATTTGTTTCAAATGAAATTTTATTATTATTACTGAGAATTATGACATTATAAGGTTGTTAAAAAAAACTTGCCAAGTGTGTCAAAAGTTGTCAAGTGTGTCAAAAAAAATGTAGCTGTTTTTATGACGTAAATGTAATTGAAAATGAAATTGGACATGGAAATTTTTGAAATTGTTATAGTTTTTGAAATTTTTTTGGAATTTTGAAAAAAGTTTGTATTTTTGATTTTGTAATAATTTTTGCAATATTTTTAGAATTGTGGAAAAAGTTTTAATTTTTGATTTTGTAAGAATTTTTGGAATATTTTTAGAATTTTGAAAAATTTATAATTTTTGATTTTATTATTTTGGAATTTTGAAAAAAGTTTCAATTTTTTGATTTTGTAATAATTTTTGGAATATTTTTAGAATTTTGAAAAAAGTTTGATTTTATATAATTTTTACAATATTTTTGGAGTTGTGAAAGAAATATGAATTTGTGATTTTGTAATATTTTCTCGAAACGCTAAATGAAGAGGTTTTTGAGTAGTCTGCTGAGCCCGACAAACATTATGTGCATGGTGCACGAGTAGGTGCACATTTCGGGCACATTTTATTTAGCTAATTTTGTACTTTTTTGGAAATATTCTAGTGTATATTTAAAATTTAGTTGAAGTATAAATGTATTTGAGTACTAACGTCATACAAATTTGTTTTAATTTAACATTTTTAAATAATGTAAACATGTATACAAAAAGTGCATAGAACTTTAAACAAAATGTTTTATGCATATTTTGTATGCATGTATACATGTTTACTTTAAACAAATGTTCACCGTGTAGTTTTATATTTGTGCATTTGTTTATAAAATTCGCATGAAACATGTTTACGAAATGACCTATATACATGTAGATGAAATGCGCATATACTTGTATACGAAATATATACATTTTAGTCGGTTAAAATTCACTAGAGTTCTATCCATTTAAGAGATACATAGTTTACAAAATTATAAACTTTAGTTATCGCTTCTCTGTTTAAAGACTATGATAACAGCTGTGTTATGACTGCACATTGAATAGTATAAGGTTATGATATTTCTATTAACGAATTTATTTGATATTTTGTAATATGTCATAAACATGTTTCTAAGAAGTATACAGAAAATTTATGTATCTTTTGTAAACTCATCGTGAACATGTAAATGCACAAGTGGTGCATTTGTGTCTATAAAATGAACCTGAAAATTTTCTGAACAAAATACGATTTTTCTGTAAATCTGGTGATGCACATGCCGTCAACATGTGTCTGACAAATGTATATATTGCTGCAAAGCTATGAATGAACATACTGTGAACATTTTAGTGCACATTTTATTCAAATGAGTCTGAAATGTCTGTGCATATATGTGCTAAGGCGTTTTACGATATGTGTATGGTATGGCGCACATAATGTGCATGACATGTGTTATAAACAATTTTGTGCACAGACATATTGTGTCATTCACAATTAGTGCACATTTCGTGCATTTTTTCAAAAATTGTTTTACGGGGAGTGTATCATCTTTTCACTAAATTATGTTAATTTATGATCGGTTATAAGTTTCCGGCAATGTATTGATGTTTCGTGTTAGTTTTGTAATACATATCTAAACAGAGGTAAGAAAATATTTGTACTTTAACAAAGAGTTTTGTTTGATATACATCGCTGCCCAAAACTAAAAACCATGTCCTCATAAAAGTTTTTTGCCAAAAACTATTAAAATCCTTAACCCAGACCGAAGTCTTGATATCTCAGAGCTGTGAGATTTCTGCCCCTTCATATTTTCCATATGAATTTCATTGATAATTTAGCTAATGAGTTTTTGTATACAGAATTACCATTACATTATGTTTGGCATGATCAAAGTAAATCGTTGCTCGATTATGTATGGTTACTCCAAAAGATATAGAATTGTTTCATATGCGTTTACTTCTGTTGCATGTTCATGGTCCAAAATCTTTTACTGATCTACGTATGTATGAAGGTGTTGAATATCCTACTTTTGTTGCAGCATGTGAAGCTCGAGGTATTGCAACAAATGATAATGAATGGCGTGAATGTTTACTTGAAGCTTCAGAAATTCAATCACCAAAACAGTTACGTCAATTATTTGCATTTATCTGTGGTTTGAATGTTCCTCCGAATGCTTTAGCTTTATGCATTGAATTTAGAAATAGTATGATTGAAGACTTTTTACGATATTACGATGAAGATGTGTCAATTAATCGAGTCTTGATTAAAATTAATGATATTCTTCTTACACATAATACTTCATGTGATGATCTTGGTCTTCCGATTCCACAATATAACTTACAGATTGGCAATGTGGGTCATTTTGATATTGAAGAAGAAGCTATAGTTTTCGATAGAATGTATGAAAATGCAAATAATGAGCAACGTAGTGTGATTGATATTGTTTTGCGTGAAGCTCAATTCCATGATACTGGAAGTAATGTTTTTTTCTTGACAGCTCATGCTGGTTGTGGCCAAAATTTTGTTCAAACGGCAATCATTCATAAATTGGGGGGCGAACTTTGCATAATGTTTTCAAATTACCAATTCCATTATTAGAGAATTCAATGCCAAATATAACTCCAAACAGTGTACATGGCACATATATTAATAATGCATCAATCATTATTATAGATGAAATTTCAATGTGTTCTACTCATGCTTTAAAATAAATTGATCGTTTGTTAAGAGATTTGACTCCAAACGAAGAAAATAAAAATAAACTGTTTGCAGGTAAAACTCTTTTACTGAGCGGTGACTTTCACCAAATTCTTCCAGTTATACCGCATGCGGCTCACGTTCTATTTTAATTGAAAATTGTATTACATCTTGGCAAGAATTTATTAACTTTAAAATTTTGAAATTGAATCAAAACATAAGAGCTCTCCCTCATGAAATTGAATTTGTAGAATTTCTTAGAAGACTCGGTAATGGTGAATTTTCATTTGGAAGCTCACAACACAACGAATGTCCATCCTTAATGTACATCGGTTTAGCTATCAACAAAGAACAAGAAGTTTGTTCATGGTGTTTCCCGTATTTGGAACAAACTTCTGTGTTCCATCAGATCACTGAGATTGCTACCTCGTTTTATTATTGTTATTATTACTAGGAGGACCCGGCGTGCTTTGCTTCGCCTATAAATAAAGTTTTTGCACAGACATTTTGTTGACGTAGGAGCAATGATTTCAAAAAGTGGTAATGAGAAAGCTAGCATATAATTTTTATATTTTCTTTTTAAATATATGAATGAAAAATAATCAGAACTCTAGCTGATCAGTTCGGATATATGAAAAATTAGCGATCAAATAAGTTAGAAATCAAATAAGCTTACTTGAAAACTTATTTGATCGCTAATTTTTCATATATCCGAACTGATCAGCTAGAGTTCTGATTATTTTTCATTCATATATTTAAAAAGAAAAATTAAAAATTATATGCTAGCATTTCTCATTACCACTTTTTGAAATCATTGCTCCTGCGTCAACTAAATGTCTGTGCAAAAATTTTATTTATAAGCGTAGCAAAACACGCCGGGTCCTCCTAGTAATAATAACAATAATAAAACGAGGTAGCAATCTCAGTGATCTGATGGAACACAGAAGTTTGTTCCAAATACGGGAAACACCATGAACAAACTTCTTGTTCTTTGTTGATAGCTAAACCGATGTACATTAAGGATGGACATTCGTTGTGTTGTGAGCTTCCAAATGAAAATTCTTTAAACAAATAGAGAGGACATTCGCTAGTAAATATTTTAAATATTTAACGCGCAACGCAACGCAAACTTAACAGACAGTGAGCAACCCAGAATGCACTTAGAGTAAGGTGTCACATATGGTCTCTAAAACCGAGATTAAATATATACCTGAGGGATGAAGGAAACACGAATCTTATTCTTAGATAAACAGATTGGTAGAATATTACATCACCATAGGGAAAGAGAGGAACAATTAATGATTTGACTGGATGTAGTTTAGTAGCTTGGGGAAGAAAATGGTTAGTGTGCTCAAAAGTAAGCTTGTGGTGGATGTTGCCACACAGACGAGTAACATGGTCAGACCAAGTTAGAGTATTGTTAAATACTACCCCAAGATTTTGTGCAGTCCTAAATAACTCCAGATTGTTTCCGCCCCGAAAAAGATCAGGTAGCGTAAAATTGACATTGCTCCATCGATTAATAAATAGAAACTTCATTTTTTTGCTGTGAGGTAATAATCTATAACTGCAACTCCAAAGCGACAGCCTATTCAAATCACTGTTAACGAGATCCATCACTTCCGAAATGTTGTTAAGTGGCCCAGATGTATAGAGTTGACTGTTATCTGCATAGAGATGGAAACTGGAGTGCTTAAGACAGCCCAGAAGATCATAAATATAGAAAATAGCAGAGGTCCCAGAATAGATCCCTGTGGTACTGTGTGCAGAAATTTTTTACAGAAATATTATATCGGCTACACGTTTCACAGTGGGATTTTTTGTGCAATAAGTAATTTTTTCGACACATAAAATTTAAAAATGTAATGATGCAGTTTTGTAGAAAATTGATTCAGTATGAAGAATCCATAAATTGAATCCCAAAAAAACGTTTATTTGGCTTTGAAATAATGAAGTAAAGTCACATGTAAATTTTGGTCCAAAATATTGAAAACTGTTTACGCACTTCTATAGTATTTGTACGTAAGATAACTTTATTGCTCTAATTTAAATAGTGATTATTTTCAAATATAGCCTTTTCTGCGTATTGAAAAAAAAAATTATAAAGTTCGCTCATATGGTTTAAAAGATATGATAGAATAAAATTTGTTGCAAACTTCATTGGAAGAAAAAAAAGGTTGCTAGGTCGTGCTAGGTGCTCCCGCTATAATAAAATGAAAGGTAAGACTCCATACTATCAATTAAAAAAAAAAAAGTTTAAATAATTAATAATCTTTTATAAAATCATAAAATTTATAAAATCATAAAATCATGAAATTTTGGGTTCTATGGACGGTGGGTAGTGGGCGTGGCCAATTTTTATGAAACTTTATTTTATTCTTAATTGAGGTAATAAAAGGCTCTGTGCCAAATTTCAAAAACTTTGGGCCAAAAATAAATTTTGGGTTCTATGGGCGGTGGGGTAGTGGGCGTGACCAATTTTGATGAAACTTTATATTTTTCTTAATTGAACTAACCAAAGGCTCAGAGCAAAATTTCAACATTCTACGAGCACTCCTTATATTTTTTGCCAAACATTGTATGAACAAATCCCACTGTGCGTTCTTACACCAGTCCATGTCATGAAATGTAACTTTGTTCCTATTCTTTATAATGCTTAAACGGACACTTTGTGCTTTTAAACTTTCAAATACAAACCAAGTGTAACTAAAAATATTTTCTCAAAGGTAACTGGACACCCAGATTTTCCTATATGCTTAAACACTTTCTAAATATTAACTCGTTTGTATTCGAAAATTTGTCATAATAATCGAATTTATTTCTACTTCATTTAATTTCATAGAAAACCTACTCAAGTATTAACAAAAGGGTTGGTAAAATTTGATTAAAATAATAAATATTCATAAATATAAATAAATATTTAATCAAATTTCTATATGAACCGTATTTTTTTGTATTCTGTAGACAAATTTCTTCTCTCGAAAAATTTAGACAGAAAAAATTTTTCTTTTACGGTTGACAACTGAAGACAAAAAAGATGAATAGAATTTTTCTATTTTTTTATCTATTTTCTATTTGAATTCATAACTATAAAGAAAATCGTTTTAGTCGTTTTCTTTTCTTCAATTTTTTGTGCTTTAATATGACGAAAAATTATTGATGTAAAATTAAGCTTTGATAAATAAACAAAAAAAAAAAAAATTAAAGTAAATTAAAACATTTCTAAAATTTTATAAACAATTTTCTTTCTTTTCCACTTCTTCAGATTACATTGAGTTTAATTTAAGGTTAAGTGATGTGTTTATTAGATTAATTTAATTGTAAGAATTTTCAAAGAAATTTCATCGAATTAATCATAGTGATGTACGATTACAAAATAAAATTAAATCAGTGTGGCGGAAATATAAGCGTATCTAATGCTTTTGAGTTATAATGTTTTGGATGGTGGTTTCTTAGAATATAAATTTAAACGATAAAATATTTTGGTTTTTATTTTGTTCAGCTTAAAAAGTCAATTAAGGCTACGATCACTGTGATCTAGAACATCTATTGTAAAATTTTATGTTTTGTATTTAGTGAACGTCAGAGACGGGAAAATCTTAATATTCATTTTTTAGAAAAACTAAATACGGGAAGATTTGATATTCTGATTTTTTTATGGTTAAAGCAGAAAAAAAATTTATCTTGCTATTACCCCATCTAGAGATGAAAATTTTATAAGGTTGTCAAGTTTTGTGTTTTGTTCCCTCCAAACATTGAACTGATTCTTTTACTTTGGTTTATTCAAAGTTGTTTAAAATATTTCCAATTTCTCTCAATCCTTTTACACTAAATTCAGAGTTTCATCTACAATTCAATTATTATTTATGAACGTAGTAGAAACTTTATCCTTTATCAAATCGAAAAAACAAATCTTTTGAGTTTTTTTGTAATTTAATAAACTTATTTGAAAGATGTCCTAGTAAGAGATGTGAGCAAACCTTTCGTGAACAAAATGTCCGGTTATATTTTCAAAAGAGAATGTCATTTTGATGAAGGTCCAATATAAACTTCTTGTTTATATTTCCTTTTTTTTCTTATTTTCATTTTTGTTATATATTTATCATTACAAAACAGAGAACAAAAATAATAATACGAAATAAATAATAAAAATGTCTAGTGACAGTCTTGTATTTAAAGATTGAAAACGAAAATTCAAATAAACAAAAATTTGATTTTTTTTCTATCTTGGGAGTTTTGTTATCTACAATTCATAAATTAACTTGAAATCGAAAATAACAAATCAGGCACGTTTTGGTGACTGATGTATTTTTTAATCTTGAACATTTTTATTTAAAGAAAAAACAATAAATAATGTGTTGAACTTTCAAGTTTAAGAATTTTCATTTTATAATATTGTATTTTCATTCATTGAGATACGTATTCTTAAAGTTTACCTTTAAACGTCAAAACAGTATATTTTTTTAATTTGGCTAAAGCAAGTTTTTCTTAGATACTGAAAAATTAAATTTCAATATCTTTGCTGATCAAAAATTTTCTTTTAAAACGTTAAATTGAAATGATTTGTATTTCTTTTCCACATCATAAATTTTTATTGCATTATCTTTTCTGGAAACAATAATCTTTTATTTAATTCAATGCGTCTTATGTCTGCCCTTCAAAATAATACTTCAACAATCCATTTATTTTCTTTCTCATATTTATAGAATAGAAGCTGCAAGTGCATTGACCGATCTGCAATTGGATATAAAAGTTTTAATATAGTTTTTCAAAGTTTTTTTTTGATATTATTTTAGAAATAGAGAACAGCTTGTTTAGTAAAATAAAATTGGAAGAAAAAAAGCATTGAAATAAGAAAGTAGCTGAGCAATTGTGTGGGAGATAAAATGTTAGTAAAAAATAAATTAATAAAATGAAATGGCAAATTGTAATGAAGAAAAATAGAGGTGAACAAAATCAATGATTGGCTTCAATGTGTTGGGTTCAATAAAACTTTAAAATTGAAGTAGAGATCCCCTGCCCAAAATCTGTTAAAGTATTTTACTCTTTGTGTGGACGCATACATAATTCCTAAGACCTCTAGTTTTAAATGACGATCAATATGGCGATTACAGGCTCACGACCCTACCAGGAAATAATAGCAATTTGGCTGCCAATACAAATTCAGGATATCAAAAGATGCGTTCTTGGGCTTAGAATGTGAATTGTGATACGTAGTTTTAAATTCCAAGTAAGTATAAAATATAAAATTAAAAAGTTCACAAATAATAAGATATCCCATTCTGTTTTTGTATTTTCTTCTATAATTTTGAAATTTGAAAATTGAACTTTGGAGATCTGTTTTAATAATTATTGAAATTTTTAAAAAAATCTTTATTAGTAAATATAAGCATTATACTTCATAAATTGTACTTCATCGTGCAATAAGATATATTGGAAAGTGTATATTTTAAACAGAATTAAAAAAAAGGTAGTGTTAAGTGTTAAAACTTAAAACTGTGAAATAGCTGTGTTTTTTTGTGTCTTACAATTATTGTTGCATTGCAAATTAAAATTTCAGAATGTTTAAATTAAAATCATTAAAATTTTTCTGGGTTTCATATCTATCAGTATTCCAAGCAACTATTATATATATTTTTATATTTAAAATAATCAAAACATATCATATAAAAATACACACTTTATTTAAAAAAATAGCGTGTGAACAAAGAATATTCCAAAACTTATACTAAGGGATGGTATCGTTGATTGAAAAAAAAAACTTCATCCGCCAGCACTCCTAAGATATCACTTTGACTAATGAGATTTCATTGCTATTGCCAGTGGTATACGATATCTCAAGATAACTCATATGCCAATAGCAGGGACTAAAGTACGCGTGGTTGACACACCCATAGATAAATAATTTTAAATTTTACAAATCTTCCTGCGGAAAACTAAATAGATTCATTGGTATAAATGCGCATTGTTGCCGTTTGCAAATCACTATTGGCTAAATAACACCATTTTTAATGAGTTTATTTTAATGAGTTCATGATTGCCGTCCATGTTTAATCATACATAAGCTATGCTTCTTTGTATAGAATTTGTGCGATTTCCATCTTGTAATTTTGAGCTTTAAATCGATATATTCGATGTTATCAAGTATCAAGGTACAAGTATTAAATTTTCACTTAATATTAGAAACATGAATTGCATACCATTTCAAACCAACAACATATTTGTGTAGATGATAAAATTTGTGACACCATGTGTTAAATTCAAATACATATAATTTTGATACACAAATGCAATTGTTTCAGGTTATACTTTCTTTCTTACGTTATACTTTCTTTCATAAAAATTATGTTCAACAAAAAAAACATTGATCAAAGCAAACTACCGTTTAAAACGATATTTAAATAAAAACCAAATTGAATAATTACAACATTTAGGCAAAATCTCTAAAGATAAAATTATAAGGGCCCTGAGGTGCAGTTTTTGAAAAAAGAATATTTACCATTTTCCTTTGGGCTAGTGTGCATAACAACTTCCCAAATTTTTATGATGATTAATGTATTAATGCATAAAGGACAAACAGACATACTTTCAATTTTATATATATGCAATATTTATTTAGCATGATGACTCGAATGCAAATTGCAAAAGACAGTAGCAATATAACTTTAAAAAACTGCATTATAGATCAATTTTTAAAAATTCATTTTAATGGTATTTCATAAAAATTAAAAAAAAACAATAAAAAAGACCTACCAGTCTAGGAATTGAACTCACGAACCTATAGAACATCAGTCGAGCGCGATATCCGCATCGCAATTTGAAACGTTAAGAAATGATAGATATGTTTGATATTTAAAAATATTTTCCTGATTTAAAAATGATAACGCGAACATATAAGTTTTTTCCCATAGAAAATTGCTCAACGCACCTAAAGAAGTTTTCACTTCAAAAACTACGTGTCGTACATTTAGAAAATTGATTCTTAACTTTAAAACCCCAAAATAAGGAGAAAGCTACCCTCAATTTTTTTAAAATATTTTTATTGTAGTCTATTTTAATTGTATTTTTTAAAAACCTTTTTATACGCATTAAATTGACTACAAAACGAAGACGCTTGTCGTTCAAGAAAAAATGTTACACTCTTGTTTAAAGTTTAATACTCGCGTGAAATGTGTCCATTATGGTATCGTTATGCAATGTACTGTTTGTTAAAGTACAACTCGCGTAAAAGTCAGGCTATATTCCACAAACATTTAATTTAATAAATAAAAGCTTAAACGTTGATTTTCAATATTAAAAACCACTTTAGAGTTGGTATATGTATAAGAGAAAAATCTATTAAAATATTTTCAACTTACATCACCTTCATTATATCATTGCACTACACCTTACGTTTAATTCATATCTAATTATAAATCTCATTAATTTTCCAAATAAATTTTTTGCTGTTGAAGGAAACAAAATACGAAAATGTAAGAATTTTCGTTAAACAGGTTTGCACAGTTTTAACAGGAAAATCAAAAGTGCAAGAGAGAAAATGTACGATAAAAAACTAAACGAAAAAAAGGTATTTTATTTAATTTTAATTAAATTTTGATGATATGCAAATATTAATTAGGATTTTGTTATTTTTTTTTCTATTACTAATTACATTAGGCAATGCTGTTGAATTTAATAAAAATTAATTTTATATAATGAGAAAAATAATTGTGAAGGGTGGCCCTAAATTCTGAATAAAATTCTAGAAGTCGTTTGTTCTTCGTAGTAGTTGTGAAAAAAGTATTTATCCACGACTACTAAAGAATATATACTTTCCATGCGTATACCTTTCATTGTAATTGTATTCATTCCTTTCTATATATCAAATTCTTTTTTATTTATTTCATTACACTTTATTTATTCAAAATTCCCCTAACAAATTAAAAACTTGATTTGTTGGTATAGTAATATAAACCGGATAAAACAAAAACAATACATATAAAATAAACAAACATGTTTTGTTTTGTTTTAATTTCATAGATTTATTTCAATATGGCGATATAAACTTTTACAGGAAAACTTGAATGAAATTATTTGAAATATTTGTAGTCGTGGATAAAATAGTATCTTGTATTCGTTTAGGATGAAGGCAATTCTTCAGTCGGATGATTCCGAAACTTCATCCTCGTGAAGAATTGCCTTCATTCTAAGCTCATACAAGAATCTACTATTCTTTACTTGTAATTCATTTATTGCAAAAAATCTTTTTTATTCGCCTTCATATTAAAGTGTTGCTTTATAACAATTGGACCTTTGGTAACTAAATTAATTTACCCGGGATGCCGTTTATCCCCATCCGAATCCTGATCTTGGGAATCTCTTAAATTTTGTATAATACAAATCACAGGAAAAAATACTATTTAAATTAAAATTAAGCTACATATTTATAATAAATACCTTAAATATAACCTGTTGATTGATGATCCGGTTCTAATTCTTCAATTCCCTTGACTAGCGTCAAGAAATAATCCTATTAAAAAAAGTGCCGCATCATCAACTATTTCGAAATTTTCTTCCGCTCCTAAAACATCTCTGGTAGCTGTCCATAAATCTTGCAGCAAACGCAATGATAAAGGATTACTGTCTTTTTCTACACATTTTTTTGAATTCTTTCCAGGTAACCCCTTTTCTTGATTCTTTCGATCGCCATAATAATATATTTGTACGTTCCTCTGGATTATTTTTTAATTCTAAATCAGTACGTATTTTCATTGAACGAGAAATTTTCGGAAATTCACACATTGTCTTCATTTTGATAAAAGAATTTCACAATATATTTCAATAACAAAAACAAATATGTATGTTTATTTTAATAGTAATAATGAAGCTAACACCTACAACTGTGTATTTTAGTTTTAATTTTAAAAATATTATTTAATTATTACAAACTTATATTAAATTAAATCCACGTTTAAATATAATATAAAAAATAGGAATAATCTTTCTAACAAACAATTGATCAATTTCTTTTGAATCACAAAAATGGAATGAATAATTTTTTCCAAATTAAAAATTGCAAAAATGTGATTTTGCTTTTGACCTCTTCTAATCAATCGTGTAATATTCGAAATTCAACAAAGATTAACAACGACAACGACATCTGTTCGCCAGAATTGGAAATAAAATTGAGTACGTTCGGTTGCTTTTTATAGTATATTCGAAATTTAACTAGCAGTAAAGTATTAGAAAATTTTAAAATTATTGTTAATGTAAAAATGAACGGAAACTAATGAAATACATTTCTATTGAATTGAAAACGAAGATGAATTTGGTTTTATTATTGTTTTGCGATTATTGCGATCGTTACACCATGAATTCAAGGTAGAAACCAAGATTTCTACTCTTGAAATCACAAAAACGTCGCCATCCCCTCCATGACAGAAAACACCAAAGCACTATTAAACTTAAACTAATAATAGAAATTCTAATAACTAATAAAAAAAATTATAATAACTATAGTAATTTAAATTTAACACCTATTTAAATTCTAAACACCGAAAATTAAATTTATAACTATAATAACTAATAACTAAGAATATAGGTTTAATTTAGGAAAACTAATAATTCTAACACTAAATTTAATTTTATAAAAAAATACATTGAAAAACTTAGGCTTGGTATATAGGAAACAGACGCTAGAGATTTCGATGGTAAAACCCGCAAAATCATGACTCGCAATCACCAACAATAGTAAAACCAATTCTCAACAAAAAAAAATGGAGTTAATACGACGGAAATGTAAAAAGGATGAAAGCACAAAAACGAAAAAAAGCAACGAACGCCCAATTCGAAAACATACAAGATTTTCTGTAAAAACAAACTTTGTAAAGGAATAAAAAGGACCACCGTCGTAGCCAATCTTTGCTGAATCTTTCACAAAAATTCCTAAAACATTATATATGTAAAAGTATAATCTATTTATTTAATTTCAGATATGCTGAAATAATTATATATACCTAAAATTAGTTATTGACGATAGCACCCCTAAAATATATTTATTTATTTTTAAAAAAATTGAAAAATAAAAATATCTAGAAGAATGTTTATTTATTGGATGCACCGTCCTAACTTTGAAATATTGATTTATTATTTTTAAAAAAATAAAAAATATTTATTTATATCTTGACGTAAAGCTTAATTAAGAAAATTTATTTTATTTAACTACCTAAAATTAACTTAAATTTAAAAAAATTATTTATTTAATAAAAATTATTTATTTAATTAATTTTCAAAAAATTTGTTTTATTTATTTTATCTTTATTTAATAATATAAGAGATTCCCAAAATCAAGAATCGTCTGGAGACAATTGTAAAAAGTAAGTATGGTTACAATATCCATTTTGTTCAAATTTGAATTATCGCGTTCGCGAGCCCACTCCAACCATGCATGTGAGAACCTACTGGAAAAGCCCCTAACGACCAGATTCTACAGAACAGATTCTCCCCAACCTAATAAAACAATCACAACTGTCACGATTAGACACTAGGTCCATTTCTACTGACCCAGTTGTGCTTGTTTAACCTACAAATAAATTACACCTAAACCTAATGCGAAAGTTGACGAACGCTCCCGAGCACCAGACTTCAAATCCTAAACTCTATGAAAAATTGTTTTATTGCAAACTAAGTGGAAAAATGGAAAAGTTTTTGAATTTGTATGAGGTGAAGCCTCTGATCCTGAAAGCAAAGTACAATTGGTTCTTCTCTTCATTACACCGAAGAAGCCTCTGAGCAAAGAATGGTACTACTGGTTTGCACCTAAGTACAAACACAGCAACACCACTCCTCGTCCCTGAGGACTTCCTCGCCGAATGAAGAGAAGAAACCAATGTTCTTCGATCGCATAACCCCGATGGCCATAGGCGATCTAAGAACGACATTAATGTTAAAGAGTGAAGCTCTATGGATGGCTTTTTAGGCCTACCGCTGAAAGATAGTGAATCAATAAACCTAAATACTATATAACTTATCCATAATCTAAATAATTTCTTATTTAAAAATGCTAAATCGAAACATGAAACACATAATATGTGTTAATAAAGTTTTACATGAAATTAATTAAATTTAATCTTCAGACTAAATAATAAATTGGTAATTTAAAAAAAAAATTTACGATTATTTTAAATTCAAAACTAAGCTTACTAATTTTTAAGTTATTACCTCTAAAATATTTGTTCAGGTCAAATTTTTCCGCTTTACTTATTGTATTCAAAACAAACAACAAAAATAAATGTTAGCTAAAAATAATTACTTCTATATTTATCTTATTTTTTAGATTAATCGCAATAAAAAATAATTTTAAAAATGGTAACTAAAACGGACTCATACGAGATCTGTATACGTACATTAGCAGATCAATATGATGACAAATGTAGAGATATTGATTTGGATCCGCTCACTCTATAAAGTTGATGAGAATTAATTATTTTCAATTATACTTCTATAAACACAGACCAATAATACTTTGACAGTAGTGACGAAGGATTTAAACTTATACAAAACTGTCGAAAAACTGTTTGGTCAATGTTAACTTTTATTACGCTAACAACATCCTAAAACTCATAAGAACATGACTTAACCACAAAAAATTCTTTCACCAAACGAATTGTGTTGCAATAGAAAACCTACCCAGACTTCCAGGTTTGACATAAATTACTTTGTATATATATATGAGATACACAAAATAATTCATAAAATCTAATAAGGCGTACTGCAATAGAAGTCGTTTTGGCCAAAAATGAACATTATATTAGCCAAAATAAAAATATTTCAACATTTCCGTACAAGTTCAAAAGTTTATAGAACTGTAATGAGACATGTTCTATTGACATCCATTCTATAGTGTGAATAATACATAAATCGATACCTCGAAATTGTAACTCACATTAAACCAATGACGAATATGGGGATCGCGTATGAGTGCATTGAAAAAAACCAGCTAAACACTTACTAAATCTAACCATAATCAAAAAAACATACAATTAATTTCATATATAAATTAATTGCATCATCCAAAAATATGTACAATATATAAACAATTATATGTACAATATGTATGTGGTAGCATAAAAAAATTTCAAAAAAAAAACTGCTTCCCCAAAACGGTTTTCTTTTTTCCAAATAAAAAAACAATTAGTATTACTAAAAGGAGATGACAGCACAAAAAACAATCTCCAAAAAAATTGCTGTCCCAAAACGGTTTTTTTCAAAATAAAAATATTCCTTAATCAAAACCAAAACGAAACCAATAACTGGTTTATTTCAAGATACACAAAAAGCTGATTGACAACCACGGCCCAAACCGATTGCCACCACCCTATTACCAAAAAAAAACCACAACTGGTTTATCCTAAAACTTACAAAGAGAAACGCGAAATTCTTTAAATTTTTGAAAATATAAATTTAGAGTACTTACGATAAATATACACATGAACACACCTTGTAACTAAACCTTTATTTTTCCCTCCAGCCCTTTAACAAAATTTAGCCAAATAAACCAACGCGAAAATAAACTACATAAGGACATTAATTAATCTAAATTGAAATGATCAATCAATACATAAATATATAAAAATGTTCCACAAAAACAAGTTTTTTTTTCCAAACAAAAAAACCGGCTTGCCAACGCCCAAACTGGAAAATATTTTCCCACTAAATAATATAACTGAAATTAGGCTAACGGGTCCCTTTTTGTTCGGCGCTACGTATAACAATTGGACCTTTGGTAACTAAATTAATTTACCCGGGATGCCGTTTATCCCCATCCGAATCCTGATCTTGGGAATCTCTTAAATTTTGTATAATACAAATCACAGGAAAAAATACTATTTAAATTAAAATTAAGCTACATATTTATAATAAATACCTTAAATATAACCTGTTGATTGATGATCCGGTTCTAATTCTTCAATTCCCTTGACTAGCGTCAAGAAATAATCCTATTAAAAAAAGTGCCGCATCATCAACTATTTCGAAATTTTCTTCCGCTCCTAAAACATCTCTGGTAGCTGTCCATAAATCTTGCAGCAAACGCAATGATAAAGGATTACTGTCTTTTTCTACACATTTTTTTTAATTCTTTCCAGGTAACCCCTTTTCTTGATTCTTTCGATCGCCATAATAATATATTTGTACGTTCCTCTGGATTATTTTTTAATTCTAAATCAGTACGTATTTTCATTGAACGAGAAATTTTCGGAAATTCACACATTGTCTTCATTTTGATAAAAGAATTTCACAATATATTTCAATAACAAAAACAAATATGTATGTTTATTTTAATAGTAATAATGAAGCTAACACCTACAACTGTGTATTTTAGTTTTAATTTTAAAAATATTATTTAATTATTACAAACTTATATTAAATTAAATCCACGTTTAAATATAATATAAAAAATAGGAATAATCTTTCTAACAAACAATTGATCAATTTCTTTTGAATCACAAAAATGGAATGAATAATTTTTTCCAAATTAAAAATTGCAAAAATGTGATTTTGCTTTTGACCTCTTCTAATCAATCGTGTAATATTCGAAATTCAACAAAGATTAACAACGACAACGACATCTGTTCGCCAGAATTGGAAATAAAATTGAGTACGTTCGGTTGCTTTTTATAGTATATTCGAAATTTAACTAGCAGTAAAGTATTAGAAAATTTTAAAATTATTGTTAATGTAAAAATGAACGGAAACTAATGAAATACATTTCTATTGAATTGAAAACGAAGATGAATTTGGTTTTATTATTGTTTTGCGATTATTGCGATCGTTACAGCTTTATTACTATGATTTGCGGCCTTAAAGTGTCACTTTTTAACTATTTATTTTGTTGTCATAGTTACGTCCAAAAAGTTAAAAGCATTTTTTTGTGCCCGTGCATTAATCATAACAAACAAATTTAGATTTAATTTTCCAAAATTTTAATAAAAAAAAAACTGAATTTCAACATTGTAACCGCAATAGTTATTAACCTAGATTAATTTAATTTAAATATTACAGTAATTATTTGGAAATCATTTTATGTCAATTTATAAATAATCAAAACAGTAAAATTATATATAGAACAATTTTGCTTATAAATTTAAAGTACTGATTTTGCAAATTCGGTGATAATTTTAATTAGGCAATTATTTTAATTGAAACACAAAAACTGTGTCAATTATTAAATAAAATATGTATTATGTATAATAATTTGTAAAAGGAACAAAGTGAGTTAGTCTGTAAAAAATTAGTGGTAAGAGTTAATCGGTTTTGAAAGTTTCAGTCAGTGAAGTTAAAATAAGTAAATATTAACTAAGCAGTCCGTGTAAACCTGTCCATTTATTAATCAGTTTTGAAAGTTTCAGTCAGTAAAGTTAAAATAGTTTTAGTCAGTGAAGTTAAAATAATTTCAGTCAGTGGAGTTAAAATAAGTAGATATTAACTAAGCAGTCCGTAAGCTTGTCCGTTTAATAGAGTCAGTTTAAAAGTTTGGTCAGCTAAGTTAGCAGTCAATATTAATTGGGAGTTACTCCGATGCTTAAACTATAATTACAAAAAACTAAAAACTATAAAGTGAAAATAAAAATAAAGTATAGTAACTAAATTTTATTGTGTGTTTTATTTATAATTGGGACATTCATTCCTCGCAGGCACAACAATTTGTATATGTTGAAATTCTATGAAAAATAGAATTTTTTATCAAAGCAACCCTTAAATTCAAAATTTCATTATCCAATTAAAATAGTTGTTATCATTTGTTGGCATAGTTATATAATAATAATTGGAAAAAAATAAAATTAATAATTTGTATGACATGAAATTTTATTATTATTATAGATAATTATTGCATTATAAGTTTGTCAAAAAAATAATGTCAAAAAACGATTTCATTTATTTTTATAGCCAATATTTTGGGAAAAGAAATTTTTGCTGTTTTTATGACGTAAATGTTAATTGAAAAGAAATTGGACATAGACATTAGACATTTTTTGAAATTGTTATAGTTTTTGAATAATTTTTGGAATTTCGAATAAAAAGTTTGTGTTTTTAATTTTTGCAATATTTTTAGAATTTTGGAAAAACTTTTAGTTTTTGATTTTGTTATAATTTTCACAATATTTTTAGAATTTTGAAAAAAATATTGTTCTTTTTATATATAATTTTTGGAATTTTGACAAAAGTTTCAATTTTTGATTTTATAAGAATTTTTGAATATACTTAGAATCTTGAAAAACTTAAAATTTTTGATTTTATTATATATAATATTTGAAATTTTGAAAAAAGTTTTAATTTTTGCAATATTTTAAGAATTTTGGGAAAAGTTTTAATATGTGATTTTGTTATAATTTTTGCAATATTTTTAGAATTTTGAAAAAAAAAAGTAGAATATATATGTATGCTTAGAATTTTGAAAAAAGTTTCAATTTTTATTTTGTAAGAATTTTTGAAATATTTTTAGAATTTTGAAAAATTAAAAATTTTTGATTTTATTATAATTTTTGGAATTTTGAAAAAAGTTTCAATTTTTGATATTGTTATAATTTTTGCAATATTTTTAGAATTGTGGAAAAAGTTTGAATTTATGAATTTTAAGAACTTTTGGAATATTATTAGAATTTATAAAAAGTTTAAATATATGATTTTATTTTTATTTTTGGAATATTACGTAAATGCAATTGAACATTTAAAAATTTTTAAATTTGTTACAGTTTTTGAAATATTTTTTAAATTTTGAAAAAAGTTTGTGTTTTTGATTTTGTAATAATTTTTGCAAAATTTTTAGAATTTTGGATAAAGTTTTGATATTTGATTTTGTTATAAGTTTAGCACTATTTTTAGAATTTCTGAAAAAAATAGAATTTTTGAATTTGTAATTTATGTATATGTTTTTAGAATTTTAAAAAAAGTTTCAATTTTTGATTTTGTAAGATTTTTGGAATATTTTTATAATTTTGAAAAATTTAAAAATTTTGGTTTTATTATAATTTTTGGAATTTTGAAAAAAGTTTCAATTTTTGATATTGTTAAAATTTTTGCAATATATTTAGAATTTTGGAAAAAGTTTAAATTTTGATTTTATTTAAATTTACAATATTTTTGGAATTTTAAAAGAAATATGAATTTGTGATTTTGTAATATTTTCTCAAAACGCTTAATATACAACGCTGACCAAATCTAAAAACAATGTCTTCATAAAAGTTTTTTTGCTGAAAACTATATCAAAATCCTTAACCCAGAAGTCTTGATAGCTCTGAGAAGCTTGAGATTTCAACCCCTCCATATTTTTTTATTGAAATGATTTTTGTAAACCAAACTTGATTCTTTAAAAAAACTTTTGTTTTACTATCTCCTTACCTTTGTTAAAATATAGATAAAGACAAATTTTCACAATTTTTGTTAGCAATTTTTCCCAACCTAGGTCAATAATATTAACAAAAAATTACCTAGGTTAATAATGACAAATTTTCTTTTATTTTTAATTGAAATGAACAAAAAAGTTCAAACAAATAATAATTGCATTTCTATGTTTCGTTTTATTTGTATGAAAATAAACTTCCAGTAGCCTGGATATATTAAGATATTTAGAAAATAAAATGGAAAATGACTAATATCAAAATCTAATCAAATCAAATATGATAATTAGTGTTAGTAGTGAAAAATACTCTATATATATATTTCGGTTGATAAGTCTAATATAGATCTCGAACATTATATCCTGAGGCGCGTAGCGGTTCTCGTAAAAGTTCTCGGTCAATAATAGCTCACTTCTCAAACTTGTATTATAATGTACTATTTTTTTTATAAATGGCAAGAGATAAAAATGCTGTTTGGGATCCTTGATTTTTGTGTTTTTTTATAGGAGCTTTTTCTTTTGTGAAATTTATATCCAATATAAAATTTGGATTTAAAAGAAAGCTTCAATTTATTTTTATAGTTTTATAGTGTACATACAAAAAATATATAAAATATTGCTTTCCTGTATATTTTATAATCTAAGAGTAGTATGGATAAAAAAAATTGTTTTAAAATTTTTTTAAAATGCGTAGTTGATGAAAAACGTGTTCTAGACAGAGTTGTGAAAACTTGACCATTTTTGATTTTCCTGAAACTTGGCATATAAGTAGTATAGACAAAATAAAAAAAACAATTTATTTTAAAATTTTTTTAAAGTGTATAGTTTGAGCATAAGGGGCAACCCAACATGCATGAAAAATGAAAATTCTGCCAATCTGATGTAACTTTGAAATTGAATTGCTCAAGAACGGCTATACCGGTTTCATCAAACTTTTTTTTGTTTAATAGATGATTAGTTAGTCCTTTGAAAAAAAATTAATTTATTGTTTTATAATGAATTTTTAAATAAAAATATTAAAAAACGTTTTTAAAGATATTTAATTTTAAAGATTTTTAGTCCAATTAATATTCTAATTGTTCATTATTCTTTCGAACAATTTATATCATCAAAAAATTTTAACTACTAAAGTTCGAGAAAATAATGAACAATTCGAATTTCAGTCGTACTAAAATTCTTTAAAATTAAATATCTCAAGAACAAAAATTAATGCCTCTGAGTTAATTTGATATATTTTAGAGTAGAAATAGAACTATTTTCAGAAAAAAAAATAATTAAATTCCAATTGGTCTTCGATCCTAGCGCCATCTTTAAAAATTAATTATAAAAACAATTAATTAGCTTTTTTTCAAAGGACTAACTAATCATCTACCAAACAAAAAAAAGTTTGATAAAATCGGTATAGCCGTTCTTGAGCAACTGAATTTCAAAGTTACATCAGATTGGCAGAATTTTCATTTTTCATGCATGTTGTGGTGCCCCCTATGCTCAAACTATGCAATTTAAAAAATTTTTAAAATAAGCTGTATTTTTATTTATTTCATACTACTTATATGCCAAGTTTCAGGAAAATATAAATAGTCAAGTTCAAATTTCGACTTTTTCATCTGTGAAGATCACGTTTTTCATCAGTTTCAGCATAGGAGGCACTCCAATATGCATGAAAACAAAAAACTTTGGAAATCTGAGGTAACTTTGAAGTTAAATTATTTAAGAATGGCTGTACCGATTACAACTATCTTTTTTTTGTTTGATAGGTAATTTAGAACAGTCTAGATACCTTAAAAACAGGCAAAAAATGGAAAAAATTAGTAACAAGATGAAAACTATTGGATGAATAAGAAAATATTGCGCAAATTATGGGAAACATAAATTAAAGGTGATCCGACTTACGGTGGTTAAATGGGGTGAGCTTTTAGGGGTAGACAATGGTTTTATTAGGGAGAAAAGCGTTAAATAACAAACGCAGTCTTGTTGTAGGAGTCTAATGATCGGCACTTTTTGGTACAGTTTTAATTTTATTTAAATTAGATCGATAAATACATATGTTTAAGTATAAAGCTCTATAATATTGTTTTTATGACAATTTCCTTTCTAATTTTTCTTAGTCAAGACCAGAATCATCATAGTAAAATTTACATTTAATAATATTTTTGCAAAATATAAAAACGAATACACCAGCCATAATTTCTATACTTTAAAATTTTAGAAAAAGTGATTGCATACTCTAAGTTAGTTGAGACAAAGGCTCTAAATAATATACTCCGATCTTTTGTTGTAGGGTCTAGTCTAACCATTAGCACATTAAGGTATTGTTTTTTTTAAACGAATTTAATTTAAATTGAATCCCGAAAATTTTTGAAAATAATCAGTCATTCGCAGTAAAACAAATTGTCATAATGTTTTTATGACAACCTACTCACCTAAACATTAACACATTTCTTTTTTAAAAAAACTGTCTTAGTTAAAACTCTTCACGCAAAATCAGAGTAAAATTTCAGAAAAAGTTATTGCAACCCCGGGAAAAAAATTATTTGGAACAAATTCGCTAAATAATATACCCAGCTCTTTTGTTAACTAATGGTTGGCAAATTACCGTATAGTTTTTTAAGAAGCTAATTTAAAGAAAATTTTCCCAAATATTCTTCATTCGCAGTAAAACAACAAATTATATTAATGTTAATGCTATTTGTATGTCAACCTACACACCTAAACGTAAACCTAAACAGATACTTTTAAAAAAAAATTAAACCTAATATCTTTTTACGCAGAATCAGAGCTAAATTTACATTTGATATTGTAGGTAGATATATATTAGTTAGTATCAAAATCGCCCTGTAAATGTCCAAAAATGTATGAAAACACATGTTTCGATTCTGTCATACACAGTAAAATAACAAATTATATTTTTTTATGTCACACTACAAACCAAATACATTTCTTTTTAAAATTGGTCTTAGCTAATTTGTCTAAGCTTTTTATGCAAAATTAGAGTAAAATTAAATTATAATGTTTTTATGACAATTTCCTTTCTAATTTTTTTCTCAACACCAGAATCAGAGTAAAATTGACATTTTTTGATTTTAAAAACGTTCAATAGATGGATCCAAAGACAGTATAAAACTTATTTGTCTTAAAAATTATTTTAACATTAGTTTCTCAAAACTCAAAACTATTTTCAAAACGTTTTGTTTTAACAAATTTTGTTTACAGTCATGTGTATTAAATTCTTTTCATATTAAAATTTGAAGGTGAGTTTATGTTAAAAGAGTTGCCATAAGTTTATATTATATGGACAACATTAGATCAAAACATTTTTTGAGGTTATGTCTACTAGATTCAGAGTATATAAGCAAAGTAATAATCGCTATTTTTTTCACGAACAGCGATCTACCGCATCGCTTTGATCTTTAAAAACAAAAAATGTTTATTTTGGTGGTATTTGACGTTTGTTCTAGTTTAAAATAAGTTAACAATTGTTCTTGTGCTTAGTTTAAAATAAGTTAATAGTTTTTTTTCCTATCAGGTGTTTCATTATTTGAAGTAAAACAAAACACTATAAAAATTATGGAATTACTTCGGTCTGAAAGACCTAAGTATATAGGTATTGCATTCTCGAGTCAAAAGTGAAATTCTTACCCCCACTTTTTTTGAATTTCTCGGCGTTTTAGGATCTACTGATTCTAAAAAAGCAAAGCAAAAAATTTATGTCTGTCTGCTGGCCGTCACAACCGACGAAATCTAGAAAACCTCTGCATGGATTTCAAAAAGGTACATCCAACGGTAAGAGCCGAAAGGACGATGTGTTCGATAACTGTACCGAAAGTGTGTCGAAAAAATCGTCAAGTGTGTCAAAACAAGAAAATTTGCATATTTTTTGCTTAAAAAACGTTCATTTTAAGTGATTACGAGTAGGAACATTGAATTTGGAGAAATTTGGATGGTCGGGATTGGAACGTGAGACCAAAAACTAGATTATTGCATTATAAGTTTGTCCAAAAAATGTTGTCATGTGTGTCAAAAGAATGATTTTCATTTTTTTTAACCAATTTTTTGGCAAAAATTGAAATTAATTATTTGTTTGACTTGAAATGTTATTAAACATTAAATTGGACATGGAAATTTTTGATTTGGTTATAATTTTTGAAAGATTTTTAGAATTTTGAAAAAAGTTTGTATTTTGTTTTTTTTTATAGTTTGGTTAATCACTTAGGTCAGCGGGGGCGAACCTCTGGCACGCGTGCCATTCGCAGACGCATGCCTTCAGAGATAGAAAACATAGAGGCAGCACAGGGAATATGTGAAGGGAGCTGGGTTTAAATCCTCATCAGTTCTTTTGATTTTGAAAATAAAGAAAGTTTAATATTTTTCTGACTCGATGGAAGTACCGATATCAGCTTGCTTAGCAGATTTTCTTCGTTATTGTAGAAGTAGATATTTTCAATATTGAATTAGTAACTAGTGACGGTGCTTGTAGGAGGACAGTACTTCAAAATGGCTTTATTACTCTATTTTACTAGCGTGTTGGAAATCCAACTCTGGGGTTCCATTGCATTATACACCAGCAGATTTTATGTGCAAAGGCGAGTTTTATATCACTGGAAGATATTATAAACCTTGTCATAAAAATAGTCATATCTTCTCGGACTTTAAATAAACGAATTTTTTTTAGAATTGTTAAATAAGGTAAACTCGATGTACGGTGGATTAATCATGTACAACAATGTCTCATGGTTAAGCCGTGGTTTAGTTTGACAAAAATTTGGAGAGTCTTTAGACGAAGTTAGACTTTTTTTTGGTAAGTAGAAAATCATTGAAAAATAAAGTCAATTAATGGACGTCAGCTGTAGAAATTAATGCTCTTTTGTGACTATTGTGTAAATTTAAATAATTTTGAACTGCAAGATATTAACAAAGCTGTCATTGTTGTGTTAATTTAATCCCAGCATTCGAAACCAAATCAAAAAGTTTTGATCGCGACCTTATATGCAACACATTCAAATATTTTCTAAAGAAAGATCTAAAGAAATTCAATGCAGATGTAGAATCTCATAAAAAACCGAGTCAAGTTAAATTAACACAGGAGTTTTTGTAATTATTCAGTCAGTTATTGAGGAATTTTCCTCAAGATTTACATAATTCAAACGATTTGTAGAAACCTCATAATTTATTTTAAATCAAGAAACAACATCACCAGATTTTTATTATGTTCAGTGTTAATTATAATAAATTATAAATTAACGTCTCTGAATATCCGAAGATACCATGCCAACTAGGAATTAGGATTATGTTAAAATAAATTAGGTTTCTTTAAGAAATTTACTATCGCTAACTTTAAAAATTTGGGGATTAAATTATCGGAAAAAAACCCAAGAAGGTAAGGCATTCCAGAGGGACTTGTTGAAAATAATCGAGTTGAAAGACTACAGTTCTATACACTTTTTTGTTTGATCTGTATATTGTTAACCACAACATTTGCCCTGGTGTAACGCGATAGGTTTGCTTGTTCATGCTCAGGTAAAATTGATTTTATTTCTGCGGCAGTTCGTTCATTCGTCATGTATTTATAGAAAATTGTCAGATCAGCTACATTTCGTCTGTGCTGAAAGGAATCAAGTTCGTTAGTAAGAGTCGAGTTGTCAATCAGTATAACAGCTCTACGCTGAACAGAATCAAGGCACTTTAAACTACTAAAATATGCTCCACCCCATATGTGAGAACAATATTCCATGCAGGATTCCATGTTTACATTTCATATTACTTTCAACTTCTACTCCTAGAAGTCTTACAGATTCTTTCTTCATAAGATCTTTGGAGTCAATTTTTAATGGAAACAGATTAGGTGTGGATAATGTAGAAAAAAAACTAGTATTAAATTCAACATTGTCAACGAAACCCCAATCCATGATTGCCGTGAGATCGACATTTAAGGTAATTATCAAATTCGATCAATAGTTATTAAGCGCAGAAGGTGAATTTAGATTTGATTTTTCATGTGACAAATGGCGTCTGCTATCATCAGCAAAGCTATGGATAGGATTAACAGTTGAATCTAGCAAATCATTTACATAAATAAGAAAGAGAGTTGGTGACAAGTGGTACTTTAAGGAACTCCTGCATTAGTTGAAAAGACAACAAATGAAACACCATCAAAATTAACATGGATATTAATTATTAATTCGGAAATTTCCTTAATTTGGAAATTTTTAAATTTAAATGAAATGCAATTGATCAATTTTCAATCGAATTCAGTTCGGCACAATACTTAATCTGGTGTAACGCGATAGGTTTTCTGCTTACGGAGGTTCATTTCTCCATAATGTATTTGTAGAAAATTGTCAGATCAGCAGCACTTCGTCTGTGCTGCAAAGAAACAAAGTCATAATTAAGAGTCGAGTTACCAATCAGTATAATAGCTCTACGCTTAACAGAATCAAGACACTTCAATATGGAAATAATTATATAAAAAAAAGCTTATATATTTGATTTGGAAAACTTGGAGAAGCATCCCCGAAAGTTTTAACTGTTTAAAAACACTAGCGACGGTTATATTGTCAATTTTTCATCCACATATGCGTGGGAGTCATTATTCTCGGAAATGAATTTACAAAAGGATAGTTTTGATGAATTTTAAAATTTTCAAATGCATTTTATCAAAAAAAAATTTTGGTTAATCTCAGTTTTCAGCCATTTTTTATGTATTATTTATTCAACTTTAAATTGCGATATTTGGGCACCATGGCCATGTTGTGTAGTATTTCTTATTACCAATTTTCGATCACAATTTCCTAGAATTACAAACTCTAAATCTTTCTGAAATCGCAATATTAGTTTCACATACCAATAAATTTTCTCTAAACACATTTTCAAAACTAAGAATTTTCTTTTAATCTCTAGCCGATAGTTTTATAAAGGATAAAACTAATAAATAATATTAGTTATCACAATTTTAGTCATTACTAAGAATTTGTCTTTTCATTTCTTGCTGATTATTCTTTTAAATTCACACATTTCTCGTTGAAATAATTTCAAAAAAAAAAAATCAACATCATTATTTTTTCTCATGCTAATAAACATTAAAATCATTTTAAAGCAAAATAAAACTTTAAATATTTTTTCACACTTCTTTATCAACAAAACAAATTTGTTTGAGTTTCTTACTAATAAGTTATAATATTGCGTAGTTCCCTTCGTATAATCCTCCGACAAATCCTTTTTCAAAATTTAAAATTTAATAAAAAATTGTTCTTATTTGTTTTTGTTGTTTTCTATGATATAATAAAATTAAAATTTAGTATATTTTTTTTTTTTTTTTTTTTTTTTTTTTTTTTTAAGGCGTTCATGCTCCATGTAGGAGCGTTGCCAGGCTAATCAGCTTCGAATATTCACCACGGTCATTCGCAACAGCGACATAGTTACCATGGCAGCCGATTTTTTTAAGGTCGTTTATTACGTCAGTCTCCCATTGTAGTCGTGGTCTTCCTCGCGGTCTACCACTCCCTGGGGTACTAACGTACATTTTTCTAATCATTCCAGACTGTGAATCGGCTCGTAGAACATGCCCAAACCAAGCAATCCTGTTAGAACGGATACAACCTATTATATCAGGACCCTCAAGAAGGTCTCTGATCTCAAAGTTATACCGGGTTCTATACTCTCCATCGTCTGTCTTAAGTGGACCAAAAATGTAGCGTAGGATCTTACGCTCAAATACAGATAAATGCGATTCGTCATTTTGTGTAAGGGTCCACGTTTGTGACCCATACATCACAACCGGTCTAATCAATGTCTTGTATAACTTGAGCTTGGTGTTAGTTGATACATACGGTGATCCAAGGAGAGGTTTAATTGAGTAGAAAGTTCGATTACCTGCAGCGATTCGAGCTTTAATATCTGTTAGTATGCTGTTGTTTGAGTCAAGCATTGATCCCAAATATTTAAAAGATTCAACTCCCTCAATTCGTTCATCGCCGCATATCAAATCTTTCTTCTCAGCCTCTCTTGAAACATTCATATGTTTGGTTTTATTGTAGTTAATTTGCAGACCAATTTTCCTAGCACCACTCTCAAGCGACTTGAAAGTCTCACTCATAACAGCTTCACTTCGGCCGAGGATGACAACATCATCAGCGTAAGCAATCATCTGTACTGAGTTTATTGACAAGATATTGTTATTAGTCGGTAGTTTCTTTTGACGGCACACATATTCCAAGGCTAGATTAAAAAGTATAGGAGAGATAGCATCACCTTGTCTTAATCCGGAGTCGACTTTAAAAAATTTTGATATTTCGTTCTCTACTCGCACACAGCATTGAGAGTTCTGTACTGTCATTTTGCATAGTGATACCAGTTTACCAGGAATTCCCATTGACACCAGAGCAGACCATAGAGTCTCTCGTTCGAGAGAGTCGTAGGCCTGCCTGAAATCAATGAAAAGTTGGTGCACAGGTATGTTGAACTCTCGACACTTTTCCAAAATCATCCTTATCGAGAAAAGTGCATCGGTGGTACCTCGGCCCCGCCGGAAACCACACTGATATTCTCCAAACAGTTGTTCAGCAAAAGGATTGATTTTGGATAGCAAAATGTAGGAAAAGATCTTATATGCTGTGCAGAGGAGAGCGATTCCTCTGTAGTTTGCACATTGTAGGCGATTACCTTTTTTATGGATTGGTATCAGCATAGCTTTGTTCCAGTCCTGTGGCATGGTTTCAGTCCTCCAGATCATTTGAACAAGTTCAAACAATCTTGAGGATAGAGTTTCGCCACCATGTACAATCATTTCGGATGTTATATCGTCGATACCAGGTGCTTTATTGCATTTTAATTTTGACAGCGCCGCATCGAATTCCTCTTTGGTGGGTTCGTCTACATGTACCTTTGACGCACGAATAAGCTTTGCTCGTCGCCCGACTTGTTGCTGGTCACTTAAGTTGAGAAGATTCTCAAAATAAGCGGCCCAAGTATCTAAAATATTTTTAAGGTCTACTTGTAGCTCCCCATCTTCGTTTTGAATAGCAGTCGATCTAGTTTGAGGGCCCTTCCTTAAGGTTTTAACCTGTTGAAAGAAGTTACGCGATTGATGTTCCTTATTGAAGCTTTCAATCTCCTCACACTGTCTCTTCCACCATTCTCTCTTCGTTCGTCTACATAGCTTTGTAACGGCTTGTCTTGCCAGTTTATAGTTCTCTTTCGTGGACCTGGTATTGCGTCCTTGTAGACACTTCAGATAGCAATCTCTTTTGTATTGAATAGCGTCAAGACATGCTTGATCCATCCATGGCTTCTGGGAGTGGTTCTGTGGTCGTCCAAGTATTCCCTCAGCAGCGCTTAAAACAGCATCTTTGAGCAAATACCATGACTTATCGACGTCTCCATTAATGGTTTCTGATTTCTCCAATGTTTCGGCAATATGGATTTGATATCTCTCTTCTGTTTCAGCATTCTTTAATGATGAGATGTTAAAACGATTCCGTTGATTGAATTTTGGAATGCCTGGATTTGGGAAGTGGAACCTTATCGTTGCACATACAAGGAAGTGATCACTTCCAATGTATGCACCTCTAAAGGATCGCACATCCCGAACTCTCGAAAAGAAACGTGCTGTTACTAGAACGTGATCAATTTGATTTCGAGTGTTTCCATTCGGTGAGACCCAAGTCTGTTTATGAATCGATCGATGCGGAAAGAACGTACTGGCAATTCTCAAATTATTTGATAATGCAAACTCAGTCATTCTCTCACCATTATCATTCGAATTCAAATGCAGGCTGTTGGGACCCACCACATTTCCATAAGAGATATTTCCTCCACCCTGTCCATTAAAGTCACCAAGAACCATAATGAAGTCGCGTGTTGGTGTTTGTTTCATAACCTCTTCCAGTGCTATGTAGAAATTATCCTTCTCGTCGACGGTCTTAGCTTCAGTAGGTGCATGCACGGCAATAAGAGAAATATTGTTATATGTACCACGTACACGTAGGTAGCAGATCCTCTCACTGACCGGGATGAATTTCATCACGGCTTCTTGTATACGTGCACCAACAAGAAAGCCAGTACCAAATTCTCTTCGAGAAGGATGACCACTACAGTATAGAGAGTGACTATCCAAATCTTGTTTTCCGATTATCGGCTGTCTAATTTCTTGTAGAGCAATAATATCCATCCTATACCTCTCAGCCTCTGTTTCCAGACTTATAAGAGCATCAGGAGCGCTCAGGCTGCGCACGTTCCACGTTCCGATTCGGTAGTCTGGTCCTTTTTCACGTCCAGGTAAAATTCTGTTTTGTTGTCCGGGTCTGTTTTTCTTTTTCTGATCACCAAATTTAACATATTAGTTTTTTTCCGGGGTTAGGGTGTTAACCTTAGGCCCAACCCAAATTGTCGTGAATGGGTCCGTTCTGCATATTAAGGTCACCAGAAACAACCTTTTTACACGTTTATATAGCGAGCCGCTTGATTCAAGACAGATGCCCGCTCCAAGCCGCCCCTGACATGGAGAACAGACGCTTGAGTCGCATTGGTTGTAAGGCGCCAATTCGCCGTGATGTAGCGT
Organism: Diogma glabrata; assembly: GCA_963693315.1. NCBI lineage: Eukaryota > Metazoa > Arthropoda > Insecta > Diptera > Cylindrotomidae > Diogma > Diogma glabrata. Next base: position 227,760,999 of record OY856188.1, on the reverse strand, counting down.
CATTGACTAAGCAGTTTTTACTCTGCTTGTCTCCAATACACCAACCTAATTCTGTCAGCATTACCCAGGCAGCACGGCGTGGACGTCGAATTTAGGATTTCGCTACCCGCTAACAAAGTAGTTTAAAGATAGTTTTTAAGACAACCAGTCTAACAGTTTACAAATTCAAGTCGAGCAGTTTTAGAAAGTTTGCAAATTTACAAATTCAAGTCGAGCAGTTTAAGAAAGTAATTTTAATAATACAGTTTAATTAAATCTAGAATTTGCAATCACGTTTTAGAAATTAGGGTTACAAGAAAATAAAAAAAAGTGCAAATTATAATAAATTAAATACATCTGAAAAATCTAGAATTTGCAATAACGTTTTAGAAAATAGTGTTACAAGAAAATAATAAAAAAAGTGCAAATTATAATAAATTAAATACATCTGAAACATTTAAAAATAGTGAATAATAATTAAATTTAAATTGGAGTTAGAACGAATATAGTACATTATGATGCTAGGACGTAAAGCTAAAGATTTTGGACGGATGTGGAGTTTGCAAATCGAGGCGCTAGCCGAGATTTGCACCCACATTAAGTCCAAAATAGCTTACGTCCGTGCATCATATACTATTTTTTATTCGCCGCAAGCAAAATATTTTAAGAAAAGTTGTTTATTCTAAATTAAAATTATTTATCTTCATTTTTATTTTCATAAATTTTAAACTAAAAATATGTGGAACAAGTAACCTTTGAAAAAATATTTATTATTTTTTCCAAATTCTATGACAACAAATGATAACAACTATTTTAATTGGATAATGAAATTTTGAATTTGCGGGTTGCTTTGATAAAAAAATTTATTTTTCATAGAATTTAAACAAATACAAATGCTTTTTACTTTTTTGGACGTAGCTATGACGACAAAATAAATAGTTGAAAAGTGATACTTTAAGGCCGCAAATCACAGTAATAAAGTAACACTTTAATATATAGGCGAATAAAAAATAAATTTAGAACACAAATTTGTATAAATAAATAAGAATCAAAAAAGTTGTAATGAGTAAAACTGCAATCAAATAAATACAGTAATTAAATAAAGTTTATTCACTCAAGTGTTTTATTGTAAATAAAAAAAAATCGTTTTTAATTTATTTTAAATAAAATAATAAACCCCAGGTACAACAGCCATAATCGGAAATAGAATGACTGATAAATCCATCTTGGCTTGCATTCTGTTAAAAGCGACGAATAACGATCCCCACAATAAATATTTGTCATCCAAGATGCAGCAAAAAAAATCGCATTAATTAGCTTAAACTTAATAGTAATATTTATATTTCAATTTAATCTTTAAGAATTTAATTGTAGATATAAATTTTTGTTAATAAAATTCTGCAAACGTTTGTTTTTTTTTATTTGTAACAACCCGAGTCGAACTTTAACTACGATTTAAGTAGTAGACATTCTCAAATGAACCTATTTTAGTTCTTTTCGTCCTTTAATGCCTCTAAATAAGAACTTTTTACTCTCGATAAACTTATTAACTCCCACAAAATCTAAAAACATACTATTTAATATCCAATTAGAATCTCAAAAAACTATTTACAGACTATTTATTCTTAAAATACTACTTTACACCTAAATAAGCCTGTTTTTCAACACCTTACTAAGTACTTATCATATACTAGGAACTTAAAAAGTCCTATCAATTCTATCAACGTACAAAATTAACATCTTATTTGAATCTTCAAAAACTATTTACGATTCCGATCTATTCCGATCTATCTATCTAATGTTGAACATTTTTATACATGAACTGTTATTGGCACATGAGTTAACGTGAGATATCACATACTACTGGCAATAGCAGTTAGAAATATCACTAGCCAAGATGAATCTTAGGGGTGCTGGCGGATGAACTGTATTCAGTCAACGGTAGCACTCTCAATCTTAGCTAATGAGTATTCCTTGATGCTGAAACGCTGTAGCTTGCTCGAAGAAACGAGCTTTCATATAACTATATATCTTTAATCATTGAAAAATATACTGCGTCCCATAATCACGGATTATGCCATTAGCTGGACTATTGGCAAACCAATTTTAGTATTGTTCCTGCAAATTTTTGAAACAAATTTGCTTTTTATCTCTTATTTTATTTTTATTTTCCCTATCCTATCACGAAATATTGGCCTATGTCATATTTTATATGTGATAGGATTTATAGTTAAGTTGTCCATTATTTAACAAAAAATATTAAAAAAAACAAAAAAAACAGATTTGCGTCCATTAACATCCTTAGAACGCATGTTGTTGTGGGACCTTGGTCTTAAAAGGTTTTTATGTGTTGTTGTGACACATATTGTAATGCCTACTACACATCACATTTTATTAAAAAAAAAAAAATGAATATAGCGCTCGTATATTTAAGTTCTAAATTGGAAATGTATGAGTGTGATTTTGTTTGTAAAGGATGCGTCCATTTTTTCGCCATTTTTTTTAATAATACAATTTAAAAGACCAACATTCAGAAATCAAAAAATTTCAATATATGAATTATATGTAGAAAATAATACTAATTTTCCATAATTTTCTGAAAATTACGAAAAATTAAATTAAATTAAATTAAATTAAATTTCGACATGAAACAAGACAAATAAAAAATATTAAAAAATATGATATTTTTTTTTAAATCAATAAAATTAATTATTAAAAAGGTGTGTTTGTTTAGCGAGATTGTTTGTATTACATTCTGTATTGTTTGCATTTTCTATTCTTATTTCTCGTTCTTTCTTTTCTTTGAAATTTGTTTAATAATAATAAAAATAAATTTATTATTATTAAACAAATTTCGTTTCTCTTCGTTTTTTATTATTACAGAAAAGACCGAAAGAAAATTTATTTTTAACGTCTATTTAACAACTTAAATGGGATTTTTTCCGTTAATTAGCTTTTGCAGGAGTTATGTAGATGTTATTTTTGTTTTGAAAATATTTTTTGACTTTTGAAAATAATATGTGTTTTTGATTTTGTTATAATTTTTTAAATATTTTTGGAATTTTAAAAAAAGTTTGTATTATTGATTTTGTTGTAATTTTTGCAATATATTTAGAATTTTGATAAATTTTTCAATTTTCGATTTTGTAAGAATTTTCGGGATATTTTTAGAATTTTGAAAAAGTTTTAATTTTTGATTTTAATATAATTTTTTGAATATTTTTTGCAGTTTGAAAAAAGATTGTATTTTTGGTTTTGTTATAATTTTTGAAATTTTTTTGAAAAAAGTTTGTATTTTCGATTTCGTTATAATTTTTGCAATATTTATAATTTTAGAAAAAAATTGAATTTTTGAATTTGTGAATTAAGTAATTTTGCAATAATTTTAGAATTTTGCAAAATGTTTCAATTTTTGATTTTGTAAGAATTTTCGGAATTTTTTTAGAATTTTGAAAAAGTTATTTTAATTTTATTATAATTTTTGGAATTTAGAAAAAGTTTGTACTTTTGATTTTGTTATAATTTTTGCAATTTTTTTAGAATTTTGAAAAAAGTTTGTTTGAATTATGAATTTTTTAAAATTTTGAAAAAATTTCAATTTTTAATTTTATTATAATTTTTGGAAATTAAAAAAAAAATTGTATGTGTGAGTTTGTTATAATTTTTGCAATTTTTTTATGAATATTGGAAAAAGTTTCAGTATTTGATTTTGTAATAATTTTTACAATATTTTAAGAATTTTGAAAAAACTTTTAAGATTTGACTTTGTAATAATTTTTGGAATGTTTTTAGAACTTTAAAATAAATTTTAATTTTTGATTTTATTTTAATTTTTAGAATATTTTTGGAATTTTTAAAGAAATATGAATTTTTGATTTCGTAATATTTTACTGAAACTCTAATGGAGAGGTTTTTGAGTAGCTTTCTGAATGTTGAGTGTATCATCTTTTCACTAAGTGATATTAATTTATGATCTGTTTTAATTTTTCGGCAACGTTTATCCACATGGAGGGATCAGTTTTTATTGTTTTTTTTATTTTTTTTATTTTTGATCTACGGGTGTGACAACCCCGCGTACTCCAGGCCCTGCTATTGACATACGAGTTGACGTGAGATATCACATACCACTGGCAATAGCAGTGAGATATCACTAGCCAAGATGACATCTTAGGGGTGGTGGCGGATGAACTGTATTCAGTCAACGGTGTCACCCTCAATCTTAGCTGTGAAATAATCCTTGATGATGAGACGCTTTTGCTTCCTTGAAGAAACGATCCTTCATATAACTATGTGTGGGCTTTAATCTTTCAGAAAGACAGTGCGTCACAGGATCAAGGAATATGCAACCGGCTGGATTATTGGCAACTACATTTTTGTTTTGTTTCAGCAAATGTTTGTAAAAATTTGCTATTTACTTTTTAATTTACTTTTGTTTTCTCTATTCCATCATAAAATATTGGCCTATGTCATATTTTATCAGTGATAGGATTTTTTGTTTAGTTATCCATTCTTTAACAAAAAATATAAAAAAAACAAAAAAAGAAAGATTTATGTCCATCAACACCTTTGAACGTATGTTGTTGTGGGACCTTGGTCTTAAAAGGTTTTTATGTGTTATTGTGACACATACTGTAATTCCTACTACACAACACATTTTATTAAAAAAAAAAAAAAAAAAAAAAAAAAAAAAAAAAAAAAAAAAAAAAAACGTATTAATATTTCTTGTTTGTTTTGTAATAAATATCTAAACAGAGATAAAAAATACTTGTACTTTAACAAAGAGTTTTATGTTTGATAAACATCGCTGCCCAAAACTAAAAACAATGTCTTCATAAAAGTTTTTACCGAAAACTACATATATCAAAATCCTTAACCCAGACGGAAGTCTTGATATCTCAGAGCTGTAAGATTTCAGCCCCTTCATATTTTATTGATTGAATTTGTTTTTAATTTTAAGATATATTTAGTCATTTGTTTTTGGTTTGTTAGTGAGTTGTGAAAAGAAATGGTGAATTTATGAATATACCTCCTCCCGCAGAGCTAGGGGTTAAGATGATAACATTCTAGTCAACCAAACTTGTCTGAATTTTTGAAGTGAAACTTCTTTATCGGCGTATGAGAGAAATTTTAAAGCAGTATAAAATTTAAAAAAAACGTCACGATTTTCGGTTACGTTGTTTTTTTATAAATTTTAATTTTGTTTTGATAATTTTATTTTTATTAACAGAGCATGCACAATGAAAATACTTTTACTCATGAAAGTTTGTATGAATATTTATTTTGAAAAAAAAAAGCTTATTTTTGAAATACTTTTTCCTCAATGAAAAAGTTAAAAATTTCTTAACTTTTTCCTCAGGATTAGTAGAGAATTGAGCTACCTACATTTTAAAGCATTGTATTTCTATTAAAAAATAATAATAAACAGTTGCTCAAATACATTGTGCATGCACCGTTATTTATTTAGTATTGTACTAAATGTTATATGAATATGTCGATTGTAGATGGTGGTCATGGTAGTCATGGTGGTCATTGTAGTCATGGTGGCCATGGTGGTCATGGTAGTCATGGTGGTAATAGTGGTCATGGTGGTCATGGTGGTCATAGTGGTAATGGTGTTCACGGTGGTCACGGTGGTCATAGTGGTCATGGTGGTCATGGTGGTTATGGTGGTCATGGTGGTCACGGTGGTCACGGTTGTCATGGTGGTCATGGTGTTCATTGTGGTCATAGTGGTCATTTTGGTCATGGTGGTCATGGTGGTCATAGTGGTCATGGTGGCTGTGGTGGTCACCGTGGTCATTATGGTCACGCTGGTCATGATAGTCATGGTGTTCACGGTGGTCATGGTGGTCATGGTGGTCATGGTGGTCATGGTGGTCATGGTGGTCATGGTGGTTATGGTGGTCACGATGGTCACGGTGGTCATGGTGGTCATGGTGGTTATGGTGGTTACGGTTGTCATGGTGGTCACAGTGGTCATGATGGTCATGGTGTTCACGGTGGTCATGATGGTCATGTTGGTTATGGCGGTTATGGCGGTCATGGTGGTCGTGGTGGTCAAGGTGGTCATGGTGGTCATGGTGGTAATGTGGTAACGGTGGTCATGGTGAATTGGAGTGTATCAGAAATTTATACGAATATATATACTCACCAAACAATTGGTTGTCAATAATTAATCGGCGTTTTTTTTCCTAAGCCTTATCTATCCAATTTCTGTCAAGTTCTAAATAGTAGAAAAATGATATGTCATAAAGAAGTTTCACTTCTTACCTGTGTACTCTGGTACACACACTACTTTTTTTATTTTTTTAATTTGATAACGACAATTATACGTTACGTATAATTATTACGTTACTGTCTTTAATATGATAACGACAATAAAACTTTACAAGTTCATTGTTCTAGAAGATGGCCTATCAAGATGAAATATATATAGAGTAACGGTAAAACTGTTAAAAAAAAACTGTGTTTTATTTATGTTTGTTCATTAAACTTATGAAATAAGTTAAAAGTAAAAAGGGATTGACATTATGTTATTTGAAAACTTACGCCAAGTGGCAACGGCAGCAGTTTATTAAAACTGCTTGCTAAAAATTTCAAATGTCTAAATTTTAAGACTTTTGAATTTTCGATAGTCAAATCAAAATTCTTAGCTGATTGGTATGGAATGCAAAAACGTTCGATTTTACAGTATAATGCTGTGGTTGTATTGAGCCAAATTTTAATTTAAACTCCACACTATACAGCTTATTAACATTTTAATTTGACATGTTATTCTTTTGACTTGTTATTCTAGGCATTGTTAAGCATAGTTAACTTAAAAATGTGTAATATAGAGATTACATTGTCTTTTATTTTTTTTTCTTCATTCTCGTTAATTCAAAAACTTTATAGCACAATTGTTTTATGTAAGATGTTAATATTATATACGATGTTAATATTGAGGAAATAAACAAAAATTTTGGGAGTAAATAATCTTTGAAATAATAAATATTTCATTAATTGTATGTATATGAAGGTTAATTAAACCAATAGTCAATCAAGGTTAATTAAACTAATAGAGAAGAACTTAATAATTGTAGACAGTTTTGTTGGAGAAGATTGCTCTGGCATCTCTTGACTTAGAGTTTTAAATTTTAAGAATTCATTATTAGGATAAAATTTACAAACTTTCACTGAATGATGCAAAGAAGTGGATGAAATAAAGACAACTGAGCATTCTAAATAACCAAAATGGTTAGAATAACGAACCTAATTTTTAATTAAACATCCTAATGCATACAATATTAAATAAACTCAAAAGTTACATCCAATTAAGTTTTGTAAAACAAAGTTTATAGTTTTTAGACAGATTTTAATGAACATATATAAACATTATATGTTTTTAATGGGTTTAATTTTAATCTTCCAAAAATTTCCCAAAACCAAATTACTAATTAACATCAGTTTATTGTAATTTAACACCGAAATAATTCAGATTTAATTTTTATCAATAAAACAAATTGTAATGAAACAGTAATTAAATAAAATATTATTTTATTAACCACACCCTAGGCGATGGAAAAATTTATTAATTACTTTCATAAAATAAATAATGAATCAATAATTTAACAAAAAAAAAAAAAAATAAAAACTTAAATTTATATTGTAATAATGATAGTAGGGCTTATTTATTATTTATTGCTTAATTATTTTATTGATTGAATCTGAATTCAATAGAATTTTTTTTTTCGTGGAAAAAAAGGAATTTAAAATTAATTACTTTAAAATGTTTGTTTTTATTTGAAAATTTATTTATGATACTCAAAATTAATCAATCAACATCAATTATTTTATTTGAACTGATATGGAAACCATTTAATTACCCTAAAGGTTTTTGTAATCAACTTTTAAATCTTTTTTAGCATGCTAGTCTAGAGGCCTTTTTTTGTTCTGGTTTGCAGTGTTAATTCAATTTAGCATCTGCATGTTTCCCGAGAATTATATGTTCACTTAAACAAAAAGCTCATTACAAATATATTAAAATTTACCTATAAAACAAAATTTTACAACAATTTTGGTGCCTAAAAAAAATTATTTTCATATTAAAATCATAAACTTATTCCTTTGAAATCCATCATTCGTAAACTTGTTAAAATTTTCAATAAGAAAACAGCTAACAAGGTGAAAATTAAAAGAACGATTAAAAAGGGAAATTTAACAAAATATTTTTCAAATGAAAAACAATAAATTATGAACAAAAACAAAAGTATTTTTCTAACATTTAAAATTATAATGGGAAAATTTGAAATTATAATATAAGAACAAAAAAAACCAAACAAGTAAATGTAAACATGAAAATTGAAATAAATAAATTCCAAAAATAAACTCATAAATCAATTTTAATTCATTTAAATGCTTTAAAAAAAAAATTAAGTTAAACATTTAATTAATTAACCTTTTTAGTTTTTTAATTTTTAAGTTATTTGTCTTATCGGTTTTTCATGAAAAACGATAAAGGTGGTTGAGTTTCGTGATATTCGTTTTCATAATATTTACAGAAATGTTAAAAAAAACGTACAGGAAAAACATTTTCTTTATTATTTTTTAATGCTAACATGTTAATTTAATTTGTGGAATGAAGAAATTGGTCAAATGGTTACAACACCTAACGAATGCTTTTTGCTTAATCAATTTAAAACTCTAAAAACTTTTTATAATAAATATCTTTTCATGAATTTATGATTAAAGTAACGCAAAGAATAATAATAATAAATCAATAAATTATAATTAGTACATAATAACAATAAATATAAATATAATTTTAAATATCCATATTATTTGAGTAAAGCTATGTATGCATGGTTGTTATTCTGTTTACATGAATATTAATTTATACCTTTTGGGAGTGATATAACGATGCACCAGTGAATTATAAAATATTTAAACATAAACTCAATTTTTTTATATATTTTTTGGTTCATGTACACAAAAGGGATTTATGTTTGTACGAAAAAATTAATATTTGTTGTAATGACGATCAACGTCTGTTTAATTAATTTAATATCATTTTGGAAAAAAGTTCTGTTATTATCGAATGAAATTTAAGTTTGATATAATAATAATTTTTAAGAGAAGTAATTCATGGTCTGTTGATGTCAATAAAAATGAAAGAGATAGGCCAACATGGCAATTTAATTTTAATTTTTAATTTTTTCTTTGAGTTATTATGATTTTTTGATTTAATGAAAATAATTCAATTTATGATATCATTTTCGGGAGCCGATTGCATCTTTTTCTCCCTTGAGAATAAAAATTAACAAACCATGATAACAATGATAATTTTCATGGAAACATAAATATTTACAATAAATTCAAACAAAAATATTTAATAAATTATCTCAACTATGATGGAAATTAAAAATTTATAATTTTCGTTTTCTTCAAATCATCAGATTTTAGTTTTTAATATAATAATTATATTGTGGTCTTAAAAAAAATACTATATACACCTCAAAGGAGAGGATGTGATCTCCTTCAGTGATATGTAGTCTTGAGGTTTCACTCTCGGGCTCCAAACACCCATCGGGAAAAAAACACGTACTCTCCCATGGTGCAAAATCTACTATCTATCGTTTAAAGAGATATTTTCAAAGAAACAAAAAAATTATAAATCCAAAAACTTTGTATACATCACATAATGATACAAATAAACAGAGAAAAGCTATTCAAAATGAAATTTTAAAATGTTGATTTGGAATTGATTTTTTGTTTGCCAGTTTCCTTGTGCTCAAAATTATGGAAAATGGTAAAATTCTGCAAATTCGAGATAAAAAAGTTTCGTTTTAATTTAATTTATTTTATTATGCATAGTAATGGAAATGTAGAGGTTTATTATATGTAAGAGATTTATAATATAATTGTGAGTATATTTCACATATTTTTCTTTTTATTATGAAACAAAATAATTTGCTACTTAATTGTTATGAGCTTAAGCTTTACAGAATAGGTTTTGTAAGCTGGAATAGAAAAACTGTAAGACTAAGCTTTTACAATTCTTTTTTACCTACACAAAATTTGTGATTTGTTACTAGTCTCATAAAAATACAATTTTCTATGTCTACGACTCTCATTCAAAAAAGCTTATAAAATGATTTGATGTCGTTATTAATCTCTGAGAAACAATAAGAAACTGTTACAACTGTGCAAAATAAAAACGTTAGATTTCAATGCAAAAAGAAAATACTTTGAAAATCTTTGTACTAACTTAAGGTGCTCGGATAACACAAACACAAGAGGTTTATAACTTTGTATAAGAAGCACTCAAAGAAATAGTGTATGCAACAAAGCTTCACTAGCTTTCTCGTTTTCTATGGCAGCATCAAATTTAATTTAATGTTAACATTTTTTCCTCAAATTTTACGAAACCGATCAACATGCAAAAGCTTTCATTACAATTTAAAATCCACATAAGTTACAAAAAAAATTGGAATCAATATATTCTGACAAATTATTACAGTGAAACAAAATGATATAAATGGAAAATCATTAGGTTTTTGTTCATATCAAATATGTAACAATGGAAAATGAATTTTTGTATTTTTTTGCATAGAGATTCAGTAATGTGTTTTTGTCATTTTAATTTCTATATATATATATATTCATTTTTTTGTTATACCTATTTATATTTACTGAATTCGTTTTGAATGTAAAAGAAAACCACATATTTAATTGAAAAACGAACTCTATTGGGTGAAATGTTTATTTTCGAAGCCATGGTTTAAAAATAATTAGTAGAAGTTCTATCAAATATGCTATGTTAAAATTAAACATTATACCGAAAAGTATAATAATTACCTGGAAATAAACGAATTAGCATTGTTTTATTGTTTTATCCGAACTGCGAATTTTCTTTCTTTAAAATTATAAATTTACCATTGTCTAAAATTGATCGATTTTATTTTAGAATGAATAACTCATAGTTTCATCAGCTACAAAAAAGTGTTGCTTATAAAACTACTAAGCTCAAACAATTATTCGAGCTTTTATAAAAAAAAATATGTTTGGAGCTGCCTAGTATTTTGTTGTGTGTTTGTGATGATTATCAGAATTTATTTCAATCTTAAACCTTTTGATTTAAATTCCAGCGACTTGATTAACTAATTAATAGCATTCCAACAACATTGTGTATATTTTTTGCTAGAAAACAAAAAAATATTAGTTTGTAATTTTAATAGTGGAGGCGGTTGGTATCTTCTAACAACTATTTTTCAATAATTATTAGAGATAATAGTAAAGGCGAATGCATTCTTCTAACAAATCTATGTTTCCTTTTTACGAGAAGATTTATCATAAAATTTGAACCGGATTAGTGTATTTGTTTGGACGAATTGACATTTTAATAAAAAATTTCTTTTTAATTTGTGGTAGTATTTTGCTAGTATTTTGCTATGTTTTTGTGATGATTATCTGAATTAATTTTAAGCTTCAAAGTTTTGAATTAAATTCAAGTTAATATTTTCGCTGATTAAACAAGATTTTAACAATAATATTGTGTATATTTTCACTAGAAAATAAAAAATTTTTTAGATATTAATTTTAATAGTGGAGGCGGTTTGTATCTTCTTACAATTATTTTTCAATAATTATTATAGATAATAGTGAAGGCGGTTGGTTTCTTTTAACAAATCATTGTTTTTTACGAGAAGATTTATCATAAAATTTGAACCAGATAAATGTATTTGTTTGGATAAATTGATATTTGAATAAAAAAAAATTTTAATTTGTGGAGCTACCTAGTATTTTAGTGTGTGTTAGTGATGAATATTTGAAAGTTACTGTCTTAGCTAACAAAAATTGTACAACAACATTGTGTATATCCTTCACTAGAAAACAGAAAAATTATTAGATTTTAATAGTGGAGGCGGTTGGTATTTTCTAAGAACTATTTATCAATAATTATTAGAGATAATAGTAAAGGCGGCTGGTTTCTTCGAACATATCTGTGTTTCCTTTTTACGAGAAGATTTATCATTAAATTTGAACGGGATTAGTGTATTTGTTTGGACAAATTGATATATGAATAAACATTTTCTTTTTAATTTGTGGAGCTACCTAGTATTTTGTTATGTTTTTTTAATGATTATCTGAATTAATTTCAAGCTTCAACCTTTTGAATTAAATTCAAGTTACTATTTTAGCTGATAAAACAAAAATTTAACAATTGAAAACAGATTATACATTCTATATATATTTCACTTTATATATTTCACTAGAAAATACAAAAATCATTAGATTTTAATTTTAATAGTGGAGGCGGTTCGTATCTTCCAACAACTATTTTCCAATAATTATTAAAGATAATAATAAAGGCTACTGTTTTCTTTTAACAAATCTGTGTTTTATTTGTTCGAGAATATTTATCATAAAGCTTGTATCTGATGAATTTATTTGTTTGGATAAATTGATATATACAAAAAAACTATTTTAATTTGTGGAGCTACCTAATATTTTGTTGTGTGCTTGTGATGATTATCTGAATTAGTTTCAAGCTTCCACCTTTGGAACTAAATTCAACTTACTATCTTAGCTGATTAAACAAAAAGTTTCGAACAACATTGTATATATTTTTCACTAGAAAACAAAAAATTATTAGAAATCAATATTAATAGTGGTGGCGTTTGGTATCTTCTAACACCTAATTTTCAACAACTATTAAAGATAATAGTGAAGGTAGCTGGATTTTTCTAACAAATCTGGGGGTTTTTACGAGAAGATTTATCATAAAATTTGAATCTAATAAATGTATTTGTTGAAATGAGTTGATATTTGAATAATAAAAAATTTAAATTTATGGAGCTACCTAGTATTTTGTTGTGTGTTTGTGATGGTAATCCAATCTCTTATATCAAGCTTTTGAATTAAATTCAAGTTACTATCTTATGTATATTTTTCACTAGAAAACAAAAAATTATATGTTTTAATTTTAACAGGGGAGGCGGTTTGTATCTTCTTTCAACTATTTTTCAATAATTATTACATATAAGGAAGGCGGTTGGTTTCTTCTAACAAAACTATTTTTTAGGGTTCCGTTTTTTATACGGAACACTATTGGTGAGAGTCCAACGAGTTTTTCAAATTATTTTGATTATTTCGTGAACCATTAATCCGATGAATTTAAAATTTGAGGTGCTTATAAATTTAACTTATCCACACAAGATGGTGGGTTAAAAAATAAATAAAGTTGTGTTCGTTTGTTTTAAAGAGGAACAATGTAAAGCCTTTGAAAACTTACATTTTTTTATCGAGACGGCTAGGGTATCATATGAAAGGGCTTCATTTCAGCATTATTTTAAAATATATTTTGGAGTTTTACACCTCACCAATTTTTGTATAATTTTGAAAAACGACGTTTTCTCGATGGTTTATTGCCCCGAATAGCTCCGACTCTCTTTCATCGAAAATCTAGAAATAAATTTGGAAAAGGAGTAGGTTTTTAATGAAAATAATAGAAAAATGGCAGATACTCATAACTATATTTATTAAAGGGGTGGAAATGTTAAGGAGTAAAAACATCATTTAAAACCAGGTCATGTGGGGTGTCATTTGATTTTAGAAATATTGCCTTTTTTTAGAATTTTGCAATGCATGGTTTTTGAATTATTATCAATAAAGTGACACAAATGTTGGTCCCCCACTGGCATTTTGAGCTTAATTAACAGAAAAATTTGAAAAAATTCACATAGACAGGAAGTTTGATAAACTCTGAACGAAAATTATAGCAAACTCTTAAATAATTATATTTTTGAGCTTTTAGGGGATTGGGGTGGGGAAGGGTGAATAAAAACTTTTTTGACCCAAACGAGTGGGGTGTCATTTGAAAGAACCCCCAATTTGAGAAGCACTGCAATTTTTTTAGAATTTTTCGGTGCACAGTTTTTGAGTTATTCTAAAAAATGTGCAAATTCCAGACCATTCCTCCCCCCATACGTTTCAACACTGATTGATAGAAAAAATTTAAAAAATTCATAGATACAGGAAGTTTGCTAAATTTTGAACGAAAGTTATAGCGAACTCTCAAATAATTATATTTATGTGTGTTTAGGGGATGGGTGTAAGGAGGGTAAAAAAAAACTTTTTTGACCCAAGCGAGTGAGGTGTTATTTGAAAGAGCACCAAATTTGAAAAACATCGCATTTTTTTTTAGAGTTTTGCGGTACACAGTTTTTGAGTTATTTTAAAAAATGGGCAAATTCCAGACCATCCCCCCCTACGTTTCGACACTGATAGACAGAAAAAATTGAAAAAATTCATGGAGACAGGAAGTTTACTATATTTTGAACGAAAATTATAGCAAACTCTCAAATAATTATATTTCTGTGTGTTTAGGGGATGCGTATAAGGAGGGTAAAAAAACCTTTTTTTGACCCAAGCGAGTGGGGTATCATTTGAAAGAACATCTAATTTAAGAAATAACGCACTTTTTTTTAGAATTTCACTGGTCACAGTTTTCGAGTTATTGTCAAAAAAGTAACACTTTCAACACTATCATGCTCCCCCTACGTTTCGACACTGATTGACAGAAAAGTTTGTAAAAATGCCTATAGACAGGAAGTTTGGTAAACTTTAAATGATAATTATAGCAAGGTTATTGTACAGGTATGGCGACAATTATTATAGGTCTCAAATAATTATATTTCTGTGTGTTTAGGGAATGGGTGTATGGAGGGTAAAAAAAAACTTTTTTTGACCCAAGCGAGTGTGGTGTCATTTGAAATACTACTTAATTTAAGAAACATTGCAATATTTTTTAGAATTTTGCGATGCACAGTTTTTTAGTTATTGATAAAAAAGTGTTATTTTAGGTGTATGTATACCACCCTATATTTCGACGCTGATGTATAGAACAGATATTCTCAATTTAAATCATTTAAATACTGGTTAAATCTTTCTTTAGTTAACATAAACAGCTATGGATTAGATTTAACCTCAAGTAACTTTTTTGATCAATGTGATTGACATTTACTATTGAGCTTAACAACAACATTGTGAATATTTTTCACTATAAAAAAAAAATTATTAGATTTTAATTTTAATAGTGATGGCAGTTGGTTTCATCTAACAACTATTTTTTCAACAATCATTAAAGGCAATAGTGAAGGCAGCTGGATTCTTATAACATATGTTGTTTTTTTACGAGAAGATTTATCATAAAATTTGAATCTGATATATTTATTTGTTGATATTTAAAATTGATATTTAATCAACAAAAAATTTAAATTCGTGAAGCTACCTAGTATTTTGCTGTGTGTTTGTGATGATTATCTGAATTAGTTTCAAGCTTCAACCTTCTGAATTAAATTCAAGTTACTATCTTAGCTGATAAAACAATAGCTTTTCAACAACATTGTGTATATCAGCGATTTTCAAACTTTCTGATACTGCGACCCACATAAGAAAAAAATAAAATTTGGCGGCCCCCTAATTAGATAAAAAGTAATGTATTCATTCTAAACAAAAACTAATAAAAATTTAGTATGCATATTTATAGAAAAAAATTTAATGAGATGGATTAACTGTTTGTTAGCACAAAGTTTCTCAAATCGTGGTGTTATTGTTGAAATAGCCACCCGAAGTTCTTTTCCACTACTAAACGATTTCGCATAAATATGATGTTACGAATGGTAACAGCACTATTAAAGCTCTGTCCGACAAAGTAATATAATCTTTTTTTCGTTCCACCCAAATCTGAATTAAAGTTTTACTATCAAATTCCTGTTGCAATGAAGTATCGCAAGATATTTTAATCAATATGTAAGATCAATATTTTTCTAAAATCATTATCGTTGAAATAATCATTGAAAATCAAGCTTACTCAAATTTGCTTTGATCTACTCTACCTCGACTAAGTTGTGTAGTTGAAAACAGTTTTTGATTCGATTTTATTTAAATCAGTTATATTTTTGTTTTGGTATTTTTAATAATAAACTGGACGAGTAAGATCTAAATATCAGCCCAAAATAAAAAATTTTGCTAATAATAAAATTGTGTGGTTTCTTTTGAAAAATGTTTGGCGTTCCATTGGTGATCTACTCAAAAGCTTCATTGAGCAGCTATTTTGTTCCAAAGGAACGCATGTAATGTGAAAAATGTTTTAGTAAACTTTGCAAATGTTCTCTATAAAAAGATTTTTATTTGCTTTAATATTGTTTCTGGTACCGGCGTCATTTAAAATTGGAAACATGTCAAATAAATCCTTTTCTAAATTGGATATCCATAGCTCCAATTTTTTCATGAATGCCGTGACTTTGTCTTTTTGAATCAGAGCATGCATTTGTGGACCTTGCATTGATTTCTTTAAATCGCCTATTTTTTTAAAAATTTCAACTAAATAAACAAGTTTAAGAATAAAGTTACCGTTGTGAAAGGAAGATGCCTCATCTTTGTGATTTTCAGCAAAAAAGATCGCTATTTCGTCTTTAAGTTCGAACACTCTTTGAATTAATTTTCAACTAAATAAACAAGTTTAAGAATAAAGTTACCGTTGTGAAAGGAAGATGCCTCATCTTTGTGATTTTCAGCAAAAAAGATCGCTATTTCGTCTTTAAGTTCGAACACTCTTTGAATTAATTTTGAACGAAATAGAAAACGTACTTCACAATAGTACAAGAGTGATGTATATTCAGCTTCCATATCTTCACACAACTTTCCTAGTTATTTCACTTGCAAAGGACTGTTTTTGATATAGTTTACAACTTTTGCAACAATATGAAATATATTTATTATTATTATTAAATTAAATTATTATTATTAAATTAAAAACTTCACAACCCCCTTGAGCTTATTACGCGACCCCCCTGTGGGTCGCGACCCACAGTTTGTAAACCACTGGTGTATATTTTTCGCTAGAAAACAAAAATTTTATGAGTTTGTAATTTTAATAGTGGAGGCGGTTGGTATGTTCTAACAACTATTTTTCCAATAATCATCAAAGAGAATAGTAAAGCTTGAACCTGATAAAAATAATATAAAATTATTTCAACATTTAGGTGAAAACTCTTAACCACACAGACAGATATACACTTTGTTTTAATATTTTGGAAGATAAAATATAATTTTTCTTTTACTACTATAACCTAATTTAATACATTGTATTGTCTTAGAAATCTAAATATGATTTCTAAATATTATTTTCTTTTATATCATTAATTCTTCCAAGTTTATCGTCTCAAACATACGTTGATTATTTGACAGATGTCATTATTTTGAGTTTTTTTAGAATAGTAACATCCTTCCGTTTTCAAACTGAAAACATCTCTCGAAAACAGAATTCATGATTTATGTATGAGCATACCTTGTTGCTAATTTTTAAGTCTAAATTATTCAAATTGAAATAAATTGAAACGACGGAAGCGAAGTAAATTATGTTTTCTTAAATAATTTTAATTTCATGAATGTACGTATAAACGAGATAAATAACCAACTCTACAGACATTTATATAGTTTTAGTTTTGATAACATTTAAAGAAAAATTTTAGTGTTACTAGTTGTAGTTGTATATCCACGATATTACGAAAAAAAATTAAGCCAATAGCCAAAAAATGCACTTTGCAACTATTTCCATAGAAATTTTTCTCCATTTATTATTGATTCTTTTATGTTCAATAAAACGCAATTTTATTTTGATTTTTGCTAATCCATTTTTCGAATAACGAAAAAAAAATAATAAAATAAAAATTGTAGCATAATTTTCCTTGGAAAAAAATACATTTTATTAATTTTATATTTTCTTTTGAGAAAATTTTTATTTCTTCATTTTCCCGTAAATCGTGCATTCAACTTAAGCGATAACAAATTATTTGAAAATATTAAAAAAGAAAGGGAATAGGGTGACTGATAAACCGGGGGTGGTATTATATTTTTTTAAATTTAAATGACGACATTGATAATATATATTTTTCTTTTCATAGAAGTTCAATGATTTATGTATAAAGGATAATTTTTTAAAGAATAACATTTATCTTCATAAAACGAATCGAAAGATATATATATTTTGTGAAGAGATTATATTACAAGTTTATTTCTTTCTTTTATGATTTTATTACAAAGGTAAGCCAAGAAGTAAAAGGGTTTTAATCGGTAGAAAAAATGTAATTTTTTCGCTTTATTTGAGGTATTAATGTCAAATAATCACAAGATGAGTTATGTGACAAAGAAGAAAATTTTGTTCAAGAATTTAAAAATAACAAAGGTCAAGAAGCAAAAAACTAGGGAAATCGTTAAACGAGAGCAAAGAGTATTTTATTTAAATTCCTATTCATCAGGAATTCACAATATTGAATAAGTAAGGATTCAGTCAAAGATCGTAAGACTGGCCAATAAACGAGATGACGTAAAACGAAAATAAACTGTAATGGTTTTCAGCATAAAGTGTCACCGAGAAAAAAAAGGAAACAAAGTCATTTATTTATTAAACCAGATTTTGGATTCTTTATTTTTGATGATGGTTTTAAACATTAATAATTTTTGTAATGGCAAAATATGCGAATGGGAAAGCAAATTCAACAAATGTTAGAATGGCAAACAGATTGCAAATATGAACCAATTTATAAGGTTATAGAACAGTAGGAGACTGTAGTTATATACTGATAGAGTGGTCTTAACGAAGAAACATTATTCAAGAGTCGTAAAATTAAGTATGATTTCTATAAGAATTAATATGTCACGAATGGCTTTAGAAATGCAACAAGAACAACGGCATACTAGGCATAAAAACATATTCTAGAAGCATATTCTATGTATGTATATTGTATTTGCATTTTTTAAATTTTAATTCCGATTTAGTAAACACATGTAATTCAAATATTTAAAATTTCTTTGCGGCTGCATTCAGCTCTCTTTTTTTCAACTCACCTTTGGCATGCTATTTCAGTTTAAGAAGTAATATGTGAACGATTCTGTTTTATCAAATCTTACAAATATTTTTCGATCGACGATAAAATACAAAAAAAAACGAAGAACAACCATTAACCCAGTTATGAACAATTTTTCTAATAAAAATAAATGACAACAATAACTTAAAGTAATATATTAAAACCAAAATCGTAAATTTACCAGTCAATCCAAATAAGCCAAAGTACTGATATCTATTATAAAAAAAATCAAAAAACCATAAATGTGAATACACAGTGAATACTAAAATAAATATAAAAATAAGTCTCGTTATTAAAATTTTCCTTGCAAATTTATTATCATTTCTTTTCCTTTTTCTTATATTTTCAACGTAATCTTGCAGGATTATTGTGTTGAAAAAATATATTAATTTGTTTTCAATTTCTCTATGTCATATTCCTGTATTAAACTTAAATTTTTTTTATGTCGAACATCTTATTTCATTTTAATTTTTTTTATATTAAATTTTTTATATTTTTTTTCTTATGAACAGTTTTACTAGTGAGCGACGCGAATTGAAAAAAATATTACATTTTTATTTAGTCTACCCAATCATAGTAAAAATAACGTACAAGGTGGTTTAATCGGTTCTTTGTTATCATACTCTATCAACATGCGTTTTTAAGATCTTTAAATTTTTTAAGTGTTCGCTATTTATCGAAAATCCTTTTTCAGACTTTCTCCTTGTAGTTCATAATTACTTTTATTTTTAATACTTGTCCCATTGCACCCATCTATTCCTGTACCTGATAACTTTTTTTACCCATCTTTCCTAAAAACAATTTTAACATCACGTTTACAATTTTCATCATTTATTATATCCCTTATGTTGTCGATTGCCATTTGACATGCCAAGATTGCATGATTGAATAGATATTTTGCTTTTTCAATAACACGTTTTCCATACTTGTTTTGTAAGTTATTAGTTTTCTATTAAGTTTTTCTTAAGATTTTCTTACGATCAGATTTGTTTTTAATTTTTTTCTATCGTAGCTGGTTTTTTAAGCAGATTGTGTTATTTGGTGGCGGTAGTATTGCCTCGCTGTTAGTTAAACATCTTGCTACGTACTCAGTCCCTTTTTTAAATTTATTTAACAACAATCGATAAAACCAGTTTAAACAGTTTTTTTTAGTTTATGTGATATAAAATAAACAGCACTTTACTTTACATCTGGCTGGTGAAATAGCTTCTAGGTGAGTAGTTGTCAGGTATCTAATAATATTATTTACACTTATATAAGTAAGTTCAGTTCAAGAAGATATTCAAAGAAGAAAAAATAAGGCAACAAAAGTAAGAAAATAAAAAAATTGTTTATTTGAAATGCAGAAAAGAGACCGAAAACGATTTCCAAATTAAGAAAAACTGTTCCAAAATTGCATTAAATTGGTTTATATCGTTCATTCGGTTCATAATAAATATTCTGTTTCTACTTAGCATATCTGCCGCTTGGAATTTTTAATTATAAAGAAAAAACACAAAAAATTTTTCCTAAAACCACTTTACCACACTAAAATTAAACAAATAACGATTTATCGGACAAAACTTTTCATTCAAAAGTCATTAGTCAAGTCAATTTATTTTATTCCATCCAGTGAACTTATTTCTTACTAATATTTTTAAAACTTTTTTTCAATCATATCCAAATAATCGATAATGCACCTGGAAACAAAACAGGAGATTACAGTTTAAAACCAGTAAACATAAAACTTTGACGTATGATCTCAGTCAATTAAAGTTTAAACGATTTTTACAGAGCTTTTTATTTTTTGGTTTGCAGAATATGGTCAAAAAGTTTTAATTGAGTTAATAAACAAACCCACGATATCATTTTATAAAGAAAAACTTATTTCAGCATTTTTAAGAGGAAAAAAATGTACTAGAACATAAACATGTTGGGAAAAAACGATTATGAAAATATTGTAAAACCAAACTATCAACTATTAAACGAGTTTTGTTTAATTTTGTGGTTTAGAAAAACAAAAAGTTGACGATTTAGGTTTGGCCTGAAAGCTAAATAGTTAATGCGAGGAATGTGTAATCGTAAATGTGAATTTTAATTTGGAACAGAAGAACGTTATTAAGAGGACGTATTTTATTTAATTTTCCTTGTTTCGATAAACCCAAGGAATAAACTAAGCCATGCACCTTAAACTTAAGTGTTTTTAGATTTCTATAATTTTAATATCGATAGCTATTATAGTATTTTCGAAATAAATCATTTGTTTCAGAAAATTTGCGAAAAAAACTTTCTAGAGATTTGATTACAATCGTAATAAATTTGATTATCAAAACATCAACTGATTGATCCTTTCAGCAGATACTAGAATCAAGAATTAGATTCTGTATTTTTGATCAAAAGATTTTACGATTATTTAATATATTTGTTTACTAAGCTTCAATTTTATGATGATCAAACTAAATAGTCTGAGCACATTGTAATTTATTATTTCGTTAATTATGGCGAGAAAAACCAGAAGAGTAAAACATTAACGATCGAAATCGCCTAACAATGGATCAGAAAATTTGTAAGTTCTAATGGTCTCTGAATCTTTTCATTAGAAAATCAGAAGAACAATAATTTAGAATATAAGAAGAGTTCTTCATCAAATGATCGGAAGATTCTAATCCGCACCTTATTATCTGGTTATTTCAAATTCAAAGTTTTATTTTATATATTTTTCGTACAGCTATGTAAAAATTCTTTTCTATTTTAAGATTCAATATTACTTCGGTCTGAAAAACCTAAGTATTACATTCATGAGCTCAAAGTGAAATTCGTACCCCCACTTTTTTGACATTTCTCGATGTTTTAGGACCTCTTGATTCTAAAAGAGCGAAAAAAATGTATGTCTGTCTGTCATTACCTACGCTGCAGGGAAAACCGCTGGAGGGATTTCAAAATTTTTTTTTCTAAAAATTAGTATAATAAAAAAACAGGTCCGAAAGGACGCTGTGTTTGATAACTGAACCGGAAGCGTGTCAAAAAAATCATTATGTGTGTCAAAAATAGTAAATTTGCATAATTTTGGCTTAAAAACGTTCATTTTAAGTGATTACGAGTAGTAACATTAAATTGGGAGAAATCTTGATGGTAGGGATTGGTATGTGAGATCAAAAACTAGATTATTGCATTATAAGTTTGTCAAAATATGTTGTCAAGTGTGTCAAAAGAAAGATTTTTATTTATTTTTTTACCCAATTTTTTGGAAAAAAATAAAATTAATTATTTGTTTGAAATGAAATTTTATTATTATTATTGAGAATTATGGCATTAAAATTTTGTCAAAAAAATAATGTCAAGTGTGTGAAAAAATGATTTCATTTATTTTTTTGGCCAATTTTTTGGAAAAAAATGTAGCTGTTTTTATGACGTAAATGTAATTTTACATGAAATTAGACATGGAAATTTTTGTTATTTGTTATAATTAAATTAGTTAAATTTAGTTATAGTTTTTGAAATATTTTTGGAAATTTGAAACAGTTTGTATTTTTGATTTTGTAATAATTTTTGCAATATTTTTAGAATTTCGGAAAAAGTTTTAATTTTTGATTTTGTAAGAATTTTTGGAATATTTTTAGAATTTTGAAAAATTTTTAATTTTTGATTTTATTATAATTTTTGGAATTTTGAAAAAATTTCAATTTTTGATTTTGTAATAATTTTTGGTTTTTTTTTGGAATTTTGGAAAAGTTTGAATTTTTAAGAATTTTTGGAATATTATTGGAATTTAGAAAAAGTTTAAATATTTGATTTCATTCTAATTTTTGGAATATTTTTGGAATTTTGAAAAAGTTTGATTTTATTTAATTTAACAATATGTTCTGAATTTTGATTATAATTTTCCGGCAAAGTATTGATGTTTCGTGTTAGTTTTGTAATAACTTTTTAAACAGAGATAAAAAATACTTGTACTTTAACAAAGAGTTATGTTTGATATACATCGCTGCGCAAAACTAAAAAACATATCCTGATAAAAGTTTTTTGCTGAAAACTATATCAAAATCCTTAAGCCAGACCGAAGCCTTGATATCTCAGAGCTGTGAGATATCAGCCCCTCCATATTTTACTTATGCATTTATGATTTCAATACAATTAAAATATCTTAAAATATAATTTTGAATACTTTACTATTACAAATACTTTTACCATACGTTTTAAATTTAATAAATAAAATTAGGAAAAAAGTTCACAGGTCAAACTTAAAACTAATAAAATTTTCTTTGACATTATTTCTTATGTGCATTTTCATGCATCGTAGAACTTTAAATAAATTTCCCTTGAGAAAATATGAATAATGGAAAACAAAAACTAAAGAGCAACTTAAAAAAAGTTATCTAATTTAAAACAAAGCTGAAATCGTTTTTCATGTATTAACAACGATTGTGTTGATGTTTCAATTTAAAAGTTGAAATTATTAAAATAATTTAGAAGTAACATAATAAAAAATATGGAGGGGCTGAAATCTCAAGCTTTGAGATATCAAGATTTCAGTTTTAGTTAAGGATTTTGATATACTTTTCGGTATAAAACTTTTATGAGGACATTGTTTTTAGTTCTGGGCAGCGATGTATATCAAACATAACTTTTTGTTAAAGTACATGTATTTTTTTATCTCTGTTTAGAAATTTATTCCAAAACTAACACGAAACATCAATACGTTGCCGGAAAATTATAACAGATCATAAATTAACATAATTTAGTGAAAAGATGATACAATCAACAAACTACTCAAAAACATCTTTATTTAGCGTTTCGAGAAAATATTACAAAATCGAAAATTCATATATCTTTCAAAATTCCAAAAATATTGTAAAAATTAAATAAAATCAAACTTTTTTCAAAATCCTAAAAAAATATTCCAAAAATTATTACAAAATCATAGATAAAATTTTTTTCGAAAATTCTGAAAATATTGCAAAAGTTATAACAAAATCAACAATAAAAACTTTTTTCAGAATTCCAAAATTATTCCAAAAATTAGAATAAAATCAAATATTTAAACTTTTTCTAAATCCTAATAATATTCCAAAAACTCTTAAAAAATTCAAAAATTCAAACTTTTTCAAAATTCTAAAAAAACATTCCAAAAATTATAACAATATTAATAATTGCAACTTTTTTCAAAATTCCAAAAATTATAATAAAATCAAAATTTTTTCAAAATTCTAAGAATATTCCAAAAATTCTTACAAAATCAAAAATTAAACCTTTTTCCATAATTCTAAAAATATTGCAAAAATTATTACAAAATCAATAATACAAACTTTTTTCAAAATTCCAAAAATATTTCAAAAACAATAACAAATTCATAAATTTCCATGTTACATTTACGTCATACAACAGCTAAATTTTTTTTCCAAGAAATTAGCTAGAAAAATAAATGAAATCATTTTTTTGACACACTTGACAATATTTTTTCACAAACTTATAATGCAATGAAATTCTCAATAATAATATCATTTTCATTGCATACAAATAACTAATTTTATTATATTCTAAAAAAATAAATAAAAATCATTCTTTTGACACACTTGACATTATTTTTTTGACAAACTTATAATGCTTTAATTCTCTATAATAATAATAAAATTTCATGTCATACAAATAATTAATTTTATTTTTCTCCAAAAAATTTGGCAAAGTAATAAAAAAAAATCTTTCTTTTGACACACTTGACAACATTTTTTTGACAAACTTATAATGCAATAATCTAGTTTTTGGTCTTATATACCAATCCCGACCATTAAGATTTCATCAAATTCAATGTTTCTTTTCGTAATCACTTAAAATGAACGTTTTTAAGCAAAATATATATGTAAATTTCCTTGTTTTGACACACTTCCGGTACAGCTATCGAACACATCGACCTTTCGGCTCTTCCCATTGAGCAAACCTATTTTAGACATCCGTCCAGCGGTTTTCTAGATTTCGTCGGTTGTGACCGCCGGCCAGCAGACAGACACATATTTTGTTTTTGCTTTTTTAGAATCAGTAGGTCGTAAAACGTCAAGAAAAGCCAAAAAAGTGAGGGTAAGAATTTCATTTTCGGCTCATGAATGCAATACTTTGGATTTTTCAAAACCGAAGTAATTTATGCATCAAGTGGGCTAAAATATTCTCTAAATCTTAATTTATTGCTCGAACAAAAAAATTGCCACACGACGTCGAACATAAAGAATGGTAACCGACTGGCATCGGCAACGCTGATGTCATTCGTGTTGTATACAACATACAAGGGTTAAGTTACCGTCACAAACTGTTGGGTCATATGCGAGTACAATGCAGCGTTGTCCACCACGATTATTAGTTTTTTAGTTAAATTCCAAACACACATTCGAAGAAAATGACACAATGGCGGACAGCTGTGTAGTATTTTTGAATAAAGAATAATTTTCAAAAATTAAATAAAACAAACGATTTTTTAACAGCAGCAAGTGATTAATCATTTCAAGCGCTCAATAAAGGCAATTATTCATGTAAGAAAATTGTCCTTCAAACATAAAAATATGCGATCGATTGGTTAAAGGGTGGTAACAATTTTTTACCATACGTTAATATTTTTGATCCTCCGATAAAATAGCTATTTATGTACCAAGGGTGTTTTGTAGGTTATTACGCCCGGAAAGCGACGTAATCTAGCCCAAGGATCTCTGGCCCGAGGGATGGATGTCGCTTGATGGGCGTAATCCCCAGTAACGCCAGTGATGCATACAAGATTTTATGCTTAACTTAATAAGCTAAACACTAAGAAAGAATTTAATTTGTTAGTTTATATTGATACGCGAAAAAGTACAAATGTATCCTAGTATGCCAAGAAAAGAAATACTTTGAAGTTTTAATTAAATAATTATTTGTTGTGTGTACGTTTCTATGTAAACAAATTTTCCTACGTTTTGTAGCGTATGACAAAAACATTGAATGACGTTTAAAATAATTTGATTTGGAAAACCATATGAACATATAATAACTAAAATGTTGCTAAAAATTTGTAAACAACTGTAAAAATCTTTTACTAGCTTAAATTAAATAAGAATTATTTACATTTCGTACACAAAACAAAACCACAATAAAAATAATTTTATTTAGTTTTTTAGCGTCTCAATAGTAAGCGTTATGAGTTCATAATCCCCTCACATAACGCCCTGGTTATTATGAATATGTTTATATATAGCGTATCGTAGACATTATAACAACTTTATATCATTGTGAAGCATAAATTATCTTTTTCTACTCCTATCACAGTAAATTATCAATTACATCACACTATCCATGACATATAAATTGATTGTGACAATAAGTGTAACGCAATGAAAATCAAAAGTATTACGTAATATATATAGTATACATATAAATATTACCTAACAGTTTTAGTAAAATTAGCTTTTTACGAACTAGAATTTATGGTATTATTGAAATTTTCACAGCTTTTAATTAGAATACTCTTATTCCTATTCTGCCTGTCCTAATGTTTAAAGAGAAAAGCCGAACAAGTTGGAGTCAGAAATACTTTTTAATTTTTTAATTTTTATACATTTTTGAATAGTAAATCAAATGTAATTTAAATATTTCAATTCCTTTTGACACAGAATAATGCAAAGCCTACTACAATTTGTAAACTATTTGCATTTAATTTATAATTAGTAGTTCACTTTTTCAAGTAATTATCCACGTTTGTGCATTAAAGCAAAGTCGTAGAAAAAGTATATAAGAAACCTCGAGCTGCAAACCATTTTCCATGCTCGTGAAGGTACTGCACTCGCCGCTACGCGTATCGTGCGCAATATTTTCCCTTGCATGTAAAATGCTATTTACAGCTTTAGGTTTGTAATATACTATTTGATCATTGCGCTTTTTTCACAAACGATAGAAAATATTATTTTCAACGGTGAACTTTTATTGAAACTGTTATGAATTTACTTATGGTGTTTTCGTTAACTCACTTGGAATATTTTGATTGTTCTAATTTTGACAGAAACAATTGAAAATTGTTCAAAATTAATCCATCTATTCCGAATGTAAGATTTTGGTTACACCACCACCAATACAATTTTTATGTAACAACAGCTTCAAATTTTACGGTTGTAAGGTGGAAAATAAAGATTTTGTTACAAAGTTGTTTGCCCTACGAAATTTCATGCGGTGAGATACTGCCTTGATCTTAATTTATTTTTGTCTCCAAATCAATTTATCCGACAGTATAAAGACATATAGCTATATGAGTAAAAGACATATAGCTATATGACGATTTGAATTTAAAGCAGGAGAAATCTCTATGTATGAGATGTACATTATTTGTACAAGCGTAGCCGGTCGTGAAAAATGAAAGATAAAGTTCAGATTGTAAAAATACTTCGCTTGAAAGAATATATTGAAATTTTTATTTTAATTAATTAAAAATAAGACTTTAAAATTCAATTTGAATAAACAAATTTATTTGCTATCAAAATTAGTTCGCCCACCGTACAATCTTTTTAGACGCAGCAGATTATTTCGATCAAATATTTGTACAGCTGTTACTATCAACAACATCATTATTTGATTGCATATTTACTGTCGACAACAACTATTTTGATCAGATGTTCAATTCAATTTTTATCAACACCAGCATTTTTGATCAAATATTTGCTTCACTATTATTGTCAACAACTGCATTTTTGATCGAATAATAACACCTCTAGAATTATCAACAAGCTGTTTGGTCAAATTTTCATATCACTATTGTTATCAATATCAGCATTTTTGATTAAAGATATACATCACTTTTATTGTCAACAACAGCTTTTCTGAACTACTAAACATTTCACGATTATTATCAACAACATCATTTTTCATCAAACAATTACATATCAGGTATTATCAACAACATCTTATTTGGTAATATTAAGTAAAATTAGCGGTTAAGGCATGGCAAGGTGGTGTAGTGTATGGGATCTTCAATCATACTGCAATGAGTCATTCATTTATTTTGATATTTTTATTCATATATCTTAAATATAGTACTGGCGTGGATGTGATGGCCTAGGCTTCTTCGATCAGAGTCTCTTTTATTAATTTTTTGGGTCGTCAGAATCGTCAGAGTTTCTTTTATTCATTTTTTCTGGTTCTGTCTATTTATTTTCGAATGCGTGCATATTATTTAATTTATGCTTGGATTGTACGCGTTCGTTCTTGGATCCACATGACTTTTGATTGCTTCCGATTGATTGGTATTATTACCAGTAGGTCCAGTCTCCATTACAATTTTGAGTTCACAAAATATTGGTTTATTAACAAAATATTTTATTATAAATTCATTTCAAGGTAATTCAAATTTAATGGTAACAGGTTGTTTAGATTGGGTTAATATTTAATTTTTTCACTGGAAGTTTTTTGGTTCTAATAATAAATAAAATAAAATAAATAAGTTAAATTAACTAAATAAATAATTAATTTATTTAATTAATTTAACTTATTTAATTTATTTAATTAATTTAACTTATTTAATTTATTTAATTTATATAATTTATTTCCATTTAATTAAATTCAATTCAATTAAATAATAAAAATAAATAAATTAAGTAAATTAAATAAATTAAATAAATTAAATAAATTAAACAAATTAAATAAATTAAACAAATTAAATAAATTAAATAAATTAAATAAATTAAATAATTTAAATAAATAAAATCAATAAAATAAAATAAATAAATTAAATAAATTAAATTCATTAAATGAATTAAATAAATTAAATATATTAAATAAATTAAATACATTAAATATATTAAATAAATGAAATAAATTAAATAAATTAAATAAATTAAGTAAATCAAATAAATAAAATAAATTAAACAAATTAAATAAATTAAATAAATTCCAAAATATAAATAAATAAATTAAATAAATTAAATATATTAAATAAATTAAATAAATTAAATAAATTAAATAAATTAAATAAATTAAATAAATTAAATAAATTAAATAAATTAAGTAAGTTAAATGTCTGAAATAAATTAAATAAATCAAATAAATTAAATAAATTAAATAAATTAAATAAATTAAATAAATTAAATAAATTAAATAAATTATTTAAATTCACTAAATTGACTAAATTAAATGAGTTAAATAAATTAAATAAATTTTCCGTATGGGATCAATTTTTTTATCTGTAAATTTTTATTTTATTTACGAGTGTGACAACCCCGTGTACTCCAGTCCCTGGTATTGACATACGAGCTAGCTTGAGATATCACATAACTACTAGCAATAGCAGTGAGATATCACTAGCCAAGGTCATATCTTAAGGATTCTGGCGGATAAGCTCTATTCAATCAACGGCCTTCAATCAGCCTCAGTCCTAGCTATGGAGTATGCCTTGATTGGGGATTGCAATCCCGGAATTCCGGTATCGTGACCCATTTTTATGATCCCGCAATCCCGATTAATGAAAGCAAAGCCCGGGATTACGGGATTGTCATATTTGCCACGACTAATCAATGAAAACACGAAATCCTGTTTTATTGATTTATAGTTTTTTTATTTTTGGTCATATCATATGCAATGAGATCATATACCACAATAGCAATGAGAAAATGCTTCTTAAAGTTTATATCTTAGGGGTGATAGCAGATAAACTTTATTCGTCAACGCTAGCAACTTCAATCTTGTTCCACTCTATAAATAAGAAAGCAAAGCTGTTGCAGTGAATGTTTAATAATTTACTGACCATTCCACCAAAAATTGTAGAATCGGAACGGACTTTTTCAACCTTCTGAAATATTATTTCAAAATTAACAAACAATTAACCAGTTTGACGAATTAAGTTTTTTTTCGAATTATATTTTTTTTTTTTTTAATTATGGCTTTCCATATAAATTTTAAATCCCATAGTCCCAGGATTTATAAAACACCACGGGATTGCAATCCCTAGACTTGATGAATTCACGCTATTGCTTGTTCGAAGAATCGAGTCTTCATATGACTCTATGTATGGGCTTTAATCATTGAGAAAGGAAGAGCGTCGCATGATCAAGGAATATGCCACTAGCTGGATTATTGGCAACCACGTTTTAGTTTTGTTCCTGCAAATTGTTAATGCAAATTTGTTGTTAAGCTTTTATTTTATTTTTATTTTCGCTATCCTCTCATGAAATATTAGCCTATGTCATGTTTTATATGTGATGAGATTTATTGTTTAGTCATCCCTTCTATAAAAAAAAACAGATTTGCGTCCATCAATACCTTACAACGCATGTTGTTATGGGACCTTGGTCTTAAAAGGTTTTATGTGTTGTTGTTACACTGTATTGTAATGCCTACTACACAACACATTATATTAAAAAAATTTAAATAAATCAATTAAGTAAATTAAATACGTTATATAAATAAACTAAATTAAAATTGAATAAATTAAGCAAATTAAATAAATTATTTAAATTAAATTAATTACAGGAATTAAATAAATTAACAAAAATTGAATAGATTAAATAAATTAAATAAATTGACTAAATTAAATAAATTAAATTCATTAAATGAATTAAATAAATTAAATAAATTAAGCAATTATTAAATAAATTAAGGAAAATAAATACATTAAATAAATTAAGAAAATTCAATACTTTAAGTAAATTAAGTAAAGTAAATGACTGAAATAAATTAGATAAATTAAATAATATAAATAAATTAAATATATTGAATAAATAAAATAAAATAAATGTCTGAAATAAATAAATTAATTAAATAAACTATATGAATCAAATTAATGAAATTAATTAAATTTATTAAATTAATAAAAATAATTGAATTAATTAAATACATTAAATTAGTTAAATTATTTAAATCAGTTGAATTAGTTAAAATTAAAATCAAATAAAGAAAAAAAAAATAAAAAAATCGTGTCACTCTTACCAGACTCTATAGTAAATCTCTTTCGATTCATCTCAAAAAGTTTAATTGCTCTGTGTCCTCCTTTAAAGCCAGACTAGCTGCCTTGTTTATTGAGCAGTTAGTGGTGTTGTGTCTTGCTTCTGGTGTCGAGTGGTCTTATGTTGCATGTCCGGTTAATCGTGAATGATGGGCATTAGGCTGGTCTTTCGTTTTCTTTTTTATCTCTTCTTCCGTTGTTTGAATATGATAACGGTACTTGAAATTATCCGTACAACTTTACATAATAATCCGTCGATAAGAGTATCCCTACAAATTATTTTGAAAGCTTTTTAATAATTACTTATATTTTATTTTAAAGAAGGTTAGCATTATGTCTTTATTCCTACAAAAAAAAATCTTATTTTAAAGTTGTTGTTAAAAGTTTTACTGAAAATAAAAACTCATTTTTAAGTACGTAAAGGGATGTCCCATTGAAGTTCATCTTTTATGCTTAATTTTTCGTAATTTTTTTTATTTTATTTCGGTCTGAAAGACATATGTATTACAATCATTAGAGATTTGTCAAAATATTCCCCTCACTTCTTCTGCATTGCCCGATATTTTGGATCGTACTTCTAAATTAGCAAAAAAATCCATCTACATATGAAACCAAAAGCTTTAATAACACAAACCAATTGAAAAGTGTAAAACACTAGTCTTACAAAAATTTATGAGTTTAGCTTTAAGGTTTTATCTCTACTTCACTCAACATTCAAGAAAATATGGAATTATCATCAAATCAATATTTACAAATTCATCATACCAACGCTAAATCTCTAACACTTCCCTAATGCTAGTTTATTGTTTTTATTATAAATTAACTTAACTGCTTAATATAAAATTAATCTGTTATTTAAACAAAATTTTGTTATTGATTATAATCAAATTATTTTGTGTTAATATTTTTTTTCTAAAACATAAACTAACAATTTATAAATCCATAATATCGAAAAATTCAACATAATATAGTTGGTTTTGTGGTGAAAAAATGTTAGTTTTCATGAGATTTTTCTGTAAATGTTGATTTTATTACAAATTACTAGAAATTATTTTAAAACCAAAAAATATTGATTTCGTATTTTGATATAATTAATTAGGTGTAGAAGATATTGTATATATTTTTGATTGAATGGCATTTTATTTTTTATGATACATTGTGTTGAGTTGGTTTACGGGTTTAGGGTTCCGTACAAAAACGTAAAAACTTCTTACCTATTCGTGAGACTTCGGTGTCCGTCCGAATTTCTACATAATCGATTTATTCACAAACTACAAGTGCTAACAAGTTGAAATTTTCTACAGTTTTTGAATGCGTTTTCCCACGTCTACTGATAACAAAAAAATTAAAAATATTTGTTTTCATCTATATTTTATGAACATAATAAATTTTAAGGAATCGACTTTGGTTTAAAAAATCGAAAATGATCAAAATATTTCAAAAAATGATTTTAATGATTTTTCGACTGTTTAGTTTTTTAGATATTGCCAAAAACGAGTTTTTTTCCTGTGCCCTTTCCCCTTAACTTCGAACATTACACAAGAAAAACTTCATGGTTATGGGCAATGTTGTAAAGGTTGAACGAGAACTATAGCGATCGGCTCATCGTTTCAAATGTTATTTTGAGAGGATTGAGAGTGGAAATTTGAAAGGTTAATTTTTTTTCTAGTCCAAAACAATTTGTTTTTGTAATTTTCAAAAGCGCAGTTTTTGAGTTATGTTGTTGAAAAAATGTTGAAAAAATGGGAAAAAATTCCTGCCGAACAATACACAAGAAAAAAATATAAAAAATTCATGGTTATGGGAAATGTTGTAAAGATTGAATGAAAACTATAGCGGTCGGGTCATCATTTCAAATGTTATTTTGAGGGGGTTGATCAATAATTACAAAAATTTTTGAAATTGTTGAACTCGACCAGCAAATTGGTTGAAGTATAAAATTGTTACATTCAAGTAAATCGAGGTTGAGGATCTGCTCTTTTCGTTAGGTTACTGTATCACTAACACTAGTGCAGAAAAAAAGTAGCCACCATCACTTCGGTTTTAGCTCTGCTGGCAGTCATTGTGAATGTTCAACTAGCTGAAGTTCAAACCTGCTGGAACCTGTTGGCATACCGATCTTGCTAATGTTCAGTAGACAAATCACTCGACTGTGTTATCAATGCACTCGTTGGCAATAATTTTACGACACTTTTTCCTCCAACTATTGTGAAAGGTGACTTTAGTGTTGGTTTCAATAAACATCCTCAAAACTGGCTCTCAAACTATTTTCTACAAAAAAACATACAAAAAAAAAATCATCAACCAACAACGGTTGAAGCTACAACAATTGATAATATATTTGCCAATATAAATAATTTATAAGCTGGCGTTAATGAAGCTTTCTATAGCCACCATAAACAGCTTTGGGTAAGATGCAACCCAACGTGAAACTTTGCTAACAAAAACTATTTTGTTCTTAAATATTATATACACGGAACCCTTAGCAAGTGAATTATATTCGCCCTTGCCTGACTTTTTTCTAAGATATTGGATTCTTGGGAAATATAATATTAATTTGTTTAAAGCTTTGTTTGTTGTTTACTGTTTCAACATCCATTTAATTTAATATAAATTATTTCTAATACAGTAGTATTTTTATGCAGTGAAATACTGAAAAAAAAACAAATGTTGTAAAATATCCTAAAGAAATGAAAAAGGATCAATCTTAAACAAAACAAATTCTCTACAAATATATATCTCTAAAAAATCCTCTAATAATTGGAAAATATGTTTTTTTCTATTCAATTCGACAGGATATTCCTTAAAATAATATCGTATTTCAACATTTATATTATGCAATGGATAGATATGTTTTTTTGCCTTAAGTCTTACAAAATTAATTGATTGGATATAGATTATTTTTTTAAAAATCAAAACACAAAAATTATATTCAAATATAAAATTTGTAAGTGGATTTGTTTTTTTCATTTAAAAAATGTAATAGATAAATTATGTTCTTGGAATTAAAATATAAAATAAAAATTTAATCAAATTGGTAATGCGTCTTTCGAATTTTTGAGATAGGAAATAACAAAGCATTAGGATTGGAACTACTTTTGTTAAACAAAAACTTACAAAAGCATGACTTTGGCAAAATCTTCTTTGCGTTTCATAACGTTAGCGGTACTCGTCGACTATGTGTCCTCAATTTTTAAAGCCCAGATTTAAAAAAAGTCCAAAAAAAAAGTTTAAAAAAAGTCCTGAAAAATTGTCCAAAAAATCGAACATCATAATAACATAAAAAGGTTATCTTAAAATCTGATTATTGGTAAGACTTATCTCATTATTTATTACCATTAAAAAATGACACAAACGAAGAACATACAATTCTTAATAACATCAAAAGGTTATTTTACAATGTTTCATGCACTCCAATTGTGTAGACAGAGCTTTGCAGTATAAAATACAATATTAATGTAATCATCAATTTCATGCAATAGAAAAAAATAGAAAACCGAAATTAAAATATTACAATAATATTTTTATGATATTATTTTATTATTGATTTTAATATAAAAGAAAATTACCTTTGGACGCTTTGAGTGTAATGGAAATTTAGATTATTGTTAATTTAATGAAATGGTAATAACATAAAGAACGAAGAACTTTTAACTTATATTCAGTTCACAATTTAATTGAAATTTTATAGAAAAAATGAAATTTGATTTGGATGAGAAAGATGATTAATAAATTAGTTTTAAGTAGACAAAGTATATTGTAAAACGAGCATAAAATAAAACTACTAAAGGAGCTCGATGAAACAATTTGACGTTTCTTAAAAAATTTCGAAAGTTCGTTTTCGGTTTTGGCAAAACTACTAACAATAAAAAATATTGAGAGAGTTTTGGCATTGTGGCTCATCTTACTTTAGATCCTGGGAGGTGGGTTTGAGGCACGCGATTTAATTGATTTAGTTTAGTCCGTCAGTGTTAGCGAGGAGTGAAGGTAGTGTTGCGTGCGCAATTAATTGGTGGACATTTTTGGTTTATCAGATCTCTTATAACAAGATAGCGAGCAATGGGACCTCCGGAATGAAAGAAATTGGTTCGTTTGGATTAAAAAAAAGTTATTCTGGTGACCACTAATTTTTTTCATTTTACTTTTTTTTTTAATTCTGTGTTTTTGAGTACCGACCACATCAGTGAGTATAAGCCCTTTAAACTAGTGCATATCGGGCCTTACGATCCCATGGACTCCAAATTGGAGTGTTTTTTTTATTTCGTTGATGAGGTCAGGAGTGATGCGACAACAGGTGATGGAATCCTTTCTGATTTGTTTTTTCGTCAGGCTCTGGGTTCTCGGCGGAGTGAAAAATTTACAAACGCTGTTTATTTGTAATGCAGGTTGTTCCGGTGTTGGTTATTATATTAAATTTGTAACGGAAATAAAGGTAATAAAGGTGTTGTTTTTTATTTTCGAAATTTTTTTGAATTTTGTCTTTATTGAATATATTTTTAAAAATGGTTTTTGTGTGGAACTCCAAAATAAATTTATTGGTCATATAATACATTATTGTGAAATTAAATAAGTCTAGCCATTATACTAAATTAAATTTCAACCATGCATGAAATAACCATAAGTAATCACATTTATTTCGTATTATGAAACAATAAACAATAAACTGTTGACAAATTATTGTTCCACATTTTGAAGAATAACTAAAACGAACAAACATGTTAGATATGATAACTTTTATTATTTGTTGCTTTAAACGATTTATTTGTATGTTGCTCAGACACATAATTCAAATTTTATCTACAATTTTGTTTTCCATTCTATTCATTACGTTAGTAAAGAAAATTTATTGTGTACTGTGTTTTGTTAAAAAAACGACAAAAATATGGATTTAATATTAAAATAAATAGAAAATGCAAGAATTATTGTTTAGTATGGATAATATGGAATAGTTACATAGTTAATTGAATTTATACCGTACCGTGGTTACTAATATTAAATTTTTAGATAAAGTATTGAGTTTATGACCTATATACATATATGGTTTGCTTGTAAGTTTGTATTTATGTATTGGTTACGTATCGCTAGTAGACTACTTTTAAACAAACAATGAGATGCGATTGAGATATTAGCATAATGATTTAGATTGATTTTAATACAAGTTGATTATGTGCAATACTAAACTTTATAAAAGGAGTAATTATGTAAAAAATATTCTTAACTCTCCAACTAAATTTTCCATGAGCTGCTATTACACTTTATTAATTTTTAATGTATATCAATTAGAACAGACCACAAACAATCCCAAAGATAATGTAATTAAAAGTTTTCTTCTAAACTCATATCATTTAATATTATTCGAAAAAAGTAAATTGTAGTTTTAAATAAATCAACAAATCACAAACCTTAAAAATTAAAAATTTATTGTGATAAATCCCACAAACATAAGCATTGAAAATTATGTTCAATATTTTGCTATAGAACAAAGTGAATTTAATTAGTGATATTACTTCGGTCTGAAAGACCTAAGTATTACATTCATGAGCTCAAAGTGAAATTCTTACCCCCACTTTTTTTGACATTTCTCGACGTTTTAGGACCTCCTGATTCTAAAAAAGCAAAAAAAAAAAAATGTATGTCTGTCTGCCGGCCGGCCGGCCGTCCGTCCGGCCGGCCGTCCGTCCGGCCGCCGTCATTACCTACGCTGCAGGGAAAACCGCTGGAGCGATTTCAAAAATTTTTTTTTCTAAAAATAGGTATTCACAAGGGACAGGTTCGAAAGGACGCTGTGTTCGATAACTGTACCGGAAGTGTGTCAAAAAAATCATTATGTGTGTCAAAAATAGCAAATTATCATATTTTTGGCTTAAAAAACGTTCATTTTAAGTGATTACGAGTAGGAACATTAAATTTGGAGAAATCTTGATGGTCGGGATTGGTATGTGAGATCAAAAACTAGATTATTGCATTATAAGTTTGTCAAAAAAATGTTGTCAAGTGTGTCAAAAGAAAGATTTTTATT
This sequence comes from Diogma glabrata, assembly GCA_963693315.1. Classification (NCBI taxonomy): domain Eukaryota; kingdom Metazoa; phylum Arthropoda; class Insecta; order Diptera; family Cylindrotomidae; genus Diogma; species Diogma glabrata. Next base: position 227,724,170 of record OY856188.1, on the reverse strand, counting down.
TATTTTTTTACCCAATTTTTTGGAAAAAAAAATAAAATTAATTGTTTGTTTGAAATGAAGTTTTATTATTATTATTGAGAATTATGGCATTATAAGTTTGTCAAAAAAATGTTGTCAAGTGTGTCAAAAGAAAGATTTTTATTTATTTTTTGGAAAAAAAAAATAAAATTAATTGTTTGTTTGAAATGAAGTTTTATTATTATTATTGAGAATTATGGCATTATAAGTTTGTCAAAAAAATGTTGTCAAGTGTGTCAAAAGATTTTTATTTAGTTTTTTACCCAAAAAATAAAATTGTTTCTTTGAAATGAAATTTTATTATTATTATAGAGAATTATGGATTATAAGTTTGTCAAAAAATGTTGTCAAGTGTGTCAAAAGAAAGGTTTTTATTTATTTTTTACCCTATTTTTTTAGAAAATAATAAAATCAATAGTTTGTATGACATGATATTTTATTATTATTATAAAGAATTATGGCATTATAAATTTGTCAAAAAATAATGTCAAGTGTGTCAAAAATGATTTCATTTATATTTTTAGCCAATTTTTTGGACGAAAAATGTAGCTGTTTTTATGACGTAAATGTAATTGAATTTGTTATAGTTTTTGAAATATTTTTGGAATTTTGAAAAAGTTTGTATTTTTGATTTTGTAATAATTTTTGCAATATTTTTAGAATATCGGCAAAAGTTTTAATTTTTGATTTTGTAAGAATTTTAGGAATATTTTTAGAATTTTGAAAAATTTTAAATTTTTGATATTATTATAATTTTGGGAATTTTGAAAAAACTTTCAATTTGTGATTTTGTAATAATTTTTGCAATATTTTTAGAATTTTGGAAAAAGTTCGAATTTTTAAGAATTTTTGAAATGTTGGAATTTAGAAAAAATTTAAATATTTGTTTTTTTTCTAATTTTTGGAATATTTTTGGAATTTTGAAAAATTTTGACTTTATTTAATTTTTACAATATTTTTGGAATTTCGATTATAATTTTCTGGCAACGTATTGATGTTTCGTGTTAGTTGTGTAGTAAATTTTTAAACTGAGATTAAAAATACTTGTACTTTAACAAAGAGTTATGTTTGATATACATCGCTGCCCAAAACTAAAAACCATGTCCTCATAAAAGTTTTTTGCCGAAAACTATATCAAAATCTTTAACCCAGACCGAAGTCTTGATATCTCAGAGCTGTGAGATTTCAGCCCCTCCATATTTTCTCTTTAGTTTAATCCAATTAAATTTCTTTGGCTTGAATAAAACTTGTGAGAGAGGAATAAATATTAAATGAGTTTTAAACATAAAAAGGATATATGTATTAGGTTATGTAAATACTAATAAGAAAAATCAATAGTTTTTAGGGACAAAACAGGAAGTTGGTTATATCTAAACCAACAAAATAATCGATTTCCTCACATTGCTAGATAGCTATCCTAATTCCATTTTAATTACTTGTTTATTTTATATTAAGTGTCGGCAACAAACAGTTAATTTATTAATTTGTTATTATATGTTTCACTCAAAAGTGAAAACAATTTTTTTCTATATTCAATAAAAAATATAATATTTAATTATTTTTATGATATTTTTACCAGTCAAGTTATTTCATTAAGTTATTTAAAAAATCCAAATAATTAAAAATTTATTTAAAATCATGTACATAAAAAATAATAAAAAATTGTACATTGATGCAGTTTTAAAATTTTGTTGTTTATTAAGTGAAATTTAAAAAAAAAAACCCAACTGAAAAAAAGTATTAATTAAATTAATAAAAATTGATGGTAGCAAAATATATTTACTTCGATGGTAAATGGAAAATTTAAATTGAATACCCAAACTAATAATTAATATTTTTCTGATTAAAGTTTAGCGATATAGTATGTTGAAAATTGAAAGTTCGATAGTTTATTTTTATTGAATATGTACTTAAATTATCTACAGAATGGTAAGTTGCCTTATGAAATAAAAATGGAACAATAAAAACATATATTTATTTACATTTATGTAAGTCAAAGAAAATAAAAGTTATAAAATCAAGTTCGAACAGTAATAACTTAAAAAATAAGAGTTTTATAGACACAATTCCTCGGAAGGTTGAATTTTTTCCAATATTTTGTTATATCAGGATATTTCCTGTTTATTTTGAAAAAAATTTTTTAATGGATTTTAGAGTTTTTCTTATTTTATGGTTTTTAAGATACTTCTGTTCCATAAATATTTTATCTAGTTTTTGCTATTCTTGAAAAAGAGGAAACAAGGAATAAAACCATTCTTTTATTTTAAAGTTAATTTTTTATGTTCATTGTATTGTTTGATTATCTAATTCTCTTGTCGCTTTAACTAGAGGGTATTTTCATCAAACAATCAACTTCATGATAGACAAATAAAAAAGTAATAAAGAAATATCAACAACAACTCAACAAAACAACCACTTAAGTGAAATAATAAATACAGCAATAGAAATTGTGTACGTTGAATTCAACACGATAAAATAAGCTTTCGTTAGGGTTCAATATAAAGAAATTAGGAAATAAAAATATTTGAATTGAAATTCAGTTTTTAATTCAATTTTAACAGGCAAGTAAGTGAAATGTTTTTTATTTTGAAGTTCGAAGTATTATTGTAGGAACGGTAGGGTGAGTTCTTATTTATCTGTTACAACCCTTTTTTTAAGGTATATATTATGTAATGATATTTTTTGGAATAAATAGATATTGTTAAAATTGAAGAGACTGGTTTTAACTGGGAATTTGATGGAGTGAGTTCAACGGCGAATGACCTTCACTAGCATAATCATACTGATAACTTCTGTCCTTTTTACAATAAAGAAGATGGATTAGATTTATATTACGTACATATTTTATAATATCTCTTAAAAATGATCAAAAACAATCGACCGAGTTAAATCGTCAAGTGTAGAAAAATCAACTTGTGTAAAAAATGTATGAACTGTTAAAATTATCATAAGTTAAGGAACACATGTTGATAGCCTAAGATTTTCTGTGAATCAAAAGTGCTGCAAAATATTACTTGCCGTCTATTAATATAACTAATTCATACCAACAATTTTGGCAGTTTGATGCATTTGTATCTGTGCTCACTAGGGTGGCCCTTAAAAACCGATTATTTTTCTTTTTTTACGGTACCCTCTAAATGGGTTCTAATGTTCTTAAAAATAAGTTGTGCAAAATTTGAGACCATTCCGTAAATGTTAACCCGTGCCCCAGGCCTCTAAAGTTGAGTACAGTCATTTAAAAAAAAAAAGCGAAAAGTCCCACTACAACTTTTCTGTTGGTGTATTCACAACTGGGGAAATGTTGGGGATTGATAGTACTCCATTAGAAAATGATTTCGTAATTTTTTAGATTTTTTGGCCAACCCCTTTGCAGTCGGTGATGGTCACAAATTTGAAATTTTTTCTTGAACGACAAACGTCTCCATTTTGTAGGCAGTTTAATGCGTATAAAATTTTTTTAAAAAAACTTTGGCATTAAAAGCCGATTATTTTTAATTTTTTACGGTACCCCCTAAATGGGTTCTAATGTTCTAGAAATAAGTTGTGCGAAATTTGAAACCATTCCATAAATGTTAACCCGTGCCCCAGGCCTCTAAAGTTGAGTTATAGTCATTTAAAAAAAAAAGCGTTGGTGTATCCACAACTGGGGAAATGTTGGGGATTGATAGTACTCCATTAGAAAATGATTTTGTAATTTTTTTAGATTTTTTGGCCAACCCCTTTGCCGTCGGTGACGATCACGAATTCGAAATTTTTTCTTGAACGACAAACGTATAAAATTTTAATAAAAATCTAATCCTATAAAATATTGAACGACAAACGTATAAACGACAAACGTATAAAAACTTAAAAAAATTTTAGTTCGTTAGCATTTTTTCCGTAGAATACGAAAAAATATTGAAAAAATTTTTGAGGGTAGTTTTCTCCCTTATTTTGAGGTTTTAAAGTGTAAAATCATTTTTTCGGGATGTATGACACGTTTTTTTATTAATTTTTTTTTTATTTAGTTTAAAATATGAATTTAAAATAAATTTAATAATTTTTGCTTTAACAACTTTTTTATAATATTTTGTTACATGTTTCAACCATAAATGGTCATTCTCAAACATTTGAAAATATTATGAATCAAATAAAAACATTTTTCATTCAACAAAATTTTTGTTTGATAAAAAAAGCATACTACAGAAAATTTTAATTGAAATAACTTGAATAAAAATTATTTTTTATAAACAAATTTTAGAAGCTTGCTATTTTAATTTTATGAATGAAATATGATTTTTAACAGAAATTTTAATTGAATTATTCCAAAACAGAATTGTATAAAATATTTGAATTAAAAGAAAGTTTGTCATTTAAAATTAAATTTGGTTGTGTTTTGAACCCTTTGTAAATTTCAAATTCTTCAAGAGAGTCCATTAAAACACCTTGATTACATAAATGTAAAGCCTTCAAATTTTGTTCAAAACTGGTATAATTATGATTGTTATCAACTAAATGGTTTGCAAAAATAGACTTTAGATTTTGTTTATTTTTCTTCATTGGAAGATGCTCTTTGAATCTATCTTTGAAACATCTGCCTGTTTTCCCGATGTAAAACTTTCCACATGAATCACATTTAATTTTATATACTCCTGAACAAGATTCTAATTTAACATTTAATTTTGGTTTAAACATTTTATATAAATTATTGGTTGTGCGGAAGGATATTTTATATCTATATTTTTTAAAATGGTTTCGTAAAATATTTGGTAAGATATTTGTGTATTCCATTGATACATATTTTATATTATTCTCATTGTTAATATTTGGATTATTTAATTTGTTTATTTTCTTTGAAAGTAATTTATCAATAAATTTAGAGTCATATCCATTATCTAAAGCAATAAATTTTATAGTGTTTAGTTCTTCTTGAAAATTTAGAATATTCATTGGAATATTTAGCATGCGATGAATTAGTGAGTTAAATGTTGCTGTTTTTTGTGAATGTGGGTGATGTGATGTTTTATTTATAGTAATGCTAGAAGTTGTAGGTTTCCGGTAAATTTTATATTCAAAATTATTATTGTTTTTCAAAATTGTTAAATCCAAAAAATTTATTTGATTATTATCTTCAATTTCAAGAGTAAATTTTATATATGGATGAACATTGTTCAAATAATTTTTGAAAATTTCTATTTGTCGAATTGTACCATTAAATAAAATGAAGGTATCATCAACATATCTTGAGTACGAAATTATTAAATTTAATATGAACTTTCAAATAACTTTTATTGCCTGATGGAAGTTGTATCATGGTGAGCGCTAGAGAGCGCTGAAAGTCTTGGGGGTGGTTTTAAGTTTCAGCGCCCTCTAGCGCTCACATCGATACAACTTCCATCACGCGATAAAAATTATATATTTTAAACTAAATAAAAAAAAATAAATAAAAAAACGTGTCATACATTCCGAAAAAATGATTTTACACTTTAAAACCTCAAAATAAGGGAGAAAACTACCATCAAAAATGTTTTTAATATTTTTATCGTATTCTATGCAAATAATGCTATCGAGCTAATATTTAAAAATAAAAAATTAAAAATTAAACTGCCTACAAAATGGAGACGTTTGTCGTTGGCCAAAAAATCTAAAAATATTACGAAATCGTTTTCTAATGGAGTACTATCAATCCCAAACACTTCCACAGTTGTGTATACACCAACAGAAAAGTTGTAATGGGACTTTTCGCTTTTTTTTTAAATGACTCTAGCTCAACTTTAGAGGCCCGGGAGCACGGGTTAACATTTACGGAATGGTCTCAAATTTTGCACAACCTTCTTTTAGGAACATTAGAACCGATTTAGGGTGTACCGTAAAAAACAATAAAAATTATCGGTTTTTAAGAGTCACCCTAGACTCCTCACAATGGTTAGCTAGAATAAATGATTTTATTGTAGATAAACGTTATTTTATAACTTTAAGTAATACTTAATCTTTTTTAAAAATCATTTACTTCGTTCTGAAAGACCTAAGTATTATATTCATAAGCCAAAAGTGAAATTCTTACCCTCACTTTTTCTGGCATTTGTCAACGTTTTAGGATCTACTGATTCTAAAAAAGCATAAAAAAATGTCTGTCATTACCTACGAAATCTAGAAAGCCGCTGGAGGGGTTTCAAAAATTTAATTTTCTAAAAATAGGTATACCATAAGGATAGGCCCCAAAGGAAGATGTGTTTGATAACTGTACCGGAAGTGTGTAAAAAAAATTGTCAAGTGTGTCAAAACAAGGAAATTGGCCTATATTTTGCTAAAAACCCGTTCATTTTAAGTGATAATGAGTAGTAACTTGAATTTGGAGAAATCTTGATGTTCGGGATTGGTATATGAGACCAAAATCTAGATTATTGCATTATAGGTTTGTCAAAATATGTTGTCAAGTGTGTCAAAAGAATAATTTTCATTTATTTTTTTACCCAATTTTTGGGAAAAAATTAAATTAATTATTTGAATGAAACGAAATGTAATTGACATGAAATAAATTATTATAGAGAATTATGGTATTATAAGTTTGTCAAAAAAATATTGTCAAGTGTGTCAAAGGAATTGTAATTTATTTTTTTACCCAATTTTTTTTGGAAAAAAATAAAATTAATTATTTGTATGACATGCAATGAGAACATAAAATTGGACATGGAAATTTTTGATTTTTTTATAATTTTTGGAATTTTGAAACAAGTTTGTATTATAGATTTTGTCATAATTTTTACAATAATTTTAGAATTATGGAAAAATTTTGAATTTTTGCAATATTATCAAAGTTTTCAATATTATCAGAAAAATATTTCAATTTTTGATTTTGTAATAATTTTTGGAATATGTTTAGAATTTTGAAAAAAGTTTTTTTTTGGTTTTTATGATTTTTGAAATATTTTAAGAATTTTTGAAAAAAGTTTCAATTTTTGATTTTGTTATAATTTTTGCAGTATTTTTAAAATTTTGAAAAAAGTTTCAACCTTCGATTTTCTTATAATTTTTGCAATATTTTTAGAATTTTGAAAAAAGTTTCAATTTTTGATTTTGTTATAATTTTTGGAATATTTTTAGAATTTTGATAAAAGTTTTAAATTTTTGTTTTTATTATAATTTTTTGAATATTTTTGGAATTTTGAAAGAAATATGAATATTTGATTTCGAAATATTTTCTCGAAAATTTAAATGGAAAGGTTTTAGAGGAGTTTGGTGATTGTATTGTATCATCTTTTCACTAAATTATGTTTATTTATGATCTGTTATAATTTTCCGGCCACGTTTTGATGTTTCGTGTTAGCTTTGTAATAAATTTCTAAAAAGAGATAAAATACATGTACCTTAACAAAAAATTATGTTTGATATACATCGCTGCCCAAAACTAAAAACCATGTCCTCATAAAAGTTTTTTGCCGAAAACTATATAAAAATCCTTAACCCAGACCGAAGTCTTGATATCTCAGAGCTGTGAGATTTCAGCCCCTTCATATTTTTATGTTAAATTTTAGTCTCAAGTTCCAGGCATTCGAGTTAATTCAAGATTCAAATAATTTTTAAATAATTTGAACGAATTTCTGAAATTCAGACTTTTAAATGCTTCAGAATTAAGATACTGGAAGCAAAATTTTTCAGTTATAAATATTTTATAAACGTGATAATAGGAGTCAAATTTGTGATGAAAATTATATATAACATGATTTTTTCATAAATTTTGCAGTGTAGAACGCAGTGGCAATCAATTATGTAATCGATTTAAACCATTCTCGAACATTCTCTTTTTCTTTTTTTCCTTCTGGATTCTGCCAAATTTAAAAGTGGACTGATTAAGGAAACACCAACGTCTTCGAATTGGGACTACGCTAATTCTACTATCTGGTCCAGAATGAGCTTGAGACACATAAGTTAATGTTCACTTCCATTGCAGAATATTATCTTCTTTAATGATCACCAAATTATCAATTTTTCAGGCTGGCTTACTATGTCTTTCATTTATGTATGTATTGGATTGATGTAATTTTTTCCAGTTTTTTTTAAAGACCAACTTGATATTGATGGATATGTACTTCGGTTTGCAATGATACATAATAGTGTTGATAATTCCTGGAACGTGGGGTGGATATGCTACGATATTTCGACAAATATTGCTTAAAGGTGGCTGGTGGAATAATATTCAAATTAATTTGGCGGTTAGCTTGATAATCTGAAACTTAACGGATATGGAAAGTATTGACATGAAATTTAAATATTTTAGAAATTTTCTCTGCTTGTCGATAATTTTGGTCCCATTACGAAACATTTGAAACTTTTTTACGCGCAATAAAAACATGGTTCCAAATGTATGATCTTAGTCGACAGACCAACGAAAACAGAAATAAATCCCTTTAAATACTTTAATCTTCGACCCACCTTTGTTGAAAATTGGTTGGACAGTTGTGACACGAGAGTTAGGTAACCGACCCATTTTAGTTGGTTGTTGTTTTATGTCGAAAACAAGATATTTATTTATTCAAAACATCGATGATTGATCGTTGGATCGTCGTTGTGAGTAGTCGCAAATGCTCGTAAAGTTTGTTTTTTTCCTAATTTATCATCGGCTTTAAATAATTTATTTTAATAAAACAAAATAGTAAAAACGATATTAACAATTACTCTATAGTGCTCTTTCTTGTGGTTTTACTTTAAAATTTAATAAAGATAATAAGACTAGTAATAAAACCAATATACTTCATTGTTAAAGTGTTACTCAATAGTGTTTGCTTTTTAATAAATAACTGTAAAGTTATAACTTGTTCACTATTCATTAAATATGAAAACCGTAAACTAACCAAAAAACTGTGCTAATGTACTAAACCACAGCCGTGTAACCTTAAACCGGGTGTTTAATATTGTATATTAAGGCTAACAAGAATTAACCAAAAACGATTTTATAAACACTGTGTTTCGTGCTTAAGAAAAACTAAAATAATAAGTCTAACAACAAAACCAAAATACATAAATTTAAAAGTGTTGTTCGAATAGTCTCGTCGTCTTGAATAATAATATTATAACTTCTTAAAAACCTTGAAAAGTAATAACTAGTTAAGGCCAAGGACTATGGTCGGGAATGTTGCATTGCAAAGCATTGTAAAATAGCACAAGTATATTGTTTTGTGTAAACTGGGGCCCTATTCCCGAACACATATTTGTCAATCGACAATATTGTCAATTTCACCAAAATGTTTAACAACTTTGTATAAAAATGGTATTTTGTAACACATATTTGTTTATATTAGACACAAACCAATTTTAACAAATTTTTACAAAATTATAACAGATTTTTGGTACTAGATTCGTACTTTTGACAACTAACTTTTTTAATCTTAAAAGATGCAAAATAAAAAAAAAGTATATATAATAAATAAATATGTTTTAATGATATTTACATAAAAATATGATTATTTAATTATTCAATATTATTAAAGATTTAATTTGGCGTTATAAATTAATTTTTACGCCAGTCGATGAAATTTGTATAAAAAAGTCAACACACAAAACATAAAGCAAAATTGTGATTTTGACAGTAACTATATTGTTCTTGTCAGATTCACAATATTGTGTTAAATTTTCACCAAATTGGTGTTACATAATACGAAATTCACAATATTGTGTGAATTTACAATATTGTGATGACATTTATGTGTTCGGGAATAGGGCCCCTGGTTTGGTTTATTGCTGTACACAAATCATACGCAACTTTTTCAAAACGCAAATAAAAAGTATTATAAAAATTTGTAAATATAAATCCAAATATTAATGTCTTGCAGTTCAATCATAATATTATACAACAACTGAATAGTTATATTCTAATTGAAATCTGTGCGCTCTAAACCATTAGAATTAATAGTGTATAAGTATTGTGCTGAAAAAAATAACAAACGAACTAGAAATTTTATGAATAGTATAGAGCAAAAGAATAAACGCTTAGTTCTCGCTCTCTAGTGTATTTTTCTTGTTAATCTAATTTTCACTAAATATTATTGCTAACAAGATTTAAACAAAAAACATTTTATAAACGGTGTGTTTCGCTCCCTAAAAAATAATAAAATTAAAATAAATAAATCTAATATTACAACCAAAATATATCAATTTTAAAGTGCTGTTAGAACGTGTTTACTTTTTATAAAAAAAAATATTAATAACAAAACTACGTAATAATCTGTAAAGTAATAACTTGTAAATGTGAGTCAAGGTCAAGGTTCGTGTATGTACTAAAACATTGTAAAAAAGTATGTTTGTGTGTGCCCTGTTTTGTTACAATGGAAAACTTGCTAACCAAATCAAGAACTGGTAGAACTGTACATAATTCATACGCTGCTCTTTCGTAACTCAAATTATGAGAATAACAAAAAATCCGTAAACACGCAGCTGATGTCAAAATTTAGTATTACTGTGTATTGGTTGGTAATTTGTTTATTGCCTGATATGTTTTTGTGCTCTTTAATAAACTGTTCAAGTTGCAAACGTTTAAATAAAAACAAATAAAACTTAATTTTACGGTATCCTGTTATACATATTATTGCAATTCATAAACAATAAAGTTTTGCATTACCAATATACCAAGCAACAAACGCGCAATTATACCCTATTTGATATTTGTGCGCCCTAAACCAACTACATACATTGTGAATTTATATAAACAAAACAACAAACGTACCATAAACTACATCTCAAATCGTATGTATCAACAGAATAAGCGCTTATTTAGCGAAATATCACCAGAAAGTAACAACTCCCAGAAAATTAAAAGAACTCAGGTAGCGTTAACAACATCTGGACAAGCCTCAACTCCTGAAATAATGCCTGACATATTTTCATGGTCTAAGTTCGACGAGAAACTGGCAGCTTCAATGGCCATACTTGCTACCAAGGAAGATTTTAAACTATTGCAAGGTAGCATGGAAGAAGTGCAACGAGCAAATATCGCTATGCGCAAGGAAATAGAAGACTTAAAAATTAATGATGCTAAATTGAAGGCAAGACTCGAACAGTTGGATAAAATATCGCGTAGCCTGAATATTGTGGTAAGCGGTCTTGTGTGCACGGACTACATAAAGGCCAAAACAATGTTTAAGGAGCTGTGTAAAAACGCACTCAATCTTGACGTCACTGTTAAGAAGGTGATTAAATTAAATAAACAATATGAGTTTATAATGGTATTGGAATCTGCAGATCAAGTTTATGAAATTCTGCGTAGTAGCGGAAAGTTGAAAAATTCAAGGGTGTTTGTTCAAAGGGATCTCACCGTGGAAGAACGCTCACAAAAATACCACCTTAGACAGGTGAAAAAATTGCTACAGAAATTCGACCCCACGCTGTCTTTCCAATTCAAAGGTGTGGCACTATGGGTGAATAGTAAGATGTTCAAATGGAATAAAGGCGAAATAAGCTCTAATATAAGTGAGGACAAAAACTATATCGTAGACCTGATCACCAAGGCCGGATTAGCCTCGAGTAACCAGAATGCGGATGACACGACCGCATAACAATTAGCTGGCTGTCAGATCATTGCATATAATGTTGCTAATTTAAGTAATAAATTTATATATAGTAATTTTTTTTCTTTTATAAATGAATATGATATTATATTTTTGTTTGAAACTCATGTAATTAATGATAAACGTAATCTTTTTGAGTTTAATTTTAGCGATTACAAACTTTGTTGGATCGACGCAAGGAAAACTCATAATTTTGGACGTGCAAGTGGTGGTTGTCTGTTTGGCTATAAAAAGGCTATAGAATCAAAATTTTCACTGGAATTTGTGCAGGAAGAAGACAATGTCATGCTAAAAGCCAAGCTGAAAAATCGTGCAATATGTTTTATACCAAAATACTTAAATTGCAATAGTTGGTTGGTTGATTTTTCTAAGCTACGAAGCCAAATGACACTGTTAAAGGAAACCGCTAATTGCCTTATTGGCGACCTAAATGCTCGGATAGGAGGTGAACAGTTGTTGGAACATAAATTATTGGGTAGCCAGCAAATAATATCAGTAGATCGTAAGTCTAAAGATATTGTTATAGATAGTAAAGGTAAAAAGCTATTAGAACTACTGGATGACGTCGGTGGAATTATTTTAAATGGCAGAGTTGCAGGGGATTCTGAAGGTGAATTTACCTTCTTTAGTAGTAGAGGTAAGTCGGTCATTGATTATTGTTGTTGTTCGATGGATTTTTTAAATATAATAACCGACTTCTCCATACTAGCTAAACCGTATTCCGATCACATGCCACTCACTTTAAAAATTGTTCTCACAAGCGAAACATCAAAACATAACAGAGAAATCAAACTACCACCTAAATTAATATGGCGTCCAACTAAAGCGGAAATTTACAAACAAAAATTGTTGGCTACTGTAAACTTAAATTCATGCAATGACACAGTATGTATTAATAAAAAAATTAATTCTCTCAAGCAAAAAATCATTGATGCGTCTGACCATCATCTTACTAAGAAAAGGTTTGAACGCAAGAATGAATGGTTTGACTCCCAATGCTATAACGCAAGAACAAAAATGTTCGCTTGTCTAAGATCCTACCACAAGAATATGTGCACCACATCTAGAATTGAGTATACTACTAGCCTGCAAAAATTCAAAAAGCTGTGTCAAGAAAAAAAGTACACGTACATGGAGAACCAACTCAATAAACTAAACTCCGTCTACGATTCTAAGCAATGGTGGTCATTGGCCAATTTAATTAAACAATCTAAAATAACTATTAGCCCTCAGGTACAAATGGAGGATCTTTATAACCACTTCAAAAATCTGCTGTCTTCTAGGACTGACGTAATTGATGCACCCATGGCTGTGGTATATACTACTGATCCGCTTTTAGATACGAAAATCGATAAGCAAGAATTACAACTCGTACTAAGGAACGCGAAAGACAAGAAAGCTGCTGGACAGGACCGTATCCCATTCGAATTTTATAAAAACTCTCCTGACATTTTTTTAGATGAAATAGTTATACTATTTAATGAAATACTGGAAAAAGAAAGTATCCCGGCGTCGTTTCGGAGGTCAATAATTTTACCAGTTTTCAAAAAAGGAGATATTACTTATGTTAACAATTATAGGGGTTTATCTTTAGTGGATGCGATTTATAAGCTTTTCACCAGTATCCTTCTGAACAGGATCAATTCTTGGGTGGAACATAACAATATACTAAACGAATACCAAGCCGGCTTCCGTAAAAATTATTCCACGGTCGACAACGTATTCAATTTAACCAGTATAATCCATTTACAATGGAAAAAGAAAAGGAAGAAAGTGTACTGCTTCTTTGTGGACTTCAGATCAGCCTTTGATACTATCATTAGAAGTACAATGTTCTATAAATTATCGAATATAGGCCTCTCAAGCAAAATCTTAAACATATTAAAACTTCTATACACAAATACAGAAGCCACAATCTGGAACGGCGAAAAAATGTCTGAACCATTTACAGTGCTACAAGGTGTCAAGCAAGGCTGTGTTTTGAGTCCTATGCTTTTTTCACTATTTCTCAATGATCTACATGAGGCGCTACCAGGCGGAATAAAAATTAAAGACACGCTAATCCGTGTTCTATTATATGCTGATGATCTTGTGATAATAAGTGAAAGTGCAAAAACGTTGCAAAGTATGTTGGATGCACTAACGGAATATACCAGAAAGTGGAATTTAATTGTTAACCTTCAGAAGTCAAAGGTAGTGGTGTTTCGAAAAGGCGGTAGATTACTAGCTGGTGAAAAGTGGACGTTTGATGGTAATAATGTGGAAATAGTAAATGTTTATAAATACCTTGGGGTGACGTTAACATATAATCTCTCGTTTAACAGACACCTAGAGGAAAAACTGCGGCCTTACTCTGACATTCGATAGCCTTCGTTTTACACCCAATTTCGATAGCCTTCGTTTATTTGGTACTCTGAAATTCGAAGACGAATAAACGCTATCGGATATTTTATTTGACATATAAAATTTTAGATAGCGCCACAATATTCTCCTAAATTATTTTATAACGTTATTGTGTTTGAATTTTTTGTATCGTTTTTGTATTCGCCTACATTTTATGGTCGTTTTTAAATTCGAAAAGAAGCTAATTTTTTTTTCTTCCTAAATATTAAGTATAATATTGAATAAATGTTGTTTATATATTATTCGTAAAAGAAACATTTTATGAATTTGCGAAATATTTTTTTATTGTTAGGTCTATTTAAAAAAAAAACGAATACAACAACACAACAATTTGCAATTTAATTGGACTTTTTTAGCAAATAATCTAACAATATTATTTTATTCACGCAATAAAAAACAAATATTTTCAAATTAATCAACAACATATTGACATTATTTACCAATAAAAAACTGACATTTGACGTATTTAATAGGCTTTCTCAAACGGGATCCCGGGATCCCGTTTTTCCCGGGATCCCGGAGGTAAGTGTTCATCCCGTTTTCCCGGGATTTTATCCCGGGTATCCCGCTAATTTTTATTAACATTTGTTTGTACTTTTTTCAAAGATATTAAAAGTTTTCTTACTCGAAAATCGAGTAGTTTTTAATTCTTTTCCCTCTGTAGTAATTAATTTCGTTCAAAATTAGGAAAATGTTTTTTTTGACACATATTGTATCATGGTTTTTTTGTATGGTTTTTTTGACACATATAAACACAACAAATTAAAACCAATCAAACTTAAAATAGGTAGGTTTTTCTGAAAAATCTACCTAAAACTTGCGCTTCATTTCTCTTAATTTATGTTTAATGGTTCTCTTGGACGGATGGTTCAATGGACGTTTCGTCACGAAAATTCGGACAAAATTGAGTGATGGTGCCATTGACAACCTAGTTTTTCGAAAAATTGTTTAAAAATTAGTATTATGAATTTATTTTTGTTTTGTTTTTATGTATTCTTTTTTATTTAATTTTTGAAGTTTTTTTAAATTAAAAATAAAGGAAATTTAAAAATCAATAGCGCATTTTTTGTGCTGTTTTAATGTTACACATTTTTCTACCACCCAATTAGAAAAATCTAGCTTTTTAGCGTTTCCCGGGATTTCCCGGGATCCCGGGAATTTAATATTTTTTGCCCGGCTTCCCGGGATTTGAATTTCTACGGGAAATGAGAAACCCTAGTATTTAATACAAAATGTAGTAGATTTTCTATATTTTACTGTTGGCAACACTTACTAAAATTGTAGTAAAAATTTTCTTGACTTATCGAATGCTAGAGTACGAAATTTTAGTTTGGTCGAAAAGGACTATCGTTTTTAAAACGAAGGCTATCGAATGTGAGAGTAAGGCCCCTGGTATGCTCAAAAAATGTCATTAACTACATATGGTCTCCATTTATCAAAAACCCAAAAATATTATCGTCTTCTAAATTTAAAATATTTGAGGCAGCCTTCAGAGCAATAATGTGTTACGCGGGCAAATTTGGGGGTACAAACAATACGAACAGGTGGAAAAACTCCTAAGATTTTTTTTGAAAAGAATGTTTTATTTGCCTTCGAATACGCCAAATTACATGCTGCATCTGGAAACCGGGCTTGTACCTATATACACTTGTACCTATATACACT
Organism: Diogma glabrata; assembly: GCA_963693315.1. Classification (NCBI taxonomy): domain Eukaryota; kingdom Metazoa; phylum Arthropoda; class Insecta; order Diptera; family Cylindrotomidae; genus Diogma; species Diogma glabrata. Next base: position 227,708,544 of record OY856188.1, on the reverse strand, counting down.
TAAGCTACATTTTGATTACGTGCGTAAAATATTGAATTACTCTGATGGCAGACTGCCTAAAATCTTAGCCTTAGAGACAATTAGTAATAAAACCTTCTGGGTGTCAGAATGGGAAAACATCTACTCTAAGGCTGGAATAAACTTGGAATTTTCAAACCAATCTGCCTCCTGGAAAATCACTCACAAACAAACTCTGCACAACCTGAAACAGGTACATTGGGATGAACATGTCAATCAGGCTCGGCTGTCACAATACCACGATGAATACTGTAATCTAATGTACTCTAGCGTTCCAAACTATTTCGATGATAAACATTCTGTTGATATGATTAGTAGAATCTTCAAAACTCGTGGTGGTCTGCTAAATATAAATGCAAGGGCTTTCAAAGCGGGTACTAATGGGATTTGCATGATATGTAATCTGGATGAAGCTGAGAATACCTACCATTTTGTTGCTCGTTGTCCAATTTATAAAAATATAAGGCTAACGTGCTTTGGTAGCGAAGCCCTAACAAGGGAAGAATGCCACGTAATATTGAACGGAAAAAATTATGAGTCTCTTTGCTCGTATCTAGTATAAAGTATTAAATATCGTTCGCTATTAATTAACGAATTTAATTAATTATTATACAATACAATTGAATTGTTAATTTTAACTGCTGTACTAGGCATTTAGGTACTACTACTAAGTTTTTCTTTTTTCAATCTGACAGACAACTTTTTGTTATTGTCAGCACTCATTATATTTTATTGCATACTATGTTTGTTTAGTTTTTGAGTATAACACTGTATAATTTCAATTAATAAAATATTATTATTATTATTATTATTATTATTATTTATTCAAAACATTTCTGGCCAATTTCTAACTGATATCACAGTTCAAACGAAAATAAAAAATTTCTAATTATGAAATGTTGTTATAAATGATTTAATCAGTGTAGCCAATAAATGAGCATCATACGAGATCTTGGTCTTATATGTTATTAGACCAACGTGTTTCTTTTCGCTTGAAAATATTGTTTGACTGTAAATAACCACAGCGATCCAAAGCCATTTCGCTTGCATCACAGAATCCGTGTATCTGTGTTTCATATTTCGTAGACTGTGATCTCAACCTATGACCTCTATCTATGATCTCAAATAATTAATTTGACGAGAATTATCGATGATGCTAACTAACCCTCAGGGCCGAGTACTAGAAGTTTCAGGAATCATTGCGCTCTCAGTTTTTGCAAGTTTCGTTGCAAGTTTTATTATTCCAAAAAAATATATTACTTGTTAATTTTGATGTCTAATGACATCATATCCATTTTCAAAACATTTTCCCATGCAAAAATTATACAAAAATATTAATAAAATAAATTAAAATTTTCCATGTTTTATTTTTTATAAGTTTTACAGAAACAATTAATGTAAAATTCTTGATTTAAATAAAATTTAATCAAATGCTAGTAACTGTGTGTGGTTGTACAAAGAGACCATCAATAGACCATTACTGAGTTCTCTTCTTGAAGCAATGGGTGAACAATGTGAGTGGACCATTAAAAAATTAACTCTGGATGAGACTACGGGCTCACCTGTGACTAAGCTTTTGTTCCCGAAAGAAAATTTTTTGCATGAATCAACGCAATCAATACAACTTATCGTTTTTATTTCATACCTTTCTCAACTCTGTTAGCAATGATTTTGTTTTAATCGATTGGTCTTGTTTTTTGATATGTTGTTGTCTGTTGATTCTTAAATTAAAAAAAAGAAGAAACGTAATTACTAATAAACCGTAACAGTTCAAATTTTTTAGTATAAGATTATCAACCAAACCGACTTTTCTTTATCTTGTGTTGGTATGCTTGTAATCAAAATCATAACATCATTGCAAATATATTTTTTTTTATTATTATAGCTACGTTATTATAACATTCCGGCTATGTGCGTGGATACCATTAGTGTGTTAAGTTTGAACAAAATTATAACATAATTAGCAACACGACCAACTGTACATTTGTCGCAGCGATTGAGTTTTTTCATTATTACTATGCAACAACTGTTCGAAAAAGGGCCACAACACTGTTAGCGTTATTATGGGAATTAGATCTAGTTTTTAGTTAGTATGATTCGCTAAATTAACGCTAAATTAAAATATTTTGGACAGTTAAAAAAGCAAAATTTCAAAAAAATTATTTTTTCGATTCGATGGTGAGGGTGATGTGATAGGTAGTGATACACAACATTTTGCTGCTGATTATTTGTACTGAACTGGGGGGAATTACTTCTGGACATACATGGCTGAAACTCGCTAGACAAAACCTCGCTTGGCACGCAGTCCTCCAAAATCGTTCAAATTAAGTCTTCAAGTGAAATTTGATCATAAAATTGAGTGAATTTGTGGTTAACACAGGTGAGGGAAACATCTTGAAAACCTACGTTCCTTTATGGAGTACATATGGCAATAAAAAAGGATAAAGTAAAAAAAACCTTAGCTGGGGGGACTAGGTTGTACTATTAAACGTTACAGTGGATTTATAAAAATATAAACGGGCGATATGATAATAGGACAGGAAAAGTAAGAATAGTCAAAAACAAGAGAATGGCAGACCCAGATGTTTGAAATATGGGAATAGAGAAACAGAATTCAAAGAAAATAATACTCAAGAGAGTCCCAATTTCTGTTATCACCATAATAAAAGTTGCTGTGATTATAGAAACGCCAAGAATCGAAACTAGGATACAATAGGTCTGGTTTGGCTCAAAATCGGAGTGTTAATCAATCTCGTTTTGGAATGTTAGATTGGATATAAAGTTTAACTTGCGCCTTACTTGGCCAATACATTAATATGAGATGATAAATTGATGCGCCTAGCTTGGCGTTTTATATAATGCGAGGAAGCATTACTATGCCCCACAATGGCTTTTGCTTAAATATTTTATTTCATTAAATTTCACAATGTTACAGTATTACATTCATGAGCCAAAAGTGAAATTTTTACCCCCATTTTCTTGGCATTTCTCGTTTTAGGAGGTCCTGATTCTGAACTGATTTTAAACCGGCCGTCACAACTGACGAAATCTAGAAACGGTTGGAGGGATTTCAAAAATTTTTATTTATAAAAATAGGTATACTCAATGGGAAGAGCCGAAAGGACGATGTGTTAGATAGCTGTCCCGCAAGTGTGTCAAAAACATCGTCAAGTGTGTTAAAACAAGGAAATTTGCATATTTTTTGCTTCAAAAACTTTTGTTTTAAGTGATTTGGAATAGGAACATTGAATTTAGAGAAATCTTGATGGTCAGGATCGGTTTGTGAGACCAAAATCTAGATAATTGCATTTAAAGTTTGTCAAAAGAATAATTTTAATTTTTTTTTAACACAATTTTTCGGGAAAGAACGAAATTAATTATTTGTATGTTATGAAATGTAATCGAGCATGAAATTGGACATGCAAATTTTTGATTTTGTTATAATTTTTGGAATTTTGAAAAAAGTTTGTGTTCCTAATTTTGTTAAAATTTTTGAAATATTTTTGGTAAGTTTGTATTTTTGATTTTGATTTTATTTATAATTTTCGCAATGTTTAGAATTATGGAAAAAGTTTAAATTTTTGATTTAGTAAGAATTTTCGGACTATTTTTAGCAATTTTAAAAAGTTTATATTTTTGATTTTATTTTAACTTTTGGAATTTTTAAAAAAATTTGTATTTTTGATTTTGTTATAATTTTTGCAATATTTTAAGAATATTGGAAAAGTTTCCATCTTTGATATTGTAATAATTTTTGGAATAGTCTTAGAATTTTAAAAAAAATTTTCAATATTTGATTTTATTATAATTTTTAGAATATTTTTGGAATTTTAAAAAATAATGAATTTATGATGTTGTAATATTTTCTCGAAAATCTAAATGGAGAGTTTTTGAGTAATTTGCTGGGTGTATCATCCCTTTACTAAGTTATATTAATTTATGATCTGTTATAATTTTCCGGCAACGTAATAATATTTCGTGTTCGTTTTATAATAAATTTCTAAACAGAGATAAAATACTTGTGCTTTTACACAGAGTTTTATGTTTGATATACATCGCTGCCCAAAACTAAAAACAATGTCCTCTTAAAAGTGTTTTGCAAAATCCATATCAAAATCGCTTACCCAGACCGAAGTCTTGATATCTCAGAGCTGTGAGATTTCAGCCCCTTCATATTTTGTGGATTGGTTTTGTAAGAACATTTTCTTAATATCGGTGTAACATATTACACCACAACTTGTCCATAGGTTCCAAGTAGAGAAATTTGTAATATACAAATTTTTAATTTTTGTATAGAAATAATCCAGCAAAATTAATGATATTTACAAAACAAATAATTTATAGTCTCCAGCACGACATTAGGAATGATGAAACCTAAAAATTGAATATTATATATTATTTCTCCTTAATCATTTAGTCATCCATTTACACATAGCATGAAAATTTTAGCACGATTCCTAAATTTAAAAACATAATTCTATTAAACAGCAAAAAAAAAGTAAATGTGATTAATGTGAAGCTTTCATTTTGACAACGTTTATATTTGATTGTCGATAGCTCAAAGCGAAATTTCGAACGAAATAATTCAAAAAGTTTATAAATTTTATGTTTTTTTTATCCACTTCTACCACTAAGGATTTGTTTACGCATATATTTTTGAAATCTGTATAATGTCGTAAACCCAATTTTATGTTGTTTTTTTCATGAAAAAAGCTCTTATATTTTTGTTTTGTATTTCTGATATTTTTATATACATTTTTTTCTTCAAAAAATTCTAATAAAAATAATAACAAAATCTAATAAATAAAATTTTAAGGACAATAACAATAAATTTATAAAATCTAGACGAATATTTTGAGGCCGCAAAATATTCATAAAATATCTTGTATGCTTATGTACTTGAATTACGTGCAAACCATTTGTATTTTATGTTGATGGTTTGTTAAAAATATTCGGAATGTTTTTTTTTGTAAGGTTGTTAATTTATCTAAAATATATTTTTTGCAAAGATGTCTGCAAAAACACTCAACTAACAGAAAAGCTACTAATCTTAATTTCATTGGTAGAAACGTAAAATTCTCATCTCTTTTTTCTATCAAAAAGATCAAGATTAACAGAATATTAAAAATTGCAGTCAAATTTTTCCCACTTGTTGCAAATATTTATAACTTGATAACATTTTTTCTTTGTTATTGTTTTATTTTGTGTTTACTTTACCAGAACTTTGGTAACATAGAGATTACATTTTTTTTGAAGTTGTGAAAGCAAAAATAATATTATTTTTAACACTTGTCGTATACTGGAAGTTTTATGAGAAAACTAATTAAACTGAAGAACCGAACAAAAAACTATATCCTTAGTGTAAATATTATAATGGGAATACTATAATTTTCAAAACAAAATTACGTGTTGAACAAAACATTATTTTTTAGAAATTTTAACATTTCAAGAGTGTCACTTGTTGCCAGAAAAGTATTTTTGATTTGGAAAACTTTTGTCTATTATTTTAAAAATTTGAATCAATTTTCCATTTAAAAATCCATTTTTTTGTAGATCCAATATAATTGGTCAGTTTATCTACAGAAATGTAAAACAAAATTCATTTTTTTACAATTTTTATGATTTTCTTTAAGTTTTTGTAGAAGAAAATTTGTAAAAATAACTTACCAAAAGCTCATGTACGTATAAATGTTTTATTCATGTACGAATGACAAAAAGAAAACGAAGTTATATTTTTGTATTAATAAAATGAAAATTTATTCCAAATTTGTTATAAAACGAAATTGTCTCAAAGTAAAAAGGTGGAGAAAGAGCAACTAGCGTCAGACTATTAATCAATCAGAAAAACACTTAAGAAAATGATACGTGTTTTATTCTAAAAAGTAAAATAGATGTTTGTTTGGCGTTACATGATGTTGAACAAAATTAGATTAATTGATGACGGAAACAAATCCTAGTCAGTAAATAAAACTGGAACGAAAAACAGTTGTAATTGTGGAAATGAAAAGAAAAATAACATTTATTATATCTTGATATACAAATCGTTTTCAAGAAACATAACTAAAATATGAGGTAAAATATTTTGAGTTTTAGGAGTTATGAAAAATATTGACACAACTTGGTCTTCTTACTTTATTTCCACTCTTTGGATTCTGCAACCCAGTTTTGCCCCTATATGAAGTGGCTGATAGAATGCTTTATCGTCAAACTTTGTTATTTTATCTAAATCTGTACCTAACCGAATCTAAACAGAAGAGATCTTTTATGGGGATCTGTATAACCCTATTATAAACATAGTTTCATCAACACCTGATATCTTCAGTGCTTTAGAACTATGGTGTTTAGACTTCAACTCGTAAGCCTTAATTCTCATACATCAAAATGAATTTCGAACAAATACACAGACACCATGCTTGTTATAAAAGGAATGTTCCGATTCGTAACTAGGCATCCGGTATTTATCCAGATCCAATTCGATGCTCTGCCACTGACGATTGTTTCGGTAAGAAACAATATGTCAGGTTTATTTTTTTCGATGTAGTGATGAACCTCTTTTAAATTCGAATTGAGACCCGGTGGTGAAGTCAATGCTAAGGTTGATGTTGGTGAAGTCAATGCTAAGCTGTTGGTTCATTCTGCTGTCATTTCTTGAGACAAAAATTTACACTTTGACATTGCAGGTATAGACATACTGAAATTCAGCCAGGCCTAAATTTTAACACTACACAATACAAGAAAAACTGGGTATCTCTGTCACAAAAATACGATATCAGGTTTCATGCAACAGTAGCACGATATGAAAAAAGCAAAAAAATGGGGACACAAAAAACACTAACCAAATTGAACAGGACAAATAAAGGGTTAAATTCGAGATTCTTACTAACAACTAAAAAGAAATTTTAAATTTCTTGTTACCAGGCAATACAGAACAAATTTATGCTTTAAAATAATGAATTTATTACATTAAAGCAATAAAAGGTAAAATTTTACCTGCCTACCGCCTGGTAACAGAAACACAAAATAGCAAATTTTTTAATACAGAACAATCTTACCTTTACTCTGTCTTTATAAAGACATGCATGCAAAAATAAAATAAAATAAAATCATTTTTTTTATTTTGTATTTTTTTTGTTCAATATTTGACCTTCTCCTTCTGACTCCGGTTGATGAAAATGAAGCATAGCTTATGTATAGCTTATGTAGCTTATGTACATGGATGGCAATCATGATGAATAAACTAATTAAAAATGGTGGCACTTGGCACTTAGCCGATAGTGATTTGCACACGGTAACAATGCATTAATACCAATGAATTTAATACTTAGCTTTAGACAGGAAGATTTGTAAAATTTAAAATTGTTGATCTATTGGTGTGACTTTAGTCCCTGCTATTGGCGTATGAGTTAACTTGAGATATCTTATACCACTGGTAATAGCAGTGAGACATCACTAGCCAAAGTGAAATCTAATTGGTGCTGGCGGATGAAGTTTTTTTCAATCAATGATAGCATCCCTTAGTCTTAGTTATGGAATATTCTTTGATGATGGCACGCTATTTTTGTAAAAATAAAATGTTATTGATAGTAGTAATTACAATGTTTGTAACAACAACATATAAAAACTTTTTAAGAACAAGGTCCCACAACAACATACTCTCCAAGGTGTTGATAGACGCAAATTTTTTACATGATCTGTTTTGATGTATATAATAGTTGTTTGACATGCTGATAGATGTGAAACCCAGAATAATTTTAATGATTTGACAATTCTGAAATTTTAATTTGCAATGCTACAATAATTGGAAGATAACATTAAAACACAGCTATTTCACAGTATTAAGTCATCACCTCTGTCGGCAGTTCTCAAGACTGCCTTCTTTTTTTTTAGTGAAACAGAGGATTGTTGTTTCAGTTTGCATCAATCATAAAGTAAATTTAATATTTAAAATTTGTTAAATTATAGACAAAATAGAAACATACCGAAAAATAATATGCACTAAATATTGCTACAATTATAAAAAAATGATAACGAAACGTAACACAAAATTCTATTCAGTTCAACAGGCGACCTGTATAAAATTATGAAAACAAATTATGAAATCAACAATCATCAACATTATATTATAATAACAATAATAATCATGAAACACATAGAATTATTCTTCTTAGAAAAGGTCAAACATATTTTTTGGGTTTGTTTTCCATAACCAGTTAAGTGATTTTAATGTTAGCTGATTTTGTAAATGGAACGCTCCGCACTGAAGATGTTCGATTTTTCTAGATTGTACGGCATTAATACTAAAAGCAGGTATTTTAGACAGAATGAAATTAATTGTAAACAAAACGTTGTATCGTGCAAATAAAACGGTGCAAATAGTAGAAGTTATTTTTAAATTAATATATGAATAAAGTTTAAAGTGTTATTAAGGTGAAATATTTTGTGTATTATTTTGGAAGCTGGAAACAATCAGCCGTTGGAGTTTCTGAAGCTGTTGAAAGAATATTCCAGTTAGCAGTATTGCTTGCAGTATTGTTTCCTGTTGTTGTGCAACAATTAAGGTGTTGAATACTTAATAAAACCTAATGTTTGTGCTTACTAATTAGTTGAGAGTAAGAGCAATTGAGAGTAAGAACAATTCAAAGGAAAGTTGAAAAACGTAACAATATAGACAAAAATAATGATTTTGACATTTGTGAAAATTATACAGTGTTGAACCTCAATAAATGGCCTCATAGTTTCCTCAGGAAATTTAATTTATACTAGAGCCTGTTCGCCATCTGATGGTGGACATTTATTGAATAAAAAGTTTTAAATGTCGGTAGTTGAGACCGTCTCTTGGAAAATAGAGACAGACGAATATATGAGGAATATTTATTGAGGTCTACCAAACTAGAAATTCAATTTTGTTTGGTCAATTAAGTTGTCAATCACATGCTAGGCGGTGATTTTATTAATAATTATTAAAATTAATTTTAAAAATAAATCCTTGATTAATAGTTGTGCAGAATCTAATTTATTTTAATTCCTTCCACATAATAATCAAAGTCTCGATAATAAAATAAAAATAACAGTAATGAGTTATTAACAAAAAAAGATACCAAAGTTATGTTCACTTTTTTTTTTACAAAATTGTTGGTTAGGCATTGATTATGTGCACAATATAATCCGATTAACGCCATAAAATATTATATCAAAGCTCAATGAGTGTGGAAGTCGATAATTAAATTACAAATGCTGATAGTTATCCTAGAACAAAGTTAAGAGCTTGAAAGTTTTTACAAACTGCTAACATTCATATACTTCCTGCAAGTCTTCAAAATGTTTCAACATTTTTTATCCCACAAAATAGTTTTTTGTTGCGACCAGACTCAAAATTATAAACCTTGGCAAACTGAAGCTATTTCTACTTAAAAGTTAGATGTGGGAAGTCCAACCACGTGCAACAAGTGTTAAAATGTAGATCATTAGAATTACGTTTGTTACAAAGAAGATTGTTGGTAACCATACCAGTTTAGGCAAAAAACCGTCAGGTTTTGAATATGTCGATTTCCAGATTAAAATTAAAACAGACATTTAATATCATGTTCAAAATATTATTGAATTTTCAAAAATTTTATTGCGCTACTTTTTGTCGACGCAAAACAAAATTTCTTATTTTTTTTTGATATGTTGAAACACATGAAAAATTCCCGTAGGTACAAAGAAAAACAACACAAGAGAAAATTATTCAAGTAAACATGAACGTATATGAATATAAAAATATTTAAAAAAAATCTGCGATACGAATGAAAAATTCGTGATAAGAAAGGTGTGTACGTTTGATTTTTTTTCAAGGATATTGTTTTTGTGCTTCAATTGTGAAGAAAAATTAAGTGGAAGGAAATCAATAGAATTTTCTTTATGTTGGTTTTATACACACTGTCATTTTTTTTACCTTCACTTTGTTATAAATGATTGAATGAAATTGAAATGAATATAAGATGTATGAACCTACATCATTATTTTCTTTTCTCTGGTTTTTATTGATTGATATCGTGTGTAAGTCATCTTAATGTGTGGAGGTTTTTATAATGGTGGTTTTATCCTTCGTGTGTGTTTAATCATCTACGTTTGAGTATCTTTAAAAACTTTAGAACATTGATATTCTTTCAAAAACAATTAATTTAATATCAATCTCAATTAAAACAGGAGCCTTGGAAGAACATATAACTATTAACTATCTTACAACTAGCTGAATAATTTATCACACAACTAATTTATCATACAAATAACTTTTTATATTATTTTGTTTTACTTTTGTTAGAATATGAATAAATTTTATTATGCCACATATGGTTCTGTCAAAATAAGATAAACACTATATTTTTGTGTCGCTGTTTGTTAAGAATACTAATTTATAATAAAATAATGTTTTGCTTTGTTTTATTTTCTTTTTTATCAGGAGCTTAAAGTTGTATCATTCTTTAACTTATTTAATCATGACAATGCGAGTTTATTATTTCTTGAATGTGTAACACAAAGAGACAGATATATTAAGATATATTATAATATGCTTTAGATATTAATTTGACAAAAACACAGTGTTAAACAATATTTAGCACATGATGACCATTGACATAGGTTCAATAAGAGTTAAAATCTAAATCCCGAAAGATTCGTAAGATTTAACAATACAATCTAATTTTTTTCTTAGAATGCTACTAGTGACAAACTTTTCAAAATACCTACATTTGAAAGTTGCATTCAAATTTAAAATTTTTTATTAAGTGTCTTTATATTAATGAAAATGTTTTTTCATAAAAGAAAACTATACATCGTTCCACACTTTTTGTCACAATGTGTGGTGATCTAAAAATATGAAATTATTATTGTTTTGACGATAGTACCAAAAACTACTCAAATGATGCGAAAATTTTCAGTATTAATATCCATTGTATCCATTATTTTCAGTATTAATATTCATTGATTTGCGTTTTTGAAAAATCATTCTTAACAAAAATTTGTAATCAAACGATTTTTAAATCAAGCTCTAAAAATCAATGTCAACGACATCAATATTGACAAAAAACTTCAAGATTAACTACATACGTCCATCATTAACAACCAATGAGCTGCCAAATATATAATTAAATAATTTAGAAACTTTCCTTGTTAATTTAAAGCATTTCGTTTACCCAAATGAATTGGTTTTTAAATTTTTAATTTTATCTCGTTCACTGGTCTTTCACCTCTTGATACTTTTTCATTCAATTTCTGTAACATAAAATTTATTATTTTTTTCTGCCCATTCAACTACCCTTATAGTTTTTTTTTTCAACGACCACTGCAATCCTGATTGTACAATTAAAAGTGGTGTACAATATTATTATTACCTTTATATTATGTTTTCTTCTTCATGTTCATGCTCGTGGTTGTTGTTTTTGTATACATTGTACATTAATGATACTTACTTGTTTTGGATGGAGAATAAAATAATAAAAAAGGTGAAGGAAAAGTTTTATAGATCCACTTTGTTTTTCATTTTTAAAATTAAATGAAAAATATTTTTGTGTTGTTAGAGGTGATGGTTGTGTTATTGTTTAATGCTTCATTAGATTTCAAGTTGAATTCATCAGTGATGTAGAGTGAGATGATATTATTATACTTGGTAATGGTAAGTTGTAGTTGAAGTATTGAGAAAAAACGAACAATCAAATGGAATTTTGATGTAAAGATTTTATCTTTGTTTTGAAATATTAACCTAAAAAAACTAAATCAACTTTCGTAATATTTCTTGAACATGCATTTACTCTTGAATGTCATTTTGAATTTTAGTAATAAATTATTCTTAAATAATTAAGCCATTATAACATACCATGATTACATATAATAACCTGTGATCCTTTTATTCAACTCATTAAAACACAGTTAAAGTTATCAAAAAATCCTAATGTTCTTGACCTTTTAAAGGAACAACATCAATTTTATTCTATCAACTATGAAGACTATTAAATTTCACTTACATTTAATTTATCAAAAAATATAGTTCATAAATTTAATTTAATTTTAAATAAATTAAAATTTGAACATAAAAACTCTATAAACAAGTAAAAACATAAATTATTATAACCAACAATCATGTCAAAGTACCATAAATATTTTTTTAATGAAATTTCGATAAAAATCTTAAGAATTTTCTTTATGTACAGAAAATTGTTTTCCTTTTTTTTTTAGTTTTACTTTTAAAGCAAAAGTAATTCGATAAGAAAACTTAAATCATAAATTTTCTGAGGAAAAAAATCATAAACTATTACGATCTGTATAAAACTTAAAGTAGATATAATTATGTAAGAGGTTGTGGGCTGTTGAATTTTAGATTTGATTACAAATATAATTTTTCGTAAATTTTTAAATGGATTTGCTTTATATAGAAGATTTGTTTAGGGATATTTTCTTGGTTAGATATTTAAATTACAATATATATTTCAACTGGTAGCCAAAACTAATAAAAATTCGAAGAAAAAATTTCATCTTTCATCGTTTTCATTTCACATAAGAAGTGCTTTTTTCTACATAAATAATATTAATTATAAATAATTAAATTAAAAAATCAGACAAGTGCAAATATAACTCGCTCGTTGAGGGTTTCGTGTATACGATATCCTACGAGAATAGTTTTTTCTCAAAAATACAATTTTAGAAATAAATCAAAAATTGAACCATCGCAAATTATAAAAAAAATCACCTTTCATATGACAAATCCTCAAGGTTAAATTTTTTTTTTTCAATTTTTCCACCCTTAACCCCCTTTAAATAACATTTAACATGATGAATTGATCGCTATTATGTAAACATAAGGATTAGTTGATAGGTTCCTTCGGAGGGCGAGGAATGTTGTATAAATTTCTTTAATATTAAGCTAGGTATATAAATTAGCCTAATTAAGAAATCAATTAAATAAAATCAATTATGGCAAATCCAAAAAAATACTTAAGTTGTATTAATTAAATTAAGTTGTTAATTATGCAAATTGCCTAATTCGAAATATTAAAATAAGTTTATTTGACCCACTTCAACAAACTTGTTTTTAGTATTTCGATTTGCAAATTAGAATTAGGTCAAATTATTTTTGTTGATTTGTATAATTAAAATGATATAGACAGTTGGATTTTTAGTTTCTAGATAGTTAGAGTAAAGTTTTAGTTGGAAAAGAACGAATCGTATTTAAGTTTTTAGTTAAGTGAATAAGATTAAAGTTTTGTAAGGAGCATGAGTTTTCGTTATCTGGATTGAAAATTCATTCAAGGGAAATTTTAAGCCTAAGATTAATAAAACAAATTATAATAAAAATTATATAAAATAAATTAAGAACAGCATTAATAATTAAATAAGATTTTTAGTTAAAATTGTTTATAAGTGTTTTGAGAACCACATCCACAGGTAAGAACCACACACACACACACACACACACACACACACACACACACACACACACACACACACACACACACACACACACACACACACACACACACACACACACACACACACACACACACACACACACACACACACACACACACACACACACACACACACACACACACACACACACACACACACACACACACACACACACACACACACACACACACACACACACACACACACACACACACACACACACACACACACACACACACACACACACACACACACACACACACACACACACACACACACACACACACACACACACACACACACACACACACACACACACACACACACACACACACACACACACACACACACACACACACACACACACACACACACACACACACACACACACACACACACACACACACACACACACACACACACACACACACACACACACACACACACACACACACACACACACACACACACACACACACACACACACACACACACACACACACACACACACACACACACACACACACACACACACACACACACACACACACACACACACACACACACACACACACACACACACACACACACACACATACACACACACACACACACACACACACACACACACACACACACACACACACACACACTGTTGGTACATAAAGTTATATAATACTTGTACGTGTAAGAAAATATTACACCAGATACCAGATAACAGATACCAGATACCAGGTACAAGATACCAGATACCAGATACCAGGTACCAGATACAAGATACCAGATACCAGATACCAGATACCAGATACCAAATACCAGATACCAGATACTAGATACCAGATACCAGATACCAGATACCAGATACCAGATACTAGATACCAGATACCAGATACCAGATACCAGATACCAGATACCAGATACCAGATACCAGATACCAGATACCAGATACCAGATACCAGATACCAGATACCAGATACCAGATACCAGATACCAGATACCAGATACCAGATACCAGATACCAGATACCAGATATCAGATACCAGAAACCAGATACCAGATACCAGATTCCAGATACTAGATACCAGATACCAGATAACAGATACCAGATACCAGATACCAGATACCAGATACCAGATACCAGATACCAGATACCAGATACCAGATATCAGATACCAGTTACCAGATACCAGATACCAGATACCAGATACCAGATACCAGATACCAGATACCAGATACCAGATACCAGATACCAGATACCAGATACCAGATACCAGATACCAGATACCAGATACCAGATACCAGATACCAGATACTAGATACTAGATACCAGATACTACATACCAGATACCAGATACTAGATACCAGATACGACATACCAGATACCACCCAAGTAGCAAAATTAGTGTTGCTTTGGGATGTCATTTCTTAATTCCAACTTAATCCATTCGTTTTTTGGTATTTTAAATTTTTATTTCTTTAATGGTTCTTAAATCGTTCTTAAAATGGTACTCTCATCTTGGTTTTAAATCGGTATGTAAGATCTCACTTAAAGTATTCTTAAAGACTTCTTAATTTGGTATGCATATCAACATCTTTAATCGGAATGTATGAGCACGCATAAAGAATTCTTAAAGGCTTCTTAATTTGGTATGTATATTAGAAGTATTAAATCAGTATGATGTGCCTTCTTTAATACGTCGAATATTGGTATGTCACATACCATAAGTTTGTAGTGATGTACACTGAAAAAATATATTGGTAAATTCTACAATATTAGTTAAACCAAATCAATTTTGTAGCATCATTACAATTTAGTACGATTGACAAAATGTTTTACCGTTAGACAAATGCTTTGTATGTTGTCCCTAATTTTAGATCACGCTACAAAATTAATTTGATTGAACTAACTTATTGTAGATTACGCCATCTTTTTTTTCAGTGTACATGTTCCAAACTAATCATACCCAAAATAGTATATATTCGTTCTTGGTTTTCCTCCCGAATTAAGAAGGAATATCAACTTTTTTGGTATTGTGTCATACTAAATTAAGAAGATATTTGAACTTAATTTGAGAATTTTCCTTTTACTTGAGCACGAACAAAATTCCGCCATATTTTCACACAGCAATTTTTAAGAATTAATTTGAAAAAATTTCCGTTAAAATATAAACATTAAATATTGCACGAATTTTTTATTTTTACTTATATTTAGATAGCCAACAACGATGTGAGCATGAATATGTCGGGGTTTGATCTACAAATAATTTAAAATATAATTTAGGGCGCATTAAATTTTGGCATATTTTCAACAATTGAAATAAATTAGAGAAATCATGGAGGTGCGTTTTAATGGAGCTAGAAGTTCCAATTTCACCATAAAACTCGTTTCGTTTGCAAATATCGGTTTAATATTTTCTTAAAACTGATTTTAAACCTAACATATAATTTTTCTTTATTTATCAATTCTTTCATTAAATTTCAAAACAGCATAACATGTCATATTTTTTTGTTTCATTTCAACATTGTCTTTTACTTTAATTTAAATCAATTTAATATAGATAAAGAGAGATAGAAAATTCTGCGTCACTCTTTGACTTTGATAGTATATAACAAAAAAATGACATACCGATTTAAGAAAGAGTTAAGTTGGAGTTAAGAAGGAGTTGAAAAATAACATACCTATTTAAGAAGCAAATAAGATAAAAATACGCTTCTTAATTCATTCTATCGCACCGCCCACATGGGCCCTTTTGTACTTAATTCAAACTTAAATCCTTCTATAAGAAGGCGCGTTGCTTTGATTAAGTCTTCTTAAATCTTTCTTTAAGTACTGACAATAACTATTTTTGCTACTTGGGCAGGTACCAGACACCAGATACCAGATAGCAGATACCAGATACCAGATATCAGATACCAGATACCAGATACCAGGTACCAGATACAAGATACTAGATACCAGCTACCAGATATATGATACCAGATTCCAGATACTAGATCCCAGATTCCAGATACCAGATACTAGATACCAGATACCAGATACCAGATATCAGATACCAGATACCAGGTACCAGAAAACAGAAACCAGATACCAGATACCAGATACCAGAAACCAGATACCAGATACTAGATACCAGATACCAGATATCAGATACCAGATACCAGATACCAGATACTAGATACCAGATACCAGATACCAGATACTAGATACCAGATACCAGATACCAGATACCAGATACCAGATACCAGATACCAAATACCAGATACCAGATACCAGATACCAGATACCAGATACCAGATACCAGATACTAGATACCAGATACCAGATACTACATACCAGATACCAGATACTAGATACCAGATACGACATACCAGATACCAGGTACCAGATACCAGATACCAGATACCAGATACCAGATATCAGATACCAGATACTAGATACCAGTTACCAGATACCAGATACCAGATACTAGATATCGGATACCAGATATATGATACCAGATTCCAGATACCAGATACCAGATTCCAGAAACCAGATACTGGATACCAGATACCAGATACGATATACCATATACCAGATACCAGATACCAGATACCAGAAACCAGATACCAGATACAAGATTTTCAAATACCAGATACCAGATACCAGATACCAGATACCAGATACCAGATACCGGATATCAGATACCAGATACCGAATACCAGAAACAAGATACCGGATACCAGATACCAGGTACTAGATACCAGATACTAGATACCAGATACCAGATACCAGATACCAGATACCAAATACCAGATACCAGATACCAGATACCAGATACCAGATACCAGATACCAGATACCAGATACCAGATACCCGAGACCAGATACCAAATATCAAATATCAGATATCAGATGCCAGATGCCAAATACCAGATATCAGATATCAGATGCCAGATACCAGATACCATATACCAGATACAAGATTCCAGATACCAGATACCAGATACCAGATACCAGATATCAGATACCAGATACCGGATATCAGATACCAGATACCGAATACCAGAAACAAGATACCGGATACCAGATACCAGGTACAAGATACCAGATACCGGATACCAGATACCAGATACCAGATACCAGATACCAGATACCAGATACCAGATACCAGATACCAGATACCAGATACCAGATACCAGATACCAGATACCAGATATCAAATACCATATACAAGTTACCAGATACCAGATACCAGATACCAGATACTAGATACCAGGTATCAGATACCAGATACCAGATACCAGATACCAGATACCAGATACCAGATACCAGATACCAGATACCAGATATCAGATACCAGATACCAGATACCAGATACCAGATACCAGATACCAGATACCAGATACCAGATACCACATATCAGATACCAGATACCAGATACCAGATATTAGATACCAGATACCAGATACCATGTACCAGATACGAGATACCAGATACCAGATACCAGATACGAGATACCAGATACCAGATACCAGATACCAGATACCAGATACCAGATACCAGATACCAGATACCAGATACCAGATACCAGATACCAGATACCAGATACCAGATACCAGGTACCAGATACCAGATACCAGATACCAGGTCCCAGACACCAGATACCAGATACCAGATACCAGATACCAGATACCAGATACCAGATACCAGATACCAGATACCAGATATTAGAAAACCAGATACCAGTTACCAGAGACCAGATACCAGATACGAGATACCAGATACCAGATACCAGATACCAGATAGCAGATAGCAGATACCAGATACGAGATACCAGATACCAGATACCAGATACCAGATACCAGATACCAGAATCCAGATACCAGATAGCAGATACCAGATACCAGATACCAGATACCAGATACCAGATACCAGATAGCAGATAGCAGATACCAGATACGAGATACCAGATACCAGATACCAGATACCAGATACCAGAATCCAGATACCAGATATCAGATACCAGATACCAGATACCAGATACCAGATACCAGATACCAGATACCGGATACCAGATACCAGATACCAGATACCAGATACCATATACCAGAAACCAGATACCAGATACCAGATACCAGATACCAGATACCAGATACCAGATACCAGATACCAGATACCAGTTACCAGATACCAGATACTAGATAGCAGATACCAGATACCAGATAACGGATACCAGATATCAGATACCAGATACCAGATACCAGATACCAGATACCAGATACCAGATACCAGATACCAGATACCAGATACAGATACCAGATACCAGATACCAGATACCAGATACCAGATACCAGACACCAGATACTAGATACCAGATAGCAGATACCCAATGCAACTCACAAAAGGATTTGTTAAAACCAATTCCAGTTACCACAATACAAACAATTTAGATATTGATGATAGGACCTTGCCGTTACAACAGGTGAACAACAACTGAATTCCAAATGAAGAATTTTAATTTACTGCATTACTGAAGATCGACGTGTGACTCGGTCGATTACCAAAGCATAAACCACTGAAAAACAATTCAATGATCTTACCACACCGAAAGATAGTGCAAACACGGCATTTTCTACTCCAATATTGATAGCTCCATCAACATCAAGCTCACAGTTCGAAGTCATGAATAATACTCCATCGCCTAAAAAAATTGTAGAAGCAGAACGTTTACTACCTACACCAATAACAACAACACCAAGCACAACTACATTAACAACAGCTGTTCTTTAACAAATAAAAGCGGCATCTTCAAGGAAGTGGTTCTTTGTTAGTAGAGTTTAGCGGTCTGTTACCAAGCAACAATTCGAACTGTTTATAAAACTGGAATGAAACTGGATAAGGCCGTGTGCATTGATCTATCCCATAACAAAGAGAATATTTTGAACTACGATTACTTATCTTTCAGAAAAAGTCTTCCTGAAAAACAATTTTGTGAGACATTAAATTCAAAGTTATGGCTAACAGGATTTTCAGTTAAAGAATTCAAATGGAGATCAAAATTAAAAATTTTTCCTCAATCGGGCCTAAAGAAAAACCTCGGCTAACATCCGATCAAAAATGTATTTATACCAACAGCAGAAATTAACGACAACATTCTAACATTTTGAATTCTAATATTTCAAAGTCATACCAATTATGCACATTATACTATCAAAATGTTAACCGAATGCTATCAAAAGCTTCTAAATTCTACAATTTTTTAGTTCAAACTAATTTCTTAATATACGTCATCTGTGAAACATCATTAAACCCTGGAATTCTAAGTAAGGAATATTTTGGCAAGGATTACGTGGTATATAGATGTGACCGTACATCAAATACAAGTTCAAAGCAATCTGGGGATGGTGTACTAGCTGCTGTACATTCTATGCTCAATAGCGCCTCAGTAAACTTAATCATATCCTCAATTGATCAAGTATGTGTTAAAATTAACTTAAATAAAATGAACCTATATATTTATGCTGCTTGTATTCCACCACGATCTGGTTTTAAATCTTATGATAACTGCATCAATAATTTTGATCAATTTTTAAAAGCATCTAACACTTTGGATCAAATCGTAATTCTAGGGGACTTCAATTTGCCTAAAGTTATATGGCGTTATGAAGCTTCGATGAATTGTATGCTGCCTTGCAATATAACATCTCATTCTGAGAACTCGTTTCTTGATGCAATGTCTAGCTTTAGTCTTAGGCAAATAAACAGTGTGGCTAATGAACGCAACAGATATTTAGATCTTATTTTCACAAATGAAACTGAACTTATTAAAGTCAATCGCTTTATCCGTTTGTCGTAAATGACGTTAACCACAAGTCTTTGGAAATGGTATTTGAATATACAAAGCTTATAACTCAACCGTGTGGTCAGAATCAAGAGTATTATTACAACTTTAATGAAGCCAACTACGAAGGATTGCAATAATATTTGAAAGATATTAAGTGGAACGAAGTTCTTAATAGCGAAGATATAAATGAAGATTTAAGTAAATTTCAAGAAATTCTGAATGTAAGTTTTGAAAATTATATTCCACTACAACGTATAAAATCTAGTAAGCACCCTCCTTGGTTCGATGAATACTCAATAAATCTAAAAAATAGAAAATCTAAAGCTTATAGTGAAGAGTCAATCTGATCGTGAAAAAGGAATTTTTTGCAAAGTAAGTAAAGAATTTAATACACAGTTTAAAGTCAGACATTTGTCATATCTAGATATTATACAAAGCAAAATTAAATCTAATCCAAAACAGTTCTGGAGATATTTTAGATCAAAACGTCAGATTGAAGGCTATCCTACTAGTATGACTTATAAGAATAAGTGTTCCACTGTTAGCAAAATAATTGTTGACATGTTTGCTGATCTTTTTCAAACGGTCTACCAACATAAAACCAATAGTGTGCCAAATATGGACTTAAAACCAAATAAAACTCGTGATATAAATATACCTACCATCAAGGAAGATGATATAAAAATGGCACTTATTCAATTTGGTGAGGGAAGTGGTCCTGACAAGATAGCTTCAGGTTTTTTAAAAAAATATGCGGACATTTTAGTTAATCTATTGTGTTACTTGTTTAATCTATCCTTATCAACTGCAGGAGTTTTTCCTGATAAGTGGAAAATTTCTAAAGTTACACCAATATTTAAATCAGGTAAAAGAGACGACATTACTTGCTTTAAAGGAATATCAACAACAACATCAATTCCTAAATTATTTGAACTAGTTGTATGCAACAGTTTCCAAGAGACTTTAGCCCGTCATGTATTCTTCAACCAACATGAATTTATACCGGGCAGATCAACTTCTACAAACCTTGTGGAATTATCTAGCAACATTATAAATGAACTCGAAAAACACAATCAAGTTGATGTCGCTTATACTGATTTTAGAAAAGCATTTAATTCAATCTGTCATGACATCGCCATTAATAGTCTTCGTGTTTTTGGTTTTTCAAACATGTTTATTAAATGGTTTAGCTCATATTTATCAAACTGGGCTCAATATGTTGCAATTAATAATATCGAATCAAAGAAAATAAATGTCACTTCAGGTGTTCCACAAGGGTCCCACCTAGGACCATGGATTTTTCTATTTTTTATCAATGATATCAATAAAGTGATCAAAAATTTATCTATACTCTTATCTATACTCTACTTATCTATACTTTGCCGACGATTTAAAAATTCTTTCGTACTATTGAAGATCAGAGCGACTCCAAAAAACTACAAGACGTTATCAATAGACCTAGCAAATTGTGTAACCAGAACTCTCTAATACTAAATACTGAATAATGTCATTTCATCGTAAAACAGACCCAATATGTTTCACATTCAACATTAATAATACGGAGTTGAAACGAGTCTATGAAATTGTAGATCTAGAAGTAACGTTTACAACAAAAATGAGCTTTAGGATCCATATAGAAAAATGCATTGCTAAATCCAATTCCATGTTTGGATTTGATTAACGTTTTACGGGAGAGTTTTTCCGACACATCAACACTACTTTCACTATATTTTGCATATGTCTGATCTCAAGTGAAATACGCATCTGTACTCTGGAGCCCTTATTACGCCAACCATACCAAATGAGTTGAAAGAATTCAAAATAAATTCTTAAGATTTCTTTTATACAAAGACGGCTGGAATTACGACGGAAATTTACCATACCATGAAAACATAGCCAGGTTACCACCTTATAAAGTAAAATGCGAAAAGTACAATATTTGTAGTCTTCAAGGTAGACGTTTATTGTTGGATGATATGTTTATCAGTAACGTTCTATTAGACGTAATAGATGCACCGAGAATCTTAGAAAAAATAACCGTTTGTGGAATATCATTCCACAAACTATGGGGATAACAATCCGATCAATAGACAAATCAAATCTTTCGACATTGCTCAAGATGTGTTTGACTTCAATTTATCTAAGGGTCAGCTGAACAACAATCTTAAGAATTTTTTTCTTAAATATTAATTTTTAAAGTCAATTGATTTAATTTGATATTAAATTACATGTATTGTTTTTTATTTTTGTTTCTCTTTGTTTTATTGTACTAAAATGTTCACAAATATTTGTTTATATCTGTTATTGGTTTATTGTTGTTATAACTACTAAAATGTCTATTTTTTAAACTAAACTATACTGAAATCATAAATGTAAATAACTAAATCGATTTCTGTATAATATAAATAAATAAATAAATAAATAGATACCAGATACCAGATTCCAGATACCATATACAAAATACCAGATACCAGATACCAGATAACAGAAACCAGATATCAGATACCAGATACCAGATAGCAGATACCAGTAACCAGATACCAGATACCAGATATCAGATACCAGATACCAGATATCAGATACCAGATACCAGATATCAGATACCAGATACCAGATACCAGATACCAGATACCAGATACCAGATAACAGATACCAGATACCAGATATCAGATACCAGACACCAGACACCAGAAACCAGAAACCAGAAACCAGATACCAGATAACAAATAGTCCGCCAAATATAAAACCACAACGCTAAGAAAATTGCTTGACCGATAAAGTTTTATCGTTTGTAATAAATCAACATAAAATCATTTGATAAAATGGCCTTTAAAAGCCATATCGATTTAGAATTTAATTTGTAATAGCCTGTTCCTTTTACTTACATTCAATTCTAGAGGTTCCTTCCGTTCTGTCCTTTTAAAAATTAAATATGTTGTTTTAACCGTTATGTCAACAGCAGAACTGTTTTACGCAAGTCAACAGTAACATACCCGGGTATACATATAAATATACATATATATATACACTAGACTGGTCGTTAAAAACTAAATTTTCCGAGACGCCCCCTAGAAAAATTCTTTGTGGTCAAAAAACCACAACGGCATTATTTTTTTTTTAAATCAAAAGAACACGTGCCGCAAAATCGTTGAAGTTGATATTTTGAAAAATTCGTAGATTTTTTCAAATATCTCATAAAATATGCAGATGCCAAAAAAATCACATAACCATTTTTGTAGGAAATTTAATTCTCTACAAAAAAACATCCACGTCATTTTTTCCCGAAAACGTATAGTTCTCATGATATTTTGAAAATGAACTTGTAAGTTTTCGTAATTTTTAAAAAACATAAAAAATAAAGATGACGAAAAAGTCCTAATCTTCTTCTTATGCTATAGAATGAAATGTATAAAAAAATAATCGTGACAAAAAAAATCAAAATTAGAACTTTTTCGTCGAAATTTTCATCATTTGGTTTTACGAGTTTCGACGAATTTCATGTTTTATTTCAAAATATCATCAGAAATATAGGTTTTAGGAGAAAAATGATTTGGAATTTTTTTGTAGAGAACTACATTTCCTACAAAAATGATTATGTGATTTTTTTGTGACATCTGCATATTTTATGAAATATTAACGATTTTATCAAAAAATCAACTTTGATGATTTTGCGGCACGTGTTCTTTTGATTTAAAAAAAATAATGCCGTTGTGGTTTATATATATATATATATATATATATATATATATATATATATATATATATATATATATATATATATTATATATATATATATATATATATATATATATATATATATATATATATATATATATATATATATATATATATATATATATATATATATATATGTACATATATATATATATATCGATTACTTTCCAATTTGCCTGCTAAAGTTTTTGTCATCATATAGAAATATGTAAATCATAGATAGCATAGAAAATCAAAACAATTGAAATAACGGCAAAATTTAAATTTATTATTTTATATTTTATATATGTATTGTTACCGTTTTAACCTTTTGATAATACTATACCAACAAATTAACTATAGAACCGTAGTAGAATATAACGATTGCGTCACATTCTTCAAACAAGTGAAAGAATGCATAAAATTACTATGAAAGACATATACTTGGAGGGCTATATATTCATCAGTATTTTACAATTTATATGTTCATGAGTATTTTATATTCATATATATGTTCATCAGTATTTTATAATTTATAATAATTTTTATCCACGACTACTAAAGAATATATACTTTCCATGCGTATATCTTTCATTGTAATTGTATTCATTCCCATTTATATAAAAAATTCTTTTTTATTTATTTCATTCCACTTTATTTATAAAAAAATCCTCTAACAAATTAAAAACTTCATTTGTTGGTATAGTAATATAAACGAGTTTAAACAAGAACAATACATATATAAATCTAAAATAAACAATAAACGTTTTGTTTTTCTTGTTTTCTATGATACATTAATTTCAATATGGCGATATAAAGTTTTAAATGAAAACTTTATATTATTTCAAATATTCTTAAAGTTGTGGATAAAATAGCATCTTGTATTCACTTAGGATGAAGGCAATTCTTCACTCGAATGATTCCCTCCACTCGCTACGCTCGTTCCGGGAAACTTCATCCTTGTGAAGAATTGCCTTCATTCTAAGCTCATACAACAATCTACTATTATACCATAAGTATTTTTTTCATATATTTTCATATAATTATTATAATTACAAAAATTAACTCAAAATAAACTATTCTTTTCAATTATTTAATCATATTTGCATGAGTTTTATTATACATACCCAGGTATGTATGCTGTTGACGTAAGGGTGCAACTTTGTAGATGAGCTTTATCTTCTAAACGGATGATCCAATCCTAACCAAACTTGAGACTATTGCGTAAAACACTTTTGGCTAGGATATCATGAAATTTCAAGTCGATTTGGTTATCCAGTTCCAAGCTACAGCGTTTTAAAAACGCAAAACATACCCAGGTATGTTGCCGTTGACATAAAGGTTAATAGATCGAAAATGTAAAGACATTAATTTTTTCTCCTCATAATTAAGAAAAACTTATCGTTCTTTATTTGACCCTTTCTTATATTATTCCGAAGCTAAAACAATAAAGCTTTAAATAATATATATTTGAATAAAACATTATACTAGAAATTTCCGGATCGTCCCTCATAAACATAAAACATCACTTTTTTAGGAAAAAAATTGAACGTTAATCGATAACGGAATGGCTTGTTTCAACCCTTACCCATCCAATTGAATTTTACGCAAATTTTTTCGTCCAAATATTTTCCCGTTATAAAAATGTATGTAATAAAATATTCAAAAAAAAAACAGAGGAAAACAAACAAAAAAGTAAAGAAAATGTTGAAATAAAATATCTCAAGAATTTCTAAAGAATAAACCATAAATTTTCCGTTTTTTCTTTAGCTAAATTCCCAAACTGATAGTTAAAATGTTTGTTTTACTTTTTATATTTAACACTATTGAAAAGCAACATAACGTCGTTTAAAATGTGGCTAATTCATCACAATTTTAAAACATATTATCATTAACCAAATTCTCAAAAGTGTTTTGTCACTCAAAACGACACCAATTCACAATTAACAAACGAGCCAGAAACTAACTTCCGATTCCCAATTATCTTCTTAATTTAAGTCAGTCATAAATAAATAAGAACACAAAACAGAAGGAAGTGAAAGTTATGTGAACACAAATTAAGAACAATAAAATTTAACGAACGCATATTTTAAGAAAATTTACCTGCCACCTACATCTTCAACTTTTCTTTCGTTTTTATTTTCCTCTTATCCCAATTTCTATTGTTATGCAATATAATCAAGAATAAATAAAAACAAAGTATCTAAATTGTAGATGTACGGAAATAAAATTATAGGAAAAAATACGAAAAACAATCAAGCTTTCTTATCCATCAATCAAACTTTATTATCAAATATATCTCGTTAGTTTTATTCTGGTTTTTCTTATTTTTGGCCAGAAACTTGAATAGCAGTTAAATTTTTTAGTGTGTAGTGTGTTTGTTAGAAGAGCAAAACAAACAATCCATACCTTGCCTATTCAAGCTCATAGACGGTTAAAGGTCAAACTATTTTAAAATCTTGGTTAAATAATTACTATATTAAAATCTGTTTTTTATTAACTGCACGTAAAAATTAATTTAAGTTATAAAATTATAAAATTATAAAATTGTAAAGCAAAAGCTTTACAAAAGTTAATTGTAAGTTTCATTGTTTCATTTGGTGACATACAGTTGCATTTTTTTCTAACGTGACAGATGCTTAAATCTAGAGAATTTATAAAAAATCTTCTTTTTTTTCTTAAAAATGCTCATTTTCTTAAAACAAGAAGGAACAATTTTTTTCCAGTTTTTGTTTTGCTGTTTCAACAAACCTTTTATTTTCATTTGTAATTTTTAAAAGTTTTCTTGAAGTTTTTCCAACGCTTTTTGTTACAATATAAAGAAGAGGAAGAGGTGATGAATGATGATGATAGAAAAACAAAAATCGATTTGCTATAAAAATATTAATTTGAAACAAGACAAACATAAATGTTTAAGTTGTAGTAAAAACTAGCAAAATGTCAGGAAATAGCTGAAACAAAACTTTTTGATTGTTAACAATACGACGATTATTATTATTATTTTTTATATAAAAACTTAAAGAAATAAACGAAACAAATTATTTTGGTTTGAGCGAGAACGTCATAAAAAAGTTGTAAAAATTATTAATTCAATAAAATAAAAATTGCAATAAAGTTTGTCTTTATACATCTTTTTAGAGAAATCACATTTTAGCGATACAGAAGAATCTTAGAAGAGATTTTTGTGATTATAGATTAAAAGACAAACGGCATAATATCAACTGTGCATGGATACTAAGTCATTGAGAATTTCTCAATTATCATATCAATTAACAATTAATTAAACTTACTAATTTTTGAAAGCTTTCATACAAAAAATTGTATCCGGCTCGAAGGACCATATTAGTGACCAAAGATATGTTTGACTTCAATGGCAGTTGTTAACCGTTACTTAATATGTTGAAAATAAATTTGTATGCTGTTGAGATGCAATTTTCACTCTTGTTTATAGGTTTACCTGGTGGAATCTTTAAAAATCCCCATATTATTTTTTTTTTTTTTTTTTTTTATTAAAATGTGTTGTGTAATAGGGTTTAGAATATGTGTCACAACAACACATAAATACCTTTTAAGACCTAGGTCTAGACCTGGGTCCCACAACAACTGGCGTTCTGAGGTGTAGGTTAACGCTTTTTTTAAACATCTGTGGGTTGAAGCCACCTGAGACTAAGTGTTCCGGCAAACTATTCCATTTGTACGCAGTTCGGACAAAGAAGTCTCTCTGCGATCTGCCAGTATGACAGCGCGGGATCTTTACCGTTTCACTGGTTGCGGCAGCCGATTGCCGAGTGGAACGGGGGTAAGAATAAGTTTGAGGCATGATGCCGCTGATTTCATCTGAGCACTGCTGATGATGATATTTGTAAAAAACAACGAGATCAGCAACAGTGCGACGATGT
Organism: Diogma glabrata; assembly: GCA_963693315.1. Classification (NCBI taxonomy): domain Eukaryota; kingdom Metazoa; phylum Arthropoda; class Insecta; order Diptera; family Cylindrotomidae; genus Diogma; species Diogma glabrata. The sequence goes on along the minus strand of OY856188.1, from coordinate 227,680,647 downwards.
TGTAGGGAATCAAGTTTTGATGTCAAAGTTCGATCACCTACAATTCGTATAGCTCGCTTTTGAACAGAGTCCAAGAGGGCCAAGATGGAAACAGAGGCAGCACCCCAAACTTGACAGCAGTACTCCATACAGGGACGAATATAGGACTTATAAACATGGAGCAATTGGTATGGAGTGAAAATTTTTTTGCATCTATTTAGGAGGCCGAGTTTTTTAGACGCGCTTTTTGCCATCGCCATTACATGATCGTTCCAGAGTAGGTCATTTGAAACTGTGACACCCAATAAACGAATGTTTTTACATTCACCTATTGGTTCATCACACATACTAAATAAAATATCTTTGGGGAACTCGGTCTTTAATCTGGAAACAATCAACAGCTGTGTTTTGGTGGAGTTGAAATTGACAAGGTTTTGGTCACCCCAGTCGGCGACTTTATTCAGGTCTTTGTTCACGTTTATGGCAGCGTCTCTCTTATAGATGTAAATGGCTAATTAAAAATTACAACCCGTGTTACTCTACTGTTTAGATTTTAATTCCAAGGTACAAAAAAAACAGCATACAAACGAACCTAATGAAACCGTAAAAGTATTATACCAATATGAGCTAAGTAAATATTTTGCATAACCCCGTCTATCTATGCTCATTTATAAAAAACCATAAGGAAAAAAAACTTTCTTTGGATAACTTTTTAATAAAATAATTAAAATATGACCTAAATTCAGATAGGGGTACATAATATATACACACAGATAATACCTTAAATATTTTGTTTCGTTATAAGATGAAACTTTTCGTTCTTTTAACTTAGTCAATTTTTGTTTTCTTTCTACGTTTTTTGGTTTCTTTATTTAAATAAACCAAAAGTTTAAATATCTTCTAAAAACTTTTCAAATTACTGGCAAAGAAAATTTTCGACTTGTTTTCTTTGTTCCTTGTGTATATTCTATTATTCTTATAAAAAAAATTTAAAACTTGTGTTGCTGTTTGTCTTACATATTTTTCTTTTGTATTACAGCATATGTCTTATTTTTAAAGAATTTATATTATTTTATGTTAATACTAATATTATGTTGTAGATATGTTAATTTTGATTTAAATCGGAATTGAAAATTAGTGTCCTTTTGTTCGAAGGAAGTTTTTCTATTATAATTTTTGGATTCTGGATGATAAACAAAGTTTCATTGTTGTTTGACATTTTACGGATTGATACAAATGAGTTCATAGAACGTTTGGTTATAGCTAAAGACCGGATGTTTATGCAAATACATATTTTTTTCCTTTAGAGATATTTCAATTATTTTCAGCAGAAATTCGATTCATGATTTTTTAACAAAAATGGCATCATTTTTATTTTACATATAAATGCATATTTTACGTGTATATTGTTTTTAAGTGTATATTGCTGCATATTTTAGGTTTTTTAAAAAAATCTGCTTGTTTTTGCATATTTTGCGTATTTTTTAAAAAAAACACACTTTTAAATTTGCCGCTAAACATTTAAATAATAAAATATCACCAAAATATATACTATAAATTTTTCATTTTTTTTTTCTGAAGTTGGTTATCTTGACTGAACTGTCAAAAGTCAAAACATCGTGGTATAAATTTAGTATTTTAGTTATTCTTTACATTACAAACAAAAAATGCCAAAAGAAAAGAAATCGACATCGTCTCGCTTGAATGACTTTGTAAGCGAATTTGGAACAGAAATATTAAAAACTGATGGTCGAGTTTTATTTTGTGTAGTTTGCGAAATAAATCTGAACTCGAATAGAAAATCATGTGTCGAACAACAAATACGTACGTTAAAACATCAAAATTTATTGAAACGAAAAAACAGAACAAAACAAAAATTTCTTGAAGAATCACTCCAGCATATTCCAAATTCGAAAAAAAGTGAATTTAATTTAGATTTATGTCGTGCTTTAGTGTCTGCCAACATTCCTTTTCACAGAGTGCAAAATTCTGAACTAAGAAGGTTTCTGGAAAAATATACAAATGAAATTATACCCGAAGAATCGACGTTACGAAAAAATTATCTCGAAATTTGTTACAACGAAACAATAGAAAAAATTAAAAATGCAGTGCGAAATAAAAAAATATGGGTGTCTATAGATAAAACCACAGATATTGGCAATCGTTTTGTTGCTAATGCCATTGTTGGGTGTTTTAAATGGAGAATCAGATAGTGAAGTGTTTTTATTAAATACTCAATTTCTCGACAAAACTGATTCTTCTGCTATTGTTAGATTCTTCGACGATTCAATTAAAATTCTGCCTGATTTTAATCGAGATAATATTCTTTTATTTGTAACAGACGCAGCACCATATATGGTTAAAGCTGAGCAAATTCTTGTCAATCTTTTTCCCAAAATGATTCATCTCACATGTGCCGACCACGGTTTAAACAGAGTGTGTGAAAAAATTCGCACTATGTTTCCAAATGTGGATAGATTTGCATCTAATTTAAAAAAGCTATTTTTAAAAAGCTCCTTCCAGAGTAGCAGTATTTAGGGATATAGCTCCAACAAATTTTCCGTTACCACCAAAACCTGTTCTAACTAGATGGGGAACGTGGTTAAAACTGGTTATTTATGCTTGTAATAATTTTGAATTATTAGAAAACGTCATAAATTCTATTGACTTAAAGGATAATTCAATTTCTGTAGAAGTATGTCGAGAAATGATTTTAAAAATGGATTTGAAAAATGATTTGATTTTTATCACATCAAATTATGGGTTTTTATGTGATACAATAAAACAATTGGAAGAACGGAACATGACATTAATCAAAAGCTTAAAACTAATTGAAAATGTTAAACAAAAAATATCTGAAACGACAGGTACAAAGGCAGACATTGTCAAAAACTATTTTGAAAAAATTCTTCAAAAAAATAAAGGATATGAAGTCATCGTAAAGATTGGTCAAATACTTGCTGGTGAAAGCAATATTTCGGTACCATTTTCTTTGCAAGACGCTACTCTTTTCAAGTACGCGCCAATTACGTCTTGTGAAGTGGAAAGAAGTTTTTCCTGGTACAATAATATTGTAACCCATAAACGAACAAATTTTACTCAAGACAACTTAAAATTCTACATTATTTGTAGTTGTAATGCAAAACTTTAAATATAAGTTTTATTTTTTTTTAATTGTGATATTTTTTCATTATTTTATTTTATCAGAAATTGAATAAATTGTACAACAGAATGAATTGTAAGGAATAACGAAATTTTTTTTAAAAATTGTGATAATTTTTATTATTTTAATAAATAAAATGAAATTTTTGAAAACCTATTTTTTTTTTTAGATTATATTGAATAATATGCATTTTATTGCATTTTTAAATGCATAATTCAGGCATTTTAAGAGCATATAATGCTGCATATTTTGGACCATTTTTAGTGCACGAACATCCGCTCCTTAGTTATAGCAAATGCAATGATATACACCAGGCGGGCATCCGGCAAAAGTTTAAGAGAGATTCAATTTTAAAAAATTATCAGTTAAGGGAGGGTCCAGATCCGAGGCTTACTTCTTATGCACGCCGGAAAACTACAGTAAAATATGACGAAATTTCGTGGGAGGAAAACCACAAGCAGTTAAAATATAAGCAAGATCAAAAATCAAAATTCTTGTACAGTTGGTATGCTAGCCTTATAGCTTAAGAAACCCGTGATGACCAATCTTTTTATCGAACAAACTCAAAACTTAAGAGTATTAACAAATGATCCAAAGTGATACTTCCCACGCAGAATTTTCGCCTATGAAACAAACAATTATTTGAAATTATGACATTCTCAAAAGCCGGTCGATGAATTTGGGCAGAAATGTTTTTAATATAAGACAGTAATTATTAGTAAGATATGTGATTATATGAAAGTTATATGATTAATAATATGATATTTGTTCTACATGCTCCATTATATTTATCTATTTATTTATATATATATATATATATTATATATATATATATATATATATATATATATATATATAATATATATATATATATATATATATATATATATATATATATATATATATATATATATATATATATATATATATATATAATATATATATATATATATATATAATATATATATATATATATATATATATATAATATATATATATATATATATATATATATATAATATATATAATATATATATATAATATATATATATATATATATATATATATATATATATATATATATATATATATATATATTCCACGTGACTCACGTTACAAAATGACACAGTTTTCGATTTTATAATTGCTATTTATTTGCAGTTATGATTCTTTTTGGTGAAAAAACACTGCTTATATGAACCAAGGGACTTCCTACAGTAAAGAAATATACTATTTTAAAAGAAAAATATATAATTGAGGGAACAGCAGTCTTATTTATAAGCGTGACTCACGTTACAATGAAACAGACAAACATATTTGGAAGGTAACATAAATGTTAATTTTCTCCTGTTGCAGAATAGTTATTTAAAAAAACTTACTTCAAAAGGATTGGAACATTCATAACTCTTGTTTAACACTTAAATTACAAATTTTACATGTTAGTTATTAGGTTAATTCTAATTAATATGTGTGACTCACGTTACTCTATTCTGTGACTCACGTTACATTTCCTTTTTCTACTTCTTAGTTTTACATCTGTATAAATTTTAATGCTTCAAAAGGTATTTGACATTAATTATATGCATCTGTGAAACCTTGTGTGGAAAAGTATTGGCAACACTGTAGCAACAATGCATTGATTTTAATAATTACTGTAAATATAACTTTGGCAGTATTAAAATCAAAATCAACTGGTTGTATTCCTTCTATTGTAAATTAAAAATGTAAATTATGTAAATTATAATTATTAATGATTAATTATAATTATTATTATAATATTAATTATTATAATATTAATTATTATTAATTATAATTATTATTATATTATAATTATAATTATTATTAATTATAATTATGTAAATTATTTGGTAAATTATAAACTTCTAACATATTTCAATACATCTAAATCAAAGTTTAGTTGTTTTTTTGAAATTTTTTTTTTTTGATTGTGTGTCCTATGTTTCGTGGAATTGCCCATATATATATATATATATATATATATATATATATATATATATATATATATATATATATATATATATATATATATATATATATTATATATATATATATATATATATATATATATATATATATATATATATATATATATATATATATATAATATATATATATATATATATATATATATATATATATATATATATATATATATATATATATATATATATATATATAATATATATATATAAGATTTGATATTTGGCTTGTATATATTATATAAATAATAAAATTTTTTGGGTAAAGCCAATAAATAAAACAATAATTATGATTGTTTATCCAACAATTGTTTCGGTTTATTCAAAAAACCATCTTCAAGGATAATATATATTACAAAAAAAAAATAATAATTTTTATACAAAAAAAAAACCAATCAAGTAATAATGTTACAACAATGACGTTAAAATCACAAAAGAAAAGTTATTTTAAAAAAAATTTTTGACATTAAAATAAAAACGCTAACTATAATCAGAAATAATAATAGAAAAACAAACAATTATACAATGAAAAAATTGTAACATAAAATAGAAATAATACAAGTTATTAGTAGCAAAAAAAAATTTTTTTTTTTTTTTTTTAAAATTCCTAATACAAAATCATAGCTGTTGTTTAAAAAACAATTGTTGGATAAACAATCAT
>OY856188.1:227409617-227674644 GCA_963693315.1 Diogma glabrata | reverse complement strand
CATTTATAAGTATCTGAATATTAAAAATTCAAAAGTAAAAAAAAACAGTGGGATGGGGGTGTGACCATAGGGACCACACCAAGAAGTTCCCGTAAGAATAAAAACTAACCAGTTACTGTATAAGGTATACTAAAATACATACGAAACATAAAAAAAATTATACAATATAATTTAACTGCAATAAATTCAAATGAAAAGTCCAAGCGGCACGTATATCCGCTAGAAATAGGTAGATTTCAGGACCAGACAGCTTTGTGTACAAATAGAATTGGATATGTCAGATTGGTTAAAATAAAAATTTAACTAGCAACAGAATAACCCAAAAAATTTATCAAACCAACCAAACTAAATACATAAACGGAAACTACTTTGTGCAATGCAATTTCGAATAGTTATGTTTAATTTGGTTAAAACTCTCTAATAACAAATTAAATCCTTTGGGGGATTAACGTTTTAACTACATCACAACTGCCATACTATAATTTATAATGAACAACAACATAAAACAACTTTTACACTTCAAATATAATACAAATATCTATCAATTGTAAATATGTAATCAATATACATATATTTATTTCAACTAAACCACTTCCAAATATTCCAAAGAAATATTCCCTAATTTAAAACAATAACAAATCTTCAAAACAACAACAACAAACATTCAAAACAACCTTTTTTAACTTTTTGCGAAAAAAAAAATAAAAACAAAAGAAAATTTATTTAATATTTCTATGGAATATTTTTGGGATTTGTTTGTAATTATATAGCGTTTTAGTGGCTTGCATTAGGTTAATTTAATGCTAATGGCTTTGAAACTTCTAGGGTTAGAAAGCTGAAAATTTCTGATATTATAGTTGAAAAGTTGAATTAAAAGCTAGTATTAATTTAATCAAAATAGACTCAAAATAGCCCAAAATAGCCCCAGGTTCTCAACCTCTGAACTTAAACAATTTGTTTTTTAAGTTTTCGATAGATATAAGTTGGTATCTACATGCGCGAAAGTTTTCATGTTTGAGCTTGGTCATTTTTATCTAGATCAAGGACAACAAAGTTTAGTAAATTTTTAAAACCTAAAGAACCCTAAATGCCAAGGTTGTCATCTGACAAAAAATGATAAAAAAAGATTCAAATATTCAATACACAGAGAAAAAAGCATGAACTTCAATTTAAAATTTTGAAAAGTTTGATTCTAAGTTTCTTCTAAAACCTTTCACTTAAAATGTTTTGTTTCAATATAAAGTGAAAAAATTTAACCTAATATATTTACATTTTATTGCAATTCTTTTTAAAATTTCAAGCTAAAAAATGCACGTATTAATATAAAGTTTGAAAAAAATTCAAATCAAATACTAGAAAAATTCAAAATTTATTGGCACAAATGTATTAATAGTTTGCTTCAATATTATTATCTTTTTGGGCTGAAATGTAAAAATTTTGTTTCAGATTCTGCTTTGTTATATTTTAAACCAAAACACAACCATTTCAAAATAAAGTGTGTAGTATTTCGATATAAGGTTGTAAATATTTTATTCTGAATTATAATTTACCGTATAACTATATGTTTCGATTTTGTTTGAAAATTAAAACATTTTGATTTTATAAAATTTGTTTCATTTGTGCAGGGAAGTGACAGATAACAAGTTTGATTTGTGCAAGTTGTGTAAATTATTTATTATTATATTTTGGACAAATTCAAAGTCAGTCCTTGAATAAATAGGTGTGACGATCAAATGTTAATTTTGTAAATATGGACATGTTTAAGGGTTAATTATTAGGTTAAATTATTAGGGTTAAAACCCTATGATTCAATGACTTATTGAATATCGTAAGTTCGTAACTATTATTGTTTAGACTACAACCGAAAACTACAACGAATTATAATACAAATAAATTATTTATTTTACAGATTCAAAACATTTCAAATTACACTACCTATGTATGCAGTGCTACAGCCACAATGGTTTAGCCTTAAGTGTAAGCCAAAGATTACTGATGGGCAGAACGACTTGGATATTCATATTAAAAATACCAACTATTTGAAGAGACCAACTATTTGAGATAGATCAACTTCGATCAACATTTTTGCAACACAAAAATAAGATTTAGCCCAGAACTATAGTTGTAGACCATTGAAAGTATTACAGAATATTTTGTTTACTGTGATAATGTAAAATGTGTGGATATAATTATTAAATTAAGTTTTGTATTTAATTTAGAACACTATATATATTTTGTAAATTTTTTAAAAGTAGAAGTGAAAATAAAAGTTTGATTTAAAAAAAAAAGTATTTCGTTTTAGCAAAATAGGTACGATATTTAACATTTTTTGGAATAAAATTGCAACGGTTTTAAAACAAAATTGTGTTTTGTTTGGTTCAAAAGTGTAATAAGTTTCTTCTCAATTCCATTTAATGTTTTACTGAAGTTTGAATTAAACTTGAAATTCTTTGATTTAAAATTCACTGTCATCAAAATAAATTCAACTTTTTCGTAAAAATAAAATTTAAAATATTTGCAGCAAAGTGTACGGGCTCGTTTAATTTGAAAATTTAAATCATTTGAATTAAAATGGCAAGTGCTTATCATGAAATAACAAAAGTCTTTTTTAGAATTAAAATTGTTTTATAATTTAAAACAAAATAGGGTCCCTTTTGCATAAAATCTATAAAGAAAAACTTTTGATTTTAATGGTAAAAACCTTTAGACTAAAATACTTTTTTTTTTCTGTGTATTTATCAATTTTATTTAAACTTTATGTTTCAAACGGAAGTTATAACGCCTTAGATTATTCGACTTTTAAGACTCTAGCCGCTTAAAGGGTACCCCGATATGGCCAGTTTGCGAACTTATCCAAGAAATTGTTTGCCGCAACATACTCAAAAAATATTTTTGGTGTTGGTCAAAAATTGCGACCGTGAGAGTGCCGGATAATTCCGTTATACCTCATAACGTTATACATATGGGTGATTCTACAAAAATCGGGTAACTCCATGTCATCAGTCAATAGATACCAAGTTTTATTATATTTTGTTGATATTTTATTTTATTTTAAAAGAACTAAAAGTCTTTTATTTGGTCACCCAATTTCAGTTATTAATTTTACATATAAGTGTGTCAAATAGAACAAAATAACCTCAAATTGTCAGTCCCCTGGCATGTCACAACTACGAAAACGCGCGATAAATTGACTGTATATTCTATGTTACTATTAATTTAAGGAAGCTTACTACATATTTTACTACAATCTGTAATGTACTTAGTAATGTATATCACAACTTTCATAATGTAATCTCAAGGTTATTAGAAAAATAATAACAAACTTTGTCATCAGTCCCTTGTGTGAATTTCAAGTTTGAAATTCTCGGTAAATATCACCGACTCAAGTTCAAATATCAGTTAAATTTTAGCGTTAATAGTAAAATTAGCAACAGACCGCGACATTTGACGGCCGCTATTACTATGCCAGTGCTAGAGTCGTTGTTAAAGTGTAAACACGTTTCGATCCAGTCAAAATATCAGTACCCTGGAGAGTCGTTATTTCCTTGTCAACCTGAACACAAGTCTTTTGTTTTGAACACAGTTACCTTTGATTTGTTAAAATGCAGCTTAGTGATATTCGAAAAAGCCGAAGGAAACATTAGTTGTAATTATAACCTGAAATTTATGTCTTTTTTATCAATCCCCTGGCGTCAGTCTCCTGGTATTATTTTAGCGTTTTCAGGTTTTATAGGCAAAAATTGTCATACCCACTGAACTCGATCATTTCATTATACCATTATTTCATTATACCAAACATTGCATTTTAAATTCTTCTTTCTTTTTATTCAATTCACTTTTGATCGAGCTCTGGAGGTAAGCAATTGTTCCTATTTAATATTTACTAATAAATAATGCCTTTGTTTTCATTTATTTTTTAATATTTCTTTTATAATAAAAATGTAATTATTCTTGATTTGTTTAAATAAAGTCGTGTTTAAATAAAGTGTGTGCATTTTCTTTAACATAAATATAAATTGTATATGCTTTCTTTGCAATTTCTTACATCTGGTATCTGGTATCAGGTATATGGAATCTGGTATTTGGTATCTTCGGAGTTCGATTAGTTTCTGCTTATCTTGAAGCAAATCAAATTAATCATTGAGGAAATCCAATAATAATAAATCACACATAAAACTGATATAACTCAAAATTTATTAAATTATAATTTCCAATTAAAAAAATTAAAGATAATAAAATAAAAACTAATATTACTTCATAAGAAATAGTTTGAGCAACTGCTCGCAATCCTCCTAATAAAGCGTAATTTGAATTAGAAGATCATCCATCAATTATTACAGTATAAATACCTAATCTTGTACAACTTAAAAAAATAATACCCCTAAATTAAAAGAAAATAATTTTATAAAATAAGGAATACATAATCAAATTAATAAAGATAAAAATAACGAAAAAATAGGTGAAAACTAATATGAAAATATGTAGGGGCTGAAATCTCACAGCTCTGAGATATCAAGACTTCAGTCTGGGTTAAGGATTTTGATATAGTTTTCGGCAAAAAACTTTTATGAGGACATGGTTTTTAGTTTTGGGCAGTGATGTATATCAAACATAACTCTTTGTTAAAGTACAAGTATTTTTTATCTGTGTTTAAAAATTTATTACAAAACTAACACGAAACAACGTATTGCCGAAAAATTATAATCAAAATTCCAAAAAAATTGTTAAAATTAAATAAAATCAAACTTTCTCAAAATTCCAAAAATATTCCAAAAATTAGAATAAAATCAAATATTTAAACTTTTCCTAGATTCCGATAATATTCCAAAAATTCAAACTTTTCCAAAATTCTAAAAATATTGCAAAAACTATTACAAAATTAAAAATTGAAACTTTTTTCAAAATTCCAAAAATTATAATAAAAACAAAAATACAAAATTTTTCAAAATTCTAAAAATATTCCAAAAATTCTTACAAAATCAAAAAATGAAACTTTTTCAAAATTCTAAATATATTGCAAAAAATATAACAAAATCTAAATTACAATCTTTTTCAAAATTCCAAAAATATTTCAAAAACTATAACAAATTCAAAAATTTCCATGTCCAATTTCATTTGCAATTACATTTACGTCATAAAAACAGCTACATTTTTTTTCCAAAAAATTGGCTAAAAAATAAATGAAATCATTTTTTGACACACTTGACAACATTTTGTTGACAAACTTATAATGCCATAATTCTCAATAATAATAACAATAAAATTTCATTTCGAGCAAACAATTTTATTTTTTCCAAAAAATTGAGAAAAAAATAAACAAAAATCTCTCTTTTGACACACTTGACAACATTTTTTTGACAAACTTATATTCATAATAATAATAATAAAATTTCGATTCAAACAAACAATTTTATTTTTTTCCAAAAAGTTGGGTAAAAAAATAAATAAAAATCTTTCTTTTGACACACTTGACAACATATTTTTGACAAACTTATAATGCAATAATCTAGATTTTGGTTTCACATACCAATCTCGACCATCAAGATTTCTCCAAATTCAATGTTCCTACTCGTAATCACTTAAAATGAACGTTTTTTAAGCCAAAAATATGAAAATTTGCTATTTTTGACACACATAATGATTTTTTTGATACACTTCCGGTACAGTTATCGAACACAGCGTCCTTTCCGACCTGCATCTTGTGAATACCTATTTTTAGAAAAAATTTTTTTTGAAATCCCTCCAGCCGTTTTCCCTGCAGCGTAGGTAATGGCGGACGGCCGGCCAGCCTACAGACAGACATGCATTTTTTTTTTGCCTTTTTAGAATCAGCTGGTCCTAAAACGTCGAGAAATGCCAAAAAAAGTGAGGGTAAGAATTTGACTTTGAGCTCATGAATGTAATACTTAGGTCTTTAGGTCTTTAGGACCGAAGTAATAATGATTATGCTACCTTTGCACGGTCATAATACTGGGGTCCTTTAATTATTATCAGTGGGCAGGTTAGACTTTTTATACAACTCCATAACGACATGTTTTTGATAAACAGGCGAATATTGTCTTTCCCAAATTAATTAAATAAACCTATCAAAATTAAATTATTTTTAAATAACTTTATACTAATTTTATCATTATTTTTTTATTTTAGTAATTAAAATAAATATTTTAATATAAATTTATACAAATTAATATAAATTATAACATACTTTTTATAATGACTAGCTTATATTTATTAAATTAATAACTTTATTATAAAATTTTATTTTAAAGCTCACTTAAAGCTTAAAATATTTATTATAAAAATATTTAATTAGAAAATTAATTAAATACTTTTAATAATATAAATTAAATTTATTTGTTAAAAAACTAGATATATTTAAGAACGAATAACATTTCATTTCAATTTTATATTATTAACTGGAAAGATATAATCCTGGCATGGACACGACTGGATGGAAAGTGTACAGTCAAGTAAAAAAACAAAAACCAATGGCTTGTATACTCATCTGTGGTGTGGATGAGAAATCGGCACAGGATATCAAAGAAAATGATGTGAGACCATAATACGGCATGCAACGGGTCAATTTCACTTTAGACAGCAAGGCTACAGGAGACACAGCACCCAATGCGGAGAGCTCCCAAACGGTATTGTCGAAAGACATAGCCCAAACCGGATTTGAAGCAATGGTGAGTGTCTCTGGTGATCATGATACTACAGTAAAGTCGAAAGATGGAGCTGAAATTTGTAAAATGGTAGTGGATGTTGAGGGTAAATCCTCAAATCGGTATGCAAATCCGAGCAATCAAGACCATTTGTCATGTGATGGGGGGGACCTGCAATCTGGTCGGTGCCACGACGGTGACGTCTTTTCCCGAAGCCGAAGCTTTAAGTGGAGGTCCATCCCCAGTTTGCAGCACGACGGTAAATTCTAACGACTAAGTTGAAGTGCAAGATTTAAATTTTGCTTTAATGGGTAGAGTAAACATCGCACAAATAAATTTGCTGCATAATAAATCTGTTTCCGCTGAATTGTGTCAAGCAATTACTATGCAGCATACAAATATAGATCTGATTCAGGAGCCATGGGTGAATAAAATCACATACTTGGCCTGAATTGTAACCAAGGCAGGATGTTTGTCGGTTTAGTAACGGAGAACCCTCGTTCGTGCGTTTACTTGTCGAACGACATTTTTGGAATCCTTATACCCCAATGCAGTGGCAAAGATGCCGTTGCTCTTAAAATTACGGTAAAGATCGAGGGTGTTGCTACCGACGTAGTCATCACTTCCTTGTATTTACCGTATGATGGTACCATCCCAACCCAAGAACTCGTTAAAGTGGTGGAATTCTGTAGCAACAAGAACCTGCCCTTGATCCTTGGGTGCGATACAAATTCGCATTATGGAATCTAGGGCAGTTCAGATAACAACAGACGTGGAATAGACCTCGTTGAATTTATTCATGGTACAGATCTAGAAATTCCAAAAAATGGGAATGCTCCCACTTTTTCAAATGCAATTAGGGAGGAAGTAATTGACATCACCCTCACTAGTTTAGTTTTGGTGAGAAAGGTTCGAAATTGAAGAGTATCGCAAGATATTCTCACCTCAGACCACAAGTGCATAGATTTTGAATTTATGGTCGACACATTGGTGAAAGAAAGTTCCTAACCAAATCAACTGATTGGGATATGTACAGATCACTTCTTAGCCAATTGGTTTTGGATGTTGATCCATCGATCAACTGCATACAAGGCATTGATAATGTTGCGTACCGAATTCAAGAGTGTATGGTCAAGGTTTTTGAAGAATCTTGTCCACTCAGAGCGTTGAATTATGAATTAAACTCGCCCTGGTGGAACAGAAAACTGAAAAAGCTGATCTAAAGTCAGGAAACTTTTAAAGATAGCCAAGCGAACAAACAAATAATACCGACGACAGGATCGCTTACCGCACTAGTCGGAGGGAATATAAATACAGTATCTGGGGTGCTAGAGAGAGTGCTTGGAAGAAGTTTGGTGAGTCAATTGAAATCTATGCGGTGGTTGCAAGGCTTAACAGAGCACTCTTAAAAGAACCCAAATACCAACCAGAATTACTGCTTATGCCAACTGGGCGGTATACGGAATCTGTGGAAGAAACGGTTCCATATCTGCTTTGTACACATTTGCCGGGCAGCAGTTCCACTACTGGTTTGAAGGAACAACCAAGGGTTACTCCAAATAAAGATAGCTGGATCTTGGCTGGGAATGTGGTGAACATCAGAGTTTTGAAATGGGCCATAGATTCTTTCAACCCGTTCAAATCGCCGGATCCAGATGAAGTCTATCCATGCATGCTACAGAATAATGTGGATAACCTCATTGAATCATTGCATAGTATTTATAAAGCATGTTTGGCGTATGGCTATGTCCCAGAAGCGTAAGTTGTTTTCATACCTAAGCCAGGTAAAAACAACTACAGTGAAGCCAAGTCATTCTGGCCAATAAGTCTCAACCCCTTTGTCCTCAAAACTCTGGAAAGGCTAGTGGATCATTATATAAGGGGCACCGCCTTAATACAGTTTCCACTAAGTACCAATCAGCATGCATACCAGATTGGGAAATCGGTAGAAACAGCTGCGCATCATTTGGTGAGTAAAATTGAAAGAGCACTTGATGCCAAAGAATTCGTTTTGGGTGTTTTTCTGGATATTGAAAGCGCTTTTGATAATACCAAGTTCGAATCAATAGGACTGCAGCATCACAACATGGCATCAACCACACGATCTCTAACTGGATTGTGTCTATGCTGAGTTGCGGAAATGGGTAATACAACTGTTTCAGTTTCTGTCAAACGAGGTTGTCCACAGGGTGGTGTTCTCTCGCCTTTTCTGTGGAGCTTGGTAGTTGATAGTCTTCTTGATAGACTGGCAATTGGGAAAGACCTTGGCACTCTGGTGGATCTGATGCAAAATTCACTGAGGTTGGTTGAAGAGTGGTGTGGGGAGCAAGGACTTTCAGTCCATCCTTTCAAATCACAGGTAGTCTTATTTACCAAGAAGAGAAAAGTGCCTGCAACATCAAGTCTGTATGTTTTCAGTATGCAGTTAAGCTACTCAGATGAGGTAAATTTTTAGGCATTATTCTCGACAAAAGGTTGAATTGGAATAGTGATTTAACAAAAAAGATTGATAAGGCTGTTATTGCCTTTTGGCAATGCCGCTGATCATTTGGAAATAATTATGATCTTCGTCCCAAAATCATCTTATGGATCTACACAGCCATAATCAGACCAACACTTGCTTTTGCATGTGTTGTCTGGTGGCCAAAGACGGATAAACAATGTATCCATGCTTAGTTATTTAAAATTCAGAGAATGGCATGCGTAGGTATCAGTGACTTAATGCGCACCACACCAACACTGTCGTTGGATGCCATGTTGGGTCTTTCTTCCTTACATTCACATCTAGAGTACATGGCTAAAAGGGCTGTCTACAGACTACATGTGGCAGGAACGTGGGTAAACAGAGGGAAAACAAAACATGCTGTTGTGGTCACATTCTTGACAGATTACGGACAGTTTATCCTGAAATAGATATGCATAGTGACGTCATGATCAAAGTATATAACTTTGAGAAGCCCGCTGAAGTGATCATCTCTTCTAGAGAGGAGTGTGAGGGATCATGGTCCGACTGGGCCTCCAGCGAAACCTACATCTTCTATACGGATGGTTCACTGTTGAATGGAAATGCACGAGCTGGGTTATACTTGGAATTAAACAATCAAGCAATAAGTAGCAATAAATTTTAGCTTGGATGGTTTTGTACAGTCCTCCAATTGGAGGTGTATGCTATCAATGAATGCACACACGTAATAACACGCTTGTGTCTGCAGAGTAAACAAATTTGAATTTGTTCGGATAGCCAAACAGCTATTAAAGCCCTTGTAAGCCCGGGGACTACTTCTATACTCTTCATTGAGTGTAGAAAAAAAACTCTGTAGGATAGCGCAACTCAACAACATCACGCTGCGTTGGGTTCCAGGTCATAGTGGCATTCCAGGCAACGTAAAAGCTGATGAACTGAGCAACCTTGAAATTTTCGGTGCCAGAACCCGCCTTAGGGTTATCCAACAATTTTGTCTTGTCGTTATTAAAGGATGATGCGAACCTTAAGATGAATGCTCTGTGGAATGCATCATTAACAAGTGGACAAAGTAAGATGTTTTTTAGCATTTCGGAGAAAAATGCTGATTTTTTTTAAGCTTGAAGAGGAAAACTCTCAGCTCTGTGATCGGTGTCCTAGCAGGAAATGGACATCTAAATAAACATCTTTTTACGATAGGACTTATAGATAGTCCTCTGTGTGGTTGTTGTCTTGAAGAGGAGGAGGACTCTGAGCACTTTTTGTGTGTATGCCCGGTTTTCTCTAATGTCAGAGCTAGGATTTTTGGTTCTGATACTATAAAGGCCAGCACCATAAAACTGTCGCCAATACAGTCGGTCTTGGATTTCATTAACCAGACAGAAAGGTTTGTGAAATAGTTGTTATGAGGCCAAACTCGGACACGGTGCTATGGACCGAAGAGTCTGCGTGTCAGGACAAGTTCCGCCTCGCGCAACCTGCCACCCCATTCTATTTATCTATCTATCTATATTATTAATAGTTATGCTACATTAAATAAAATTTAAATTTAAATCTCTTAAATTCGAAATAAATTAAATTTTCTTGTAAATTAATAATTTTTCATTTAATTTCAATATTCTTTTCACAATACTAATTAACTATAGTATAAATTATTTTATTTATAAAATATACAAAAAAAAAATTTTTTAAAATTATTTTTATTTAATAACTAAATATGTTAATAATTAAAATAAATTTATCTTAAATTAAGTTAAACCGCATCGCACGGATTTCTTTTCAATGTAAATGAAAAACTTTACTAGTTAAGCTTTAATCTATCATTCTAGAAACACCTTCCGGTACCTCTACTATGTTATGACTTATTTCATTTTAATAACGAAAGCGACGGGCAATATGTACATATTTTAGAGCTAAAATCAAATTAATATTCTAATCAATTTTACTATCAAATCCACTTTTAATTAAATATTTTAATTTTATCTACATTTTAATAATTTTATTGTAACTCATTTTTACTTAAATATGCACCTGCACCTTGACCTGACATAATTTATATTAAAAATTTTACAAAATTTTTACTTTTTAAAAATTTTATAATGACGGCGGTATACAAGTTAAACAAAATTAAGTAAGGTCATACGTGGCTTATCGATTATAAAACAGATTCCTCTGAATAGACTAAAATACCGACAAATTTTAAAATTTGTTATAGTAAATAACCTTTTTTCAAAATAAGTTATAGAATTTTAAATTCTAACCATCATGAAAATTGAAATAAAAAAGTAATTTTAAAAAATATTAATTTCATCCACCTGACATTCTTCACTTCATTTTAAAAAAATAATTAGGAAACAATTATTTTAAAAACATAACTGATTTTCTCTGAACAATTTTACAATTTCCATGCAATTAACTCAAATAAAGAAGTTAAAACGAACAAGAACTAAAAATTATCGTTAGCATTAATATAAAAAATGTATATTAAACGAAAAGTTGAACGATAAAGAAAATCTTGTTTAGCTTTTTTTTTCATCACTTTGACTAATAAAAAAGTAATTAAAATTGCAATTAATAAAAGAAAAATAAAAGAATATAAAAATAAATTAAATTAAATATTGATAAGCAAACATTTAAAAAGTTTTAATTTTTCGTTGATTAAAAGTTTGGTTCAAAGGATATAAAGAATTTATTTGTTAATATAAAATCGTTGCTCATGGGAAAAGATCTTTTAAAAATCGTAAGCTTCAAATTTATATTAAAATCTAAAATGAAGCTTGAATTTTTAATCTAAAATTTGCTAATATGAAAAATAGATATTATTAGACAGAGTTAGAGAAAATTTTAAGAGCCTTTAAGTCAGTGTTTGAAAAATAATAAATACTAATAGAAATTAGATCTTTCTTATATATTATGAAAACGATTAATGAAAATTCAAAACTAATTTGCCATTATTACCGACCAATATGCCAAAACTCCCTCCCTATTTTATTTATTTGTAATCATCAAAATCAATTCACTTTCACATCTGCTTCTTTTATTAAATCTAAAAACACAAAACCATTAAAATTTGCTGTACATTGAATTCTCAATTAAAATAAATTTTCGAAATAAAAAAATAGCTCGGTTTCAAATATTCCCCTAATGCTTTTATCCATTTTGTAATAAAATTCTTAGTTCGATTATCACATAAAACGAAAACTTTTCTATTTCGATTAAACCGAAATGATTTTTTAAATATTTCATTGAACTTGATATCATGTCTTTCCAATACACCTGATACATATTACTGTTTGTTTTTAGTCTTTTAAATTATTGAAATTTTAAAATATAACAACAACACAAAACACCATCGAAGAAGAACAATATCAAACCCATTTGTTTTTCTTAATAAAATAATCTTCGGAAAACAATCATTACCGAGAAAATTTGTTGAAAATTCAATCATATCAAATTTCTATAATCATAAATAAAATTGTTAAAAAAAACAAACTTTGTCATAACATTTTTTTTTTGTGTAAAATAATCAAATTTTTTTTAAGTTTTCTTTTCGACCAAAAACACTTTCCTTTCTCCAATTTTTCTCTCAAAAGATAATTTTGTTTTCATATTTATTGTTTTTAGATTAGATTAAGAAAAAATTGAAAAAAGAAAATGCAGAAACTTTTCAAGAAACCTAATCGAAAATTCGAGAATATTTGAAAATTTTTCAATATTTTCTTTTGGGTTTTTCTTCTTGGGTTTAAAAGGTACTTCAAATACTCATAATAATAATAATGTTTGACTTTTGGAAAAAAATTGGAGAATCAAAATAATAGAAGAAAATTTCGAAGGAATCGTGACCAATTAGATGATTTGATACTTGGACGTTTATAATTTTACAAGCAATTTATATTTTTTGGCTACCAAAGCAAAAGATTTAAGATTGCTGTTGTTGTTTTAGATACGAAAATGATCGATTTATAAGTGATTGTGATATTAGCGATGTTTGATGTTTTTAATTTCTTATACAAAAGGCTATTCCAGTGGTGTATGAACTAAACAAAACGTAAACAATTAAAATCGTAAAATGAACGCACAAAAAAACTAAAAAAAACATTACAGATGGTTAAAAAAGTTATTCAAAAGAAAATTCAAACGATAAACTTATTTTTCCCATACCCATAATAATTGTAGTTTAGTTCATTTAATTACTTGTAATTTATTAGTCGGCTGTGTTGATTTCGTGACTTTTATTAAATATATAAACATGAAAAAACAGTTAGCATTTTGTTATAAAGGTAATTCAATGACATGCAAATAAAAAATTGTAACAAAATGGTACGTGTATTTTATTTGAAAGAATTTCTTCGGATGAAAATTAAGTTATAGTCGTTCATTAAAGCAGCATTTTATTTCCGATTAATTCGTCTAATACATTAAATCAGTTGTAGTAAATTTTAGGATCAAAATTTGAATATTAATAAAAATATGAATCGTTTTAAATTCCAGGCTTTGAAGTGCCAAGGCTTCGATATGCGTTAAGGTTTTAATATATAGCTTTTGAACGAAGATGTTCAATTGCTTCTAAATAGTAAATAGATTTCATTTTCTCAAAACGGAATTAGACTATGAATAAAATTTGTCTCTTCCCCTCACTTCATCTACTAACGATGAAGCCCTCTCCCTTTCCCTTTTAAAAACTATGTAAAACAACACCAAATGTGCTACGAAGTGGTTGTCACTTAAATAATATATGACCTCTGTGTTGATGTGTAGTTTTTACCGATAATAGGCTATCGAAGTTAACACCATCTATTGTGTTCTATGATGGAATAATAAGTTCAGTGGGTTTTTCTTCGTTCAATTTTTTTTGATTTTCAATAAATTTTTAACATATATACTTGTACGAGTGTACGATTGAGTGTACGATTACCGTGAATATATTCAATCTTTGAAATTTTATAAATACTGTTGATCGAAATTGAAAGAATTACAAACGAGAACAGTAGATTCTTGTATGAGCTTAGAATGAAGGCAATTCTTCACGAGGATGAAGTTTCCCGAAACGAGCGTAGCGAGTGGAGGGAATCATCCGAGTGAAGAATTGCCATCATCCTAAGCGAATACAAGATGCTATTTTATCCACGACTGCAAAATATCTCCTATAATTTGCAGTTTTCTTCTAAATTTTATAAACCATAGTATAAACCATAGTAATAGTAATAGTAACCAGTGGCGTAGCTAGCATGGGTGACACCCGGGGCGGATATTGTGGTGTCACCCCAAGAATGAAAACTGTCAATATTAATAAAAAGCCGATATACGTAATTTATAATTTTATTTAATTAATACAAATTATTTAATTAATGCAAATGAGTATTATTATTAATAAGTTATATATAATTAAAGTACTGTTTTATTATACATTCTTTCATATTGATGTATGAAAATGAATCTTTTATGAAAGTATCAGCGTCGTCACTCAAAAAAATTAAAATGTATCCAGTTGTATAAAAAAAGAGTATCCAAATGTATACATGATTGATTATTTGATGTTGCTAATTTATTTGAGAACGACCTATATTGTGCGGTTTCAGCGCAAAATATACCTGGAATTTCTTTTGCTCATTGCAACGGTTACGGTATAACTCAATTCAGAACTGTTTACAAAAAATGTTATCGTTTTTCCACAACTGTTTATATTTGCTACACTGTTCGCCAATTTTCTGTTCCTTTATCTTCTACTAAAAGAGAATACGACGAACAATGTAACACAATTTATTAACATTTTCAAATGCATTTAATGCATTTTATACACAATGTTTTCTTGCGAATAAATTGTATCCATTCCAGTAGTTTTGCGAATTTTTGGTACCCAGTATCCATTTAATAAATTTTTTAAATAATGTATCCAAATAAATACATCCAAGTGGTAACCCTGGAAGGTATAGTAAAAGAAAAATAAGAGTAGAATTAATATACTCTCACATACATATTATATACATACATTTAAAATCTCTTCTTTCTAGCTTTAACAGCTGCAAACTCAGAAATCACAACTTCAAAATTTATATTTTGTGCTGCCTCATGTTCTATGGTTAATATGCCAAGATTTTTAAGCCTCGTTTGGGTCATTGTTGCCCGCAAGTAATTTTTAATTAATTTTAATTTGCTGAAACTCCTCTCACACGAAGCCACTGATACGCAAATAGTCATAAATAACTTTAGTGCGACCATAAGATTCGGAAGAGATTCTGTAAAATCCCATTCCACGATGAATTTCAAAAAGTCTAGGCACACCCAGTTAGAAACTGTAACATTGGTCGCTTTTAAATGCCTCCTCAACCTTGGTATCTCTGTGAGGAGTTCCGTTTCCGATACCTCATCATAAAAACTGGTAAATTTTGATACAGATAATTTCAACTCTTCACTGTTCGCCAAAAGCAAAGTCTTTGTCTGAACAACCTCGAACAATGAAGCAACATCTTGAACTGACTTCAGTCTTGTTCGGAGTTCAACACTGAATCGGTCAAGACATTCCAACATGTCCTTTTTAAGTTCAGCTCTCAGTGTCAGTCCAACATCTGGAGCCAACTCACCAGCCATTCGTTTTTTACGACGAATTCGTCTTTCCATTGGAATGTCATAGTTCTCTGATTTCGTCGCAGCAAGATCTATTGCCTGTTCTATAATGTCATTTCGTTTTTCTTCAATATAAAGACGAAGTGACTCTATTTTTGTAATTAATTGATCAATATTTAAGCCTTTGCTTTGCAATCCAATCTGAGAACAATTTATTTCCCTAAGAACATCATTCCAAAACAAAAGATAGCAAAGAAACGTAAAATCACACACTGCATGCATAAGGTTGTGTGCAGCGCCTCTAGTGTCTACATTTTCTTGTTGATCATTTAGCTTCTCAATTGCAGCCACAATCCCATCAAAATTTTCGGCTAATACTTTTACTGCAGCATAATGAGCACTCCAACGCGTTGTTGAGAGTCTTTTAACAGTTGTTTTGCTATGTTTAACAAGCACTTCCCAGCGGCTAGTCGAAGCAGAAAAAAATGTAAAAATGGCCTCCACTGTTCCGAAAAACGTTACACAAGCTACATTTTGTGCAAATGAGTGTTGGCCACATAAATTAATTGAATGATCTATGCAGCCCACAAAAATTGCTTTGTTATTTTTTGCTTTAATAATAGCTTGCACTCCTCCATGTATACCACTCATAACAGCTGCATTATCGTAACCTTGGGAACGACAATTCATAACCTCTAAACCGTCATTTTTAAGGTTTTTAAGAATTTCATCGCTTAAATCAGCGGCTTTTTTTCCATGTAAAGAAAAAAATCCAAGGAATACTTCTTTGACTTCCACTTTTCTACCATCAATTTTCACATAACGAATCACTTCAGACATTTGATCAATATGTGAAATGTCAGGTGTGCTATCAAACATAATTCCAAAATATTTAGCTGATTTAATTTCGTTGACAAGCTTAAACTTTACGTGGTTCGCTAAAACATTTATGAACTCATTTTGTATATCTGGTGACAAATATGATACTTTTGGTGATTTGCCATGCTCCAAATTCAAAATGTGTTCTTTTAACACTACATCATACTTTGACAATAGATTGACTAGTTCTAAAAAATTGCCTTTATTTGAAGAACTTTGTCCTTCATCATGTCCCCGAAATGCTAGTTGAGATAAAAACAAAGTTATATCCAATAATCTGGATAAAAGATGTTTCCACTTCTGTTTTTCATTATCTATTAATTGTAAGGCTGCGTCTCCTATCGTTTTATGACATTTCAACCTCATTTTCAAAGTTTTCCACTTTTCAAAATTCTCCAAATGTTCATTTGAAGTTTCATGGTCGGCTACTTTGGGATTTAGTTTCCACCACTTCTGAAATCCAGTCGTAAATGCTGAATTTATATTACAACTATTGGTGACAGCAAATATACGACAGCAGAAGCAGTACAGGCTATTATTTATAGGAGAATAAACCATCCATGACCGCAGAATTTTTTCTCCATTAGGCATCACTTTATAAAACCATTCTTTAGAAAGATGGCGAACATTACCTTTTGTGTCTAACCCGGGTCTAGATACAGTAGCAAACGGCCCTTCTCTATTTTGAAAATGTTCACTTCCTTTTTTTATGATTTCAATGCGAACATTATCAGAGACGGGTATATTCCAATGTGATACATCTCTTAAGTCCTGAAGTGATTCACTCAAACAAATACTGTCTTCTAAAGTAGAAGCATTAGCAGCATTATCACTATCATTTTCAGCATTTTTTTCTGATTCGTCTTCATGATGGGTTATCATTATTAATTCTGTGTTGTCGCTGTCACTTTCTGAAGATGAGCCAATATTCTCTGAAACATTGGTTGCATTAACGTGAGAATCAGTTTCCTTTGATGAGCTTTGGCTATCATCAGGTTTTGTAACATATTTATAGATGGATCCAGATATGCTCTGAACATCATCTATTTTAGCCTGTTTGGCTTTTCTCTGCTGGAACCCGCTTTTTCTTTTAGAAGTATGAACTCCTCGTGGCATATTTATTTGTTAGGATATTTGCTAGACGAAATCTAAAAAAATATTTTTAATTATAGTAGGTATCAGCAAACCTATAATTCTAAATATATTTGTAGGATACATATGTCTATTTCATAATAAGTACACTGTGTTAACGATTAAATACACTACCAGAATTAATTTATTTAAAATTCCTTGCAACAACTTATATTAAACAATAATTGATAAAATGGAATATACAAATCATATGCTTAGTATTATTAGGAACCATTTAAAAATATATAAATATAAAATCCATCTCTTAGAATTTTATATAAAGTATTGAAACCAAAATTAGAATCATGCTCAATAATTTACAAATTTAATTGTGATTCTTTTGAAAAATTTTACATCTGGAAAACCGGAAAATGTTTTAAAGACTGATTTAAGGAATATCGTCTTAAAATCTAAGAAGAAAAATAATCAAAATTTAAAGTCTATTTTTAAATTTAAAGTTAAACCAATTAGTTAATAACAATCATAACCACACCACTTTTAAACAAAATTTGAAGGCTTTACATTTATGTTACAAGGATTTTTTAAATAAATTTAGTTCAAATAAATTATTATATTAGTAAATAAAAACAACTTGGAGACCAAAATATTTTTATATTTTAATTTTTTTTTTTTAAATAAATAAAATACAAAATTTTTTGCTTTAGTTTTATTTTAATTTAACCCAATTAAATTCTCTAAAATGTAATGACATCATTCAATTTCACCAATAACATTTGAATTATATTAATAACAAATAATTATACTTCTGGCCTACTGGGATATTAAAAATTATCAAATAATTTTTGAAATAATTAACTGGCAGTCGGCCAACGTATAATTCATAAAAAATATATAAAGAAATGAAAAATGGCAAAAAAATTTCTAAACGAATTCCCCCCGTTCGTTGATAAATTCTCATAATTTTTTGGAAAATTCCTACAGCAAGTGGTATTAATAATAGCCCTCGGCCTACGGCTTCGTGCTATTATCAATATATGTATTTGCTTTCGAAATTTTTAAAAGATTATTTCGAATTATCACCGCCCTTGGATGATTACTACTGATAATTTTTTAAGATGTTTAATATATGATAGTTATGTAATCCAAAGAACGCTGAGTAAAATTTTAGTTTTGATATATGTACTATCAATTGCTTAATGCAAAGCAATTCTATAACAATTGCTTTTTAACGCAAAGGGTTATACTTTTTATTGCATTTTGGGTTGTTTTAAAAATCGCGAAACCGTTTTTCAATAAAATTAAAATAAATGAAAAGTTTGCAAAAATTGGCATCATAAAATTCTAATTTACAATTAAAATGAATTGAAAAAACTAAAGTCAGCTTCATCCTCAATAATAATAATATGCCCAAAAACCTAAACTTTGCATCCTGAAATTTCGTTTTTTCTACTAATATAAGCCGTGTTCGATTTGACTGAAACAACTGATACAACTGATAAATTGAATGCAATTGTTGTTGTTTTTAAGTTGTTTCAGTCAAATCGAACGTACATATTCTCTTCTACTAATATAGCCAAGAACGTAAACGAAATATATCTTGTAAAACCATCAAGACCTAGGAACACTAAAATGTAATCTAATTTTGCTTTAGTTTAGATGTTTAATTAATCCTTCTTAGTTTAAAAAGTAAACTGAAATTTTTAGCATGTCTTTGGATTTGTACTAACATAAAAAGACGTTCAACAAACTACCCCATATAAAGCATTAAAACAAATGATATTAAATAAGTAAATTGCATTGCTTTTGTTTTAGTTAACAAATGGTACTTACATTTAATTATTTCTTAGGATTTAAAAAAAACATTAGTTAAGTATAATAAAATGTAATAGTTTTAGTTTTTGTTTTGGTAATCACCTATAAGATTATATATATATAAAGATGTATACGGCACGATGAATTAAATACCAGCGTAAAGATATATGCTTTTATTAGCTTTATAATAGACTAAACTTAAAGCGATCCACATTTCGTCATATCAACCGTAAATGTCGAAGATACAGATCTTTGCACAAAAAGTTCCATGCAATACATACTACTTTGGTATGTAAATTCTGTTGTATTTGAAATTGTTTTTCCATTTTTATATTCATGTCAATTAAATTGTAATAAATAAAATTTAAATATTTTCAATACCAATAGGATCAGTTCCAAATTTTAAGTGAGTAATTCAAAATTTTAATTCTTAAGATTTAACCAAAATAGTATGTTTTGGTTTAGGAATGCTTTCTTTAACGGTTTGTTTTAAGTCTTAATGGAAATGTGATTTTTTGTTGTTTGTTTAGTTTCTGAAATTACTTATAAAGCCAAAAAAAAACAAATCTTTTACGCCAGGGTAAATATACATATATATATGCTATAAACTTAACAAACACTTCACTGATTTTAAACACTGATTTATACAAACGATTTTAACACTTTACAGTTAGTTAATAATTGTCACACTAAATAATTTAAATAATTGGCTTAATAATTTAACACTTAAATAATTAGACTTTTGATTAAGATATAAAAGATTTACTAATAAACTTCTAAAATCAATAGTTCTTTAACACGTACTGATCAATATTTAATCCTTTTTTTATCTGAGTTACTTTTAGTTTCATACGCAATTTCCTTTTTTTTTTGTTTACTACCTAGTTTTATCTTGTTTTTATTACCTGTCTAATTGTTTATTACATGAAACAAAGAAACAAAATTATATAAGCAAATGGTTAAAGGATGGACCGGAAAGTATTTGTGACATAAAATTGCAGAATACTTCTATTTATAAAACAATAGGAATAGATGATTTGTTTATATATTTGGTATTATCCTATTAAAATATAACATGGTATATACTTGGTATTAAACTAAACCTTTACATGATGTAAATTAATGTTCAAAATGTTACCATTTACAAACAGTAAAACGAATAACTCAGATCAAATAAAATTACAATTAGAAATTATTGTACGTTCGTTTTAATTAAATCCAGACAACAATCCAATGCTCCGGTTTTGTACAATGGGTACAATTCATCCTTATGTTCGTCATGTTGGACAGATGTCCAAGATCCGAAATCATATCCACACAATTGACTAAATAAAATTTAATCCCAAATTTTGTCCATTTAGTCCCATATCTTCTTCTCTGTATCACAATTAAAAAATGGATTTGATTAACATAAATTCAAATTTTTTTATTTTGTCAAAGTAATACGAAGCAATACAATTTTTTTATTGAAATACTGCAATGTTATTAAATATTTTTGTCTTATTAAGGAAAAAAAATTTATTTTGAGATTATTTACAAACACGGTGATTTGATTGTTGGTTTCCTTAGGTGTTTGCAATTAATTTGTTTGAAATGCAAAACATATTAGGTAGTAAAGTTAAACTGATATTTTAGAAATAATTTTGGAATAAAGACATTGTAACTCAAGGGTGACACCCTATCGACTCAGGGTGCCACATTATCGACGGAGACCACTTTTCCTATACATTATTCAGCATATATGTTTTCAGACCTGGTCGTTAAAGAATCATTCTTGTATTCTAAATAATGTACCGTAAAAGGAAACGGTCAATATGGTATCTATAGGAATATTCAAAGCTATTGAGTAATAGTGGTGATTGTATTCAATGCGCTAGCATGTTGATTCGATTAAAAAAAAAGAAATACAGACACATATTGTTAAAATTTTATTTCACGTAATAACTCAAGAATTTTAAAAAGTAGAATAGATCCTTTTTGAACCAATAGGACACATTTATAAGCTATCACAATTTATAAATTAAAATTATATGGATAACCTGGTTGAAATGGTTTCGAAGTGATTTATCGTTGAAAACATATGATGGTTTGTTTAAGTTTTTTACGTTCGGGTGTCATCCCAAAACGGCTTCGAAGAGATTTATCGTTGAAAACATGTGATGGTTTGTTTAAGTTTTTTACGTTCGGGTGTCACCCCAAAACGATTTCGAAGTGATTTATCGTTGAAAACATTGTGATGGTTTGTTTAAGTTTTTTACATTCGGGTGTCACCCCAAAACGGTTTCGAAGTGATTTATCGTTGAAAACATTGTGATGTTTTGTTTAAGTTTTTTACGTTCGGGTGTCACCCCACAACGGGTTCGAAGTGATTTATCGTTGAAAACATTGTGATGGTTTGTTTAAGTTTTTTACGTTCGGGTGTCACCCCAGAACGGCTTCGAAGTGATTTATCGTTGAAAACATTGTGATGGTTTGTTTAAGTTTTTTACGTTCGGGTGTCACCCCACAACGGTTTCGAAGTGATTTATCGTTGAAAACATTGTGATGGTTTGTTTAAGTTTTTTACGTTCGGGTGTCACCCCAGAACGGGTTCGAAGTGATTTATCGTTGAAAACATTGTGATGGTTTGTTTAAGTTTTTTACGTTCGGGTGTCACCCCACAACGGGTTCGAAGTGATTTATCGTTGAAAACATTGTGATGGTTTGTTTAAGTTTTTTACGTTCGGGTGTCACCCCAGAACGGCTTCGAAGTGATTTATCGTTGAAAACATTGTGATGGTTTGTTTACGTTCGGGTGTCACCCCAAAACGGTTTCGAAGTGATTTATCGTTGAAAACATTGTGATGGTTTGTTTAAGTTTTTTACGTTCGGGTGTCACCCCAAAACGGGTGACACCCGGGGCGGACCGCCCCCCCGCCCCCCCCCCTAGCTACGCCTCTGATAGTAACATCAAAACATCATAGAAAAACATTTTCGTTAAATTTGCATGCAACATTTTCTGTGCGTGTAAGTCAATACTTTTTAATAAATGTGTAAACTAAAAATTTTCAGTAGGTTATCGAGTGAACCTTTTCTACAATCTACATAATAAAACTATATTTATAATACAATAATAAATCATTTATTGATATTTATCGTAACGTTGAAACAATTCGTTAAATTAATGCCTGGAATTGAATTTATATCAAATACATTACTTTGGTTATTCGATATTGAATTTATACCGAATGTATTATTCTGGACACTACTGTTTTCACCAGTTGTATCTATTAAAATTGAATCAGTAATTTTTTTAACTTTGTCGTTTTTGTTCCGTATCGAATCATCGATGTACTCTTCGGCAACTGATGTGGACTTCTATCCACCATGTCTTTTTAGGGTTGTTATATCCCCACCAGCATCAACTAATATTGTTGCGGCAGATCTGCGAAATGTGTGTCCAGAATATTGTTCTGGATCGGATAGTTACAAAAAAAAAGCAATTTCTTTGCCCATTTTGTTAAACTTATTGATCCCGATTCTTTGTATAGTGCATTTACCGTTTTGGTAGTTTAAAAATAGTACTTCACTGTTACTATGCGACTTAGATGGCCGTTTAATTAAGTAATTTTTACAAATGTTGTAAAACCCTCCAGTGACTGTAAATTTTCTAGTAATTTTTGTTTTGGTTTCTGGTACATTTATCAGAAAAGCTGACCCAAGATCTTGTAAATCACAAGTTTTCATTGTGTACATTTCATTACACCGACAAGCACCCATTACTCCCAATATTAAAGTTACCTAAACAATAAATAAATCGTTGTTTGTATGTAGTTTTTACAAAATATATATAGATAGTGTTTACCATTGTTGCCAGCTATCTATCATCAGGTACGTTAATAAGGAAAACATTTATATTTTCTAAGACGAATCTGCTTTTTTTGCACTTTTCCATTCTAAAAAAAATTTGTATATCGTTGTGTATACTGTTCTGGATTTTTCCGGCAATAAATTTAAAGAACTAATTTCTGCCGCTTTTTTAATTTCTGGTGGTGTTAAATTAATAATATTGTAACTTCGAGAATTCATTTTCGATACTTTTTTAACAATGTTTTAATTTAAATTTGAATTGACAAATGAATATATACGCTCGTACAATGTTGTTTCGTATAAATTTAAAACAAATGAATATAAACATTTTATTGCGGTGCATGCACAATGATAAAACTTTTACTCATGAAATTTAAGTTTGTATGGAAATAATTTTGAGAAAAAAAATTTATTTTTGAAATACTTTTAAATCATCTTAATTTTTGTCTTATAAATTTCATTGCATTTCAAACATAACATTTTAAAGCATTGTTCTACTATTAAAAATTAATAACAAAAAAATGCCCAATTCTCTTGATTCAAAGTTTTTTCATTGTGAATGCACGGTTAAACTTTATTATACGTTATGTATAACTGTTTTTCCCTATACAATTAAAGAAAAATTATATGTATGTCATTGAATGAATTTTATTGATTTTGTTAGGAAGAAAACTTAACGAACTATGGTATATTAACGATCGGTATATTCTACAACAAGTGAGAGAATGTCTAACATTACAATGGAAGACATACATATGGAAAACATATATTCTATAGCAGTCGTGGATAAATATTTTTCCGTTTTGTAATATTTTGTGATATTAATTATTTTTTTTCACTTTAAATATTTTTTTTGATTCTAATAAATAAAATACGAAGAAGCTGAAATCTCAAGGTTCTGAGATATCAAGACTTCGGTCTGGGTTTTGATATAATTTTCGGCAAAAACGGGCAGCGTCTTAGGCAGCGATGTATATAAAACATAAAACTTTAAAAAAGTACCATTATTTGTTTATCTCTGTTTAGAAATTTTTTACATAACTAACACGAAACATCAATACGTTGTCGAAAAATTATAACAGATCATAAATTAACTTAATTTAATGAAAAAATGATACACTTAGCAAACTATGTACTCAAAAACCTCACCATTTAGCGTTTAAAAGTATTCCAAAAATTATAATATAATCAAAAATTTATGCTTTATTTTTCAAAATTCTAAACTTATTCTACAAATTGTTACAAAGTCAGCGATTGAAACTTTTTTCAAAATTCTATAAATAGTGGAGTCATATTAGTAAAAAAAAAGTCGGACAAGTGCGAATAAAATTCGCTCACCAAGGGTTCCGTGAATGTAAAAGAACACATTATCAAAAATAAATGACATAAAGTTATGTTGTAAAGTCTTTATATCGCCAGACTATGGACGCATAACAGAATAAATGTTTAATCGTAAACGTCAATAGTAAATGTCAATCACGTCTACATTGATCAAAAATGTTGCTTGAGGTTAAATCTTATCCATAGCTGTTTATGTTAGCTAAAGTATTTTAATAGTCTAAATTGGGAATATTTGTTCTATAAATCAGCGTCGAAATATAGGGTGGTATACATACACTTAAAATAGCACTTTTTTCATCAATAGCTAAAAAACTATGCATCGCAGAATTCTAAAAAATATTGCAATGTTTCTTAAATTAAGTGCTCTTTCAATTGACACCCTACTCGCTTGGGTCAAAAAAGTTTTTTTTTACCCTCCTTACACCCATACCCTAAACACACAGAAATATAATTATTTGTGAGTTCGCTATAATTTTCGTTCAAAATATAGCAAACTTCCTGTCTCTATGAATTTTTTCAATTTTTTCTGTCAATCAGTGTTGAAACGTAGGGGGGGGGGGAACGGTCTGGAATTTGCACATTTTTTAGAATAACTCCGAAACTGTGTACCACAAAATTCTAAAAACAACTGCAATGTTTTTAAAATTTGGTGCTCTTTCAAATGACACCAAACTCGCTTGGGTCAAAAACATTTTTTTTTACCCCCTTACACCCATCCCCTAAACACACAGAAATATAATTATTTGAGAGTTCGCTATAATTTTCTTTCAAAATATAGCAAATTTCCTGTCTCCATGAATTTTTTCAATTTTCCTGTCAATCAGTGTCGAAACGTAGGGGGGGGGGGGGGGAACGGTCTGGAATGTGCACATTTTTTAGAATAACTCCGAAGCTGTGTACCACAAAATTCTAAAAAAAATTGCAATGTTTTGGATTCGGTCCTCTTTCAAATGATACCCCACTCGCTTGGGTCAAAAAAAGTTTTTTTACCCCCCTTACACCCATCCCCTAAACACACAGAAATATAATTATTTGAGAGTCCGCTATAATTTTCGTTCAAAATATAGCAAACTTCCTGTCTCTATGAATTTTTTCAATTTTTTCTGTCAATCAGTGTCGAAACGTAGGGGGGGGGACGGTCTGGAATGTGCACATTTTTTAGAATAACTCCGAAGCTGTGTACCGGAAATTTCTAAAAAAAATTGCAATGTTTTGGATTCGGTCCTCTTTCAAATGATACCCCACTCGCTTGGGTCAAAAAAAATTTTTTTTACCCCGCTTACACCCATCCCCTAAACATACAGAAATATAATTATTTGAGAGTCCGCTATAACTTTCGTTCAAAATATAGCAAACTTCCTGTCTCTATGAATTTTTTCAATTTTTTCTGTCAATCAGTGTCGAAACGTAGGGGGGGGGGACGGTCTAGAATTTTTTTTTTTTTTTTTTTTTTTTTAATAAGAAGTGTTGTGTAGTAGGAATTACAAAATGTGTCACAACAACACATAGATACCTTTTAAGACGTAGGTCCCACAACAACATGCGTCTTGAGGTATAGGTGGACGCTTTTTTTAAATCTTTGTGGATTGAAAGCACTCGAGACTATTGATTCGGGCAAAGCATCCCATGTGTACGATGTACGCACAAAGAAATCTCTTTGCATTCTATTACTATGACAGTGAGTAATCTCGACAGTTCGAGCGCCCGCACACACCGATTGACGAGTAAAACGGGGAAAAACATATGTCTGAGGCATTATGGACCTGATTTCATCCGAGCACTGCTGGTGACGATTTTTATAAAAAACAACGAGATCAGCAACAGTGCGACGATGTTGCAGGGAATCAAGACCTAATGTTAAATCTCGATCACCAACAATTCGTATAGCTCGCTTCTGAACAGAGTTCAAAAGAGCCAGGATAGTAACAGATGCAGCGCCCCAAACTTGACAACAATACTCCATACAGGGACGAATATAGGACTTATAAATGTGGAGTAATTGATGCGGAGTAAAATATTTTTTACATCTATTGAGGAGGCCGAGTTTTCTTGACGCGCTCTTTGCCATGGCCATTATATGATCGTTCCAGAGTAAGTCATTGGATATTGTGACTCCCAATAAACGAATGCTTTCACATTCGCGTATTTGGTCGTCACACATATTAATTGAAATATCGTTGGGAAACTCGGTCTTTGATCTGGAAACAATCAATAGCTGTGTTTTGGTGGAATTAAAATTGACCAAATTTTTGTCACCCCAATCGGCGACTTTTTTTAGGTCCTCGTTTACATTTATGGCAGTGTCTCTCCGGACGGGATTTATTCGTTCACGCATTTTACCCTTTGAAGATAGGGGGACGAATGACTTGTGCAGTGTACTATCATCTGCAAAACTATTTATTGGGTTACTGGTGATTTGCAACAGTTCGTTGATATAAATTAAAAATAAAGTGGGAGATAAAACTGAGCCTTGGGGTACACCAGCGTTAATTAATTTGGACTCAGAAGAAAAGCCATCTATAGATACCGAAATGTATCGGTTAGACAGAAAATTTTGAATCAACTTCACGACTGCGGGATGAAAACCGTACGCAACGAGCTTGTTGATCAAGTGACTCCTGAAGACTGGATTTGGGGTATTTCTTTAGGAGTTTCTAAAACTGTTGAATTTCAGTAATGATTGAATCACCATCAATGATAGGAGGGATAGAAGATTTAGTACCACAATTTAAAGAATTAATGGCACTGTAAAAACTTTTGTCAGAAATTGACATACTCGAAAGTTTTGCCGCTTTCGCTCTGTCAATCTCTGCTTTTTCGTTTTCGATTATCTGGTTTGATATTTTATTAGCCTTTAAATATTGGGATCGATTAACAGAGTTCTTTTTGTGAATCCAAATATTAAATAATCTACGTTTGTTTCTAAGAGCCAATTTGGCTGCTTTCGAAAACAAATATTTTTGTTGGGCTTTCATTATTGAAAAGGGAACGAATTTGTTAATACCGAATTGAATGGTTTCAGTAAAGTTTTGAGCAGAAACATTTACATCGTCAGTATAAAAACAATGACGATCAAAAGGGAAACCTTGAAAAAAACTTCGGAGACCATTGGTGTCCATTTTTGAAAAGTGAAATATTTTACGGGATTTGGGAACTCTAGTTTGTAGCAAATCAGTTTTGATAACTAATGTGATTAGATAATGGTCAGTTTCTAATACTACCCTTATCGACATTGACACTCGTAATATCTGGCATAGATGTGAGATAAAGGTCTAAGAGAAAACTTTTATCACCGCCATTACGAGGAGTGAAAGTTGGGCTTTTTACAATCTGCGTCAGGTCGTGCGATGCAGCAAATATTTCTGCCTGCCTTCCATTGTTGTCGTCGGTCATTTTGGAAAATTCCAACCACGATTTGTTGTGGACGTTGAAGTCACCGGTAACGATAACCTCACAACTTTGAAATTGTGCTCTAATTTCGTCGACAACATTAGTCAAGTCATTAAAAAAATTGGGATTATGTTTGTTTGGGGACCGGTATAGAGCTATTGTGAAAAAAGAAATTTCAGGTAGACAAACCTTTAATACTACTGTACTGTAGCCATCACCATGTACTTCATAATTTGGAAAGCGTTTATATGCAACACTCTCATGGATGTATGCACATACACCTTGATGGAGTTTAAAAGCTGATTCAAGCCTATATTTGGGATTTAGTATTACGTCATAGAGATAGTTTTCAGAAACTTGTGTTTCTGTAAGAAAAAGAATATGCGGTTGGTCGTGCTCGAGATGATGTTGCACGGCGTCCCGGTTGGCATTCAATCCACAAATATTTTGGATGTGTATTTTAAAAAGTTTTTTATCAAATGTGATAGTCATTTGATCTAAATATAATTTTTTTTAAAAATGGGTAACTAAACAATAAATCCTATCATATAATTAAATATGACATAGGCCAATATTTCATGATAGGATGTAAGAAATAATAAACAGGTGAAAACAAAGTTTTTAAAAAATTTGAAAGGTTACTAAAATATTTATCCATATTGTTCCCACGAGTTTAGACGCAATAAAGGTCACCAACAGGCCTTCGTCTATACCTGTTAGAAGTCTATATACAACTGGGGGCGACAGGTGCCCAGAGGATGGTACTTTTGTGGTTTGACCCTGCAAGAGTCCTCTCTAGTGTGTACCCACCAGGGGGTGCTAATAAGGGAGCACCTTCCCGCGACCCGGGCGGCTAAGCCAAGGTCCCCGTTCCCGCTAGACATGACAACAGGTTTACGGTTTGCAATAGCAGGCTAGAGCCCCCTATAGCTCAGGTACCTCGGGTTCGCCAAATCCCGTATCACGGTCTAATCAGACCAGTGATCCCTGAGGGGATTGCAAATTTTTTAGAATAACTCCAAAACGGTGTACCGGAAATTTCTAAAAAAAATTGCAATGTTTTGGAAATTTGATACTCTTTCAAATGATACCCCACTCGCTTGGGTCAAAAAAAATTTTGGGTCAAATTTTTTTTTACCCCCCTTACACCCATCTCCTTAACACACAGAAATATAATTATTTGAGACTTCGCTATAATATTCGTTCAAAATAAAGCAAACTTCCTGTCTCTATGAATTTTTTCAATTTTTTCTGTCAATCAATGTCGAAACGTAGAGGGGGGAACGGTCTGGAATTTGCAAATTTTTTAGAGTAACTCCAAAACGGTGTACCGGAAATTTCTAAAAAAAAATGTATTGTTTTGGAAATTGAATGTTCTTTCAAATGATACCCCACTCGCTTGGGTCAAAAAAAATTTTTTTTTACCCCCCTTACACCCATCCCCTAAACACACAGAAATATAATTATTTGAGAGTTCGCTATAATTTTCGTTCAAAATATAGCAAACTTCCTGTCTCTATGAATTTTTTCAATTTTTTCTGTCAATCAGTGTCGAAACGTAGGGGGGGGGGGGGGGGGAACGGTCTGGAATGTGCACATTTTTTAGAATAACTCCGAAACTGTGTACCACAAAATTCTAAAAAAAAATTGCAATGTTTTGGAAATTCGGTCTTCTTTCAAATGATACCCCACTCGCTTGGGTCAAACATATTTTTTTTACCCCCCTTACACTCATCCCCTAAACACACAGAAATATAATTATTTGAGAGCCCGCTATAATTTTCGTTCAAAATATAGCAAACTTCTCGTCTCTATGAATTTTTTCAATTTTTTCTGTCAATCAGTGTCGAAACGTAGAGGGGGCGGGGGAACGGTCTGGAATGTGCACATTTTTTAGAATAACTCCAAAACGGTGTACCGGAAATTTCTAAAAAAAACTGCAATGTTTTGGAAATTTGGTGCTCTTTCAAATGATACCCCACTCGCTTGGGTCAAAAAAAAATTTTTTTACCCCGCTTACACCCATCCCCTAAACACACAGAAATATAATTATTTGAGTGGACATTTTTAAAATGAAGCGGGACGCGGGACAAATTGTTAAAAATCGAGACTGTCCGCCAAAATCGGGACTGTCCCGCCAAAAGGTCGACGTCTGGTCACCCTTTTAAATCTCTTCTTTCTAGCTTTAACAGCTGCAAACCTAGAAACCACATCTTCAAAATTTATATTTTGTGTTGCATCATGTTCTATTGTTAATATGCCAAGATTGTTAAGCCTCGTTTGGGTCATTGTTGCCAGCATGCAATTTTTAATTAATTTTAATTTACTGAAACTCCTCTCACTCGAAGCCACTGATACGCAAATAGTCATAAATAACTTTAGTGCGACTATAAGACTTGAAAGAGATTCTATAAAATCCCATTCCACGATGAATTTCAAAAAGTCTAGGCACACCTGTTTGATCTGGGATGATAGTTGAAACACCAAATGATTTCCCAGTATGTAGTGGACTGTATGTTTATAATTTCTTGATCACGGTTTTGTTGTTGACAATCATTTAATTCACTATATTTGTAATTAATTTCTCAAATATTAACTAACAAGTTTTTATTAATTTTTGTTTCTTTAATAAATTTGAACAACAATGTACAAAAAATGAATTAATTAATTATCTTATATATTGAAATAATTTGATACAGCTTCTAATATGTTTAAAACAGTAATGACCAATTACAATAATTCCAAGATGAAGGCAATGTAAAATTGTTAAAAAAAGACAAACTGTTTACTAATATTGTAGGTACATAGCTACACGAAAAATATTTATACAATCATTATAGTTCATTCATCTTGCAATATTAATTAAAAGTTATAAATATAAATCAATCATGATTCGATATTAGTACTAAATGGATTGTGTCTTCACTCAAATTATTCTTAATTAATAATTAGTCTTAAGATAACAAAAACCTAGCTGTTATAAACATTAACAAAAAATAGAATTGGATTGAGTCTTAACTTATTCTTAATTAGATATAAAACGATGAAATTGATAGAACAACACCCAGTTAGAAACTGTTACATTGGCCGCTTTTAAATGCCTTCTCAACCTTGGCGTCTATATGACGAGTTCTGTTTCTGATACCTTATCATAAAAACCGGTAAATTTTGATTCAGATAACTCCAACTCTTCACTGTTCGCCAAAACCCCAGTGTTTGTCGGCATAGCCTCGAACAATGAAGCTACATCTTGGACTGACTTTAATCTTGTTCGGAGTTCAACATTGAATCGTCGTAGTACTCCGATTTTTTCACAGCAAAACCTATTGCCTCTTCTACAATATGACTAAGTTTTTTTTCAATATAAAGACGAAGTGACTGTATTTTTATAACTAATTGATCAATATTCAAGCTTGTGCTTTGCAATACAATCCAAGCACATTTTATTCGCCTTAAAACATCATTCCAAAACAGAAGATAGCAAAGAAATGTAAAATCATACACAATCACCACGCATAAGGTTCTGTGCAGCGCCTCTAGTGTCTACATTTTCTTGTTGATCACTTAATATCTCAATTGCAGCCACAATCCCATTAAAATTTTCATTCAATACTTTAACTGAAGCATAATGAGCATTCCAACGCGTTGTTGAGAGTCTTTTAAAAGTTGCTTTGCTGTGTTTAACAAGCACTTTCCAGCAGCTAGTCGAAGCAGAAAAAATGTAAAAATTCCAATATTCCGAAAAATGTTACAAAAGCTACATTTTGTGCAAATAAGTGTTGGTCACATAAATTAATTAAATGATCTATACACCAACAAATATTGCTTTGTTGTTTTTTGCTTTAATAATAGCTTGCACTCCTTCATTTATACCGCTAATAACAGCTGTATTATCATAGCCTTAGGAACGACAATTCATAACATCTAAACCGTCATTTTCAAGATTTTTAAGAATTTCATCGCTTAAAGCGGCGGCTTTTTTTCCATGTAAAGGAAAAAGTCCATGGAATACATCTTTGATTTCCACTTTTCTATCAACAATTTTCGCATAACGAATCACTTCTGACATTTGATCAATATGTGAAATGTCAGTTGTGCTATCAAACATAATTCCAAAATTTTTATATTTTTTTTAATATTTAATTCAAGATGTGTTCTTTTAATACTACGTCATACTTTGACAGTAGTTTGATTAGTTCTAAGAAATAGCCTTTATTTAAAGGCTTTTTCCTTCATCATATCCACGAAATGCTAGGTTTTCTTTAGATAAAAACCAAGTTATATGCAATAATCTGGATAAAAGAAGTTTCCACTTCTGTTTTTCATTATCTATTAATAGCAAGACTGCGTCTTCTATCGTTTTATGAACCTCGTTTTCAAAGTTTTTCGCTTTGTAAAATTGGGTTATTCTAAAAATTGCGAAACCGTTTTTCAATAAAATTAAAATTTATAAACGTAAAGTTCGTGAAAATTGGCATTATGTAATTTTAACTTACAATTAAAACGAATTGAAAAAAACTAAAGTCAGTCTTCATCCTCAATAATGATAATATGCCCAAAAACATAAAATTCGTTTAGAAATTTCGTTTTTTCTACTAATATACTCTTCTTATAATATAGTCAAGAACGTAAACGAAATATATCTTATAAAACCTTCTATGTAAAATGTTCAAAATGTTACCATTTACAATCAGTAAGACGAATATCGCAGAAAAAAAACAATGACAATTCGAAAATATGGAGGGGCTGAAATCTCACAGCTCTGAGATATCAAGACTTCGGTCTGGGTTAAAGATTTTGATATAGTTTTCGGTAAAAAACTTTTATGAGGACATGGTTTTTAGTTTTGGGCAGCGATGTATATCAAACATAACTCTTTGTTAAAGTACAAACATTTTTTTAACTCGGTTTAAAAATTTACTACACAACTAACACGAAACATCAATACGTTGCCAGAAAATTATAATCAAAATTCTAAAAATATTGTAAAAATTAAATAAAGTCAAACTTTTTCAAAATTCCAAAAATATTCCAAAAATTAGAATAAAATCAAATATTTAAATTTTTTCTAAATTCCAACATTTCAAAAATTCTTAAAAATTCAAACGTTTTCCAAAATTCTAAAAATATTGCAAAAATTATTACAAAATCAAAAATTGAAAAATTTTTCAAAATTCCAAAAATTATAATAATATCAAAAATTTAAAATTTTTCAAAATTCTAAAAATATTTCAAAAATTCTTACAAAATCAAAAATTAAAACTTTTACCGATATTCTAAAAATATTGCAAAAATTATTACAAAATCAAAAACCGAAGTGATACAAACTTTTTCAAAATTCCAAAAATATTTCAAAAACTATAACAAATTCAAAAACTTCCATGTCTAATTTCATTTTAGATTACATTTACGTCATAAAAACAGCTACATTTTTTTTCCAAAAAATTGGCTAAAAAATAAATGAAATCATTTTTTGACACACTTGACATTATTTTTTGACAAACTTATAATGCCATAATTCTCTATAATAATAATAAAATATCATGTCATACAAACTATTAATTTTATTGTTTTCTAAAAAAAATGGGTAAAAAATAAATAAAAACCTTTCTTTTGACACACTTGACAACATTTTTTGACAAACTTATAATCCATAATTCTCAATAATAATAATAAAATTTCATTTCAAAGAAACAATTTTATTTTTTTCCAAAAAAAGGGTAAAAAACTAAATAAAAATCTTTTGACACACTTGACAACATTTTTTTGACAACCTCATAATGCCATAATTCTTAATAATAATAATAAAACTTCATTTCAAACAAACAATTAATTTTATTTTTTTTTTTCCAAAAAATTAGGTAAAAAAATAAATAAAAATCTTTCTTTTGACACACTTGACAACATTTTTTTGACAAACTTATAATCCATAATTCTCAACAATAATAATAAAATTTCATTTCAAAAAAACAATTTTATTTTTTTCAAAAAAAAAAGGGTAAAAAACTAAATAAAAATCTTTTGACACACTTGACAACATTTTTTTGACAACCTCATAATGCCATAATTCTCAATAATAATAATAAAACTTCATTTCAAACAAACAATTAATTTTATTTTTTTTTCCAAAAAATTAGGTAAAAAAATAAATAAAAATCTTTCTTTTGACACACTTGACAACATTTTTTTGACAAACTTATAATGCAATAATCTAGTTTTTGATCTTACATACCAATCCCGACCATCAAGATTTCTCCAAATTGAATGTTCCTACTCGTAATCACTTAAAATGAACGTTTTTTAAGCCAAAAATATGAAAATTTGCTATTTTTGACACACATAATGATTTTTTTGACACACTTCCGGTACAGTTATCGAACACAGCGTCCTTTCGGACCTGTCCCTTGTGAATACCTATTTTTAGAAAAAAAAATTTTTGAAATCCCTCCAGCGGTTTTCCCTGCAGCGTAGGTAATGACGGCCGGTAATTATTTGACGTACGTTTTACTCCAGTGCTGCGATTATGGCAAACTGTGAGCTTAAAACTTCGAAATTATTTCGTCAATTAAAATAGTTTAAAAAATTATTTCGTCAGTAAAATTTTATGCGAAAGGAACCGTTTGTTATTCGATATTTAAACTGGAAAATTTTGAATTTTTAATTGTATGCAGCAACCAATACTAAAAAATTATGCGTATTCATACACAACTTGACGTCACAATTTGTGAGTTTTTTCACAATTAAAAAACTCCATAATCGCAGCACAGACAACGGACAAAAATCCAATGATGCCCAGGTTTTGTACAATGTGTACAATCCATCCTTTTAAATTCGTCATATTGGACAGATGTCTAAGATCCGGAATCATATTCATCATATAATTGACTAAATGGAAATTAATCCCAGATTTTGTCCAATTAGTTCCATATCTTCTTATGTATCACAATTAAAAAATGGATTTGTTTAACATAAATTCAATTTTTTTTATTTTGCCAAAGCAATACACTTATGTATTTGACAAATGATTTCTTTATTGCAATATTGCAATGTTATTAAATATTTTTGTCTTATTAAATTTTATCATTATTATTATAAAACTGAAAACAAACAGGATGAGTATGTATCTATACCTGTAAAAATTTGCAAAACTATAGTAATTGCATAACTACCATTTTATTCCACAGTAATTATTTTTGTGTCCATTAGAAAACGATCCATTCCAATTTACGAGTTTCAAGATAAAGGAAAAAAAAAATTAATTTGAGATTATTTACAAACATGGTGATTTGATTGTTTATTAGTTTCCTTACGTGTTTGCAATTAATTTGTTTGAAATGTAAAACATATTAGGTAGTAAGTTTAAGCTGATATTTTAGAAATAATTTTGGAATAGCGACATAATTTTGGAATAGAACAGAACTCAAGGGTGCCACCCTATCGACACAGGGTGCCACATTATCGACGGAGACCACCTTTCCTATACATTATTTAGCATATGTGTTTTCAGACCTGGTCGTTAAAGAATCATTCTTGCATACTAAATAATGTACCGTAAAAGAAAACGGTTAATATGGTATCTATAGGAATGTTCAAAGCTATTGAGTAATTGTGGTGATGGTATTCAATGCTCAACATGTTGATTCGATTAAAAAAAAAAGAAATACACACATATTGTTGAAATTTTATTTTACGTAATAACTTAAAAATGTTAAAAAGTAGAATAGATGCTTTTTGAACCAATAGGACACATTTATAGGACACATTATGAGTTATCACAATTTATAAATCAAAATTAAATGGATAACCTGGCTTAAATGGTTTCTAAGTGATTGATCTAAACGATTGAAACGTTGAAAACCATTGTGATGGTTTGTTTAAGTTTTTTTACTGTCGGGTGTCACACCAAAACGGGTGACACCAGGGGCGAACCGCCCCCGCCCCCCTAGCTACGCCTCTGTACCTAACCCCCTCGATGGATTCGAAATTTAATCACAAACATTTTCCATTTCTTTTTTATGATCATTAGAGCCCGAAATATTTCCAAAATAGTGAAGCGACCTACTCAAAAAACACCAAAAAACCAGTTTTTGCCATTTTTGAGGCCCTTTCGGACCTCCAAATTTGCTAAATAATTACATCCCCACTAACTTTTATGTCCCTAACATAAAACGAAAAAAAATTCAACTTTGCTTTTACATCTATATAAAATGCTAATATCCACGGACTCCACTAAAATATTTGAAAAATTATAACAAAATCAAAAATACAAACTCTTTTCAAAATTTTAAATATATTCTGGGGCCCTATTCCCAAACACATGAATGTCATCACAATATTGTAAAAGTACGAATCTAGATTTTTGGTACTAGATTCGTACTTTTGACAACTAACTTTTTTATGCAAAATAAAATAAAAATATATTAAATGAATAAATATGTTTTAATGATATTTATATAAAAATATGATTATTTAATATTATTAAGGACTTAATTTTGCGTTATAAATTAATTTTTACGCCAATCGATGAAATTTGTATAAAAAAGTCAACACACAAAACATAAAGCAAATTTTGACAGTAACTATAATGTTCTTGTCAGATTCACAATATTGTGTTGAATTTTCACCAAATTTGTGTTACATAATATGAAATTCACAATATTGTGTGAATTTACAATATTGTGATGACATTCATGTGTTTGGGAATATTGCCCCAGGTGATATGCGAAATAGGAATATGCACTATCCATTTTATGAAGCGAATCCAAATCAGCAAAGTTTGCATTTAATAACACGATAAATTGTACCATTAATACAACACCAGCAATGGCGTTATATGGTCGTAATCAAACGCGTTATAATGATATTTTTCGACAGTTCATCGAAAATTTAAATAATGAACATAAACATGAACATTTCATCTAGATGAAATCAGAGAACAAATTGTCAGCGATACTACTAAAGCTTAATTGAAAAACTAAGAGCAATTTGATGGAAAACGTAAAGCTTCATATGATTATAAAGTGGGAGATATAGTCTCAATCCGTAATAACGTAACTGAAGCTGGAATAAACCAGAAATTACTTCCCAAGTTCCGTGGCCCATACGTTGTCATTGCAATTTTGCCAGGAGACCGTTATACTGTCGAAGATGTTCCGGGACAAAAATTGTCAAATAAACCTTTTCATGGTGTATGCGCGCCCTTCAACATGAAGCAGAATTGTAAACCTTAAAATATGAAGAGGCTGAAATCTCAAGACTTCGGTCTGGGTTAAGGATTTTGATAAAGTTTTCGGCAAAAAACTTTTATGAGTACATGGTTTTTAGTTTTGGGCAGTGATGTATATCAAACATAACTTTTTGTTAAAGAACATGTATTTTTTATCTCTATTTAGATATGTATTACAAAACTAACACGAAACATCAATACGTTGTCGGAAAATTATAACAGATCGTAAAGTAACATAATTTAGTTAAAAGATTATACCAATCAGCAAACTACTCAAAAACCTCTCTATTTAGCGTTTCGAGGAAATATTTCATAATCACAAATTCATATTTCTTTCGAAATTCCAATAATTCACTTTTACATTAAATTCAAACTTTTTTCAAACAAAATTCTAAAAATATTTCAAAAATTATTACAAAATCAAAGATTGAAACTTTTTTTAAAAATTCTAAAAATATTGCCAAAATTATAACAAAATCAAAAAGTGAAACTTTTTCCAAAATTATAATAAAATGAAAAATTTCAAATTTTTCAAAATTTCAAAAATATTTCAAAAATTCTTACAAAATCAAAAACTGAATCTTTTTTCATAATTCTAAAAATTTTTATAAAATTCAAAAATGCTAATTTTTTTCTCAAAATTCTAAAAATATTCCAAAAATTAGCAAAAAATCAATAATTGAAACTTTTTCTAAATTCAAATAATATTCCAAAAATTCTTAAAAATTCAAAAATTCAAACTTTTACAAAAATTCAAAAATATTGCAAATATTATAACAATTTTAAATATTATAACTTTTTCCAAAATTGTAATAAATTCAAAAATTTAAAATTTTTCAAAACTCTAAGAATATTCCAAAAATTACAATAAAATCAAATATTTAAACTTATTCTAAATTCTAATTGTATTCCAAAAATTCTTAAAAATTCTTAAAAATTCAAACGTTTTCCAAAATACTAAAATTTTTGCAAAAATTATA
This sequence comes from Diogma glabrata, assembly GCA_963693315.1. Taxonomy (NCBI): domain Eukaryota; kingdom Metazoa; phylum Arthropoda; class Insecta; order Diptera; family Cylindrotomidae; genus Diogma; species Diogma glabrata. Next base: position 227,636,388 of record OY856188.1, on the reverse strand, counting down.
ACAATATCAAAAATTGAAACTTTTTCCAAAATTATAAAAATTATAATAAAATTAAAAATTTAAAAATTTTTCAAAATTTTAGAAACATTCCAAAAATTCTTACAAAATCAAAAATTGAAACTTTTTCAAAATTCCAAAAATATTTCAAAACTATAACAAATTCAAAAATTTCCATGTTCAATTATATTTACGTAAACAAACATTTTTTTTCCAAAAAATTATCTAAAAAAATAAATGAAAACATTTTTTTGACACACTTGACAATATTTTTTGACAAACTTATAATGCAATAAAATTCTTAATAATACTAATTTCATGTTCATTATACATTTCATTTCATACAAATAACTAATTTTTTTTTTCTAAAAAAATAAATAAAAATCGTTCTTTTGACAGACACACTTGACAACATTTGTTTTACTAACTTAAATTCTAAAGAATAATAATAAAATTTCATGTCCTACAAATAATTATGTTTATTTTTCCAATTAGTTAAAAATGTTATACAAATAATTAATTTTATTTTTTCCAAAAAATTGGGTAAAAAATAAATCAAAATCTTTCTTTTGACACACTTGACAACATTTTTTTGACAAACTTATAATGCCATAATTCTCAAAATTAATAATAAACTTTCATGTCCTACATATAATTAGTTTTATTTTTTTCCAAAAATTTGGGTAATAAAATAAATAAAAATCTTTCTTTTGACACACTTGACAACAATTTTTTAATAAGCTTATAATGCAATAATCTAGTTTTTGATCTCACATACCAATCCCGACCATCCAAATTTCTCCCTATTCTTTTTTCCTACTCATTATCACATAAAATGAACGTTTTTTAAGCTAGTTTTGACACACTTGACAATTTTTTTGACACACTTCCGGTACAGTTATCGAACACATCGTCCTTTTGGCTCTTACCATTGAGTATACCTATTTTTAGAATTTAAAATTTTTCAAAACCTTTCAGCCGTATTCCGGTTGGCCGGCAGACAGACGTACATTTTTTTTGTTTGATTTTTTAGAATCAGTAGGTCCTAAAACGTCGAGAAATGCGGGGGTGAGAATTTCACTTTTAGATCTTGAATGTAACACTTAGGTCTTTCAGACAGAGCTGTGCATTTTCTTGTAAAGAATAATTCTTTACTTTTTTATGAAAATAATTAGTAAAGAATAGTTTTTTACGTAAAGAATGTAAGGAATGATTAATAAATGTAAAAAATTTTACTTACAAGTGATTTTTCAGCTCTTTTAAGAAGACAAAACTTGTGCCCAATTCCAACAATGGTAATACAAATTTTGAATTGAAAAAAACTACGAATTTCGGTTTCTATAAAATATTTTCCCGCTTTAACCATTGAAAAAGCAAGGATTGGTTATCATAAATTATGTATTAGAGTTAGACTTTAAAACTTATTACAATAAAATTAACAATTTAACTATAATAACATCAATTTGTTGTATACGACCCATATAACAAGCTTGATTTACAATAGCAATTATTTTCAGTAAACAAATTATCAAAGGCAGGCTCTATCTGTATATTGATAAATGAAGAATGTCCGAATCCAAGTTTTCCACCATTCATATTTAGAATTTTAATTAAAGAAAATGTTTGTTGAGATGTCACATAAATAAGCGTTCTTTGAACATATTCAAAAACAAATGTTATTTTTAAAATTTTAGTTGTACAAACAAATGATTGATTTCACAAATTCGATATTTCTGGTATCGTGAAATTGTTTATTTATAGTTTAACAAGTTTGAGATTAAATTTAAAATTTATTTTTAGCATTAACTCAAACCTCATTGAACTCCTCATTCCTACCAATCAAGGTACAATCATAATAAAATATAAAATTAAAAAAAATCAAAAGTTCCCGGCCAACTGAATGTACAGAGCTAAGTTTTGGTTTGAGTCGGGAAGAATAAAGATAGAGTCGAGAGACCGAAATTCGTAATTCTTTTCGATCCAAAATTTGTATTACCATTGTTGAAATTGGGCACAAGGTTTGTTTTAATTCTTAAAGGAGCTATAAAAATCAGTATTCAAATGATAAATATAACTAAAGACTGGCTTAAAAACTATGAATATTTAGGAGTTTGAGTTTCATTTTAAATTATATAATAATCTTATGAGAAAATTTACACATATTTTTAGTTTTTTTTAGCATCATTTACATTCTTTATAATGATTTTTGGACATGTAAAGAATGATTTCTTTACATGTAAAGAACTACGTATATTACTTTTTGTAAAGAATTTGCACAACACTGCTTTCAGACTTAAGTAACAATCCAATCGAAGCGATTGTACCGTCAGGTCGGCCGAAAGTAGTGAAGTCAGTTAAATGTTTTAATTTTTATCAGTTAACCGTCATGTGGCGAACTAAATTGAATTTATTATATTAGTTTATATGTTTGCTTGTAGATGGCAGTATTGTCATTCATAATTAACTTTTGATATTTGAAAATATGTATATTGAAGTTGTATTTTATATATATCGCGTGCTAAATAAAATTATAAAATATAAGAAATTTGTATGGCCTGTTTCTTTTGTGTGTCCACTACAATTCCAAAAATTATTACAAAATCGAAAATTGAATTTTTAGTTTCAAAATTCTTAAAATATTTCAAAAATTTGAAATGCAAAATCTTTTTCCAAAATTATAAAAATATCGTAGAAATTATAACAAAATCAAAAATACAAACTTTTAAAATCATAATTCAAAAATTCAAACCTTTTCCAAAATTCTAAAAATTATAAATAAAATCAAAATCAAAATAACAATCTTTTTTCAAAATTCTAAAAATATTCCGAAAATTATAACAAAATAAAAAATTTAAACTTTTTCAAAACTTTAAAATATTAGAAAATTCTTACAAAATCAAAAAATGAAACTTTTTTCAAAATTCTAAAAATATTTCCAAAATGTATAATTCGAAAATACAATTTTTTTCCAAAATTCCAAAAAAATATGCCAAAAATTTTAGTAAGATCAAAAAACCATAAACATTTTGAAAAAACCAAAGTATTGAATTCTCGAGCCAAAAGTGATATTCTTACCCGCACTTTTTTTGGCATTTCTCGACGTTTTAGGACCTACTGATTCTAAAAAAGCAAAAAAAAAATGTATGTCTGTCTGTATGTCACAACCGGCGAAATCTCGAAAACCGCTGGAGGAATTTCAAATTTTTTTTTCTAAAAATAGGTATACTCAATGGAAAGAGCCGAATGGTATGTGAGACCAAAAACTAGATGACGAATGATTTTAATTTTTTTAACTCAGTTTTTTGGAAAAAAATGAAATTAATTATTTGTTTGACATGACATGTTAGCGAACATGAAATTGAACATGGAAATTTTTGATTTTGTTATAATTTTTTAAATATTTTTGGAATTTTCAAAAAAGTCCGTATTTTTGATTTTGTAAGAATTTTCGGAACATTTTTAGAGTTTTGAAAAAGTTTAAATTTTTGATATTTTTGTAATTTTTAGAATCTTGAAAAAAAATTTTTAATTTTGTTATAATTTTTGTAATCATTTTAGAATTTTGGAAAAGTTTCAATTTTTGATATTATTATAATTTTTACAATATTTGTAGAATTTTGGTAAAAGTTTGAAGTTTTGAGTTTGTAAATTAAGAAATTTTGCAATAATTTTAGAATTTTAAAATAAGTTTCAATTTTGGTTTTTGTAAGAATTTTCCGAATATTTTAAGAGTTTTGAAAAAGTTTAAATTTTTGATTTTATTATAATTTTTGGAATATTTTTGGAATTTTGAAGAAAGTTTGTATGATTTTGTTATAATTTTTTGCGATATTTTTAGAATTTTGGAAAAAGTTTTTTGAATTTTTGATTTGGAAAAATTTCAATTTATGATTTTGTAATATTTTTTGAGTTTTGCAAAACATTTGTATTTTTGATTTTGTTATAATGTTTGCAATATTTTTGAAATCTTTTTAGAACTTTAAAAGAAGTTTAAATTTTTGATTTTATTTTAATTTTTAGAATATTTTCAGAATTTTGTAAGAAATATAAGAAATATAAATATAAAGTTATAATAAAATCAAAAATTTAAACTTTTTTGTTGAAACAAAAAATTGAAACTTTTTCCAATTCTTAAAATATTGAAAAACTTATAATAAAATCAAAATTAAAAAACTTTTTTCGAAATTCCAAGAATATTCTAAAAATTATTACAAAATCAAAAATTTAAACTTTTTCAAAATTCTCAAAATATTCTGAAAATTCTAACAAAATCAGAAATTGAAACTTTTTTCAAAATTCTGAAAAAAATGAACATATTCATAATTCACAAACTCAAAAATACAAATTATTTCCAAAATTCTTAAAATATTGCAAAAATTCATAATTCACAAATTCAAATATTTAAACTTTTTTCAAAATTCATAAAAATAAAAACTTTTTTCAAAATTCCAAAAATATTCCAAAAACTTTAACAAGTCCGATTTCATGTTAAATTACATTTCAGGTCATACAAATAATTAATTTTATTTTTATCCAAAAAAATAAATGAAAATCATATTCATGACACACTTGAGAATATTTTTTGACAAGCTTATAATGCAAAAATCTAACTTTTGGTCTCACATATCAATTTTGACCATCCAGATTTCTCCAAATTCAATGTTTCTTCTCGTAATCACTTCAAACGAACGTTTTTTAAGCAAAAACTTTGCAAGTTTCCTTGTTTAGACACACTTTACAATTTTTGTCACACTTTCGAAACTGCAAATTCTGTAACTGTGATCAACGCTTCATAGTGATAAGTTTTTTATCGCCTCACCGCAAAAATATCGAAATGAGTGAAGTTTTAAAATTATAAAGTTAACACAGACTCTTTGTTTGGCATTAAAATGAAACCGTTTCTTTTGTTGTTATTGACATTATGTCAAAAAACACCAAAACATCAATGTGATTTGATTTTTTAAAATACATTTCTAAATTAAACCTCGATTTATTTTTCGAATTTAATTTCTAAAATATTTATATATACTTAAATTTGTAAAAATTTACTTTTAAATTCAGTTTAAAGTTAAAATTAACATTTAATTTTATGTATTTTTGACATATGACAATGCACCGCTTGCTATTAGATTTTTTAACACTCACATCGCATATAGAATCGCAAAAATGGTAAAATGATAAAAAATTAATGATAAAATCGAAATGAAATTTTTTTAACACTTCACCACTTCACAGTTACAGAATTTGGCTGCTGTTATCGTACACATCGTCCTTTTAGCTCATACCATTGATTATACCTATTTTTAGAAACCAAAATTTTTAAATCCCTTCAATGGTTTTCTAGATTTCGTCGTTTGTGATGGCCGGCTGGCAGACAGAAAGACACTGTATTTGTGCTTTAATGCCAAAGAGAGTGGGGGTAAGAATTTCAATTTTTTCTGGAGAATGTAATACTTAGGTCTTCCAGACCGAAGTAATTTATTATTATTTGACAAAAAATTGAAATGGTTGCTTGGATATAGTTTGAGATTTAAATTAAATTTAATATAAACGTTGAATACTTTCAAATTTTATTAAATAATAGATTAAATAATGGTTGTAGAAACAATATTATTATAATAATTTATTGTTATGTTAAACACAATTTTAATAATACAAAATTGTAATTAAATCTTTTTTTCCACCAATTGATGGTATTACAAAAATATTTTAATAAATTTAATATAATTTATTAAACGTACTATACATTTCTAAATGTTCACATATTATTTTCAAGTGGAAACAAATTAAAGAAAAGGGAAAAACATAAAAATTTTAACACAAAAAAAAAAGGAAACTAGATTTCAACAATAAAATAAAAAAAAAGAAAAAGAAAACGATTTGTTTTTCCTTTTTCTTTAATTAGTTTGCATTTAATTAGTTTAACAAATTATATTTAATTAATTAAATATTTTTGTAATACCATCAATTGGTGGAAAATAAGATTTAATTACAATTATGTATTATAAAAAATATAATGTTTTACTCGGACTAAAAATGGGTTTTGGAACTTGCAAAATTGCGGTACTCTACGATCGTGTCACACCGCAACCTTTTTACTCGTCCTAAAATCCATAATTTTTTGTCCTAGTGAAACAATTAACTATTTCATCTTTACAGGAATTTTTCTATTATCTATTAGAAACGAATTTTGATAATTCTTGTAACTGTAACTTAGTAACTGGCGTCTGGTACAACGACACTTTTCTTTTATTATGATCAACTGTTCCTTTTGGGGCAACGATTGATGTACATTATTGATTTATTATTCATATTCACCAATTGCTGGTTCCATCTGCACAACGATTGGCTGTTATATTGAATTAGTGTTTATACCAAGAATCACCAGTGCCTTTGTTGCATTGATTTTTTATTAAATTGATATGGTTCAACAATCGCAATTCATTATCATTCATTCCTTAGAATTCATTTTAGTAAACCACAATTTTAGTTACTATGATTGGCTGGTAAAGAATGGAGAGTTGAATCACTTACAAATTTTGGGGTAAATGAAACATTTTAGTTTTTAATTGTAATAGCTGCATTGCATGTGGTGTGAGAGAAGGTCTTGCTTCCTCTGACTTTTGTGGTTGTCACCGTCTCTATTATTTGTTCAATTGAATCTCTCTTCTTGTGAAACTTTAGCGTGTAATTCAGCAGTTGTGATGGGTTGAAGAAAGGCATAATCGGACTCACAGACTACAACTAGTCGGAAATTCAATCTCAAGGCACTAAACTAATCAAATATTCCGGAAACGGTTTTCATTATCACAGCGTTCATAACAAAAGCTTATGTACTGAGTTTAATCAAGCTAGGCAGCTCGAAAGAGCTCTTTTACAAACTATAAATTCGTAAAAACTCACCCTCATCACGATTGAAGAAATAAATCTTTTGCCACAAGTAAAAAAGTGATTAAGTAGTACTTCGCTTCTGAAATCTTGAGAATCTTCGCTCTTATATTTAAAAACGTAAAAAGAATTTAATAAAAACTACATTTCGTAGTTCCACTTCTTCTTCGTTATTAAATTCGTTTAAGTCCTCTCATCATTAAAAAACATTATCTATCACATATATTCCTCTATCTCCAACAATCGTAATGGTAACGTTGAAGATGTTGTTCATTTTGAAATCGAAATTCAGGATACAACCTCAATGAGATTGATTCAAAATACATCATGAATTGAATACAAATTAAGGGTAGGAAAAAAAATATATTTTTTTTAGTTCGAAACACAAGGACTATGTAAGATGGTAAAAATAAAAATAAAACAACAACAAATAAAGAAACACTTTCGATTCGAAATCAAATAATCCACATTCAATGGATGGATGGAGAAACGAAAAATAAATAAGTAAAAGTATCTAAGTGTAAATGATAATTTAATGTTAAGGTTTTTTGTTTTCGAATGAAATTTATTGGAAAAATATACGAGAGGATTAAAGATGTCTATTTTTATGGTTTAAAAAATTATTCGAAAAAACAGAAACGAATAAAAGAAATAACGGTTAGACGGGAAATTTATGGTGGTTATACTACCTCGTACCTATGTTAAACTTGAGTTTTATGTTGTTTTATTAAATTTTTGAAAAAATTAACTTTACGGGAGATATATTTAAATACGTTGAAGGTATTTAAGTATTTTTTTTAATTCGATTGGCTTAATGGGCAGGATTGAGTGATTAATATTTTTCTTCTAAAAGTCGTGTTTTAATCAAATATTTAGGAGGATTTTCGCGATTGTGTTTTATTTTTAGAGTAGATTCGGATTATGTTAAGTAAAACAGATTAAATAAAATTTAATTAATTGAAATTAAGTTTTAAAAAATATCGATTACAACGAGTCATCTTGTTCATCCACTTGGCTTTGTCTTTGGTTGCTAGTTGTAATGGATTTCTAAAAAATTTACATATAAACGAACAATATCCGCAGAGTGCGTGCACGGAATAACATAAAAACGTTGTTAAACAAATTCGTAACAGACCGAAATGAAATTTGTTACCATTTTAATAATGCGAGAATTTACAAACAATCTGGACAAAAGTATCTACCGGAAGAATAAAACCTGTCTAATTCAGGAAGAATAAAAATTGTCTATTGTATATTATTTCTATTTATTTTTGATTGAAATAAAGAATATTTTTAATATTTAGAATGGATTTTCAAGCTTTAGTTAGGTGCAGAAAACGACGCTTAATGGCTCTATAAAAGTTTGACACAAAAGTTTTTTTACAAAACGTCTATCACGTATCAAGTTTTGTGGTATTTTCTTTAAACCCGTAGTAAAACATACGAATTGGTTTTTTTTGTTCAGGGAGCTAGAACAGTTTTTGTTTTATAACAATATGATGCTTGGCAATTACATTTTGTATCACTTTATTAGTTTTGTCAGAAAAACCATGCCACACAACTGAGTTGATTATAGAACATGCTGATTTTTCTGTAATTATCGAAGTAGTTGGTGTGGTTTGCGCTTGTTCTATACTGAAAAATATTTATACATACATTTTTGATGATGCGCTTAGATAATGAATTGAAATTTATTATTTCAAATTTTTTATGAACTCAAAAATTTTCTCAGCATAAAACTGCTGCATTGGTTAATAATAAAATTATTCCAATAAATATATGTATAATCAAAATATCCAATTTTTCATAAAACTTTTAAGATTATCCAATAAAAATTTATTATCTTAAAATAAAAGCCGTCAAATTTTAGATGATAAGGAAGTGACGGAAATGTTTATTCTACACAAAAACAAAAATTTCAATACAGTATTTTAATTGTCTCTTTAGTTTCGTCAGAAAACGATCAAATAAAATTATTCCGATTTTTTTCATCAATCCATTATTAATTTTTTTCATTCTTGATAATTTATCGATTGTGTTTCCTATTTCTACCCTATTTGTTTCTTTATATAACATTACTGTTAAAAATTGATTATGAAATAAAAGATTGACATTAAGAAAATTCAATTATTAAAATAGCTTAATGCATTTATATTATTAGATAGAAACTTAAATGTCTTATTATATAAAGACATTAAATTGGATATTAAATATAGATATAATTACAGATACTTAGGTTTTTCAATTATTTTGTGTTTCTATTATATAATCTTGATTATAAAAAATATTAATAAATTGAAAAATAACTGACACAGAAAAGAGAAAAAAGTTATTTTGTCAATTTTAAAACAATATTCAATGAAAACAGTAGTATTATTTTAAAATGAACTCCTTGTTTGACAGTCAAAGGTTTTTGTTTCTCTTTTTTATATAGCAGTAGATTAATATCTAGAAATACATCTCGTGACTATGTTTTACGAATGCAATCTGATCTATTGCTCCATTTTTCAAAAAGCAAATATGTACAAAAAAGTTTATTCCTGAAATTGATTTTTTGTTTGCGCTCATAAAGTGATTTTCCGAATTGCTGCTTCATTTAATGAATAATTGTTTTTCTTTGGAATTTTTTTAAAAAATTATGTTTCTTTTCCACTTTTACAACCCAAAATTGAGAAATAAGATTTTGCCTTTAATTTTGTAAAGATTACTTGCTATTCGCAACAATATTTTCAGAAATAGTTCATTCTGTTTACCATTGACTCTAGGAGTAATGAGTTAAATTATGCATTTGGAATCGCTTGTTTTCTGTTTTTAGGGTTCCGTTTTTTAAGGAACACTATTGGTGAGAGTACAACGTACGATGAGAGTAGAGGTACGATGTAGAACTTTTGAGAACATACATTTTTTTATCGAGACGACTAGGGTATCATATGAAAGGGTTTAATTTCAGTATTCCTTAAAAATGATTTTGGAATTTTATGCCTCACCATTTTTTGAATAATTTTGAAAAATGACGATTTTCTCTATGTTTTATTGCCCCAATTAACTCCGACCCTATTTCATCGAAAATCTTGAAATATATTTAGAATGATAGAAAAATGAGTAGGTTTGAAATGGAATGATAAGGGGAAAAAACATCATTTAAAACCAGGTCAAGTGGGGTGTCATTTGAAAGAACACTTGATTTTAGTAACATTGCCATTTTTTAGAATTTTGCAATGCATAGTTTTTGAATTATTGTCAAAAAAGTGACACAAAAAGTTGGTCCCTTCTTGGAGTTTGAGCTTAATTGACAGAAAAATTTGAAAAAATTCACTGAGACAGGAAGTTTGATAAAATCTGAACGAAAATTATAGCGAAGTCTCAAATAATTATATTTTTGTGCTTTTAAGGGATTGGGTTGGGGAAGGGTGAAAAAAAACTTTTTTGACCCAAACGAGTGTCATTTGAAAGAGCACCCAATTTAAAAAGCATTGCAATTTTTTTTAGAATTTTGCGGTGCACAGTTTTTGAGTTATTCTAAAAAATGTGCAAATTTCAGACCGTCCCCCCTACGTTTCGACACTGATAGGCATAAAAAATTGAAAAAATTCATAGAGATAGGAAGTTTGCTATATTTTGAATGAAAATTATAGCGAACTCTCAAATAATTAGTTTTCTGTGTGTTTAGGGGATTTGTGTAGGCAGGGTAAAAAAAACTTTTTTTGACCCAAGCGATTGGAGTGTCATTTGAAAGAGCACCTAATTTAGAAAACATTGCAAATTTTTTTAGAATTTTGCGGTGCACAGTTTTTGAGTTATTCTAAAAAATCTGTAAATTTCAGATCGTTTTCCGCCTTCGTTTCGACACTGATTGACAGAAAAAATTGAAAAAATTCAGACACAGGAAGTGTGCTATATTTTTAAATAAAATCATAGCGAGCCATCAAATAATTATATTTCTGTGTGTTTAGGGGAGGGGTGTTAGGAGGGTAAAAAAACGTTTTTGTCCCAAGTGAGTGGGGTGTCCTTTGAAAGAACACTTAATTTAAGAAATAATGCACTTTTTTTTAGAATTCTGCTGTGCACAGTTTTTGAGTTATCGTCATAAAAGTAAAACTTTCAGACGGTCCTCCCTACGTTCCGACACTGATTGACAAAATAATTTGGAAAAATGCACATAGACAGGAAGTTTGGTAAACTTTTAATGACATTTATAGCGAGGTCTCAAGTAATTATATTTCTGTATGTTTAGGGGATGGGAATAGGAAGGAAGAAAAAATCTTTTTTGGCCCAATTGAGGTGGGTGTCATATGAAAGGGCACCTAATTTAGGAAACAATTCAATTTTTTTAGAATTTTGCGATGCACAGTTTTTTAGTAATTGTTAAAAATTGCTATGTCCTATATTTCGACGCTAATTTATAGAAAAAATATTCCCAATTTTATCCAATTAAAAGCTTGCTAAATCTTTCTTTAGTTAACATAAACAGCTATGGATAAGATTTAACCTCAAGTAACATTTTTTGTGTCATTTTTGATCAATGTAGATGTGATTGACATTTACTATTGACGTCTACGATTAAACATTTGTCTGGCGATATAAAGACTTTACAACACAACATTATGACATTTATTTTTGATATTGTGTTCTTTTACATTCACGGAACCCTTGGCGAGCGAATTTTATTCGCACTTGTCTGACTTTTTTTTAACTTAACTTAGAAGAATATTTAGAAATGGTATTTTAAAATCAAAGATTCTACAATATTTTAAAATTTTTTTTCTTAAGTTTTAAAACATTTTGTTTTCGTTTATTTTGTATGCAGTAAATAAAATAAAACAATAAAATTTTTGCTCAAATTTAAATAAACTACTACAAATTTGTTGCTACTTTTATTATAAAATTAATGCCGACAACAATCAAAAACACAAAAAAAATCTAACATTTATGCCGCCTTTTTAGTTGTTGCAGTGTGTTTTAGTGTTTTGTTCAGTGTTTTTTTTAAACCAATCATATCCCTTAATAATGATGATTTTTCATGCTGCAGTTTTTTCATCAGAGTTGGTTTAACTTTAACTTTTTTTCTGAACAAAAAAAAAGAGACAAGAATATGGTAATTTAAACAGAGAAAATATTGAAACAAAAAAGATTATTTATTTGTTGACATCAACAACGTTAAGATGCCACTCAAATTTTAATCTATTAATATAATATTTACTTTGAAAATAGGAAGTTAAGTTAGTATTTATTTACATATATATTAATAATTTATTAACAAATTTGGTAGAGTAATATAATAAAATTACAATAAAATCGATGTGAAAATTCTACCAAACTACCATTTATATACTATAGAATCAAAAAATCATATTATTATAACAAAAAAAGAAAAACTTTATAAAATTTTTGAATGTGTTTTGTAAATGTTCATTCTGAATTCTATGACACTAATTGCAGATGACGACAAAATCATTCTGCAAATTTTTCATTAACAAAAAAATCGAAGAGAAGAAATCGTGTAATGAAAGAATGAAGGAACGCACACACTGCTGCAAATGAAAAAGCGGCTTCACCAACAAGCTAGACATAATTTTTTTTTAGCTTCGTTATGACCTAATTTTTGAGATATGCCAAAAAAATGCAGGGGAAAGAATTTCACTTTTGTTCGAGAATGTAATACTTAGGCCTTTCAGACGAAAGTAACTGCAAAGTGTAATCGACATAGTCGATGAAGAAAAAATGAGAGACCGAAAATAGTAAAAAGAATACCTGATCGATTTCGCGGTTCTGCCAAATGCTTTCATCTCTAAAATGAAAATATTGTCAGCTGAATCCTAATCTAAATGTTTTAAACGGTTTCAAAATTCTATGAATGTCTAAAAAAATTATTTCTTATTTGATAATTGGTGTTACGAACATGTAGAACATATTTCAGATTAAAACTTTTTAAAAAACGAAGTAGTCTTAATTCTGGGTGTTAAATTACAATAGCTTATCCGATTCAATTTGAAATTTTTTCACCATAAAAACTAAGGGATAATATAGAGAAAACGACACGAGACTAGAATTTTTATGATAATGTACTTTCAAGTTTCAATTTTTTTTATGAAAGCAGATGTTGCATTATTCACAAAAGTTTTTAATAAAACTGAACAAAAAATAAAATGTAAGAAAAACAAAAGAGTAATGTTTTTATTATTTAAATTTTCTGATTTGGAATTCATATAACTTTAATGTGTTTACGTTACAATAACCTTACTTTTTATTGATCGAGTTAATTTAAGCTTCTTCATGTTCATTTAGATGGTTAGAATTTTGCTTTAAGTTCAATTTAATGACTTTAAACATAATTAAATCAAATGTATGTACCTCAAAATTATCGCCTATTAAAATGAACTTCTGTTGATTGACTTTATATATCTACATAAATCCCATAAACATTTTCATTAGTTTTCATGTTAAACACAGTAATTTACAAACATCCTGTAGAAGCAAAATTACTAGAATTGCAAATAACAAGCTAACTAAACTTCATAATAATTACTTCTATTTTCTATAAAACTTTCATGCAGGAAATTAAAAGAAAATAAAACAAAAAATTTGCTATGCGAAGAATTACAAAAAAAATAACATGCTATAAAGACGGTCGGTATAAAATATTTTTTCTGTTAAGTTTCATAGTTGACATTTTTGCGGCTAGGATTTGATTAGTTGCTTCCTTTATGAAACTGTTATATGTATATTCGATGGAAAAAAAACTTCGTAATATAAATTAAAAATTGAATTACTGTGATAAAAAATTTTTAATGTAAAGTTAATGAATTTTCTTATTTAAATTAGAGAAAACGTGCTGTCTAACTTGTTACCCTTAAACGTATTAGCATATCTAAATTCAACTTCTGTGTTGCACAACTAATTTAAAAAATGTTGATGCAATTGTTGGCTATCTGTTTTACAACCTTTAAGGTAACATATCAGTTTGGGGGACTGTGAACTCCTTGAGTAATGAGTTGGAAATAACAGAAATAGCAAATAAAACACAAATAATAAATAAAAGCTATAACAACTAACGACAGTTCACAGAACTTAATACTAATTAGAATAAAAACACTTTAATTTTTTTAATTAATATTTCAAATATTCCAAAAAAATTTCAATCTAATTTTTCAACTAATCACCTTAATTGGTTATTTGTTAAAAACTTAATAAAATTTTCATCATTTTTCTCATCTTTGAATTGATTTTGATAAAAAGAAATGAAAATTGGATAGCTACCCAGAAATCATAAAAACGAATTTGCTTCATTTAAGGGAAATTAAAAATCTGAAAAATGAGGTACATTGTAGGGTTGTTAAGTTGTTCTCCATTATGTTGTACTACCATAATGTTGAATGTTTTCTTTCCATGACCTTCAAATGTTTATTCTGGTGAAAATAGATGAAGAAGAAAAAAATCATAAATTTAAAAAATTCCTTGTGCCAATGAACTCACTATCGTTTTTTTGCTATAATAATAAAAATATTTGACCTGAAAAGCTATTTTGGTTTTTCATAACAATTTTCATTACTTTATTTTTGTTTAATGTAAATTAGATTTTTATTATGATTTTCAAAATATAATGGATTTTAATTGTCGAGGTTCTTTTTTATTCAAAACTCTAAGTTGTATTTCAGACAAATTAGATTATTTTTCCAATCAAAATCTTGTTTTTGTTGCAGTTAATATTCGGAATGAGTTTTGTGATGTTATGATAAAAGAACCGGTTATTTAATTTCTAGATTAGGAAAAACCGTATTTTAGAAATAATTATAATAGTTTATACAGCAAAGTGTTTTACTTTGAATATGCAAGTGAATTAAGGGATTACACTAGATGTGATAAAATAAAAATTCTATATTTTGTAACTATTATTCATGCAAAATAGACTGTTAAGTATAATAATCAATTGGGTTTTTTATAGCCCTCTGAATAAGAAAACAACAACTTTGAAATAAAAATAAAAAATTTTATATTGTTTTTAATAAAAAAGCAACAATAATATAAATTTTTTCTTTTCCCATTCTATTAAATCACGAGAACATTTAGTGCTTTGTTTTTACACTGCAATTAAACTTTTTTGGCAGAATAATTTTGTTGACATTTCTCTTCTCAGTCAGGTTTTTGTTTCAAATCTAATGAAAATCAGTTCTAACAACGGTATGATAAATCTTTTTCAAATATTTCCTAGCTGCATGTAGTTTAAATGCTCGGTGTCGAATTTAACGTTAGGTTAACTCATATGGGTAACTGTGGTTTTATTGAGTTCCGGAGCAAAGTTTTGATTGAGCAAACAGGTTGACCTCGAATAAAATTCCAATCCAAAATCCAAATTGAAAAATAACAAAGTGGCATTTGAATACTGCATTGCGATGAAGGATATTTTGGGGCACACCACTTTTGTGTCAAAAATACGTTTTTACTTTCCTTCGTCCCAAGGCTCCGAATTCCAGATTTATTTAAATATTTATTTTTCATGTCTCATGACATTCCGTCTCCCAAAACCGTATATCCAAGTTTCAGTTTTGCCAATAATGCAAAATGGCATGAATTTAAATGACAACATTTTCCCATATCTCGTTTTTTGTAAATTTTACAGAAAACAATTAATATAAAATTCTGGATTAATATAAGTCTTGATCTAATTTCACATTATTTAACTCATATTTTTCTTTTTATTCTTCTTAAGTCTGAAATTCGGCCTTTCGATTTTATTTTGTAACTAAATAAGTTTTTAGTTTAATTGTGGGAAAGCTAATGTTTCCCACATTTTGATTAGTTTTCTGGAATTACGTTATTTTTTCATCTCATTATTATTACTTTCATCAACTAAGGGCATTTCGGATAACACCGAGGGGTTGACTTGAGTGAAGTAGATTTGGTTGGGACTCGACGGTAAGACTTGAACGAAGACACTTCTCGTGTGAATCTTTGAAGTTTTTTTTTGTGTGATGTCATTGTTGTTGTATAGTGTTTTTTATGTTTGTCTTTGTTAATTGATCCTTCCTTTGTTTAGGATCTTAAATAATTGTTTTTGTATTTGATTAAACCTAGTGGTTTAATAAACCTAAAGTTTATACTAGAAAAAGGTTGAATAGTAAAATTACAATTTTGAAAAAGAATAATAATATTAATTAATAATAATATTAGTGATAATGTAACTGTATTTGATTAAACCTAGTTTATAAGAGAAAAAGGTTTAATAGTAAAGTTACAATTTTGAAAAAATAATAATAATATTAATTAAAGGTTTAGGGATTATTTCGTATTAATTGTTTAAAACTGGTGTCAAAATTTATAAAATAAAATGTGTATTGAAAATAACAAAAATATGAAAATTAAAAACAAAAGGAAAAAGAAAAATTATCTATGGGTTTTTTTGTATTAAATTTCTAGATATTAGGATGTATGTATTCATAGGATGAGAGAATATTTGGTCAACGTCTAAGTCAACATTCTAATCAACATCCTAAGTCACGAGTGCAAAGTCATTATTGATTGTTGTAAATCAATGCGAAACTTAATATCTGACGTGAAGTCAATATGTTGTTATATTTTTGGTTGGCAAATATAGACAACTTTAAGGGAATTTTAATTTGAATGGGTTTTTTGTGAACAATTAAGCTTACATATTGGAAATCACTTGAATTTTACAATTCGAAATAACTTTTCATTTTCTCTAAAATTTCTTTAGAAATTTTTTTTTTGTTTTTCGTGTCAGGATTCGAACTATCAGAGACATGTTCAAATCCCGTGTGTCTTACACAACCTAGCCAAAGCGGCGATGGTGAAACATATTTTAATTTTGATGTTCAGATAATTTCTAAATTGAAACCTCATCATTTTTCATATTTACTTAAGTTGAATCTTTCATCTATGATTACATATTCTAAATTGCATTTCTTTGGGGTTTTTTGTATTAAATTTCTAGCTTTGGGGTTGGAAATCAGCGTTTCAACCTTTGGAGTATCACTCTCGGGATTTGTAATGAAGTGCCCTCTCATCAAAGGATGAGAATGGCTTAGCAGGATGCGTACCTAGATTTTTTGTAATGCCGTAACGACTAAGGCTCAGCCATCGTGGGTTTGAGATGTTATAAACCTGCTGCTTCAGCACAAATGCAGACATGTACGCAATTTTCATGAATTAACAGAAATGGAAAAAAATACAAGTGAAAAAGATGAGACCCTGGTGACCCCTTTTTACGAAAGAACCACGGTCAGCACGTTCAACCCCCACATTCACTCACATACGCTCACACACATACACTCATTCACACCCCTAAATCATAAGAACAAATAGAAATAATTCAGTTACACTCACCCCATGGTTATTGTAATGGATAGTCTGGACTAATGTCTGAACATAGTGTATTACAGTCGCAGTCTCCTTGGTTGTTGTTTCTTATATTAATCTGTACCGCTTGTGATAGTTTCCCGTCCATTCATCATCAATAGTCATATTTCGTATAGTTCCCTTAACCCATAGTTTCCTTATTTTTCTTAAAATCTAACTAAATCTTCAATAGCCGGACAAACGTATGGGAGAAAGAAAATTGCACTAATTACCTTGATTTATTTATTCATTAATATAACATAATATTGGTTAATTTGAATTAGTTAATAATTTTCTTTAATTATCATCCGTATAACCACTAAAATTTAATCTGACAACACCCTAAAATTGACGCGCGCTATACTTCCATTCGATTGTTCTCGCCTTACAACTTGAGTTTGAATTTTGTTTAAACACAAACCGTAATGAAACAACGAAATTTTCAAAACCTCATAACAGCTGCGCGTATTTTGTTTCCAATCGTCAACATGCAACGAATTACTATTTTTTGCTTTGTTAAACAATTGATTTGTCTTTGTATGAGTATTTCACTTTAAACAGTCCTTCCGTTATTTAACTGAACTTCCCTGTACGGATATAGTAGAATGTAGGATAATAAATGTCTAAACATCATAACATTGATCGAATCTGCATTTAATTCATTTTGAATTCAATTATAAATATTATGGATGTGTCGGAAATATTCTGTGTCACAACCTTATTTTCGTACAATATTATCAAATAGCAAACGGTTTTGTGTAACTATAAAAAGTTCCCAATAATTTGAAAATCTGATGTAAATTAATTATCTCCCATCTCAACACTGTATTCGAGTTATTGCGAGATTAAAAATTTGGCTATATAATGAGCGCGGTAAATTATTCTCTCTCTTGTTTCATTTTGAAAAATCTTTCGTGAAGATCATAAGAAAAAATATGAAGTTTATTTTTGACTTCACGTTTTGTCGTTTACTTTAAGTTTTTGTTTAATTTGGTTTAAGTAGTAAAATTTTAAATTAAAATACAATTAAAATAGTGCACTTAGTCAAATTTGTTTTTTTTATCAGTGCAATTTAATAGTGTAATTTACAGAAGAAAAATTTTTTTTTGTTTTTGCGGCATCATTAGCCTAAATTATACAGAATGTAAAGCTAATTTAATAAGTATTCATGTTTGTGACCTTCAAATTTAACAAAAAAAAAAATTTATTATATATGTTTGTATAGTTCAAATTGCTGACATAATTATACATTTCAAATAGAAGCAAAATAAATTAGGTATGTTTGTTCCTTCAATTCGTTTAATGTTTGTTATTTACTATAAACCATTAGAGGCAATTTAAAAAGTGTTAGACAAACAAAGGAATTTTTTTTGTACGTTTGCGTTCTAATTTTAAAGTACAGTCATTTGCTACGCATGTAAACCTTCTGCTCTATTGTTTTCGATCGTTTGTAAACGAACATAACCGCGTTGTTCGATTTGAGTTGATGATTTCAAATTATTATTGGTGAACATTAACATAGCAGCTTGTCCGCAAAAATTTTATTATAAAAGTTCTTAAAGATCTATTAATGTGTGGGTGTTGATTTAAAGGAATGCTGTAAAAGCTAGTAAGAAATAATTAAATGGAAGAGTGATATTATAAATTCGGATACGTCATCACATCTGTCACGAAACAATATTTATACTTGTGCGCAGCTAGCAAAAGTGATATCTAAATTTCATCCCGTAATTAATACGAACATAGCAAAAAAAATCCTAAATTGAACTTAATTACGAAAATGTCTATAAGTTAACAATTGCCGGTGAATCTCGTCATCTAATTCAGTGGTTTAATGAATGGAGTGAATTACAACGGGATGATCTCCTACCTGATTTTACGGTATATAATATTAAAGATAACAGTAATGGAGTTTATGTAAATGGAATTGTAATGGGAATAGCTGGAACGTGGAATTTTACAAAGAGGAATAACTAGGTGAGTCATATTTCAAATTTTATTTTAACAGTATAGATAGGCCGGAGTGTGGATACTTGTGAATATGTGTGTGAGTTTGTGTCATGCTATTTGTTTATAGTCATTACTCTCCGCTAACCCGTAACTGAATTTAAAATTGAGATAATTGCTCAAAATTGTGTTAAATTAAATGAACAATTTATTATTTTTATTGTATTTATTATCTTTAAAAGAATCAATTTAATTTATGGCACAATTTCAGAATTCTGTAATGAAACAATTTGTCCAACAATGTCAGGTGGTGCTAGATATAAATATTTGTGGGCACCGAAATATATAGAATTATTAATGGATCGGACGGAATCACAAATATATAATGAAACGTTATTTCCAGTGTCGGCAGACGTCCCATTTCATAAATCAATTGTGCCACTACGTCGTAAAATATTAACCAGACTTTTTTCGGGTATTTGTTCATGTTTATAGTCATCATTTTGATCGTATTGTCAGTATTGGAGCTGAAGCTCATGTAAATACATGTTACAAACATTTCTACTATTTAGTACAAGAATTTGATTTAATCTAATAAATAAGAATTGGAACCATTGGCAACAAAAATATGTAAAGATTAGAATTTATTTTTTTTTAATAGTTTTTGTGATTTTTTAAATTATTTTTATTTGAATTTGAATGATATGGAGTTAATTTTGGTTTGAAATAATTGTGATATTGTGAGAAATGATCCCATAGGTGGCATCAAGAATAGGTAAACCCTATGTCAAAGTGAAGCAAAGATCTCATGCTTGGCAACTGGATTGGTATCACTAGTGTAATGAATTTAGGACGATACACGTCGGCATGTTTTTGTTTTTTTGTTAGCGAAGTGCTTAATTTTATAAATTAAACAGGATGCTGGAGCGCATAATGTTGATAGAAAAGATGTGTCGGTACATGCCTTTATAAAGTAGTTAAACACGGATAAACTGATTACTGTTTATTCCGTACTTAATTTCTGTTAGCTAGGGTTTTCAATGGTTTAACTATCTGAGGAACAAGGAAAGTTTACAATTGCCTGGATTATTTTTTTTTGAAGAATGTTTTCGACATTTTTTTTTTAAATTAATCTTTCACACTCGCAGTTTAATGCACTTCTATGCAACGCAATCTATTAACATTTACGGCTTCGCCGAACTAAAATTGCACGTGTATAGAAGGTAACAAAAACATACACATCTCCAATATCAGATCGATTCAAATTTACGTAGAAATGAAATAGTTTGTTTTTTTTTTTATACCAAAGTTTAATGCTAGGGCTATGCTGTTGTAGACAAAATAAGCTTTTTATGATAATAATTAATTTTTAACATTTTGACTAACATTGATAAATCATTAGTAATTTAAAACAATAAAATTTCGTATACAACCGGTTACGGTAGGATGTATCGGCGTTATCGTTAAACCAAAATAATTATGCTATGCCATAATTGTATACACCAATATTTTATATAATCTACTGTTACAGTTAATTTGATATGGGACAACTCTAAAACCAGTCATAAGAATCGAGCTACTTTTAAAAAAAAAGGAAAAGGGAAAAACGGCAATTTTCAGTTGTCAAATATAAACAATAAAAATTTTATTTTAATTTTGCTTGATAGACCCGGCATAGTTTATTTGATTTCAATGTGTAATTCGATGAATTAGATTTTGTTTTAGTAGTTCTATTATCATGTCTCATTCGCCTATCGATATTTTTATTTGTTTTAACCCAAGGAGAGTAGTTGATTCGTTAATTTTTTTTATTATTTTCTTTTCGCCTTCTACACTACTTTGTTCAACAGCGCATAAAAGTTAATTAGTTATTGGTGGTACACGTAACGACCATGTATCCGTTCATCAAAGTCGTTCCATGAAGGGGATCGTTAGTGTGTGAATGAAGGATGGAATATAGTACGTGAGCGTGTGAAGTGTGAGTGTGTGGGCATCTCAGAGTGATTGTGGGGGTTCTCCGTTTTTTCACTTGTATTTCTTTCCATTTCTGCAAATTTTCGTGAATAGCGTACATTTCTGTATTTGTGCTGAAGTAGCAGGGTTACTTTATCGTTCCCATGGGCTGAAGCTAGCTTGGGGCCTGAAAATCAATCTCGCTAGGTACGCTTCCTGCTATGTCCTTCTCATTGGTTCGCCAATGAGAAAGCGCTTCATTACATTATATCCTCCAGGCCTCTAAGTCCCAGTTATTTCAGCCCTCCATCAGCACGGTTGTATACAAATACGTTGATTAAAAAGGCGATGTAACAATTTGCATAAGTAAACGGTGAATAAATTGCAAATATAGTTGAACACGTTGAAATCACAATGTAACAGTTTGCATAAATAATCGTTGAAAATATTGCAATTATAGTTGAATGCGTTGAAAGTACACTCAGAGAAAAATGTCCTATTAAAACATTTATAGTACGGTTATAGAACTAATAGTGATGATATTTATAATTTTTTCTTATAATTACAATAGTTTTCCTTTTAAACTAACACGTCCTGCACTATAAATTTAACAACGTGTACATTATTGTTTCACCAATTGTGCAAAGAATTAATATAATCAGAAATACTTTTAATTTCATATTGTTGAACAGATTACATCTATAAGATTGCACTATTGTTTGCTAACTGTACATTCAGAATTAAATTAATTATGTAATTAATAATATGTTCTAATAGTTTTAGTAGTACATACTTTTAAAGTAATCGTGTGACCTATAATTTTTGCAACACGTGTTGCAATATCATAACATAATTTTCAGTAAAACCAAATCAGTTACAATTCAATTGCAAAGCGAGAAAGTGTTTTTTTTTATTTCTTTTTTTATTGATTGTAAAAACAACTTGTTAAATGTTTAAACAAAAATGGATGAGAACAATCAATTTGATTACATCGAAATACCTGAACAGTCAGATTTTGAGCAGGAGGCAAATGGTATGGAAAATGAGGAGACTGCCGAAGCTGCTGAATATTTAAATGAACTTGGTGATTTGAAAAAATTAGTTTGTGATCGATTGGGGTTTAGTGAACTAATCTACAATCGTATTATTGGTAAGAATAATATGCATTTAATATTTCAATCTTTAGTTTTATTAACATTTTTCAAATTAGCCAATGATTTTGGTATGGAAAGCCTTATTGTAGCAACGGACTCAGAATTAGACGGTCTATTTCCGGCTCCTCTTCTAAGAACTAGAGTAAAGTTCAAATATCATTTAAATTTATGGAGAAAAGAGCAGGCAAGTTTTGTTATAAATATTTATATAAATTTAAAGAACAAAATTTATAAAAAATCTTTTATTCATGCGTAGGGCAGTACGCTTTCAATTTCTAGTTCCTGAAGGGAATGGGTTGAACTGAATTCTCCTTGGACTAGTTCACGATCTTCAACGGAGAACAGTTTACCTTTTACATCCCTTTCTTTGGATACATCATCTGGAAGTGAACTCATAAATAATTTCCAACTAACTGATGTATTAAAGAAATCCAAGAAAAGTGCTGAAATTTTGAGTTTTTATGGAAAACGGGGTTATCTTGATGATACTCACAAGGAAATGTTGACGTCAATTATTGTAGATGAATATTCTAACAACAAAAAAGAAATGGGAATGAGTGAAATAATTGGTGCCACTAATGCAATTATGACTATCTTTCCTTTTGAAACTAGAGTAAGCATTGTGTTTGTTTTTGATCAGTGATTTGTTACTTTACTTTCATTAATTTTGACTGTCAATAACTATAATCATACACGTTAAAATTTTTCAGAATTAAAAAATATTGAAAAATGAAAACTTGTAAATTTAACTCTTTAAACTTGTATTATTATTTATTTTATTTCGAATCTTATTTCTTAAATTATAATTAATAAATGAATTTATAAATTACATTGAAATATGGTTTTTGATTTGCGTTTTTAAATTCAGGTACCCAATCCCAAAATTTATAATATTATCCCTTTGAAATAATAGGATGATCCTATGGTTTCACTATTATTCTTAAATGATTGTAGTTTTAATTTTATAGTCGCTCCTATTAATTGTAATGCTTTTGATCATTTTAAATTAATATGTACTAATTTTTACATTAATAGTACATATGATTAAAGTTCTATATGATATACTATTATTTTATAACTCTAATAATATAAAATTAATATTGAAAAGTAAGAATTGATATAATAGTATTCAAATTATTATTTTAAAACTAGAAATACTATTGACAAATATTAATAGGTAAATACTATAGAAATAATACTAAATCTTACTATTTATATAGGATTTTTTTCTGAGTGTACCAGGTAATAATTCGTATAAATAAACAGTGAACAAATTGCAAATATAGTTGAATACGTTGAAATCATAATGTAACAATTTGTATAAATAATTCGTTGAAAATATTGCAATTATAGTTGAACATGTTGAAATCACAATGTAACAATGTGCATAAATAATCGTTGAAAATATTGCAGTTATAGTTGAATGCGTTGAAAGTACCAGGTAATAATTCGTATAAATAAACGGTGAACAAATTGCAAATATAGTTGAATATGTTGAAATCACAATGTACCAATTTGTATAAAGAATCGTTGAAAATATTGCAATTATCGTTGAACACGTTGAAATCCCAATGTAACAATTTGTATAAATAACCGTTGAAAATATTGCAATTATAGTTGAATGCGTCGAAAGTACCAGGTAATAATTCGTATAAATAAACGGTGAACAAATTGCAAATATAGTTGAATATGTGGAAAATACCATGCAAAAATTTGTATATAAAAACGTTGAATAAATTGCAAATATGGTTGAATGCGTCGAGAATTCAAAATAACAATTGGTATAAATAAACGTTGTATATTTTTATAATTAGAGTTGAATATGTTGAAAATACAATGTAACAATTGGTGTCAATAATCGTTGAGTCAATTCGCAAATATAGTAGAACACGTTGAAAATACAACGTAGCAATTTATATAAATAATCGTTGAATAACTCTGTAACTATGGTTGAACACGGTGAAAACTCAATGTAACAATTGGTATATAACTAAAATTCGTTGCCAATGATGATTCAATCATTGCACAAGAATTCGTTGTCAAAGTTGAGATTGATGATAGAAATATTGCACCAAAATTCGTTGTAAAAGATGACCAAAAATATTGTGTAAAAATACGTTGAAAAAAAAAGTTGATTTAAATACAACAATGTTGCGCTGCAATAGCTCAGCGATTATCGTAAATTGATACTAATATTAGGTAAAAGTGGTGCCCCAACCACCCAGGCAACTATTGATGAAACTGTATAATTAAGTTGTAAACTTCCACATATAAATTTACACCTACATTTATTTATTTTCTAAATTTTTGGTATTTAATAAACAGTTACGTTACATCAATTTATTCTAGTAATGCAATTGCTTATCGTAATTAAAATTAGTAACATTTAACATATTAATTCTACAGTTTTGTTGTTGGTTTTGTAAAATTATTTCCTATTTGACATTTTATGAGCAACGACACTTATCATTTAATATCCCAAAATCTGATATGCCAATTCATACAGTTTGATTTATTTTAATTTTTCTTTTATATCACAGGTCTTAATCCTCAAGTACAAAACTTTAAAATCTAATATCAGAGATTCTTACATGCGAGGTCATATGGTTTTAATTTGTTTATATCACAGATCTTAATCCTCCTGTTCCAAATTTTAACATCTAATATCACCGAATCTTGTCTAAATATTTTAATTACGAATATTATTCGGGTTTATGTTACTGTTAAACAGAATATCACAGATCATTAGGTCAATTTATCAACTAACGCTTTATAAACACAGTTAGGATTTTGTTTCCGGGTAACGGATCAACATAAATAAATTAATGTTACCTTTGCCTATCGTACTTGTAAGATTTGGATTACCTCCACAATTTGGATTGGCCTCACGAGATTCTCTTCCTTTAGTTTCGTTTTTATTTATTTACAAAAATCACAGCAAAATTAACACAACACAAAAACTATCATAGACGTCAAAACAAAGACCAATCTCCATCCAATAGGAAAAATGTAAAATGAATGCGCGAGTACTGTGTGAATCGTAAATTCAACTAAGAGGCAAACGATTGTACAGTCGTTCATTATATAGCCGTTTTGACTTCGAAACATTGGAAAAAGGGTTTCTGATGTAAGGAAATTAATTATTCAAATCAATGTTAGGATCTTTTTTTCGATAAAACGAAACGGGCGGCTACTTTGTAATACTGACCATTGCAAAAAAAAATTTTGCGAAACAAATTAATTCTTAATGCGAAACGTCTTAAAAGGTATCTATGGTTGTGACACATTTTGTAATTCCTACTACACAACACTTCTTATTAAAAAAAAAAAAAAAAAAAAAATTCTGACACATTAATAAGAAATATCAATGATTTAATATGAATTAAACGTAAGTTTAATCAATTTTTAGAATGTTTATGTATCGCGAAACAACAATCTACAACAGTATCACAGGGAAATTCAGATCCATAACGGAAAGACAATTTGATAAGAATACCCATACAGGAAATCGAATGCTTAACGAATGGTAGGACAATAATTCTTTTATTGTGACGATTGGACTAATACGCACAGCTGTTCATAGGTTTGAAAACTTCGCTGATTAAAAACGGTAGTGTTTATACAATCCAAATTCAGGTAGTATGATAAAACAAAGCGGATGGAAACGTATTATGAATCAATATTAGAGGATTGTAAAATTAAATATTAAGGTTTATATATAAAAAAAAAACTATGGGTTACGGAGACTATAAGAAAATATGACTATTGATGGTGGATGGATGAGAAACTATTCCGAGCTACATAGGTTAATCAAAATGATAACTAATGAATCGGAGACTATAATACACTATGTTCAGGCGTTGTCCCAGGCTATTCATTACAGATTGAAACAAGAATCGACGTTAGGATGAGTTATTTGTTTAATCGTTATTAATTAGTTATATGTTAAGAGTAAAGATGTATTTAGCAGTTCACTTAAAGGTGGTTGGTGTTCCTTCAGAACATGTAATTACCAGTATTTCTAAAACAAAAAATTAGAAATAAAAGAAAAAAAGTGAAAAATTGACAACATGGTTGCAAGGATCTGTAGGGTAAATAGGAATGGCTTTGTATTTTGTTTCGTTTATACTTGTTTCGGGTTTTCCCTATTAACCGTTCATATCAAGGACTACCTAGTTGTCGGATAAAATCCACGACAAATTATATCGACTGAGCGAAGTTGAGAGCGGTTTCCGGATCCACAGCCAGGCGGACAATTCTTTAGCGTTGGCCAGTACAATCTGTGCTCCTATGTGGGGTCTAGGTTGCACTGCTAAACCTTACAGCATGAGCTTATCAATCTGCATCCTCTTTAAATTTTGTTTGCATTCTTAAAATTTCAAAAATAGTATAATATCGCGTTACTATTTTTACTATTTAAATTCTAAATCACAACATATTGCATTAGAAAATTATACTGCTTGGGCTTAAATATTATAATTTTCTAACGCAATATATAATTCCAGGTAATTTCAGGTAAAATTTTTTTCACAAAGATAAAGACTGAAAAAAATGTCATAAGATATAAAAATAATTCGGTATTTTTGTGAACAATTGAACTCAGTTAACTAAGGAATTAATTGAAATTTTTCCAATTCAAAGGTATGGTTGTAAATATCTCAAAAAAACTCTATTATTTCGGTTAGGATTCGAACTCGTAACCTCATCAGTGCCAGAGCCAGTTTAATTCCTTTGGCAGAAACGTTTAACCACTACGGCACCAAGGCGATGATATTTCTAGGTTGAAACTTCATCATCAGTTATCTTACTTAAGTTGAATTTCTCAATCGTCAGTTAGACATTATTTTCTTATTTTTTTTATTTCAGTTTTAAATTTTTCTCTTTTTCTATTTTTCAATTTTGCAATTTTTCAATTGTTCTATTTTCTATTCTCTATTTTTCTATTTTCTATTTTCTATTTTCTATTTGCTATTTTCTATTTTCTATTTTTCTATTTTTCTATTTTTCAACTTTTTATTTTTCTGTTTGCTATTTTTCTATTTCCCTATCTCTCTATTTTTCTACTTTTCTATTATTTTTTTTTCTATTTTTCTATTTTTCATTTTCTATTTTTCTAATTTTCTAATTTTCTATTTTTCTATTTTTTTCTTTTTTTTATTTTACTATTTTTCTATTGTTCTATTGTTCTATTTCTTTCTTTTTCTGTTTTTTTTTTTTCTAGTGTTCTATTTTTCTATTTTTCTATTTTACTATTTTTCTTTTTTCTATTTTTCTATTTTTCTATTTTTCTATTTTTCTATTTTTCTATTTTTCTATTTTTCTATTTTTCTATTTTCTTTTTTTCCTATTCGCTTTTTCCTATTTTTCTATTTTCGTATTTTCCTATTTCTCTATTTTCAATATTTTAATTTTTTATTTTTCATTATGTTTATTTTTCAATTTTTCAAATTTTCTGTGTTTCTATTTTCTAGTTTTCCATTTTTCTAATTTTTATTTGCCAATTTTCTATTTTTTTAGCTTTTTAATCATGCTTCTTCTAGGTGTTTAATTTTCTTATTATATAATTTTATTTACATTATATTTAACCGTAAATAAAATTGACATATGATAGTACCAGTTCCTGAAAATTTAGCCGTTAATTATTTCTAAATTAGGTGTGAGAAGCCAGTATATATCCGGTTGTATGGTTTCAATCTTGGACTTTGTGATTGAAAGATTATAGCAAAGGCATCAATTAATATTATTGAAATTCTGTTTTTTTTTAAACTATTTTTCAAAATAAAAATTTTTTAATTTTGGCGTGTCTATGTATGTATCTTCGTTCAGAGGATTTGCTAGAAATAGAACTTCTTTGTTCTTTTTATATAAAAGTCATTTTTACTATCCGTAAATTCAAATATTTTATGACAAAAAACACTATTTTAACTAATAACACCTTCCATGCTTCCAACAATAACTTAATGATAACCAACATTCCCTCCTCCTTTTAATATTAAAATCATTAACTTATTTATTATATTAGGTAACAAAAAAACAGACAAATAAATGTCTTTGTAACATCTTGTTCATCTAAAATCGTTGTTATTTGGGTTCACGTCCGAAATTGTTCATCTATTTTCCTTTGTTTTACGAGTTTCATTAAACATTTTCTTTTATAATATTTTTTTTTATTATTATTATTATTGTTACTTATTCCATCTTTTTTATCCCCATTTTTGTTTTTGTTGTAATCTGTATTCTGAAATTGTTGTTATAATTTAGAACCGTTCTTGTGTAACTAATTCTTCTATAGTTCATTTAGGATTTAATTAGCACGAAAAACTATTTGTGTACCCGAATTTTGACAAAAGCAAAATAGAAGTGAAAAAAGAAAATGTTTTTCCATCATTTGCTTTTTCTTATATATAAAATATAGATAGATATTTAGTCTTAAATATACTATTTATATTCTGAAACGAAGAGCAATAGCCACAAAATGACGACCGTAAAGAAGATGATTGTGGACATGTATAGTTTTGTTTTATCGTCACAATGAGTATTGAATAGCTGAGTTACTTAGATATATTTATTTGTAAACACTTTAACCGGTAAGAAGCACATGAAATCAGAAGTTTGTGATTGGTTCGAGACTTTAAATTTTTCGATCGAAATATGATAAAATTAAATTCAACTTAAACCAACATATAACTCACAGTGCTTGCTTTGCCCTTTACTAAGAAATCAAAAAAATTCAATATTATGTTACACAATATTTCCAATTTCACTTAATATAATTGATTTTAAATTTGTTTTCTGGACTTTATTTTCATTTATTTTTTTTTAACTATAAAATAAGAAAATTCCCAGAGATAATATCTAGAACTAGAAAGTATATACTTACGAGTAGAATTTGTGCAAAAAATTGGAAATGGACCTACCTGCTAGGCAAAAAACGTATTAACTTACCTTTCGTATTTGTATTTTTCCTTTTTTGGGAAATGTTTTTTCATTCCGTTTAAGGGAACTTGCTTTAAGAAAAGGAAATAATATTTTTTTGATGTGAATATACTTTAAGTTCAATATGTTTTTTCTATGTTTTTTCATAGGTTTATTGTCAACAACCGTTTTAATTTTCCAATCGAGTGAATAATATGAGTAGAGTTCAAGGTTGAAATTGATTTAAGTCTCCGATAAATGGCTAAAATATTTGTTAAAAGCTAAAACGTCACAACCAAATCTAGAAAACCGCTAGACGGATTTCAAAAATTTTTTTTCTGAAAATAGGTTTACTCAATGGGAAGAGCCGAAACGACGACGTGTTTGATAACTGTACCGGAAGTGTGTCAAAAAAATCGTCAAGTGTGTCAAAACAAGGAAGTTTGCATATTTTTTGGTTAAAAAACGTTCATTTTAAGTGATTACGAGTAGAAACATTGAATTTGGAGAAATCTTGATGGTCGGGATTGGTATATGAAACCAAAATCTAGATTATTGCATTATAAGTTTGTCAAAAAAATGTTGTCAAGTGTGTCAAAAGAAAGATTTTTTTGATTTTTTTACACAATTTTTTGGGAAAAAATTAAATTAAAATTTTGTTTGAAATGAAGTTTTATTATTATTTTTGAGGATTGTGGTATTATAAGTTTGTCAAAAAATTGTTGTCAAGTATGTCAAAAGAAAGATTTTTATTTATTTTTTTACCCAATTTTTTGGAAATAAATAAAATTGTTTGTTTGAAATGAAATTTTATTATTATTATTGATAATTATGGCATTATAAGTTTGTCAAAAAATGTTGTCAAGTGTGTTAAAAGAAAGGTTTTTATTTATTTTTTACCCATTTCTTTTAGAAAAAAATAAAATTAATTGTTTGTATGACATGATATTTTATTATTATTATAGAGAATTATGGCATTATAAGTTTGGCAAAAAATAATGTCAAGTGTGTCAAAAAATGATTGAAAAATCATTTTTTTAGCCAATTTTTTGGAAAAAAAATGTAGCAGTTTTTATGACGTAAATGTAATTTAAAATGAAATTGGACATGGACATTTTTGAATTTCTTATAGTTCTTGAAATATTTTTGGAATTTTGAAAAAGTTTGTATTTTTGATTTTGTAATAATTTTTGCAATAGTTTTAGAATTTGGGCTAAAGTTTTAATTTTTGATTTTGTAAGAACTTTTGGAATATTTTTAGATTTTGAAAAATTTTAAATTATTATAATTTTTGGAATTTTGAAAAGAATTTCAATTTTTGATTTTTTAATAATTTTTCATTATTTTTAGAATTTTGGAAAAACTTTGAATTTTAAAGAATTTTTGAAATATTATTGGAATTTAGAAAAAATTTAAATATTTGATTTTACTCTAATTTTAGGAATACTTTTGGAATATTGAAAAAGTTTGATTTTATTTAATTTAACAATATTTTTGGAATTTATATTATAATTTTTCGGCAACGTATTGATGTTTCGTGTTAGTTTTGTAATAAATTTTTAAACAGAGATAAAAAATACTTGTACTTTAACAAAGAGTTATGTTTAATATACATCGCTGCCTAAAACTAAAAACCATGTCCTCATAAAAGTTTTTTGCTGAAAACTTTATCAAAATCCTTAACCCAGACCGAAGTCTTGATATCTCAGAGCTGTGAGATTTCAGCCTCTCCATATTTTTGCTTTGAGATTTTTAATAGCGTAATTTTCTTTATTTCTATAGAATATAAATGTTTCATTAAAATATTCGTTATTTACGTATTGCTTTTTTAGTATATAAAAGAAGTTTTGCTGTTTTGTTAGGTACATTGTTTCTGTGTTCATCCACGGTTTCTTGAATTCGCTGTTTACGGTTTTCTTTTCCGTAACTGTGTAATTTCTTAATTTTTTTATATTTTATTATGAATGAGGTACAGTTTTTTGCAATTAATATCTCTGTCATTAAAATATCATCAATATATGAGTAGTTGACAATTTCTCTTACTTTGTTGTTATTTTCATCTTTGCTGTGATTATTTATGTTTGCTATTGATGGAGCAAGCCTTTTAAACTTAGATTTTATTGAAACAAAATCATTTTAAAAACATAAAAGGAAGAATTCTAGAGATTCTAATTTAGTTAAAATTCAACCCTAACATAAACATTCTTCTAATAATTTAAAGCTTTCACAGTTTTTTAATAATTCAAAGTAATACAAAGTGATCTTTTACAAGTAAATTTAAAAATGAAAAATCAGTTTAAAACCCAACGGTGTCTTAAACCATTCCCAAATGATAAATGTTCTTTTTTTTTTATTCAAAGTTAGGCATGTTTTGTCTTAACCATAATAAATTATAGATTAACGTCCTTAAATATCCAAAGATACCATGCTAACTGGGGAACTAGGGCTCAGGAGTATTTATTAAATTTCTTTAAGGAATTTATTTAAGTTGATTTTAAAGTTTTAAGGATTAAAATTATCAGGAAAGACCCACGCCGGTAAGGCATTCCAGAGATGTAAGACTCTGTTAAAATAATCACGTTGAAAAGCGACAGTTCTACATCTTATTTCATCGAACCGTAAAAGAATGGGCTGCTATTGATGCTCTGGTGTAACGCACAAAGTTTGCAGGCTTAGACGCAATTGATTTGATCCCCGCAGACGCCCGTTCATCCATAATGTATTTGTAAAATACCGTCAAATCAGCAACATCTGTTCTATATTGCAAGAAATCAAGCTCGTTAATAAGATTTTAACTGCCGATCAATTTGACAGCTTTTCACTGTATGGAATCAAGACATTTTAAACTACTTACGTAGGTTTCACCCCAAATGTGAGAGCAATACTCAATGCAGGGACGAATAAATGACTTATATATTAAAAGAAACTGCTTGCTAATAAAAACCTTTCGACAAAACCCCAAAGATCCTAATTTTTGAACAGCGTTCTTAGCTAGGCTGAAAATATGAGAATTCCATTTCATATTATTTTTAATCTCAACTCCTAGAAGTCTAACAGATTCTTTCTCTTCAAGATCATTTCAATCAAACATTAATGAAAACGGATTAGGTGTTGACAACCTAGAAAAATGGCAAACTTGAGTTTTACTTGTGTTGAATTTAACACTGTTAGCAACACCTCAACCCAAGATTGTTTTTAATTCAAAGTTTAATGACTATATTGTATCAAATTTGATCTAGCGACATTAAGTCTTGCTGGTGCATAAAGATTTGGCATTCCATGAGACGCATGAAGTGTGCTATCATCAACAAAAATATGGATGGGATTAACTGTTGAATCAAGCACGTCATTGATATAGAGAAGAAAAAGAGTAGGTGATAAAACGGAACCTTGTGGAACACTAGCATAGGTTGCAAAGGTGTCTGTTGAGACACCATCAACATTAACATGAAATTTAAACTCAGATATAAAGCTCTGTATTCGAGAAATAAGTTGTTCGTCTAAGCCGTAGCATCTCAATTTGCATATAAGATTGTTGTGCCATACTTTATCAAATGCTTTGAAAATATCAAGAGCTACACCGAAAGTTTCATCATGGTTTGCAAGCAACTTATTCCAGATATGCGTACTAAACGAAAGTAAATCTCATGTCGTACTTCCTTACGGAATCGAAAATACGTCTCTCATTGAGAAGTTTTGAAGACTCTAAGAAATTCATAATATTAAAATTAATGTATTTCTCAAATATTTTAGAAACAACCGACAAAACTGATATGGGTCTGTAGTAAGTTGGATCTATTTTAGCACCTTTCTTTGGATTTGGCAGAACACAAGCCATTTTCCATATATTGTAACGAAGCGCTTCTTCGTTGAATATCAACGAAGTGGCATAGCAGGTAGCGTACCTAGCGATATTTGTAATGCCCTAAACCAGCTTCAGTAAGTGGGGGTCAAACATAGAAAACCTGCTACTCAAGCACAAATAACGTAATGTACGCGTGTCATATGATAATAACGGATGAAATACTAAAACAATGAAAAAGAATGAGACTCTGGCGAACTCCGTATGTTAACGAACCACGATCACCACGTCCAACCCCCCCATAAGTTTAACCCATTCATACGTTCTCGCACTTCATTCGCACACCCACACACGCACTCACACATATACACACACATGCACACAAACACCCTTACTTACATCCGTGCCCATGTAGATCGGAACAACACGGCCCTAAATTGACTGCAATGATGATTTCCCACAAAGTCATCATGGCATTGGACACATGAACATATCGTGCAACATGAGAATTATTTGAAATGAATCATATTTTATTTTATAAATAATAAACAATAATAAATTATGTCAATCGAACTTAATTATTAAAACAATGTAGTTGGAGCATGTCGTGACACTAGTTGTCCATCTTCAGCAATAATGAATCATGTAAAATTCCATTGAATTGCCTCAATAAGATTTTAGAGAAAAAAATTGAATCGAGGATAATTTTTGTCACCATTAACGTTGATCTTTTCCAATACTTCCTGCGGAACTTTACGATCACGTACAGATCACTGAATTTCTTCGTTCGCACCAGGTTCTGGATTTCCAAACTGATCGCAAGGGAACGCTAAGATGCGTAAGCCTTTAGAACCTCCATACGAATCATATAAAGTTCATTTAATTGCTTGTCATGATCTGCAGCATATCCACATTTTGAGGTAACATTAACCATAATCATAACCTGTCTACGATATTTTCCCAAGCTAGCTGCCTCACCTTCAATATCATTTGCATGAAATTCATACACAGACTAAGCTGTTTTCGGATCACCTTGATTTGATGCAACTGCCTTTACACTTATGATTTTTATATAGTTACTGAAATAATTATTAATTTTCACTTGATTTTATTTCTAAGACTCTTAAATTATAATAATTCCCCCTTTTTTTTTAAACTAATCTTCAAGTTTTGTTTATAGGCATGTAAGCGTTTTTATAAATTTTTATCAGCTGTCAAAATTTATTACCCAGAAACACAACCATTTTGATTCCACAAATTAATATGTGAGAGAATTTTCGGTAACCATATATTTGAGTTATAAGATCAATTTATAACGCAGTGCATATTAAACCAACATCCTATTCTTTTACCATGGATGGTTGGCAGTTTCCACTTTATGGTAATTGTCGTTTTAAAGCCGACTCAATTCAAAAACACAAAAAAAACGGAAGAAGTCCCTACCCACGACAACCATAATCAACATTGCATCGTTAATAATAATCCAATTCGGCACACTACTGCCTGATCCACATACTCACTCCTCACTAGCACACACACCTACACACACGCCCGTATACATTCCTAAATGTAAATAAAAATATAAATTACGCTAATGAAATCACTGACCCCATGGTCGGTCCAGTTCCTACTCCATCTCCTTTGGATTAGCAGGTCATCTCCTTCATTTTGCGTCCATCGTTACACATTGTAAATAACAACGTTCCTCTATATTGTAATCTCCTACCAGACTTCGTTTTCAATCCAGGATTTATGGAATCTTCAAATTCCAAATTTTCTGCAGCCTTTTCAATACCAGCACAACGCTCGTGTATCCCACCCAATTGCAATACGGTAGAACCACGATATTATGCTAACCGTAGGATCAGGGTGATAACCTCACACATAAGTTTACTTTTTATTATTATTTTTTTTAGCACAACGAAAGCTTTGTTATTTTAGCTCTTCCCAAAAGAAATTCAAGCACTAGGTTGTAGTAAGCAGTACACTTCGACGTAATTATGATAAGAATGTTTCTGTATTGTTCACACCAAAAAAAATGAAACCACATCGACTAAGCGTCAATGGCGGATCGATTTAAGAAAAACAAATAACTTTGGCCGCTTTTTATTCATCAATTTTCTTATCTTTATTTGTCTGCAAAAAACAACATTTTGATTGTGTAAAATTTTACTTAAATAATTTATATATATCAAATTTAATCTATGGCGGATGGCCCCTTTACGAAATTCTCGAAATTGATAATTTTTAATTGATAACGCATGCAAAATAGAATATCTATAGATCGTGAGTTTAATATACATATAATATGGAATATTTGAGTTATTATTTTAATCACAAGGATCACTGCACAATGATTTAATTGTTCTATTAATTTAAACTAAAAAAACTATACTATAGACTTTTACGACTCATTACACTACAACATAAATATTTTTTTGTTTTAACATTATTGTATCATTGTATATTGTATCATTTGTATATTGTATCACAGTCAAGAACATTCCAAAAATGGAATTCAATATTTTTATATTTCTTTTTTTTATAATAATTTATCAATATTTGGTTGATTACCTTTACAAAATTCCCGAAACTAATTATTTTTGATTGACACCGCATGCAAAGTATAAATATGTCAATCTGACTAGAAGGAATCTAATCGGAAATAAGATGATAGTCGACTAAGAGGGAAAGCCATCTCGCGGCAACTATTTATATCATATATTAACGGCCGTTCGTAAACAATAACAAAACGATAAAAACGATAAGTTTGTTTCTTGGGTTTTTTCCTGCGTTAAATTTTTGTACCCACTAAAGAATTTGTACAACTAACTTGTATCAAAATTGGAAAAGATTTAAAAAAAAATTGATTACGAAATTCTGTTTAAAGAAAAGAAGCAAAACAACTTCAAAAGTTCATGACAACACAGTAAACGAGAAGTAACTTATTGATTGATTCTTCCTATCGTTTGGGAAATAGAGCGATTTCAAATTAGGGACAATGCACAACAGTTTTATGACAAATTTAAACAGAAACTATTGCGATAGACGACTACGAATAAGAAATTAAATTTTAAAAATACGACAATAACTACAGAAGTTGTTGTTAATGTAAATTTAATGCGTGTGGGAAAGCAGGACGAGTCCAAATTACGAAGATTGAATAAAAGCTTCGTTACAATATTAGCATAAATCCCTTTTTTATATAATAAATAGAAAATTTTAGTGAAGATTGGTGCTTACTGCTTAGCAAAGGTTTACAGAATAATTGGAGGAATACTATCAGGACCAGATGCCTTATTAGTATTAATTTGTTTAACTGGGGTTCAACTAATGTAAAATTCAACGAGAAATAGCTACCCAATAAATTAGCTTTTTCTTTAGGATCAGTAACAGGCATAGCTCTATCAATAAGAGGGGGTATAGAAGACTTACAAAAATTTTATGAGGACATGGTTTTTAGTTTTGGGCAGCGATGTATATCAAACATAACTCTTTGTTAAAATACAAGCATTTTTTTATCATTGTTTAGAAATTTATTACAAAACTGTCACGAAATAACAATACGTTGCCGGAAAATTATAACAGATCATAAAGTAACATAATTTAGTGAAAAGATGATACACTCAGCAAACTACTCAAAAACCTCTCCATTTAGCTTTTCGAGAAAATATTACAAAATCACAAATTCATATTTCTTTCAAAATTCTAAAAATATTGTTAAAATTTAATAAAATTAAACTTTTTTCAAAATTCCAAAATTATTCCAAAAATTAGAATAAAATCAGATATTTAAATTTTGTTTAAATTCCAATAATATTCCAAAAATTCTTTAAAATTCAAACTTTTCCAGAATTCTAAATATATCGCAAAAATCATTACAAAATTTAAAAATTGAAACTTTCTTCAAAATTCCAAAAATTATAATAAAATCAAAAATTAAAAATTTTTCAAAATTCTAAAAATATTCCAAAAATTCTTACAGAACCAAAAATTAAAACTTTTTCCAAAATTGTAAAAATATTGCAAAAATTATTATTACAAAATCAAAAATACAAACTTTTTTCAAAATTTCATAAATATTTCAAAAACTATAACAAATTCAAAAATGTCCATGTCCAATTTCATTTTCAATTACATTTACGTTATGAAAACAGCTACATTTTTTCCCAAAAAATTGGCTAAAAAAATAAATGAAATCATTCACACTTGACATGGTTTTTTTGACAAACTTATAATGCCATAATTCTCTATAATAATAATAAAACTTCATGTCATACAAATAATTAATTTTATTTTTTTCCAAAAAATTGGGTAAAAAGTAAATAAAAGTCTTTCTTTTGACACACTTGACAACATTTTTTTGACAAACCTATAATGCCATAATTCTCAATAATAATAATAAAAAAAATTCATTTCAAACAAATAATTAATTTTATTTTTTTCCTAAAAATTGGGTATAAGACTAAATAAAAATCTTTCTTTTGACACACCTGACAACATTTTTCGACAAACTGATAATGCCTCAATAACAATAATAGAATTACATTTCAAACAAATAATTAATTTAATTTTTTTCCAAAAAATTGGGTATAAAATAAATAAAAATCTTTCTTTTGACACACTTGACAACGTTTTTTTGACAAACTTATAATGCAATAATCTAGTTTTTGATCTCACATAACAACCTCTACTAGCAAGACTTCTCCAAATTCAATGTTCCTACTCGTAATCACTTAAAATGAACGTTTTTTAAGCCAAAAATATGAAAGTTTGCTATTTTTGACACACTTAATGATTTTTTTAACACACTTCGGTACAGTTATCGAACACAGCGTCCTTCCGGACTTGTCTCTTGAGTATACCTAGTTTTAGAAACAAAAATTTTTGAAATCCCTCCAGTGGTTTTCCCTGCAGCGTAGGTAATAACAGCCGGCCGGCAGACATACATTTTTTTTTGCTTTTTTAGAATTAGTAGGTCCTAAAACGTCAAGAAGTACCAAAAAAGTTGGGGTAAGAATTGCACTTTTGGCTCATGAATGTAATACTTAGGTCTTTCAGACCGAAGTAATTATCAAAACAATTACTAAATGTGAAACCAGTTCAGTTACAAATTCTAAAATGATTAATTAATAAAAGCGAGAATGAGTTAAAAAAAATTAAATATGTACCTCCTGCTCTATAAAAGTGAATAAAAATAAGAACTTTAAAAGTAGTATTGAATATGTTGAATCAACAATCGAAAATAATTTACCATCAAATTTATTTTAACCACCAAACTCATTTTAGACATAGTTTGCGAAATTTCACATATGGTTTAGTTATCGCTTCTCTGCGTTATCAATACAAATGGGCAAGTATGAAGTTAGAATATTTTTATAGACATTTTTTTTCTATTGCATGTAATAGTAAATTTTTCAATTTTTCCAATTCTCTATTTCAAATGATCCGGTCCTGATACGGTTCTAGTAGGGCTGCCACCTGATCTGGTTTGGATAGTTTGAAGCATTACATTACTGATAAGGACCTGTTTAGTGTGCCTGATATGGTTCCTATCAGGAGTAGGGAAAGCCGTGTCCGGTCCAGATCTGAGCCCTTACATAATGCTAGTCGGGTACGTACATTTTTCGGAGATTACGAAAGGAAAGATTAAGCCATATCTTTAAACTGTATCACCTTTGTTTTACGTCAAACACCAACATCCGATTGCCAATTATTGGACTTAAAAACGTTGGATTTAAGAATGTTTTAAAACAGAAGAATTTGATAATGATTAAATCTAATTCAATCAATAGATTTCAACTGACCGATGTGATGTGGTCAGATATACAAAATCAGTTGAAGAATTTTTACAATTTTTCAAGAAAAATCTAACCCTGATGATTGCACATAATATTTTTGCAAAACAACATCATTGTTTTGTAAAGGAACAAGAAGAAAAATTAGGTTTGTTTATTTATGTGATATTTAATTTCCAAATTATTTGCTTATTTATTTTTATAATTTTCGAAATTTAGTTACCGGCGAATTTTTTGTGAGTTGCGATTTTGCAGAAAATTGCTCGTTCGTAATAAAAACCATTAAAAAACAAACATGCAACAAATCATTCTTTTGTAATTTAATACACGGATGAATATGATAAATTACAACATACTAATTTAATTATAATATCGGATTGGCTTACTAATAGCATCATTGCTGTAAATCTATTCATAGATAACTTAGTTGGTTTTTAAAAACAAAATTGCATAAGATTTTAAAAATTATTTATATTTCTGAGACTGCTTCACAAAATAAAAACAAAAATAGTAGATTGTATTACTAGTGCGAATGCGTTTTTCAAACAAGAGTTAGTTTGCAGCACGAGCGTAGGGAGTGCTGCAATAACTCACGTTTGGAAAACGCATTCGTATGTACTAGCAATACACACTATTTTTTGTAACAAATGCATAAAATTTATACATATTTTTTTAATTGTTCATTTAATCATTTATTTAACAAAGTTATAAACAAATTTAAGATAGTTAAATAATTAAAGTGCGCCATCTTCGTTGTAATAGTTGTAAATTATAATAGCTCGCTGTAAATTGTACTAAACTGTTAACATTTAAAAAAAATAAACATAACAATTCAACTACGGATTTTTATAAAACATAGTAATCCAACTAAGAGCTGTTTACAATTTTGACAACTGGTTTTTTTAAAACCCAAAATAATTGTTTTTTCTTGCGATTCAAATGATTTTGGGTTGTGTTTATATTGTTTTTACTATGTTGTAAGTTATTTAAATTATTATTTTGATATTTAAGTGCTATAAAAATATTATATTAAGGATAGATTTAACTTCAAATCTAACATGCAGGCGGCGTGCGTGACAGGCAAACAAAATATTTTGTGGTCATATGTGCGGAAAAGTAGAATTCTCTTTTTTTATATTCTAGTACAAAGCTGAATATTTTTTGTGCATATTTTACAAAAAAAAATATTTTTGAGTGGCATTTTCATGCAATATCGCACGGTAAAGGACCTTGTGATAGAATTGGAGGAATAGTTAAAAGGAGAGCAGCTAAAGCGAGTCTTACGAAGAAATACGACAAAGTTATCTGCTTATATATATATATATAAAAATCACGTGTCACGATGTTTGTCCGCGATAAACTCCGCAACAACGTAGCCAATCATAATGAAATTTTGTACAATGTGTGTATGATGGTTCAGCTTGAGAGATAGGATAGTTAGTATCTTGATTAAATGCCTAAATTTTTTTTAATACCAATTAAATGGTAAATATGGATGGTTCATATGCCAACTTTCAGATGGCAGCGTAAATTAATTTATTCAATTGATAGTAAACTTCAACATCTGGATAAGGCCATTATTAGACTATCAAATATGTGTTAGTAAAGAAAGTTTTGTTTTATATTTGATAATAAACGAAAAGCATATTATGCTAAGTCAAATACGTTACCAAAGATTATTGATAACTTTGTGGAGGTTATATATTGTAACGACTCTTCGTTGGTTCTTTTAGATTATTGACCAAATACGACATTAAAAAGACAGATCTTTAGTTAACAAAATCCCAAACTTTATTTATCAACCAGTTACAGCAACTTCCGATTTTAATTACAATGAATTCCAAGGTCTCCAATTTATGCACGATGAACTTCACTGCTTTTCCACAATTTGAATCAATAATACTCGGAATCGTAAAATCTGTATTTACTATTCCCCTAAGTTCAAATTCTTTTACTATTAGTACCCAGGCTCAAGTACCACCGATTATTCCTTATACTTTCGAATATTTGTAAAACACTTTTAATTGCAAAATTAAAACTCACTATCTGATATTTTTGTTCGCTTATTTATATCGAAAAATAAATAAATCGAAACTTCTATAATCCACTAGAAATCAATACTACGTAGTCCGTACATCTTGAATAGGCCACACCTGTTTTCATTCATACTTGCATTTGTATTAGCGAACTCAAATTTAATTTATGCAAAATGTATTTGTTAAAGGGAGTAAACTTTTGATTAATCTTTGCCATAGAATGTAGAAAACATTTAGGCGGAACGTATTGGTTATTTATGATTAAATTAAATTAACCCATTCTGGACGAAGTTTATTACACTGCCCTCCATTTAGTTTTGTTTGTCCCGAACAATATCAGCTATCGCATTGGTGGTGTTACCTTGGTACGGTGCCAACCTTTGCAGATGTATCACTTTCATTTTGGTACGGGGTCCCTTTTGTATGCGGTAGATAACATCATTAATTCATTAATTATTTTATATGGGCCTTCCCAATCTGGCTGCAGCTTGGGTGATCTTCCCTTAGTTCTTCTGGGGTTGTATAGCCATACCAATTCTCCTTCTTGAAAACCGCCACTATTTGCATTTATGTCGTACCTGGTTTTCATTTTGTCACTGGCAATCTTAATGTGGTCTCGAACCTGCTGATGGATTTTATTCATCTTCTCTCTTAGTTGTCCCACATAATCTGTTTTCGTGGATACCAGACCTCCAGGGATGCCGAACTCGATGTCACTAGGAAGATGTAGTTCTCTCCCGAACATGATATTCGCTGGCGTTTCACAGGTCGTATCGTGCACTGCGCTACGATAGGCCATCAAGAATAACGGAAGATCCTTATCCCAATTTCTTTGGTTGGCTTCCACTCCCTTCGACAGATGTTCTTCCATGGTTCGGTTAAATCGTTCTACCATGCCATCCGATTGTGGATTCATAGGTGTAGTTCGTGTTTTTCTAATGCCGAGTGTTCTGCACAGCTCTTCCATCAGTTGAGATTCGAAATTCCTTCCCTGGTCGGTATGCAACTCGAGCGGTGTTCCATATCTGCAAACCCATTCATTGACTAATGTTTCCGCAACCGTAACTGCTTCCTGGTTCGGTATTGCATAAGCTTCCAGCCATTTTGTAAAGTAATCAATGACCACCATGATGTATTTGTTACCTTTTGTCGTTTCCGGAAATGGCCCTGCGATGTCTATAGCAATTCTCTCCATTGGGGCGCCCACATTGTACTGCTGCATCTCTCCTCGAGTTCTTGTCTTTGGTCCTTTGCTCGCCGCACAAGTATCACATCGCCGACACCATTGCTCTACATCGGTTCGATACCTTACCCAATAAAACCTCTCCCTTACTTTAGCCAGGGTTTTATTGACTCCCAGGTGTCCTCCAGAAATACTTCCATGCAGCTTTCCCAGTACCTTTTCTACTCGACTTGATGGTAACACCAGTTGTTCTAACACTTTCTTTCCATCAGCGGACTCC
Source organism: Diogma glabrata (assembly GCA_963693315.1). Classification (NCBI taxonomy): domain Eukaryota; kingdom Metazoa; phylum Arthropoda; class Insecta; order Diptera; family Cylindrotomidae; genus Diogma; species Diogma glabrata. The sequence goes on along the minus strand of OY856188.1, from coordinate 227,594,082 downwards.
CATTTTCTTTTTAGTATCCCGCTGTCCATAAATAGTGAGTCCCATTGCGCCCAGTAGCATTTCACCTCCGTACTTAAAGGTGCTACCTCTTTCCACTCCGGTCGCCTTCCCTCAGTTTTCCATTTCAATATTGGTGCCATAGCTGGATCCTTTAGCTGCTCTCTTTTAAGTGCCTCGGTACACCAATCGTCAGGAGTAGGGAACTTAATTTGATTCACTTTCATTGCCTCCCTTCTCTCAGTCCTGCTATATGACTTACGCTTCTCAACACAGGGTCTTCTTGAAAGATCTTCAGCGTTACAATGTATCCTTCTCTTCCCCTGTTCAACGCGGCAATCTCCTTCCTTTTTGACATTTGCCTCCTTTCTCTCAGTCCTGCTATATGACTTGCGCTCCTCAACACAGGGTCTTCTTGATAGATCTTCAGCGTTACAATGTATCCTTCTCTTCCGGTGTTCAATGCGGCAATCTCCTTCCTTTTTGACATCCACTTGCTTGTTTGAAAGGTTCATCAACTGGCCTGGAACTACTCCTTCTTTGGCTGCTACTCGTGTTTTGCATTCTTGTCTGATGTGCCCTAACTGCCCACAATTCCAGCATCTTACTCTGCTAGATCTTCTTCATTGATTTCGTTCAGGCTTATCTTCCAAACTTTTGACACGCATAATCACTTCATCAAGCGCTGCTTTCAGTGGCTCTTCAGCAACTTCCATCTTACGTACTCTATCTGAACCAAGCGCTCTTTTTCCAGCTTCCATTTGTAGGGCTAATGCTAAGACTTCCGCAGGTAGTTTCTTCCCGCTTAGATAAAGCTGGTTTCTCATTTGCACATCTCGAAGAGCATTGATGAATGTATCAGCTGCCAGTTCGTCTCGGTGTTCAGCGTTATAGTTCGGGTATGACAGATTTACCAGTCTCACAATGTCAGCCTCTAATTCTTGCAAAGTTTCGCTGACTCCTTGTTTTCGTGTTTTGAGCTGCATGCGATGGAAAGCTTGCATATGACTTTCCCCATATCTTACTTCTAAGGCCTCCATTAGCTTGCAGTAATCACGCTCTGTCGCTGATAGTGTCAGCAAAATTTCAGCAGCAGGTCCCTTCAATGCCAATATAAGCGCGTTTGCTTTTTGCTGGTGATCAACCCCAGTTGTTGCTATCACAAATTGCATCTTAAATATCTGATACGATGTAGATCCATCAAATGCGGGTGTTTTTACTCTAGCTGGAGCTGAAGTAGTTGATGGATTGATCATGTTACCTGACTTCCCTTGTGCTATTTCTTGGCGTAATTCACTCGAAAGTTTGCGTAATTTCTCTTGTTCTTCGGTAACTGTCCGCAGCTCCCTTTCCATGTTGTTGATTTTAACCTCCGCACTGGATATACGTGACTCGATTACTTCACGTAGTTGTTGTTGATCTAATTTTTGTTCCGCTGCCAGTTTCTCTTGTCGGGCTTTTTGTTCTGCTGCCAGTTTCTCTTGTCGGGCCATCAAATCATCAAGTTGTTGTTGTTGGTTGTTTCCTTGTTTGGTCATCATATCAGCAAATTGTTGTTGTTGGTTGTTTCCTTGTTTGGCCATCATATCAGCGAATTGTTGTTGCTGCTGTGCCATCATTTCTTTCATCAACACCATCATCGGATCAATTGCTGGGGCATTCTGGACCGTAACTTCCTCTGGCTCAACTTCTATGACCTCTGTGTTTTGGCCTGCTTCTTCTAAAACTTTACGCAGCCGGAATGCAAGTTCTGCCTTCGTTCCATGGATTGGAGCATTCCTTTTCTTCAACTCATCCTTCAGCTGGGTCTGGCTGAGATCACTAATATTTACTGTCTTGACCATTGTTTCAATAATCCCACTTCTGACACCACTGTAACGACTCTTCGTTGGTTCTTTTAGATTATTGACCAAATACGACAGTAAAAAGACAGATCTTTAGTTAACAAAATCCCAAACTTTATTTCCAACCAGTTACAGCAACTTCTGATTTTAATTACAATGAATTCCAGGGTCTCCAATTTATGCACGATGAACTTCACTGCTTTTCCACAATTTGAATCAATAATACTCGGAATCGTAAAATCTGTATTTACTATTCCACTAAGTTCAAATTCTTTTACTGTGAGTACCCAGGCTCAAGTACCACCGATTATTCCTTATACTTTCGAATATTTGTAAAACACTTTTAATTGCAAAATTAAAACTCACTATCTGACATTTTTGTTCGCTTATTTATATCGAAAAATAAATAAATCGAAACTTCTATAATCCACTAGAAATCAATACTACGTAGTCCGTACATCTTGAATAGGCCACACCTGTTTTCATTCATACTTGCATTTGTATTAGCGAACTCAAATTTAATTTATGCAAAATGTATTTGTTAAAGGGAGTTAACTTTTGATTAATCTTTGCCATAGAATGTAGAAAACATTTAGGCGGAACGTATTGGTTATTTATGATTAAATTAAATTAACCCATTCTGGACGAAGTTTATTACAATATTAATGAGAAGTGTTAGAAAATATCAAAACCTGTAAAAAATTATTGTTTTGGTTTTTATAAAGTTTGAATAAAAATAAGAGTAAAAATCAAAGAAAACAATAATTTAAATTTAGTTTTTAAAATTTTTCATTGATCTTCAATATTAATTTACAAAAATCAATATCAAATACTCTTATTTGTATTGCTAATTAAAATATAACGATTAGAGGTAAAAAAATTGTCATCAAAACTGGATGGAAAACTAGCGAAGTTTATTTTACAACCTTTACACCATTGAATAAATCTAAGGAAGGGTAACTAGACATTATGAGTGAAGCTTCTAATTTTTAGCATTGGTGAAGTTTGATAGTGTTTGCATGCTAGCTGGGTCGTACTGTTTACAATATGCATATTCATATTTTCAAAACAAATAAAAGAAATAATAAATGTTACATATAATTTTAAAAGCCTAATATGTTTGAATAAAATATTTCCTTATATTTCCAAATATAAATATTTTTAATTGTCCATACAACACAAATTTTAATCATATTGAATTACTTTAAGAACAGCTTTTATTCGGCTGTGATAGCGTTTGAAATTTGGTTTGACAACGATGGATTAAGAAAAATTACATTTATGTAGGGTAATAAAATATAAAATTAAACTAGAAAACAACAGCTTTTGTAAGCAAATACTTTATGTTTTTGTTAAAACATCATTCTAAACCGTTTTTATGCGTAGTATTAGTAAAAATATTCTAATCATTGATATGAAATTCGATGATCAAATTTCAGTATATTTAAGATTATTTGTACATATTTTAATGCAACTTCAACTTTATGAATAAACTACTGCACAAACACTAATAATGGTTTTGTAAAACATTAATTTAAACTTTAATTTTTATAGATTTTCTTTAATTTGAATATTAAATGTCTTAAAGTAGAATTTCGGATAAAAGCTATCATTTTATTTTAAAATACAAAACAAAATATGTCAAATGTCGTGGATGAAGAACGCACAGATATACAAATTACATACTTCAAAAAATATTCGTGAACCCACACGTAATTATTCTTCCTTATATATTTATTCAATGCTTTAAGCTCTCCAATTTCATGTCCAATTTTTTTTACTGACCAATATATTTGATAGTGTGATATCGCCTCATAAATTTGGGTTAGCCAATAAATGGTGCTGTATTTGTATTTAAAACGTTGTTTTTAATGTCAAAGTTTTGAAAATTCACTACGCTTGCTTTTCCAATGGTCGTGTGTGGTTAGTAAATAAATTAAATTAATTTGAATTTATGTTGCCTTTGTCGATATTAATTGCGTTTATGTTCTTATGAATGTAAAGGGATTCAAAAGCATCCAATTTATTGCTGTCGTGCACCTCTTTCTTTAACCTCATATTATCTATTGAAAAATTTAAATAATCATTTATTTTTCAAAACATGTTTTGCTATAGGGGTTTTATTTGGCTGGTCTGTTTTAAGGTATACAGAATTTGCCTTAAAGCGTTTGCGTTTCTTCAAAACCCTACGCGTCTGCCCGTATAATATTTTTATAATAATAACCACAAGATAGTTCATAAACACAGACTTTACAATCGATTAAATTGATTTAAAGCTCAAAATTACGGAATGGGAGCCGCACAAATACTATACAGAGAAGCATAGTTGATCAAACACGGATGACAATCATGATGAACAAACTAATTAAAATGGTGGGACTTAGCTGGCAACACGTATGCAATTTAATTTTCAAACGGTAACAATTCATTAATAAATTCATTAACGAATTAATTAGATACTCCCGCAGGAAGATTTGTAAAATTTAAAATATTTGATCTATGGGTGTGACAACCCGGTAAACTTAGGTCCCTGCTATTTGCATATGAGTTAGCTTGAGATATCGTATACCACTGGCAGTAGCAGTGAGATATTACTAGCCAAAGTGATATCTTAGGGGTTTCGGCGGATGAACTTTTTTCAATCAATGATAGCACGCTTAGTCTTAGTTATAGTATTAATATACTTTGATGATGATGATGACACGCTATTTTTTTTTTAAATTAAATGTGTTGGGTTGTACGAATTACAATGTGTGCAACAACAAAAAATAACAACCTTTGAAGAATAAGATTTATTATTTAGTTTTCCATTCTTTAAAAAGAATATAAAAAACCAAAAGATAAGAAATTTGCGTTCATTATCTTAAAAAATATGATGTTGTGGAACCTAGGTCTTAAAGTGTTTTATGTGTTGTTGTGACACATATTGTTATTCCAACTACACAACACATCTTATTACATATTTTTGACATGTTTTTGTCAAATATGTTTTGAAAAATATCACAAATTTTTTTAAATTTTCGTTGAAAAAGATGATGAACAATGTCATTGAAGCTACAATTTTGAATGGAAAATTCAAAGGGGAAGATGTACTGTTCCCACGCATTTCAATGATCTCAACAGATATGGCATTTTAATTCAAACGTTTAGTTTCCAGTGCGACTCGCTTTTGCAATAACCATCAACATAGCACAAGGACAATTGCTGCAAGGATGTGGACTAGGTAGATTTGGAGAATCTGTATTTCTCACATTTGGACAACTGTATGTGGCCAGCTAACGTCGGAATACCTTCTGATTTATTCGTGTACGCGTCCGTCTAGATGATGGAAAAACACAAAATATAATGTGTGCCCACAAGCACACGAATAAAGAAATAGAATAAAAACGACATTTTGAAATTTTTTCCTTATTAAAATAAATAATTGTTGCAATAAAAATGATACAATGTAAATTGAATGTTAGGTACGTTTAGTGTGACTGAAACAACTGAAAAAACAACAACAATTGTATGAAATTTTTTGTTGTTTTAAATGCTTCAGTCAAATCGAGCACGGCTGTTATCAAAACGAGTTTTCTTGAGTTTCCTTTCTTATGAAATACCGACCATATGCGACGGGTATAATTTTAAATAAATTAAAGTTTTACACTATTTGGTGTAAAATAAATAAAGTTTTGAGAGATTTTTAGAGTGATTAAGCTTAAAGTAATTATTTTAATTCACATGAATTTTGCAATTTTATAGCATTTTTATTTTCACTCAGATTTTTTGATTCACGGGTGTGACAACCCCGCGTACTTCAGTCCTTGCTATTGGCATATGAGTTAACGTGAGATATCACATACCACTGGTAATAGCAGTGAGATATCGCTAGCCGAGGTGATATCTTAGGGGTGCTGGCGGATGAACTGTATTCAGTCAACGGTAGCACTCTCAATCTTAGCTAATGAGTATTCCTTGATGCTGGAACGCTGTAGCTTGCTCGAAGAAACGAGCCTCCATATAACTATATATCTGAGCTTTAATCATTGAAAAATATACTGCGTCCCATAATCAAGGATTATGCCATTAGCTGAACTATTGGCAAACCAATTTTAGTTTTGTTCCTGCAAATTTTTAAAACAAATTTGCTTTTTACCTCTTATTTTATTTTTATTTTTCTTATCCTTATCCTATCACGAAATATTGGCCTATGTCATATTTTATATGTGATAGGATTTATGGTTTAGTTATCCATTATTTAACAAAAAAATATTAAAAAAAAAACAGATTTGCGTCCATTAACATCCTTAGAACGCATGTTGTTGTGGGACCTTGGTCTTAAAAGGTTTTTATGTGTTGTTGTGATACATATTGTAATGCCTACTACACATCACATTTTACTTAAAAAAAAAAAAAAAAGATAAACTTCTTTAAAACAGTTTTTGTGGGTTTCGTGTTGGTAACAAATACAATTTACAATTGTATAATCACTGATCGCGAATTCAATTTTTAATAAACATATGAGATAATGAAGTTTCAATTTAGAAATTATCTGAACATGAAAATTAAAATATGTTTCATTGTTGTTTCATCCACTGTGGCTGAGTCTGTAAGATGGATTTGAACTATGATGTCTCTGATCAGTGTGAGTTCAATCCCGACAAGAAGTACTTATTATCGGGAATAATACTTTCGATAATTACTCACAAAATCGCCCAAAAATTAATATTCCATTTATGTTGTCTATATATGGAACATATATGCCAATATATTGACCGTGTGTAAGATATTAGTTTCGCATTTATTTGCAACAATCCATAATGACTTTAAAATGACTTAGGATGTTCACTAAATAGAAATATTTCTCGTCCTGTGAATTCACATTCTATGAATTCTAATACAAAAACTTCCAAAGAATTTTGATTTTTTTGCATCACTTCTTCTATTCATTTTTTGCATCACTTCTTCTATACCTTCATCGAATGTATTGTCGCTATTCTTACAGCCCTTGCCGACCATAAAATGACATAACGATCAAAATTTTTTGCAACTTTTTCAGTAATCTACCGGTAAAGAAAACGTATATTAAGCCGAATGAGCACTGTTAAAAATTTGCTGAATCGATTTTTGTTCCGTATAATGTTCTATATAGAGACACACCTGAAACCTTACACACCTGAAAACTTATTTCATCGCATATTTTTTATATATCCTTTGTTTTATATATAATACTACTTTTTTATATTTTACTGATCAACTAGAGTGCTGATCGTTTAACATTCATATTTAAAAAAAAATAGAAAATCATTTCTCATTACATCTCTTTGAAATTATTACTACTACGTCAATAAAATGTATATATACAAACTTTATTTAAAGGCGTTGCGAAGCACGCCGGGTTCCGCTAGTATAATATAAACACCTCTGGAGTTGTATAACTGGGTCAGCTCTAGGCTCTTTTCAAGATAACATGTATGACCAATTAGACCAATAGCCTTACTCCCAGTCATCTAAAATATACGAGCACTATATTAATTCACACATATCCAAATTTTTAGTAGATAACCATTTGATATGTGACAGCCAATACGATTTTAGAAACGAAAGATCAACAATTGATCTATTGAACTATGTGGCATATCTTTGGGATAGCATACTTGAGAAGGGTGGTGAAACGTACGTGATTGCATTAGACATCTCAAAAGCGTTTGATCGAATTTGGCATGCCAACTTGATCAACAAGCTCGTTGCGTACGGTTTTCATCCCGCAGTCGTGAAGTTGATTCAAAATTTTCTGTCTAACCGATATATCTCGGTATCTATAGATGGCTTTTCTTCTGAGTCTAAATTATTAACCGCTGGTGTACCCAAAGGCTCAGTTTTATCTCCTACTTTATATAAATTAAATATCAACGAACTGTTGCAAATCACCAGTAACCCAATAAATAGTTTTGCAGATAATAGTACACTGCACAAGTCATGCGTCCCCCTATCTTCAAAGGGTAAAATGCATGAACGAATAAATCCCGTCCGGAGAGACTCAGCCATAAATGTAAACGAGGACCTAAAAAAAAGTCGCCGATTGGGGTGACAAAAACTTGGTCAATTTTAATTCCACCAAACCTTAGCTATTGATTGTTTCCGGATCAAAGACCGAGTTTTCCCAACGATATTTCAATTAATATGTGTGACGACCAAGTAGATGAATGTGAAAACATTCGTTTATTGGGAGTCACAATATCCAATGACTTACTCTGGAACGATCATATAATGGCCATGGCAAAGAGCGCGTCAAGAAAACTCGGCCTCCTCAATAGATGTAAAAAATATTTTACTTCGCATCAATTACTCCACATTTAAAAGTCCTATATTCGTCCCTGTATGGAGTATTGTTGTCAAAATTGGGGCGCTGCATCTGTTACTATCCTGGCTCTTTTGAACTCTGTTCAAAAGCGAACTATACGAGTTGTTGGTGATCGAGATTTAGCCTTAGATCTTGATTCCCTACAACATCGTTGCACTGTTGCTGATCTCGTTGTTTTTTATAAATATCGTCACCAGTAGTGCTCGGATGAAATCAGGTCCATAATGCCTCAGACATATGTTTTTCCCCGTTTTACTCGTCAATCGGTTTGTGCGGGCGGTCGAACTGTCGAGATTACTCACTGTCATAGTAATAGAATGCAAAGGGATTTTTTTGTGCGTACATCGTACACATGGAATGCTTTGCCCGAATCAATAGTCTCGAGTGCCTTCAATCCACAAAGATTTAAAAAAAGCGTCCACCTAAACCTCAAGACGCATGTTGTTGTGGGACCTACGTCTTAAAAGCTATCTATGTGTTGTTGTGACACATTTTGTAATTCCTACTACCCAACATTTTTTATTAAAAAAAAAAAAATGTTTAGTATAGTATAATGAGGTATAATGAGGCATGTATAGTATAATGAGGTGCAAACAAATAATATGGGATTCATTTGTTTGACATGGAGTTTCAATCAGTTTTGACGGGCTAGAAGCGAAAAATTTAAAAAATTGTTTTTGTTCCACTAAGTGGGTTATCATTTGAAAAAAAAACTGGGATGGTTGGTCTTTTTCCACCCATAATATTTTGTGTTTGGTAAAGATGAGTATTTAAAAAATCAATCAATATGTATATTTTGTGTTTGGTAAAGATGAGTATTTAAAAAATCAATCAATATGTATTGCTTTTTTTGAACTTCAAATCGGTAAATTTAGAAATTTTTGTTGTACTCTTCCGATTTTCACATGTACTCAACCTACACAAGAATTGGGATTGTTGATTTTTTTTATTTGATTTATAAATCATAAACGAAAACCCACAGCGAACCTTTAGATTTATCATATAAATATAGAACAAAATATAAAATAAATAGCAAAATCTTTTAACAAAGATATCAAACATCCATTCCAAAAACTAAACCCCAATTTTTAATGGTCTCTAATTTTTCAAAATAACATAATTTTTTCTATTTATTTTTGTTATCTGTCAACCTACATTGACATTGGTTTATTATATAATTTCTTTGATATTTAATTTCACGGTGTATATTTCTTTAAAAATAACAACCTCTTTCTATGATATTTGTTCAGATTATTTTGTATACATAACGAACATCAATAACACATACAACTGTTGGTTAAACTTTTCTTCCAGGGCTGAAAGCTCACTATATAAAAGATCAAAGTTCGATGTTATCATAATTTTGGAATAATTTCTTTAATTTTAATATTATTTTTATTCCCCTCGAACGTTTTAGATTTCACCTATAAAAAATTCTTATAGATTTTAAACACAAAATGTTTTTAAATTGATATTCACTGATGAGGTCATTTAAAAATGAAGAATAATAATTACGGTTCGTCTAGTATTGATTTAATTTTAAAACTGCATATAATTTTTCAAAGAAATATTTGTTATTCAAAACGGATTTTTATTTCGTTAAATGTATTAATAATTAAAATTTTAAACATAATTGCTTCGAGTTTCCATTGTTACTTGCTAGAAAAGGGTAAAACACAACCAGTATATTTATCTATTCAATTAGTGGCTTCTTTGTTTTTAATATTCCTTTAACGAATGCTTTCTAGAAATTTGATTAACAGAATAATTAATAAACAAAATTAAAATAGTTCTGGAAGTAAATATTTTTTATCATAATCACAAGCCATTACATTTCCCTCATATTAAAAAAAACACGCCATGAAATATTACTCCACCTTTCTTTCACAAACTATTTTTGTTATCTAATTTCTTATAATAATTTTTTTGTTATCTATTTAATAGAGCAGAAATGTCGTAACTAAAACGGAGAGTTGCTTAGTTAATAGACTTATCCTAATTATCCAGAAAACAAATTAACCACCTAATTTCCATTTTTTTCTTCCCTTGTTATAAAAATTATTACTATTTGTTTTCTTATTTTACCTCTTATATTTCATAATTTTCTTATTAATACATTTCCATCCATTTTCTTTTGTCTCTTAAAATTAGAAAAACGAAAAGTGAAAGAAAATTTTAGTATCAGGGCTTTAGGATGAACCTTTAAAAAAAGGTAATATAAATGTATAAAGAAAATCGTTTTTTGTGTGGTTTTTCTTTGTTGTTGTTGTTTTATTTTTAGGTATAAGGTATTCATTGAAAGTAAACCCTCATCTCATATTAATTTTCTTCGTTAAATTTATTTTTCATTTTTTTTTATGAAATAAGTTTCATTCTTTTTATTATATAGAAGGTATGGGCAGATTAGTGATAGGATGTAATGATAAGGAAACTTAGAGATAGAGTGATAAAGAAGGGTTTGTACTTTCAGTTTAAACATGCAGAAATGCTTTTGACCAACGATCTCCCGCTAATAATTGTGTCCATATTTGACAGATAAATGAAATTTAATATCATAATAAAAGTAAATTTTAATTAATGTTTTTTTTAAGCTTTTTATTTAAATATTAATTTTCCTGTAAATGAAATTAAGTTTTTTTGTTGTTGTTGATAGATGGGGAAAAGTTTAAGTTTGATATTATTATGAAGGTACAAGTTTAGTTTTTGATGTAATTTTTTTATCTGAAATACTCGTAAAAGAACATTTTCTTATAAAAGTTTTAATAATGTTAGTTTTTTTGTCCTTGATAAAAGTTACAAGACAGTTGACATAACATAAAGCAATATAAGTCAACTATAGAAAACTTGCAAGTTTAACAAATAGCTGGAGTTATTCTTTTTTTTTATAATTTATTATTAAAATACGGTTTGTGGTTGTATTTTATAAAATTGATTAACAGATTTCTTAAAAAAACTTGCTGAAAAACAATTTGTAAATATACTTTAGTTTAAATTTTTATAGAACCGTCACCTGGGACGTCAATCACAAAAAATATTTTTCATAAGTCAAATTGGAGAGTCAATTGGAGTTCTTTTTGTAGATACAAATTTTGTTCTCAGAAATTCATTTTCGTAAAAATTTTTAATTTAATTGTGATAATCATTGATCGTATTTACTTGTATTCTTTTGTATTTAGAGAATTTGTTTGGCTCCACAACCACTTTTTTTGTCGAAAGACAAAAGTATAAATTTTCCTTCGAAAGACAAAAGAATAAATAGGTGGATAATTTTTTACCTGACCGTTAATGATTAAATTACTTTTATACATAATTATACATTGTCTTTTGAGAAAAATCTAATCCTAGAACATTACTATGAAAAGGTTTTTTATGGGTAAACGATTTGAGAAATTAAAAACTACTTTTATAATGTTAGGCTTTAATGTATTAATATGAAGTGTCCATTAACCAAAAAATGTCACAACAGATAATGTTTGTTATCAAAAAGCTTAATTCATTTTTTTGCTGGTAATGTTAAGAATATTAAATTAACACAAATAATTTTCCTTTTTAAAATATGGAATAATAGTGTTATTGACCACTTAACAACAGTTCACACTCTTTTTACGTCAAAGAGTCTGTTTAGTTGTTGATGAAAGCTTAAAACCTCAAGACCCAACACGCGTGCCTTAATCCTTTCAAGCATCATGTCACGCATATGCAGGGGCGCAAACAGAAAAAGTTTTAGGGGAATGGGGGGTCCAACGAATTTGTTTTTCAATAACAAGTGCTGTGTAGGAATTACAACAACACACTTAGATACATTTTAAGACCTAGGTCCCACAACAACATGCGTGCTGAGTTGTTGATGAACGCTTTTTAAACCTTTGTGGATTGTACGCCCCCGGGACTATTGATTCGGACTAAGCATTTCATTTGTACGATGTAGATCAGTGTGTTTCGATCGGTTGTCTTCCAAAAATTTTTATATGTGTGTATCAGTAATGCTAGACTTTAAAAAATAAATTTCCCGTTGCTGTATCAAAACTTCCCGATTTTTACCGATTCTTTAAGGAAAAACTTCCCATCAAGCTTTCAATTAAAAAAAATATACATATATATAAATTCAATTGTTTATATGGAAAAAACTTCAAAAACCCCCACTTTAACAATATTTGTTTCGATTCTTCATACACCTTGTAGAAGAAGATAATATTTTTATGGAATACAGTATTAAATCTATCAAAATTGCGAATGACGTTTTTTAAAAGAAGTAAATATGCCATGCATAGTAAAAAAATAGTTGTTGCGATCATTTTGAATAAGTTTAAAATTTAAAACGTTTCTACAATTAATTGTGAAAAGACCGCACTTGCCAAGTTTTTGCCCGCTTCCCTGTTTTAAATGAAATATCCCATAAACGGAAAAAAATCAGCTGATCTGGCATTACTGCTGGTGTATTATTATAATGCTCATACATTTTAGATAGGTCTGAAGGGTATTGCGGTCTTTAATTTTAAATATCACATTTTGTTTCTTTTGGGGATGGGCTGGACATTGGCCAATTTCCAGCACGAAAGAGAAATATCAGAACTATATTATTGTAGAAAATTTTTTTTGACAATTTTGGGTTTGAAATAAAGATTTTTCATATTAACTTCTGAAGACTGGATTTTTGGTTTTTCTTTAGGAGTTTCTAAAACAGTTGAGATCACAGCAAAACGTTCCATGAACAGTTTGGTTTTTCTCGCTGGGTCAGTGACGATTAAATCACCGTCAATAATAAGAAAAAAATGAGTTGGTACCAGGCCTTAAAGAATTAATGGCACTGTAAAAACTTTTGTCAGAAATGGACATGGTAGAAAGTTTTGCCCCTCTCGCTCAATCAATTTCTGTTTTTTTCATCTTCGTTTATATTGTTTAATATACTATTGGGCTGTATAAATATCAGGACTTACATCGTTAAGGTATTTTTGTTATGGAACCAAATATTAAATAATCTTTTGTTTATAAGGGCCAATTTGGCTGGAAAATAATTATTTTGTTGAGGTTTCATTATTGATACTAAAACGGTTTAGTTAAACAAAATTTATACTATATCAAATTATCTTTCGTTGGTACAATTTAAAGTATTAGAACCTTTAGGTGGTTCAGATCATAATTTGAATTCCATTCATATAAATTTACAAGTTCCTAAACAGTTTCAATCTAATCCTAGTCTTATTTGGGTTGCAGATTTGCAGGGACTTAAAGATATATGTTTAATTCAAATATTTCTGCTTCTAATTTTTCAGAAATAATACACGTGGTTATGCGCAGGTTTATTCTGATAGATGGTTCTGAAGGCTGATCCTTAGGTTTCGGGTAAATGTGAATAAGAAATGAAATTTAAAATAAATGGTGTTTAAAAAATGGCCAGTATACAGCCAATTCCAAAAAAGTTTCTAGCACGAATTCAACAAATTACAAACCCATATCAATCTGTTCGGTTGTTGCTAAAATATTTGAGAAGTTCATTAATTTTAATATTATGAGCTTCTCAAGTCGTCAAAAATATTTAATGAAAGACAATACGGCTTCCGTAAGGGAAGAGCGACGGGAAATTTACTTTCTTTGTCACACATATCTGGAACAGTGAGCTGAAAACCTTGGTGAGACTTTTATTGCTGCTCAGCAATTCAAATCTATATGTTGCTGATTTGAAGGTACACAAATAGACTATGGATGAATGCGTTTGTCTGCTTAGATCAAATCAATTTTACCTAAACAGAGTATCAATAGCAGCTCATCTTAATAAGGTCCGAGTGACAAGATGTAGCTTTTCAAAGAAATTTTTTTAACAAAATCTGGCATCTCTGGAATGCCTTACTGACGTGGGCCTTCCTGGATAATTGTAATCCACAAAACTTTAAAAATAGCGTTAAAAAAATCCTCAAAGAGAATTGATCAATAGTGAGTAACCTTAGATCCCTAGTTGGCATCGTATATTACAATATTTAGAGATGTTAATCTATATATTCTTATGGTTACACTAAATAAATTCTAAGTTTAAAAAACAATACAGAAAAATTATCGTTTAGGGGGGTCCGGACTCGAAACCCCCTCCCCTCCTCTCTTGTGTGCGCATAGCAGAGCATAGTGCCCACATTTCACAATCAAATATTTGGAACACATTTTTAAGATAAGCGGTTAACAAAGAAATTCATTGTTTGGCTGAAGTTTTAAGAAGGAACTTTGTCTAGGTTGTCTACTTTGTTTACGTTGTCTATATTGCCAAAATTGCTTAAATAGTTTAAACTAGTTATATTGTTTACATTGTCTATACCGTCTGCATTATCTACAATGAGTTTTTTTTTTTTTTTTTCTTTTTTCCTTTATCTCCGTTTAGGAGCATAGGGCGTCTACTAGACTGGACCATCTGACTCTGTTCGGGGCAATCGCTTTCAGTTCACCCAATGTCTTGCCGATTTGTTTTGCTTCAGCTAGCACCGTTTTCTTCCACGTCATGGGTGGTCTTCCAACTCTCCTTTTACCTTGTGGATTCCACTCTAGGGACATCCTTGTTATATCTTTAGCTGATTTCCTCAGTGTATGTCCTATCCATCTCCATTTCCTTTGTTTTATCTCGCACTCAATGTCTAACTGCTCTGTCTGCCGTAGAAGTTCCTGGTTACTGATGGTGTTCGGCCAGAAGCATTTGATCAGTCTTCTCAGGCATTTGTTCACAAACACCTGTAGTAGATTTGTGATCTTCTTTGTGTGTTTCCATGTTTCACACCCATACAGCAGTACTGACCAGTGTTGCCAGATCGCGGGAATTTTTCCCGTTTGCGGGATATTTCATATAAAACGGGAAAGCGGGAGAAAACTTGAAAAGTGCGGGATTTTTCACATTTAATAATAGAATCGTTTTAAATTAAATTTTATTTTGAAATGGTTGCACCAACCAATTTTTTACCAGGCTTCAGAAAGATGTCGATCACCCGATAATTTTACTTAAATGCATATGCCATCTATCGGCTTTAGTATTGTCAAATCCGCGATGGAATTTAAGCCTTCTGCTGTTCAAATATTTCTTAGGGAGATAGTTACGTTTTGAAAACCCCAACGGTCAGAGATGGCAGCGATTTCTCCTAACCGGTTTTATCCACTGGATTTTATCCGGGTGGCTATTGCATTTTATCTTGGATTTTAGCCGGATAAAATTAATTCATACAATTTTATTATCCAAAAGATGAAAGAAATGTTTTTTTTTCTTATTGTGATTTCTCAGGAAGTGATTATGACAAACAGATACATTTTATAAATGATCTCAAATATACTAAATTGTTATGCAATTAAAAAGATAGATAATCTAGATTCTAGACTCTAGAGAAAGATCTAATTTATTAGAGGATAAAAAACTATATGAATAAATGGTGCCGTGTGCTTTTCGAATATGACAAAAAAAAAATTTTTTTATACAAAAACAAATTAACCGGCTTTTTTAATATTATTCGGATAAAACCGGATTTTATCCACCTGGAGAGGTCAAAATGAAAAAAGCCGGATTTTTAACCATCCCTGCCAGCGGTTCACCATGCTATCTGAATTTCAGGAATATTTTGATGCTGCGAAACGAGAAATGAAATCATCTGGAACTACAAGTTGGCTCTCCATGCATCCATCTTTTTTAAACATATTAAAAAAATTGGGATGTTTGGCATCACTATTTTATTTCTGAGCAGTTGTCTACGTATCGAAAAAGAGCTATTACAATTTAAAAATTTTTTGAAAATCATGAAATCAAGACATATTTACTTCTTTTAAAATATGTCCTTCTCAATTTTAATAGATTTAATGCTCCATTTTATAGCAGTTCTTTCTTATTCCACAAGTTGTATGGAGAATCGAAACAATAGTAATATATTGTGTAAGTGTTTAATGCAATATTTTATTTTTCAAGGAAAACAAGCGAGCATTACAAATTTTCGAGAGAATAAAATTCATTAAAAACGAAACCAATACAACGTTTTATCCTTCCGATAGAGTAACATTCATTAATTTAAATTTAATTATTTTAAAATTTGTTGATAAAACAAGTAAAACGAATAAGGAAAAACAATGAATTTTATTGTATTTTTTTTGAATAACTAATCCCAAACAATTAAATAAATTTGAATCAATTTCGATATCTATTTAATTATTTGCTATTTTGAAAATGAAAAGTCTATAAAAAGCCTAATGAAAGCTTTACCTGATGAAAGACATCAAATTTTATGCTAATGAGAAACCAAAAAACAATAATTTGGAAATTTAATTCAATTTAATCATAGTAGTCTTTGCCTTTTTTAATATTCGAGAGAGGGACATGCGCTGCAGTTTGAATTGACTGTTTTTATATAATCAGTACGTTTATTCCGGCATTTCTCTGGGAATTGTGAATTGAGAAAAAAGTGCAATAAATGAAATAAAAAAATATTTTCTAATACGAATTTGTTATTTCCCATGACACGGACATATACTAGTTATGAAAAATCTCTACCATTTATTTCTCTATTTCACGATGTACCGGAATAGGGCTACAGGGCGAAAATGTTTGCTTTTTGGTAGAAAATGTTTAATTTTTTATAACATGCAATCAAATTTTTATAAAATAAAATAAAATTTATTTCAGCATTCAATACAATCAAATAAATTGTTTTATTGTGTTCCGTCACATTCGCGGTACAGAATAAAATTAACAGCTGTTTGTTTCATTCTATCTACTAAGACTAATGACGTACACAAATATAGTCGTAAAAAACAGAGATAAACCTATATTTATAGTTGTCGGAAGGATAAATATTGTTATAATTATGGTGGTTTTTGAAGTTATTTCAATAAATAATTGAATTTATATGTATATTTTTATTGAAAAATTGATGAGAATTTCTGAGGGATTTTTTCTTAAAAAATCGGGAAAAATCGGGAATTTTCGATACGTCAACGGGAAATTCATTTTTGAAAATCTGGCATCACTGGTACTGACTTGACACATGCATTGAACATTCGTAGCTTTGTCTTTCTTGACAGGACGGATGCATTCCAGATCTTGTGAAGCATATTGAACGTATTTCTAGCTTTGTTAATACGCTGACTGATATCTTCTTCAGTCCCGCCTGTTTTTGCTACAGTACAACTCTACAATGAGTACATGGTTTATATTGTTTACAATCTTTACATTTTCTTCATTGTCTACATATCCTATATTGTTTACATTGTTTTTACTGTCTACATGTCTACATTGTCTACATTGTATACATTGTATACAATGTCTACGTTGTCTACATTGTTTACATTGTCCACATTGTCCACATTGTCCACATTGTCTACATTATTTACATTGTTTACATTGTCTACATTGTCTCCATTGTCTACACTACCTACATTATCTACATTATCTACATTGTCTACATTGTATACATTGTCTACATTGTCTATGTTATATTCATTGTTTACATTATCAACATTGTCTACATCAGTGTTTCTCAACTGATTTAATACTACGGACCAATGAATATTTTAAAATTCTACTGTGGACCTTGCGAAATATTTCATGTTAGATGGATGAAATTGCAGATTATTTTTCGCTCACACTTTTTTTTTTTTTTTTTTTTTTAATACAATGTGTTGTATAGTAGGAATTACAATATGTGTCACAATAACACATAAAAACCTTTTAAGACCAAGGTCCCACAACAACATAAGTTCAAAGGTGTTGATGGACGTAAATCTTTCTTTTTTTTTGTTTTTTTTTTTATATTTTTTGTTAAAGAATGGATAACTAAACAAAAAATCCTATCACTGACAAAATATGACATAGGCCAATATTTTATGATAGAATAGAGAAAATTAAAGTAAATTAAAAGGTAAATAGCAAATGTTTACAAAAATTTGCTGGAACAAAACAAAAATGTAGTTGCCAATAATCCAGCCGGTTGCATATTTCTTGATCATGTGACGCACAGTCTTTCTTAATGATTGAATCCCACACAAAGTTATATGAAGGCTCCTTTCTTCAAGAAAGCAATAGCGTCTCATCATCAAGGACTATTTCACAGCTAAGATTGAGGGTGCTACCGTTGACTGAATACAGGTCATCCGCCACCACCCCTAAGATGTCACCTTGGCTAGTGATATCCCACTACTATTGCCAGTGGTATGTGATATCTCACGTTAACTCGTATGTCAATAGCAGGGACTGGAGTACGCGGGGTTGTCACACCCGTAGATCGAAAATTAAAAAAAAAATTTCAAAACAATAAAAACTGATCCCTCCATGCGAGACTTACATACTAAATGCAATTTAAATAGAAGTGAACGAAATAAAGATCCAAGAAACCAAAAAAAGAAAAGAACGAATTTAGATATGTAACAAACAGAGTTTAAAACTCTTCTTATAACATTAATTTACTTAGTTATCAAAAATAACAATAATAGCGTTCTTACTCCTATTTTGAAGTAAAAGTAATTTATTGTGTAATTTTTAATGCTTTATTTTATTTTTCGAACAAATGTTTACATTTGCGAGAGAATACAATTCATTAAACACGAACCCAGTACAACGTTTTATCCTTCCGACAGAGTAACATTTATTAATTGAAATCAAATTTTTCTTGAAAATTCATTAGTAAAACAAATTAAACGAAAAAGAAAACAATGAATTTTATTTTATTTTATTTTACTGTACCATTAATTTCAAACAATTAAATAAATTTTATTTAATTTCGATGCCTATTTAATTTTTTGAATATTTTGAAAATGAAATGACCTACAATGAAAGACATCAGAGTTCTAACTACCAATACTAATGAGAATTTAGAAGCCAAAAGGAATCATAAAATATACTAATTTTTTTTTACAATGGAAATTTAATTCAATTTAATATGTAATAGCCTTTGTCTTTTGCAATGTTTGAGAGTGGGATATGCGAATTAATTTGAATTTATTGTTTTTTGCATAATCAGAGCGAAATGTTATTTTGATTTTTTTATTTATAAAATTCATTGAAAAAAAATTATTTCAGAGTTCAATACAGTCAAATAAATTATTACCGGCATTTAAATATAGGCTTATTTCCGTTTTTTTACTACAATTGTGTGCGTTATTAGTCTTAATAGTAAAATAATTAATTATAATAAATAAATAGCTAAATAAATAAATAGCTGTTAATTTTATTCTGTTGCGTGAATGCTGCAGAACACAATAAAACAATTTATTTTTTATTCGCCTACATATTAAAGTGTTACTTTATTACTGTGATTTGCAGCTTTAAAGTATCACTTTTCAGCTATTTATTTTGTTGTCATAGCTACGTCCAAAAAACAAAAAGCATTTGTATTTGTTTCTATTCTATGAAAAATAAAATTTTTTATCAAAGCAACCCTTAAATTCAAAATTTCATTATCCAATTAAAATAGTTGTTATCATTTGTTGTCATAGCTACACAATAATTTGGAAAAAATAATAAATATTTTGTCAAAGGTTACTTGTTCCACATATTTTTATTTTAAAATTTATGAAAATTTATAATTTTAATTTAGAATAAACAACTTTTCTTAAAATATTTTGCTTGCGGCGAATAAAAAATAGTATATGATGCACGGACGTAAGCTATTTTGGACTTAATGTGGGTAACTCCACATCCGTCCAAAATCTTTAGCTTTACGTCCTAGCATCATAATGTACTATTATTGTATTGAACTCAAAAATCAATTTTTTTGATTGTATTTTGTAAATGATTTGATTTTATTTCATAAAGAGATCAACAAAAATATTTTCGCTCCGATTATGCAAAAACAATAAATTTAAGGCGTTTGTCACTCTCATTAATATTAAAAAACGCAAAGCCTACTACAATTAAATTGTATGGAATTCCATTGAGGAAAAAATTAATTTTACTCCGGTTTTGAATAAACCTAAGTATTACTTACATGCATGAGCCAAAAGTGAAATTCTTTCCCCCACTTTTTTGGCATTTCTTGACGTTTTAGGACCTACTGATTCTAAAAAAGCAAAAAAAAAAATGTTTGTATGTCTGCCGGCCGTCACAACCGACGAAATCTAGAAAGCGGCTTAAGGGATTTCAAAAATTTTTGTTCCTAAAATAGGTATACTCAATGGTTAGAGCCGAAATGACGATGTATTCGATAACTGTCCCAGAAGTGTGTTAAAAAATCGTCAAGTGTGTCAAAACAAGGAAGTTAACATATATTTTGCTTAAAAAACGTTCATTTTAAGTGATTAGGAGTAGGAACATTGAATTTGGAGAAATTTTGATGAATTTGTATGTGAGGCCAAGAACTAGGATTATCGTATTATAAGTCTGCGAAAAAAATGTTGTCAAGTGTGTCAAAAGAATAATTTTCATTTTTTTAACCAATTTTTTGGCAAAAAATGAAATTAATTGTTTGTATGACACGAAATTTAATCGAACGATACAGAAATTTTTGATTTTGTTTTAATTTTTGGAATTTTGAACAAAGTTTATGTATTTGATTTTGTTATAATTCTTGCGATATCTTTAGAATTTTAGAAAAAGTTTTTTGATTTGGAAAAATATTCAATTTTCGATTTTGTAATAATTTTTGCAATATTTTTAGAATTCTGAAAAAAGTTTCAATCTCTGATTTTGTTATAATTTTTGGCATATTTTTGGAATTTTGAATAAAAGTTTAAATTTTTGATTTTGTAAGAATTTTCGGAATATTTTTAGAGTTTTGAAAAAGTTTAAATTTTTGATTTTATTATAATTTTTGGAATCCGGAAAAAAGTTTGTATTTTTGATTTTGTTATAATTTTTGCGATACTTTTAGAATTTTGCAAAAGTTTGTTTTTTTGATTTTATTATAGTTTTTGCAATAGTTTTAGAATTTAGTAAAAGGTTACATCGGTCTGAATTTGAATTTTTGGAATATTTTTAGAATTTTGAAAAAGTTTAAATTTTTGATTTTATTATAATTTTTGAAATTTTGAAAAAAGTTTGTTGTTTTTTATTTCGTTTTTATTTTTGCAATATTTTGAGAATTTTGGAAAAAGTTTGAATTTTCGGGATATTTTTTAAATTTTGAAAAAATTTTCAATTTTTGATTTTGTTATAATTTTTGAAATATTTTTAGAATTATGAAAAAAGTTTGTATTTTTGATTTTTTTATAATTTTTGCAATAATTTAAAATTTTTTGAATAATTTTAAATTTTTGATTTTGTAATAATTTCTGGAATATTTTTAGAATTTTGAAAAAAAGTTTAAATTTTTGATTTTATTATAATTTTTGGAATATTTTTGGATTTCTGAAAGAAATCTGAAATTTTGAAGCAGTAATATTTCTCGAAACGCTAAATGGAGAGGTTTTTAAATAGTTTGCTAAGAGTTTGCTAGTTTCCACTAAATTATGTTAATATATGATCTGTTATAATTTTCCGGCAACGAATTGATGTTTCGTGTTAGTTTTGTAATAAATTTCTAAACAGAGATAAAATACTTGTACTTTTACAGAAGAGTTTATGTTTAATATACATCGCTGCCGATAACTAAAAAAAATGTCCTCTTAAAAATAAAAGTCATAATCCTTAACCAAAACCGAAGTCTTGATATCTCAAAGTTGTGAGATTTCAGCTCCTTCATATTACTTCGGTCTGAAAGACTAAAGTATTACATTCATGCGCTCAAAGTGAAATTCTAACCCCCACTTTTTTTGACATTTATCGACGTTTTAGGACCTCCTGATTCTAAAAAAGCAAAAAAAAAATGTATGTCTGTCTGTAGGCCGGCCGTTTTTACCTACGCTGCAGGGAAAGCCGCTGGAGGGATTTCAAAATTTTTTTTTCTGAAAATAGGAATACTCAAGGAACAGGTCTGAAAGGACGCTGTGTTTGATAACTGTACCAGAAGTGTGTACCGGCTGGATTATTGGCAACTACATTTTTGTTTTGTTTCAGCAAATTTTTGTAACAATTTGCTATTCACTTTTTAATTTACTTTTATTTTTTTTATTCTATCATAAAATATTGGCCTATGTCATATTTTGTCAGTGATAGGATTTTTTGTTTAGTTATCCATTCTTTAACAAAAAATATAAAAAAACAAAAAAAGAAAGATTTACGTCCATCAACACCTTTGAACGTATGTTGTTGTGGGACCTTGGTCTTAAAAGGTTTTTATGTGTTGTTGTGACACATATTGTAGTTCCTACTACACAACACATTTTATTAAAAAAAAAAAAAAAAAAAAAAAGAAGTGCGTCAAAAGAATCATTATGTGTGTCAAAAATAGCAAATTTTCATATTTTTGGCTTAAAAAACGTTCATTCTAAGTGATTACGAGTAGGAACATTAAATTTGGAGAAATCTTGATGGTAGGGATTGGTATGTGAGACCAAAACCTAGATTATTGCATTATAAGTTTGTCAAAAAATGTTGTCAAGTGTGTAAAAAGAAAGATTTTTATTTATTTTGTTACCCAATTTTTTGGAAAAAAATAAAATTAATTATATGTTTGATATGAAATTTTTATTATTATTATTGAGAATTATGGCATTATAAGTTTGTCAAAAAATATTGTCAAGTGTGTCAAAAGAAAGATTTTGATTTATTTTTTTACCCAATTTTTTGGAAAAATATAAAATTAATTATTTGTTTGAAACAATTTTATTATTATTATAGAGAATTATGGCATTATAAGTTTGTCAAAAAATGTTGTCAAGTGTGCCAAAAAAGGATTTTGATTTATTTTTTTACCCAAATTTTTGGAAAAAAATAAAATTAATTATTTGTTTCAAATGAAATTTTATTATTATTATAGAGATGGCATTATAAGTTTGAAGAATAATGCCATAAGAATTATGGCATTATAAGTTTGTCAAAAAATAATGTCAAGTGTGTCAAAAAATGTAATAATTTTTTTTGGAATATTTTTAGAATTTTAAAAAAGAAAAGAATTTTAGATATATTTTTAGAATTTTGAAAAAAGTTTCAATTTTTGATTTTGTAAGAATTTTCGGAATATTTCTGGAATTATGGAAAATTTTAAATTTTTGATTTTAGTACAATTTTTAGAATTTTGGAAAAAGTTACAAATTTTGATTTTGTTATAATTTATGCAATATTTTTAGAGTTTTTTAAAAAAGTTTTAATCTTTGATTTTGTACTAATTGAAATATTTTTAGAATTTTGTTTGAAAAAAGTTTGAATTTTTGATTTTATATAATTTTACAATATTTTTGGAATTTTGAAAGAAATATGAATTTGTGATTTGGAAATCTTTTCTCGAAACGCTAAATGGAGAGGTTTGGAGTAGTTTGCTCATTGTATAATCTTTTCACTAAATTATGTTAATTTATGATGTCCGACAACGTATTGATGTTTCGTGTTAGTGTTGTAATACATATCTAAACAGAGATAAAAAATACATACATATACTTTAACAAAAAGTTATGTTTGATATACATCGCTGCCCAAAACTAAAAACAATGTCCTCAAAAAAGTTGTTTGCCGAAAATTATATCAAAATCCTTAACCCAGACCGAAGTCTTGATATCTCAGAGCTGTGAGATTTCAGTCCCTCCATATTTTATAACTTTGATTTAGTATAAATAATTTTTTTAAAATATTTTGTTTGCGGCGAATAAAAAATATTATATGACGCACGGATGTAAGTCATTTTGGACTTAATGAAAGAAAAAGAATTACCCGCTGGAGAGCTTGATTTTGATTGATTGACATATGAGTTAGCTTGAGCTATCACATACCACTGGGAATGGCAGGAGATATCATTAGCCAAGATGATATCTTAGGGTGCTGGCGGACGAGCTATAATTATGAAAATTGTGAGAATTTATCAACGAATTCCCATTTTTTTTTGATAAAGTCTCATAATTTTTTTAAAAATTCTCCAAGCAAGTGGTATTGATAAAAGCCCTCGGCATACGTGCTTTTTAAATATATTTGTTTTCGAAATTTTTGGCAAAAAATTATTTCGAATTATCACCGCCCTTGGAAAATTAAAACTGAAAATTTTGGCATCAACCTTAGGCTTGAAAATGAACGTGCCTTTAATTCACCTTTACCTTTCTGTTTAAAACACTAGAGTAGATGTTGGTAAAGACATTCGGTAGTAAAAATAGAATTAAATTCAACAACTTAAAAAACTTCGTAAGAACCCACGTTCAAAATTTCGATCCAAATAATCTCCAAATGAAAAGTTCAAATATAAAAAAGAAAAGGGATAGAAACGAATTTTTTTATTTTAGCTCACACAAACGGATCAATGTTTATTATTTATGGAAGATTTTGTAGTAAAACTTTTTTCATGAATTTTTATCTAAAGGTTATTTTGTTTTTAAACCTGATTTGTTATTTTGACCCGAATATATTTTTGATTAAGGCTATAGTTACTTGTAACTGCCTACAAATGACTAATAAATATAAATTATACGATTGTGTTCTTTAATTGGATTGGAACCAGATCAGTGTAACTTGACATACGTGATAGATAAGAAAGAACACGAGTTGCAAAATTATGTTAAAAGCTTCAACTATTAGCCACATCTTGACAAATTGTCGCTGTTAAACAATAATAATTGACTGTTTGTTGATTCGTTTATCCGAGTCTGTCGAAGCTTTCAACCTCAACATGCGCATACTCAAAGCTTTTTCTCCACTTTTATTTCGATTAATATCATTCTTTTTATATATTAATAATTTCGTTTTCAACTTTTATTTTATAATTTTCTTATTTTTTTTTTACGATTTTGATATCCAAAAAAGATATACTTTATTTGTTAGATGAAGACATTACAATCAGTTTGTTTTTACCTTCCTCTGAAAACGGTTTGTTTAAAGCTTTTTCGAGCTTTATCATAAAAATTATATGCTGAACAAATAAAATTACAGTAAACACAACACTAAATTTATGTATTTTCATAATAATTTTTCTTTTTCTTTTTTATCGTTTTTTACTTGTTTCGAAGTAAAATATCTTATAAACGAATAAATTGTAACTGATTGTATCTATTGTTTGGAAAATTTATATTCGTTTAATTTGATTAAAAAAAGTTTTGTGAGTGAATTAAGAAAAAATAAAATTAAGAAAATTAAGGAAAAAAAATTTGTATATGCATATGAGAATATATTTGTAATATAATTGAAAAAACAAAATGTGAAAAAGCTTTTCAGCAATTAACTACATCTTTTGATAACGGATTAGTTTGTTGTTTTTTATGGTTTAATTTTCTAAGTGTTTTTTTTTTGTTTCTTGATTTGTTTGATTTTACGTTTTTTATGACATGAAATAAAAAGAAATTTTTTTTGTTTGCGATTAAGTGATTATATTTTTTAATGTTTTTTTAGTAAAATATAAGAGTGATTCGGTTGTTACATTTGGATATGAATTTATTATTTATAAATTCAAATGAAAATTTGAAATGTTGTGGATTATTGGATTACTAATAACGGATATATTATTTTCCCAGTTAGTAGGTTAGTAGGATTTTATTTATTAAACAATGTTGAGCTTGTTTTTTGGATGAGATGGTGGTTGATTGGATTATCACTTGGGTAACAGATACTGTTTGAGAAAAATATTTAGCAAATTTTTTTCCAACAATATTTATTTTGTTTCTTTTGTAATTTAGAATTATGGTAGATTTTTCATAACTTTTGATGCTGATTTAGGTTTTGAAGCTTTAAATGTTGATTTTTTTTTAAAGCTATCTCTTTTGTTTTAGAACTAGGGTTTGTGTTATAACAACGTCTTTAAATATAAGGAGATGTTACATTTGAGGTAACATGAGTTCTTAAGATAAGAATTAAACTGAAATTGGGAAAATAGAAGCTTGTTTTGTTTTGTTGTTTTATAGACAAAATGACAATAAGTATAAATACGAGAAATTCAGACACATAAACATTAGTATGGCATTTTTTGACATCAACTATCGTTTTATTAACAAAGGAAGTACTCTGAATCAGTTTATCAGTTTATCAGTTTTTCTCACAAAAAGTTATTGGAGAATTTTCACAATTTAAATCCAAGCAAACATAATACAATTACTCAAGTAAACTTACAATGTAAGAAACTATTCCGTTTACAAATCAATTGTTTCTAAAAGCATTGATTTTTGTTGTGCAACAGGTGGTGATCAGTTTGAAGATGAATGGACAAGTTGTTTTTGATTTTTATCAATTAAGGGTTAACCTATGCTTTTAGAAATCCAGCAAAGAAATTGAATAATGAGTCTTTGCATGCTAGGATGTTTTGTTAATATTTTTGTTTTCCAAGGAAATGGCCGATCGCCTAAGTTTTGTCGATTTATAATGTAGCAAACGTCTTGTTTCGGTTTATTATGATTAATGAATTTGCTTTTAGAAATCCAGTACTTACAGCAGTCAGGAATCATAAATAAATAAAGCATCATTCTTCATTTTTAGTTTGAAAAAGAAAAAAAAACTTACAAAATAGCCAGGGAGTTTCAGATGCTGATGAAATTGATTGATTTTTTGATCTGTAAATCTTCCGGTGGCTGTTGTATTTCCAAAAATGTTGACCTTATTTTTAAAAAATTAGCAAAATATGACTGAAACTATGACTAACTACTATGAATTAACAATTTTGGAAGACACACCGTTTTTTTGTTTGCAAACCAAGGTTTTGAACAAGCCATGACCATCAACCAACAAATAGGAAAACTAAAAATGATTCACATAACAAGAAGAACAAAAGCAGAAAAATAACTTAGCTAATTTATTATTTGAATCTTTAACCGAATAAATCTTGGTTTACTGTAATAAAGTCAAGGCACTAGGCAGTTTGTAATAAATTGGATGCGGATGAATTTTTTAATTTAAAAAAAACTGTACATACTTTTATTGTTCATAAGAATGCAAGACATTTTTGTCAGTGTGTGTATATTCTAGACATGATTACATCAAAAACAGGTTTCTCCATTTTTATATGTCTTCTGAAGGTTAACATGTTGCGAGAAGCTTTTTCCTATAATACTTAAGTAATTTATTTTCTACAGCTTTGGATATTTTTAGATTCTAATACTTTTTTCCTCGAATTATATTATTTTCTCAGAAGAAGTATTTCTAGAAAGTAAAGATTTTCCTAGAAAATCCTGATGAAGCTCCAGAAAATATTTGAAGCAGACAATATGAATGTTTTGATCAGAAAAGACGATTCAAGCATTACCAAAACTATGGTGTTGATAATAGAATCAATTGTTGTTTGAATTTGTTTAAGAAATGGATATATAAACAATAAATTCTATAACATATCAAATATGACATACGCCAATATTTCATGATATGATGTGATGCGAAGGATATAAAAATAAAACAAATGGGGCAAACGCAAATTTTTGTAGAACAATTTTTTTTTTTTTTTTTTTTTTTTAATAAAATGTGTTGTGTAATAGGGTTTAGAATATGTGTCACAACAACACATAAATACCTTTTAAGACCTAGGTCTAGACCTGGGTCCCACAACAACTGGCGTTCTGAGGTGTAGATTAACGCTTTTTTTAAACATCTGTGGGTTGAAGCCACCTGAGACTAAGTGTTCCGGCAAACTATTCCATTTGTACGCAGTTCGGACAAAGAAGTCTCTCTGCGATCTGCCAGTATGACAGCGCGTGATCTTTACCGTTTCACTGGTTGCGGCAGCCGATTGCCGAGTGGAACGGGGGTAAGAATAAGTCTGAGGCATGATGCCGCTGATTTCATCTGAGCACTGCT
This sequence comes from Diogma glabrata, assembly GCA_963693315.1. Classification (NCBI taxonomy): domain Eukaryota; kingdom Metazoa; phylum Arthropoda; class Insecta; order Diptera; family Cylindrotomidae; genus Diogma; species Diogma glabrata. The sequence goes on along the minus strand of OY856188.1, from coordinate 227,566,163 downwards.
GATGACGATATTTGTAAAAAACAACGAGGTCAGCAACAGTGCGACGATGTTGTAGGGAATCAAGTTTTGATGTCAAAGTTCGATCACCTACAATTCGTATAGCTCGCTTTTGAACAGAGTCCAAGAGGGCCAAGATGGAAACAGAGGCAGCACCCCAAACTTGACAGCAGTACTCCATACAGGGACGAATATAGGACTTATAAACATGGAGCAATTGGTATGGAGTGAAAAATTTTTTTTGCATCTATTTAGGAGGCCGAGTTTTTTAGACGCGCTTTTTGCCATCGCCATTACATGGTCGTTCCAGAGTAGGTCATTTGAAACTGTGACACCCAATAAACGAATGTTTTTACATTCACCTATTGGCTCATCACACATACTAAATCAAATATCTTTGGGGAACTCGGTCTTTAATCTGGAAACAATCAACAGCTGTGTTTTGGTGGAGTTGAAATTGACAAGGTTTTGGTCACCCCAGTCGGCGACTTTATTCAGGTCTTTGTTCACGTTTATGGCAGCGTCTCTCCGGGCAGGATTAATTCGTTCGTGCATTTTACCTTTTGAAGGAAGGGGCTCGAACGACTTGTGCAGAGTACTATCATCTGCAAAACTATTTATTGGGTTGCTGGTGATTTTCAACAATTCGTTGATATAAATCAAAAATAGGGTTGGGGACAATACTGAGCCTTGGGGTACACCAGCGTTAATTAGTTTAGACTCAGAAGAATATCCGTCTAAGGAGACCGAAATGTATCGGTCGGATAGAAAATTTTGAATCAGCTTCACAACATTGGGATGAAAACCGTACGCAACGAGCTTGTTGATTAAGTTGGCATGCCAGACTCGATCGAATGCCTTGGAGATGTCTAAAGCGATAACGTATGTTTCACCACCTTTATCAAGTATGCTGTTCCAACAATGCGCTACATAGTTTAATAGATCGGTAGTTGATCTTTTGTTTCGAAAACCGTATTGGCTGTCGGATATCAAATGATTTTCTTCCAGAAATTTTGAAATATGTGTATTAATATAATGCTCATAGACTTTGGATAGGACCGATAGTAAAGCTATTGGCCTATAATTTGAGATATCGGATTTTGGTCCCTTTTTGGGGACGGGCTGGACATTTGCCAACTTCCAGCACGAGGGAAATATACCAGATTTGTAGGATTGGTAGAATATTTTAGTTAAAGTTGGTGCAAGTTCTTTGGAAAAGGTTTTTAAAATAATGGGTGGAATATTGTCCATTCCTGATGCTTTGTTGATGTTTAACCCCTTTAAAAGTTTAGCGACTATTTTGGGTTTGAAGTGAAGTTCATTCATATTAACTCCTGAAGACTGGATTTGGGGTATTTCTTTAGGAGTTTCCAAAACAGTGGAGTTCAGAGTAAAGCGTTCAGCGAACAAGTTAGCTTTTCTTGCGGGATCATTGACGATTAAATCACCATCAATAATAGGGGGAATAGAAAATTTTGTACCAGAATTTAAAGAATTAATGGCACTGTAGAAACTCTTGTCAGAAACAGACATAGACGTAAGTTTTGAGGCTTTCGCTCTGTCAATTTCGGACTTTTCGTTTGAGATAATCTGATTAGATATTTTGTTGGCCTTTAGATATTGGGATCGATTAGTGGGAGTTTTGTTATGAATCCAAATATTAAATGATCTACGTTTGTTTCTAAGTGCCGTTTTGGCAGCTTTCGAATACAAGTATTTTTGTTTGGGTTTTACTATGGAGAAAGGGACAAATTTATTGATAGCAAATTGGATGGTTTCTGTAAAGTTTTGAGCAGAAACATTTACATTGTCAGTGTAAAAACAATGACGGTCGAAAGGGAAACCATGGAAAAAATTTTGAAGACCACTCTTATCCATTTTTGAGTAGTGAAATATTTTACGGGGTTTGGGAGCTGTAGTTTTAAGTAAATCAGTTTTGATAACTGATGAGATTAAATAATGATCAGAATTTCCAATACTACCTTTCGCAACATCGACACTCGTAATATCTGGCATTGTGGTAAGATAGAGATCTGGTAGAAAACTATTATCACCGCCATTACGGGGAGTGAAAGTCGGGCTTTTAACAATTTGGAATAGGCCCTGAGACGCGGCAAAAATTTCTGCCAGTTTTCCACTATTGTCAACATCGTCGGTCGATTTGGAGAATTCCAACCATGATTTGTTGTGGACGTTGAAGTCACCGGTAACGATAACTTCACAATTAGGGGACTTTGCTCTAATCTCGTCCATAATTTTTGTCAGTATATTAAAAAAGTTTGGGTTACGTTTGTTGGGGGACCGGTATAAAGCTATTGTAAAAAAAGTCATTTCTGGAAGACAAATCTTTAAAACCATTGTATTGAAGCCGTCACCGTGTAGTTCAAAATTTGGAAAGCGCGTGTACGCAACACTCTCATGAATGAATGCGCATACGCCCTGATGGAGTTTGAAAGCTGATTCGAGCCTATATTTGGAATTAAGCGATTCTATAAAGAGAAAATTTTCAGAAACTTGTGTTTCTGTAAGGAATAGAATGTTCGGTTTGTCGTGCTCAAGATGATGTTGCACGTGGTCATGGTTAGCGTTCAATCCGCAGATGTTTTGAACATGTATTTTAAAATTTTTTATTGATTCATATATGTTTTGTCCCTGCAAATTCCGTGGACATGCCGCTTTATGGGCGGGTGGATTGCGCAAATTTGCTTTACCACTTGCAGACTTATTTTTTTTCGGTTGTACTGCCATATATATATCAAAATGTTTATTTTTATTTTTTTGTGTTTTATTTTAAAATGCATAACTAAGTAAAAAATCCTATCATACTACAAAATATGACATATGCCAATATTTCATGATAAGATGAAGAAATAATAACAAAATAATAAGTGAAAAACAAATTGTGAGAAATTTGCAGAAAACAAAACAAAACTAAATGCCAATATCCAGCTGATGCAGCGCACCCCAGACGCACCGCCCACCACCTCAACCGAGGCACAAAGCCCACACATAACTACGTGTTGGTTCGATTCCTCGGAAGAGCTAATGAGCGGTACCGCTACGGAACGCTGCCCAGCTAAGACTGGAAGTGCTGCCGTTGACTAATTAAAGTTCGTCCGCCAGCACCCTAAGATATCATCTTGGCTAATGACATCTCCTGCCATTGCCAGTGGTATGTGATATCTCACGCTAACTCATATGTCAATGGCAGGGACTGGAGTACGCAGGGTAGTCAGACCCGTAGATCAACATTGATCATAATCGATCAAAATCGATCCCTCCTGCAAGAACGAATTTAAATAACCCAGTTAGTGGCATACTCCTTGATTATGTGACGCATTGGTTTCCTTGATGATTAAAGCCCAGATTTAAAGTTAGATTAGATTTCAAGTTACATTATCCGTTTCTTCAAGCAAGCATTAATTAGCATGTCATCATCAATTAATATCCAATATAACTAAGATTGAGGATGCTACCGTTAAATACAGTTCATCCGTCACCACCCCTAAGATATCACCTTGGCTGGTGATATCTCACTACTATTACCAATAGTATGTGGTATCGTAGGTTAGCTCGTATGTTAATGGAGTATGCTGGCTTGTCACACTCGTTGATAAAAAATAATGTTATTTAAACAATTTTTAATAAACAGAAGACATGCATATAAAATCTGTTTTTTTGATACACCTTGAATACCACAATCATACTCGATCTGCCTGTTTTCATAAATGTAAGCTGGCATAAATGTCGTACTGATTACATAACATACTATTTCAAAGCTGTACTCTTAACATATAAAACAAGAAATTCCACAATTTTTCCTTAATTTAACGGATACAACCCAAAACACTTTAAAATAAAAATTGAAAGAAATTTCTTAGGTAGAAAACGTAATTTTACAAATTAAACATTTATTCAAAGAAACAGGAAAATGAATTATAATGTTTTTTGTTGAGTAGTAATATTGTTTTTGTATTTTTTATAGTGAAACAAATAGCCCTTGTAAATTTATATTGGAAGAAATCTGTTGTTTTCGTTTGATTTTCACAGAAGGTAGAAAACTTTGTTGCTTTTTCTTAAAGGAATAAGGGTCAGGTTTCTTGTTATTTGTTTTAATTTAAGTCATTATATTATTAAAAGAGTTATTCTACGTATTGGCTTCTTTAAATGAATTGGAAAAGAGAATCACAATTCAAAAATTAACCATTACGAAATATTTTATGCCTGCTATGTGTCAAAAAATTAGAACAATTACTGCTTGAATATAATTTTATAAAATAAAAATAAAAACAAAAACAGTTGCAGAAATCAAACAGATACATAATGCATGAAATAATTTGATAATTGCTATTACTTTAAAGTAACTAAAATAACTTCTGTCGAGGCATGAATAAAGAACGTGAGTCAGAGTGTTTCTGTAACATAAAGAGAAATATTAAAACTGGTTAGAATACTCACAGTAATTGAAAATTCACTTCTACTTTAATTTGCTTTCTCGCGTGTTAATTGTAAAAGTTGTTTTATGACTGCACATTTTGGCAGTTTGAATTTCCATAAAAAATGAAGATACTTTTTAGCTCCTATTGTCTATTGGTCAAGTAAATAGTTAATTAGTGACTGTGAAAATCAATCCAGCTAACATAATGACTACAAATCAAGAAATATCCAATGTATCAAAACATTACGCATCAAGATAAAACTAGATGACAACGTACAATGAGTCCAATGTATGTGGATGCATCCTAGATAGATCGTTTAGATTGTCTGCAACAGGAACAGAAGAAAAAAAAAGAAACGAATCCATATAAACTTCGATAAGCAACAAATAAAAACAAATTAGTTTATATAATTTTTTTTAATAGTTGTAATTTGTAAAAACCGTTTTCTTTACTAATTTTTTTATATAGAAATTTTTGTATTAAACTGTGATAGAAAACTGTTGTTTTAAAATTTGAGAAAAACACTGGTTTTGATTTTTTTCCCTTTATTATTTACTTTTTTAATTATTTAAATTTTCGAAGCCTGTGTGCTTCATATTCATGAATCTTTTTGTATTTAAGACTAAAACACAAAACAAAAAAAAACAGAAATAAATTAAAAGAAAAATCACAAGATTTTGTTTTTTTAAAATTTGGTAACATTAAAATTTTTTAAAAAATAATTAAGGACAATTACATGAATTAAGTTCAAAATACCTGAAACGGGTGGTGTATAACAACAAAGTTTACAAACAGATAAAAGGCCTTCAAATGGGTTCACCATTGGCACCAATATTATCTGATCTAATCTTGGAACATCTTATAGACGAATCCCTAATTCAATTTGGCTCGGGGATATCATTTATTAAGAAATATGTTGATGATCTGATCTGCAGCATACCTGAAAACAAAATTGACGACCTTCTATCAATATTGAATAACTACAATAATAACATTAAATTCACGTATGAAAAAGCTTTTGAAAATAAAATTCCATATCTCGACATGTTACTAATTAAAAAATCAAATAAAATAATAACAAATTGGTACTCAAAACAAACATCAACAAACCGCATACTTAATTTTCATTCAGCACATCCATATTTTCAAAAATTTAATGTCGCAAAAAACCTAGCTAAAAGAATTTTAAAACTTAGTGATAAGAGCTTTGCAAATGAAAATTGTGTAAGAATAAAGGAAATCCTATTAAAAAATAACTACCCTTTAAAAATCGTTAATAAAATTGTACATGGACAAAAACATTCTAACAACTTATCCAATGCACAAACAAACAATATACTCCCACAATCAAATAATACAGCATCAAATGAACCATTAATACAACAAAATGATCTTCAATCTATGAGTATTGTTTCCGCATCAGATATACAATTACCTCAGGATAATCTGCCTCAAAACACTTACACAAGTTTAAAATACATTCCCAGAATATCAGAAAACATCAAAAGAACAATCACACAAAATAACCCTAACATCAAAATAGCTTTCCAGCCACACAAAACACTCAGAAAAACTTCATTCACTAACAAAAAACAAAAAATTAAAACCACACAAAAGTCACACGTCATATACAAAATAGATTGCTCTGACTATCCAACGTCATATATCGGCCAAACCTCAAAAAAACTAGAAACAAGAATATCGGGCCATATATACGACTTAAATAATGCTCACAAAGACAATGGAAAAACGGGCTTACTATTACATACACTTGACACTGGTCATATGTTTAAATATGACGATGCTAATGTGATAGATACCGAAAAAAATACTCAAAAGCGTTTGCATTTGGAGTCAGCATACATATTGCTACATAGCCCTAATACTTGCAATAGAAAGAATGATGTAAACGCAATACATACACAATATTATAACACATTAGATATATATAGAGCCAATTCTCCTAAGTTTAAACCTCCAAACCAATCAACAAATTAATCAACAACATGCATACATTTTTCAAAACATGGTTCTAATTTCAGCCTCCCATACAAAACCACTTCTCAAATTCTCAATTATTGTCATAATATGTAATAATTACAGTATTTCCGTATATTAAAAAAATCTCAAAAAAATCTCAAAATTGTTTCTCTTAAAAGATAAACTCTTACCTACTCAAATCACAGATTACATAAATTGCCAATCTTTATACTTTATATAATCAGAGTTTGATCGCATATCGAACAAAACAAAACTTAAAAATTGCCATTGTGTTTATGTAAAAAAGTTTTTTAAAAATGTTTGTTAATTGTTTAATTTTTTAATATGTAGTTATAAATTTTCTTAGTGCATATTTGAAGTAAAAAATCAGGTATTTTGAACTTAATTCATGTAATTGTCCTTAATTATTTTTTAAAAAATTTTGATGTTACCAAATTTAAAAAAAACAAAATCTTGTGATTTTTCTTTTAATTTATTTCTGTTTTTTTTTTGTTTTGTGTTTTAGTTTTAAATACAAAAAGATTCATGAATATGAAGCACACAGGCTTCGAAAATTTGAATAATTAAAAAAGTAAATAATAAAGGGAAAAAAATCAAAACCAGTGTTTTTCTCAAATTTTAAAACAACAGTTTTCTATCACAGTTTAATACAAAAATTTCTATATATAATTTTTTTTAAAGAAAAAAGTTTTTTGTAGGGGGAATTACAATATCAGTAACAACAACAGATAACAACCCTTTAAGACATACTGTAAGATTCCACAATAACATGTGTTCTAAGAAGTAGAGCAAATTTTTGTTTGTTTATTTTTTAAAGGTTGGATAACTAAATAATATATCCTATTACATATTAAAATATGACATTTATCATCACATATTAAAGTATGAATTAAATTTAACAAACAAAATTATTGCGGTGAATTTAGTGTAGGTTCTGTATGAATTTATAATGTGAATTAATAATTTGAATTAATAGTAATATTTTCTTTACCAATTTTTTTTCCTGCAAAATAATTTTTAAAGTGAAGATAATGCAACTGCCATTTAAGATAGTTTTTTGGTTGTTTGCTTGTTTTCAATTTTCGATCAATTAAATTTTGTTTAACGCCTCGACAGATTTATAGTAGGCCAGAATAAATAAAAACAATTTACGTATAATTATAATGCATAAAACATATAAAAACTACAAAGAAATCAAAAAAGGCAAAAAATTTTCTAAACGAATTCTCATCGATCGGTGATAAATTCTCATAACTTTTTGAAAAATTCCTCAAGCATTGATAATAGCCAATCAAATTGCTTTCAAAATTTTGGAAAAAAATTATTTCGAATTATCACCGCCCTTGGGAAATTACTACTGAAAATTTTTTCTTTAGTTTTATTTTTGTTTAACCCAATGAAATTCTATAAAATGTAATAACATCATTCAATTTGACCAATAACATTTGAATTATACTAATAAGTTATACGTCTGGCGTACTGCATTATAATTAAATTGATAATTAACTGATATCGCAGTAGGCCAGATGTATTATACATAAAAAATATATAAAGAAATGAAAAATGGAATAAAAATTTCTAAACGGATTTCCCTCGTTCGGGGATATATTCTCATAATTTTTTGGAAGATTCCTTAAGCAAGTGGCATTGATAATAGCCCTTGGCCTATGGCCTCGTGCTATTATCAATATACTTGCTTTCGCAATTTTTGGCAAAAAATTATTTCGAAATATCACCGACCTTGGGATTAGTACTGAAAATTAAAACTGAAAATTATTTTGAACTTTATTGATTTTATTCATAATTCTCTGTTCGTTCAAAACAAAAAATACAAAATGTGTGTGTTTTTTTATTTATCTAGGAGGATGAAAGACTAAGAACCCGCCTTGCCAAGTGCGAGACGTGGGGTTTTACCGGTGCAAAGCCATTATAACGTACCTTTACGCGCAGCGCTAAATTTGTGGGTGGGACGAGCGTTTATCAAAAAAATTTCCACGATGCAGTTTCCTTGCATCTTGTCTTATATTTTTCACAACAAATAATTAAATGTTAAATCCACGATGTATAAGCCCTTTGATAAACCTGACAAAAACAGAAATCAGAGCAAAACAAGACACAACTAATACACAAAAAATAAATTATCTTTTATTTTCATAATTTTTCTAATTAATTATTAAAAAGACGTACAAATTTAAATGAGGGCTAAGGATTTTGATATAGTTTCCGGCAAAAAACGTTTATGAGGAATTGGCTTTTAGTTTTGGGCACACTGGGCACACAAAAAATTGAAGTTCATGACAACCTCATCTCGAAATTTTCAGTTTATTATTCATGCAAAGAAAAATTATTTACAAACAATTTCACTGTGATTGGAACAACTACACGATAACATTTTCCTAACAACAGAATGAGGTTTATTTAAAATATAAAGTGTTATATCCAATATAACAGTAGTTGAATAAAGATAATAACTGTTTCCCTGAAAAAATTTTCTTTGGCCTTATATCATGAATTTTTCATTTTAAAGTTTAAGTATTTGAGATTAATTGAACTATATTTTATTTTCACATAAATATTTCGTGTGATTGTCTCAACTTCATTGATTTATAATTGTAGAGTTGATGAAGCAATTTCGTAGCTTGATTCGCCATATGTGACCGCACGGTGAGGTTGAGACAATTGCATTTCGATTGGAAATAGGACATGTTTTTTTCAGTGCAGCGATGTTGATATACATAGCTTTTTAATTGACATAGCTTTTTAATTGAAACTTTTTCCAAAACTATAAAAATTATAATAAAATCAAAACTTTAAAATTTCTAAAAATATTCCAAAAATTCTTACAAAAACAAAAATTGAAACTTTTTCAGAGTTCCAAAAATATTTCAAAAACTATAACAAATTCAAAAATTTCCATGTTCAATTATATTTACGTAAACAAACAGCTAAATTTTTTTTCCAAAAAATTTAGCTAAACAAATAAATGAAATCTGTTTTTTGACACACTTGACAATATTTTTTTGACAAACTTATAATGCAATAAAATTCTCAATAATAATAATTTCATGTTCATTTTACATTTCATTTCATACAAATAATAAATTTTATTTTTTTCTAAGAAAATAAATAAAAATCATTCTTTTGACACATTTGACATTATTTTTTTGACAACCTTTTAATAATAATAAAATAATAATACTCAATAATAATAATAAAATTTCATGCCGTACAAATAATTATTTTATTTTCCCAAAAAATTGGGTAAAAAAAAATAAATTCTTTCTTTTGACACACTTCACAAAATTTTTTGACAAACTTATAATGCCATAATTCTCAATAATGATAATAAAATTTCATATCATACAAATAATTAATTTTATTTTATTCCAAAAAATTGGGTAAAAAAATGTATTAAAATCTTTCGTTTGACACACTTGACAACATTTTTTTGACAAACTTATAATGTCATAATTCTCAATAATTATAATAAAATTTCATGTCAAACAAACAATTAATTTTATTTTTTTCCAAAAAATCGGGTAAAAAAAATAAATAAAAATCTTTCTTTTGACACAACTGACAACATTTTTTTGACACACTGATAATGCAATAATCTAGTTTTTGATCTCACATAGCAATCCCGACCATTAAGATTTCTCCGCTTTCTTTGTTCCTACTTATTATCACTTAAAATGAACGTTTTTTAAGCCAAAAATATGCACATTTCCTTGTTTTGAGACCCTTGACGATTTTTTACACACTTGCGGTACAGTTATCGAACACATCGTCCTTTCGGCTCTAACCATTGAGTGTACCTATTTTTTAGAAAAAAATTTTTGAAATCCGTTCAGTGGTTTTCTAGATTTCGTAGGTTGTGACGGACGGCCGTGCCGGACGACAGTCAGACATATATTTTTTTGCCATTTTAGAATCAGTAGGTCCTAAAACGTCGAGAAATGCCAAAAAAAGTGGGGGTAAGAATTTCAATTTCAACTCATGAATGTAATACTTAGGTCTATCAGACCGAAGTAATTATCAATTTATTATTACGAAAGTCATATTATATCTTATAAAAAGTTGAATGAAACCAGTTTATTTAAAAAAATGTCAAACTATACTTTTTCACTCTCCATTTTTATTCTTTGAATTTATTAATTAATCTTATCATGAAGGGTTTGCAAATTTACCGACATTTTTATCTATCGGTAATACGGTAAAAACTTTTATAAAACGGTAAACCGGTAATTTACCGAAATAATAAACTTTGATCTAACTATTTTATATAATTAGTTTAAACAAACTATTTATAACTTAAATTGGCGTGTAATATCAAATAATAACACATTTGAAGAATAAAATTAAAAAATAATTTAGATCTTGAAATGTTTTAAGGTTTTGGTTATTAAAATATTGGTGTAAGAAACACGTTGTCTCTTAATTGTTATCATACAAGTTACTTATCGACCTTAGTTTAGTGAAAATCATACCAGCTGCTGCAAACGCACGCTCGAATTCGACACTTGTTGCTCGTTTGGTAAATAATTTATTGAAAGCTTTCTTTAAATATTTGCCACGAATGTTTTGTTCTTGGAAAAAGTCAATATAAGTTTTAATAATATTTGTGAATCCTTTAGGTCATTTTTCAGTACTGCTTTCCACAAAATGTTTATTCTTAAACGTTTATTGTTAATATTTATTAACAATTCTTTAATTGTTAATTCTGACATTACTAATATGGTGCACTTAGTCGATCACTGGAAGTGCATACTTCTGAATCTGATCTTTCGGTTTCAGATCCATCATTTAAAGCAAAATGTTCAATTAATTCAATTATTATTTTATCAAGGGCATACTTTAATGGCATTTAAATCATCGAGATAGTTAAAATATTTGAGAAATCTATGTCCTTTATTTGATACGTATATGGGTAGTTCTACAAACATAGGAATTTTGGGCGGCTCTGCTTATTTCGTATATTAATTAATATGAAAAAAGAATTTTTTTTTCACTTGAAATTTGTAAACCTTAACTATGTCTAGCTGGTCACCCAAAATAATCCCGTTTCGAAATATATGTCTTAGAAAAAAAATTATTTAAAACGTCAAATTATCAGTCCCCTGGCGTGTCCCACCTTGAAATTCAAAGCTGGTAAACTAAATAATCAATGATTCTATGTGTGTAGAGACAAATTTACTCTGTAGTATAATTTTGATTAATGATGCTTTAATCATGTGTAAATAATCATAAAATTACTCTATATTTCATATAAGGTATATCCTATAAAATTTTGTCCCACCAATTTGTTATTATTCTCCTGCCCAATCAAAACACATTGAAAATATTGGAAATTCATATTTCTATCAAGTTATCGCTCGTCACAGGAATTAATTAAAGTTCAATAAATATGATATTGCAAGTATCTTACTTAGTCCGAGGTTTTATCATTCAAAACAGTCATCATTAGTAGCAAGATCGTGTGTTGTCCAGTCAAATTATATTAGTCCCCTGGCAAGTATTTTCGTAAAAAGTATTTTAATTATAGGTAATTTTGTAATTTTATACGTCGTGAATATGTATTGCCTTGGTATAGAATCCGTTTATTTTTTTTTAGACGTAATTTTTAAGCGAAATCCTGATAAATTATCAGTCCCCTGTTCTCAGTCCCCTGGAAGATTTAGAAGGGGGCAGACTTAGATAAATGTTTATTTCGTATTTTGAGATAATATTGAGATAATTTTGAGTTAATTTAGGATTAAGAAGGATATTTTTTATTTTGACTCTTGTATTTTTTTTTTTTGTTTTTTTTTTGACTGGCCACATTCAGAAAAGTTGAAAGAACGTCATCAACTTTAACTAAAACTAGTTGCCAGAACTTATACGCAAAAAACATGTCGTGCCGTAATTAGCTCCATTTTCTTCCTTCGTGTGTAGAACTATCCATATATCTAACAAGAACTCATTTAAGTTCTTTAAATATGAATGTTTTTGGTGAACTCAGTTCATCTAACGTAAATTTATTGTTATATCAGAAACATATAAATTTACGTCATATCGACACTGTCTTTACACCAACTATATCGGGGGCAAGAGCTCATGACTATAAGTTAAACGGTTTCACTGTCTTTAAATCAGATTGAATAGCAATTAAACATATCCTGATAACACGTTCAACTTTACAAAATCTTTCTAATATTGCAAGAAGGTTGCTTGATTTTGAATTTCGAATCAAGAAAAGTTGTTTTTTTTTCACAACTTCAGCATGTCTTTATTATATCAATATTCTATTAATTTTGAACATTTGAACATGTTGGTCAACAGCGTTAACCATTTATCAGATGGCAAGAACTAAATTCCAAAAGCAGTATTTGCCATGAATGAACGAACAACATGTATCTGCAATTTTTTAACTTGCGGTAAGCTGTTAGAATATTAAATAGGAATATCGTATCTTTTGAGTGGTTTCTTTCTTAGATTTTTTCATGTCTTAAAATATGTTTGGTTAGGCCCAGTTTATGCTATATTATTAAAAATTAATTAATTGTCTTCAAAATATCATAAATATTAATTTATTAGCATAATTGGCATAAATATAAGTTTGTTTAGTTTTTACCGAAATCGGTAAAAACTTAGAAACATTGTGCTATCATAGGGCCGCCACAATGTTTTTTGGGTAGTTTTATACTCGGATTTTTTTCTATCCATCGTTCTTCATACAATCGGCCCCTACAGTCATATATTTACTTATTTACCGGACGAAATATATGAAATACAAAACTTGTAATATGTACAAAATCTTTGTGTCTGCATTTAAATACATACATTTAAGTTTTTTATCGTGCGTAGCTGTAAGGTGGGCTTGTGTTAATCTCTTGTCAATTTTGTTGTATTTTATTAATTTTATATTTTATTTTATTCAAAAACAACAAACACTTTTTTGATATCAAAAGAAGCTCTCGGCTGTCTTAACAAAAATGATATCAGTTCATGGACTATCGTTTAGCATTTATCTCACATCGGTAGATAGAATAAAAGAAATTGCTAGTCACCTGCAATTTGATTATTGGATTGTTGGGATTATTGTAAAAATACGTAAGCCTTAAAATAAATTCTAAAGGCTTTTAATAGAACTCTTAAAAATAGTTCTTGATAAAATGAAATCAAAGCTTTCAAAGAATTCATTCAAAAATTAAAACAAATAAATTATATTATTTAATTAAAAACAATTTTGAAACTATTATTATATTTTAATGTTTAACATAAATCAAATCTCTAATTTAAAAAATGTCTGCTTTTGATTATTTTATATAAACTTTTTCAAATAATATATATCAAATAGTTTGACATATTTAATCACCTCATTACGGAATGTCATTATTTTTTATTCACCATTTTTCTATTTTCGCAATGTTTTCAAGAATACTGATTTATATTACTTCGGTCTGAAAGACCTAAGTATTACATTCGTGAGCTCAAAGTGAAATTCTTACCCGCACTTTTTTTGGCATTTCTCGACGTTTTAAGATCTACTGATTCTAAAAAAGCAAAAAAAAAAAAAATGTATGTTTGTCTGTCGGCCGGCCGTCCGCCGTCATTACCTACGCTGCAGGGAAAACCGCTGGAGGGATTTCAAAAATTTTTTTTTCTAAAAATAGGTAAACTCAAGGGACAGGTCCGAAAGGACGCTGTGTTCGATAACTGTACCGGAACTGTGTCAAAAAAATCATTATGTGTGTCAAAAATAGCAAATTTTCATATTTTTGGTTTAAAAAACGTTCATTTTAAGTGATTACGAGTAGGAACGTTAAATTTGGAGAAATCTTAATAGTAGGGATTGGTATGTGAGATCAAAAACTATATTATTGCATTTTAAGTTTGTCAAAAAAATATTGTCAAGTGTGTCAAAAGAAAGATTTTTATTTATTTTTTTACCAAATTTTTCGGAAAAAAAATAAAATTAATTGTTTGTTTGAAATGAAATTTTATTATTATTATTGAGAATTATGGCATTATAAGCTTGTCAAAAAAATAATGTAAAGCGTGTAAAAATGATTTCGTAAAAATGATTTCATTTATTTTTTAGCCAATTTTTTGGAAAAAAAATGTAGCTGTTTTTACGACGTAACTGTAATTGCAAATGAAATTCGATATGGAAATTTTTGAATTTGTTATAGTTTTTGAAATATTTTTGGAATTTTGATAAAGAAAAATATTTGATTTTATTCTAATTTTTGGAATTCTTTTGGAATTTTGAAAAAAGTTTGATTTTATTTAATTTAACAATATTTTTGGAATTTTGATTATAATTTTCCGGCAACGTATTGATGTTTCGTGTTTGTTTTGTAATAAATTTTAAACAGAGATAAAAAATACTTGTACTTTAACAAAGAGTTATGTTTGATATACATTGCTGCCCAAAACTAAAAACCATGTCCTTATAAAAGTTTTTTGCCAAAAGCTACATACAAATCCTTAACCCAGACCGAAGTCTTGATATCTCAGAGCTCTGAGATTTCAGCCCCTCCATATTTTCTCCATTGCGATTATGAAAATAGCGGTACAAAAATTAAAGATACCTAAAATTTTCATAATGGTTCAAGAATAGGGCCCCTGATGTTATTTTTGTTGATCACCAAAATCTGGAATAATGTTGCTTGTTCCACCGTCGAAAATTTAAGCGACCGATACTAAGATAATTCTTCCCAACATCAAAAGTTTGCAATACATTTTTCTCCAATTAGAGACTTAACATTTTACTAATATTTTGTAGTAAAAAATTGGCTTCTTGTTTTCAATTTCCAAAAATTTTCTCCTTCTCTCCACTTTAATAAGAATTCAAAATATAAACTGTGTGTCATAAAGTGGTTTGATTTCCATTCTACGGTTTTCATAATTTTAAGATAAAGTTTCCAAATTGATATTTAGTGCCAAATTTTCTTCTACGATAACGATCATCACCAAATTTCTAAACTGAACTTTTTCTTTGGCTATAACTAGTAATATTTTGTTGTCGTAATCATGTAACTTTCATTCTTCTTCAAAGCGGTTAAGGTGTAATTTCGAGTCCATCTCATGGAACATAGTGTTTTGTTCCTGTTTTTAGGGTTCCGTTTTTATACGGAACAATATTGGTGATAGTAAAACGAGTTTTTCACACTATATCGATTATCTCGTAAACTATAAATGATATGAACTTGAAATTTGAGGTGCGTATAAAATTAATCTGTCCACATAAGATGACAGATACAAATAGAACTAAAGTTGTTTTCGTTTGGTTTACAGGATTACGATGTTTATTGATTCAAGTAGGGTATCATATGAAACGGCTTCATTTCAGTATTCCTTAAAAATTTGTTTTGGAATTTTACACCTTACCATTTATTGCATAATTTTGAATAATGACGTTTTGTTCGTGTTTTCGAGGTAAGATTAGCTTTGAGCCTAGCTGATCGAAAATCTTCAAATGTAGTGGGAATGATAGAAAAATTAGTAAGTGTTTATGGAAAATATAGGAAAGTATCACATACTCATAATTATATTTATTAAGGGGGTGAAAATGAGGAGGGGTCAAAACACTATTTAAAACTTGGTCAAGTGGGGTGTCATTTGAAAGAGCACCCAATTTAGAAAACATTGCAATTTTTTTTTAGAATTTTGCGGTGCACAATTTTTGACTTACTGTAGAAAATGTGTTACTTTCAGACCGTTCCGCCCCCTACGTTTTAACAGTGATTGACAGAAAAATTTGAAAAAATTCACAGAGGCAGGAAGTTTGGTAAATTTTGAATGAAAACCATAGCGAAGTCTCAAATAATTATATTTGTGTGTGCCACCCATCCCCTAAGGGTGGGGGAGAGTAAAAACAACCATTTTTGACCCAAATGAGTCATATGAAGGATCACTTAATTTAAGAAACATTATAATTTTTTTAGAATTTTGCAATGCACAGTTTTTGTGTTATTGTAAAAAAAATATTTTAGGTATGTAGTCTCTCCACCCCCCTAAATTTTTACACTTGATTGACCGAAAAAATAATCAAATTTAAACCATTTACAAGCTCGTGTAATTGAATCTTTCTTGAGTTACCATAAACAGCTATGGATAAGATCTAACCTGAAGCAACATTTTTGGTGTGATTTTTGATCAATGTATATATGTGATTGTAATTTACTATTGACATTTACGATTAAACATGTTTTTTCTTATGCGTCTGGCAATATAAAGACAATACAACACAACTTTTTGTCAATAATTTTTGATATTGTGTTCTTTTACATTGGTTGTTGCTGGGACGCTTTTTTTTAGATAGAATGATAAAAAAAGCGTCCCAATAACAACCAGCTGGTGTTCGTCGCAGAAAAAGACCTAGACAACGCTAGCGTGATGAAATCATCCAAGACCTTCGTGATAATAGATGTCGAAACTGGGGTCAACGGGTCATGGAACGAGATGATTGGAAGCTTATTACACAGACGGCAAAATCCCTTCATGGGATGTAAACGCTAGAGAGAGAGAGAGAGTTGTTTTACATTGACGGAACACTCGAGTGAATTTTACTTGCACTTGTCTGACTTTTTTTTTTATTATTATAGGTTATAAAAATAATTTTTTTTCCTTACAAGTAACAAATTTTGTATTTAGAATAACATTTTTTCTAATTTTTTTTTTAAATTTTACGTTAAATATATTGGTACAATTTTAAAACAGAAATTTAATTTGAAAAGCAACAATTACAGTGATCAGCTTTAAATAAGATTTAAATCCTCTCACAACTAATACAGAAAATAGAACCTACATGGCAATTGCCATTTGAAAATATTTGCCACGTTACACCATCTTCCTGGCTCGTGATCCTGGTTGTATTGTTTCCCCGTGGTACCACCAATTAATTTATTATTTCGCTTATATACTATATACACTATAGTGTTGAGCATGGCTTCGTTCACCTCATCTAAGTTGTTTCATCAACCATATGATGATCTCATTGGCTATGTCATAGTTGTCTTTTGAGCTCAGCATAAGTTGCACGAGGCTATGTGGAGTGATTGTTTCTTCTATATGCTGCTCGATCCTCAATCCTTCCGCATTCGACTAGCACGTGCTCTGCGTTCTCGGCCTCAATAAAAACAGTTTCGGTCTGTTACGCGTTTAAACTTATTTAAGTGCTCACGTGAACATCCGTGCTCTGAGATAATCTGTTTTAAGAGTGTTTAAAAAATTTATTTTATAAATTTTAAAATAAACTTTTATGTTTCATATCTGCCTGATGTCCGTAACCGCATACATTTGTTTCAATTTACACTTCTTCTTTCCAAAATATGTCAGTAAAACAATAAATTGTACAACAAAACGCTTCCACGCGTCCTCTCATAATAATTTTAGGTAAACTTCTTAATTGGCATTAATCGTATTAAGTTTATACGCGGTGTAATTTTATTTAAACAACAGTGTTAATTCGTAATTACTTCGGTCTGAAAGACCTAAGTATTACATTCATGAGCTCAAAGTGAAATTCTTACTCCCACTTTTTTTGACATTTCTCGACGTTTTAGGACCTCCTGATTCTAAAAAAGCAAAAAAAAAATGTATGTCTGTCTGTCGGCCGGCCGGCCGTCATTACCTACGCTGCAGGGAAAACCGCTGGAGGGATTTCAAAAATTTTTTTTTCTAAAAATAGGTATTCACAAGGGACAGGTCCGAAAGGACGCTGTACTCGATAACTGTACCGGAAGTGTGTCAAACAAATCATTATGTGTGTCAAAAATAGCAAAGTTTCATATGTTTTGCTTAAAAAACGTTCATTTTAAGTGATTACGAGCAGGAACATTAAATTGGGAGAAATCTTGATGGTCGGGATTGGTATGTGAGATCAAAAACTAGATTATTGCATTAGAAGTTTGTCAAAAAAATGTTGTGTCAAAAGAAAGATTTTTATTTATTTTTTTACCTAATTTTTTGGAAAAAAAATTAAGTTAATTGTTTGTTTAAAATGAAGTTTTATTATTATTATTGAGAATTATGGCATTATAAGTTTGTCAAAAAAATGTTGTCAAGTGTGTCAAAAGATTTTTATTTATTATTTTACCTAATTTTTGGGAAAAAAATAAAATTGTTTGTTTGAAATAAAATTTTATTATTATTATTGAGAATTATGGCATTATAAGTTTGTCAAAAAACTTATGACAAGTGTGTCAAAAGATTTTGTTTTAGTTTTTTACCTAATTTTTTGGACAAAAATAAAATTGTTTGTTTGAAATGAAATTTTATTATTATTATAGAGAATTATGGCATTATAAGTTTGTCAAAAAATGTTGTCAAGTGTGTCAAAAAATGATTTCATTTAATTTTTAGCCAATTTTTTGGGAAAAAAATGTAGC
This sequence comes from Diogma glabrata, assembly GCA_963693315.1. Classification (NCBI taxonomy): domain Eukaryota; kingdom Metazoa; phylum Arthropoda; class Insecta; order Diptera; family Cylindrotomidae; genus Diogma; species Diogma glabrata. The sequence continues at coordinate 227,547,352 of OY856188.1, read as the reverse complement.
TGTTTTTATGACGTAAATGTAATTGAAAATGAAATTGGACATGGAAATTTCTGAATTTGTTATATTTTTTGAAATATTTTTGGAATTTTGAAAAAGTTTGTATTTTTGATTTTGTAATAATTTTTGCAATATTTTTAGAATTTCGGAAAAAGTTTTAATTGTTGATTTTGTAAGAATTTTTGGAATATTTGTAGAATTTTGAAAAATTTTTTAATTTCTGATATTATTATAATTTTTGGAATTTTGAAAAAATTTTCAATTTTTGATTTTGTAATAATTTTTGCAATATTTTTAGAATTTTGGAAAAAGTTTGAATATTTAAGAATTTTTGAAATTTTATTGGAATCTAGAAAAAGTTTAAATATTTGATTTTATTCTAATTTTTGGAATATTTTTGGATTTTTGAAAAAGTTTGATTTTATTTAATTTAACAATATTTTTGGAATTTTGATTATAATTTTCCGGCAACGTATTGATGTTTCGTGTTAGTTGTGTAATAAATTTTTAAACAGAGATAAAAAATACTTGTACTTTAACAAAGAGTTATGTTAGATATACATCGCTGCCCAAAACTAAAAACCATGTCCTCATAAAAGTTTTTTGCCGAAAACTATATCAAAATTCTTAACCCAGACCGAAGTCTTGATATCTCAGAGCTGTGAGATTTCAGCCCCTCCATATTTTACGTATTAAATGTATGTTAAAATTAAAACACATTGACAGACAAATAATAAATAAATAATTTTTATAAATGTAGATGGCAAAAGATTAAGGTTAGAAAAAAGTTAAAATTTTATTCCAAAGGTTTAATTCAAATAATTCAATGTGTCACGAACAATTAGGTGAGCTAAATATATTTGTTTATTGGATTTCAGAATTGTCAATTACTTACTCCGAAACCACCGTACTCGTCATACAAAATAGGTACACTGGTTCATTGCTATTGGTTTAGCGTCTTATTTCATGCAGACTTATAATCATTTATCAATCCAGAAATTTTGCTGTTCTGAAGAGGGTCATATTGCAATTTGCAAATATATTTTATCGATTGTCTGTAATACTCTACTACATTAATGCATACGCTGGTTAAAGAATACCACCATTTTTAGTGAATATTTTCGTTTAATGGGTTTTATCGCTTTATGGTCATCGTCTTATGTCGACATTCCTTCCCACAATTTAAAACAAAAATTGGAAAAAATAATAATAAGACTAATTTCATTTGTCAATTCAGACTTATATATTATTATTAAAACAGTCAAATCACACCATTTGTTAACATATTTGCATATATTTTATAGATCCCTTGCAATAACAATAATAGTTTTGAAAGTAATGGAGAAGCGTATTTCACTCAATTAGTAAAACACTTTAAGCCTGTAGCTTCGATATTGTTCATAATCGTTTTCTTCGGTACAAAGGTTACAATAGAAATTCTTGGCTCATCAATGTTTCTAGGAAGAGGAAAAGAAACGTCAATTTCCAATTTTTGGAACATGTGATGGCAGTTCTGCTAATGCAAGCAGGTTTGCTTAGTCATATATAAGCAATGCTTATATGTATCGTATTGGTGCTAATGCATAGAAATATGTACATATTTTATATAATTGCAAGGCATAAGAACATATTTGTTGTAAATTAGAAATATTTGTTAAAAAATAAGGTGTTCAATGCACATAATTTTCAGATAAATGTACATATTTTTTTGTGAAGTTATACATTAACTATTCATTTTAATGATAATTCCGAAGAGTAAAAAAAAAACTGATCAAAGATAACTAAGCGAATAATTCGAAATTTGAATAAAAATCCAAGTATAAAATATAATCAACATTTAGGCAACCGCTTAAGAAAATTATAACTATTAGTCAAAAAAAAACTATATTATATCTTAAAATTTCGGCTCTAAGGTGCATTAGTACTTGGCACTTGCCTTCTCCTGACAACATTTCATCCTTCTATGTGCTCCATATTTCTCTGGAGAGCGCACGCAGACAGACAAACACTTTGTTTTATTATTAAAGATATTTTTTAGGATGAAGATGTATTAATTGTATTAATTTTATGATGAAGATGTATTAACTTTATGATGAAGATGTTTTAATTATTATATATATATTTTACAGTAATTTGCATCAAGAGCAAACGATTGATAGTATCGTTGTTCAGCTTTTTCGTGTTAGGTTAACATTTTTTACCATTGCAGATGAAAATTAAGAGTAATGCATTTAATTAAAGCATTTAATTTAAGAGTAAATTCCATCCACTAATAAAATGAATACTATCACGGGACATCAGGCAGATGTGAAACATAAAAGTTTGCAGTATAATCTATAAACTAAATTTTAAACACTATTGACAAAGATGTTATCAGGCCATGGATGTTCACGTGAGCACTTATAAGCGCGTAACGGACCCAACGTTCCTAAACTCTGAGAGAAAGGGCCAGAACGCAAAGCACGTGCTAGTCGAATGCAGTTTATGTCCCATCCATACATGAACGAAGTTCATTTGTTGTTCTTTTAGCAGTATATCCAGAAAACAGACTACCGTTTCTGTCTTGTTCATGGAAAAATATAAATCGCAAAAAGCTGGATATATTTGCCTTCAGAAACGAAAGAAAAATTTAAATATGAACGTGCATTTCGCAGCAAAAATTTACAACGAAGCGGTGATAATGGTTCGTTGTGTTGCGGATCTGTTGCTGCTGCTTCGGTTAATTTTGATCCTAAAATGACAAAGATTAAGCTTTTGCCTCAAAACTGTGCAGGCAATTTTCAATTGCAGTACTAGGTGTCACCAAAAAGGCACAAACTTTGATTTTTAGTGAATAAAGATTATTCAAATTTTGTTGCAACTTTACCAATTTTGCCAAGCCTAAGTAATATTACGTAATATTACCAATTTTAACTGTAATTTTACCATTGGTAATATTACCTTTACATCTGTAACTTCACGAACAGAATTATGAATAAAATCAAAATAATTTTCATTCTTATAAAACTTATATGTTTTATAGTATATTACATATCTAGAGTTGTAAATAGCATTTTACATGCGAGGGAAAATTTTGCGCACGAGACGCGTAGCGTCGAGTGCAGTATCTTCACGAGCATGGAAAATGCTTTACAACTCGAGATTTGTTATATACTTTTTCTACGACTTTGTTTTAATGCCCAAACGCATATAGTTACTTGAAAAAGTGAACTACTAATTATAAATTAAATGCAAATAGTTTACAAATTGTGGTAAGCTTTGCATTATTCTGTGTCAAAATGAATTGAAATATTTAATTTTTAAAAATCAAATTTTTCTCTAAATAAAAATTTTTATCCACGACTACTAAAGAATATATACTTTCCATTCGTATATCTTTCATTGTGATTGTATTCATTCCTTTCCATATATCAAATTCTTTTTTATTTATTTCATTCCATTTTATTTATTCAAAATTCCCCTAACAAATTCAAAACTTGATTTGTTGGTATTGTAATATAAACAAGAACAATACATATAAAATAAACAAACATGTTTTGTTTTGTTTTATATATCATAGATTTATTTCAATATGGCGATATAATCTTTTACAGATATAAACTTTAACTTGAATGAAATTATTTGAAATATTTGTAGTCGTGGATAAAATAGTATCTTGTATTCACTTAGGCTGAAGGCAATTCTTCACTCGTATGATTCCCTCCACTCGCTACGCTCGTTCCGGGAAACTTCATCCTCGTGAAGAATTGCCTTCATTCTAAGCTCATACAAGAATCTACTATTCTTTTTATTAAAAGTGTGTCGTAATATATATATATATATATATATATATATATATATATATATATATATATATATATATATATATATATATATATATATATATATATATATATATATATATATATATATATATATATATATATATATATATATATATATATATATATATATATATATATGAAAATCCATTACCGCACGCTTTGTTTTACTAACCGCACACTTTTTGAAACAATCAATTTACATGTCATGGATAGTGTGATATAATTTATAATTTACTGTGATAGGAGTAGAAAAAAAATATGACATACTGTTCAAAATATTAGCCGTGATGGCATGAAATTGTTATACCGTTTTTCGTAACTCAAAATCATTTGTTTAAAAAAAATTGCTATACTACATAATTTACAAATTATTCAGAGAAATGGCACGAAGCTAGACTAGACAATTGTATGGAATGCAAACGGTTTACCATAGTTGTTACCATGTGTTTTAATCCTAGCAAAAACAATAAATAAAACTTTTTTTCGACAACGTGTAATTCTGTTATATATTAAAATCAGTTATTTATTGTCCTGGCTATGGCCTTAACATTCTTTTGACCCTTTCAAAACTTCTCTCATAATATTTTTTTTTGCATCAAATTTTCGTGTTTTCACATTTGAAAGCTTAGGTTGATTTTTGTTTGGTTTTTCAAACAAATTGATTTTATTATATCTACATGCCTGCTTTAGGGTAAAGAGACGAATTTACCATATATGTATTTTTTTACGTTTTTCTGTTCTGGTGCTTTTTGGGAAATCTTTATTTGATTATTTATTTGTTCTTTGAAAACAGCTTTTATTGTTTTTGATTTTCACATCTTTGCATATACAAACATACTTTAATATATTTAAGGATTGAATATTGTTTTATTTTTGGAATGGATTTAAGTTATTTTAATAAAATTGAATAGAGAAACAGAAAAGTTATTTTCCCTTGAAAAATATTTTATTGGGAGAAATTAAAATATTAAATTTATTTGAAAGTGATTGATTGTGATTGAAAAGGAAAAAGATCCTATCCAATAATATTTAAAATAGAATTTTGTTTGTTTTGTGTGATATGAAATTCTGATGAGCCATTTTTAGGTGCTAAATTATTTGATTAAATTTAATTTTTGGATTTAGATGGATTGTTTGAATTTTTCTATATTTCAAATTAAATTGTTTGTGCTATAAAGATATTAATTTTGATATAGGTTTTTCAGATTTTTTGGTGATTTGACAATTATTAGAATTGTTTACTTGAAGTTTGATATATCAAATGGCTAATCTTTATCAGACATTTGATACAAACAAATAAATTTTTTCAAACTAGTTGTACATATTTCGTTTTCGCCTTAATGGTATATTAATTATATTTACATATGCAAATTGTTTAATTTTCTATCCTGCAAGATCTTTTTAATCCTTTTATTTGACAATAAACACCAACTAATAAACTGGTTTAATCTAATTCTATTACAAAGTATGCTAAAGCCGTAACCGTATAAAAACCATTTAAATTTTGTGAAAATTGTTTTTTGAAATAGTTTTTCTATTGTTTGCGCTGTTTTGTTTCAAGGATTAAAATTTTACAACGCAGATAAAGTTTTAATATTGTTTTCTAGGACAAACGTATACAAGTTTTTTTTATAGCTATGCAAACAAACAAAATTGTTGCTTGCTTAACAATAAAAATTGGGAATTGTGTAAATGAATTTTGTATATATACGAGCTACACAGAATATTTTCATGTTTTTAATGTAATTTTGTAATTTTTATTTTGTATTATTGTGAGTTCTAGGTGTCTCACGATTTGTGTGAAAATGCTTTTTCAAAATAATACATATGATTTTAAGAAGAATCATTTCTTGTACAAGAGACAAGCTCATTTCTAATTCTCAATTACAGTTTGTAAATTTTTAAAATTTTATTTGTTGATTTCCAAATAAGATTTTAAAAGGGGCTTAAATCTCTTTTTTATGTTATGTTATTAATTTACTGTCACTTTTAATTTAGATGCACTTATTTTACTGAAACAAAAACTTCGTTTTTTATTCAAACTTCTAGTTTTCAGCATAATTAGTTTTAAATAAACATTTTTTTACTCACATACTCTAGTTACTGATTTTTTAATTTCATCTGTTAACGCCTTGTAAATCATCTCAAACAAAACCTCAAACAAATTTAAATTCTTTACTTCTATATTTTTATTATTTCCATTTATTCCACTTTGTTTGATCTATGTCGTTTTATCTTTTATAATTCAAAATACTCTTTTGAATAAAAACTTGATGAAATAAAATCGCAAGTTTTAAGTTGAATCTATATAATTTTTATTTCTTTTGAGTCTTTTACATTGAGAATTCAACAAGACTTTATTATTTATTTATAGAAACTGAATTGTCATAACATAAAAACGTTTGAGTTAAATAATATCCTCATGTAAAGATATTTCTAATAATGCTTTTAGAAAAAGATAGACTTAGAAACGTGTTGATCTCTTATTATTATTATTAGTATTATTATTATATTATTATTAGTATTAGCGATTGAATGGGATATCTAAAGAATTCAAAACTTTAAAAAAAATTGGAAGAAACACTACGTAATAATTTAAATATTACAAACAACAAAATGCCTGGTGTGACAAACAATAATCTACAAAATGGAAATTAATTACCCTAAAACTAAGCTACACGTTACATTTTCGACGACCGAACCAGAAATTGTCACTTATGATAATTTATAATAGTTCAATGTAAGACGTTTTATTATTATGTATTTATTTATTATAAAAAAACTACCTAGGTAGCAGTAATGTAATAGTAACGCATAGAGGGATCAGTTTTAATTGATTTTAAATATATTTTACTTTTGATACATGGGTGTGATAACCCGGCATACTACAGTCTTTGCTATTGACAAACGAGTTAACAAACAAGATGTATCAAGTACCAATGGCAAAAGGAGTGAGATAGCACTAGCTAAGATCATATCTTAGGGGTGCTGGCGGATGAACTGTATTTAGTCAACCATAGCACCCTCAGTCTTAGCCGTGGAATATTCCTTGGATGATGGCACGCCCTCGATGAAACGAAAATTCATAAATTTTTATATCTAGATTTTAATCATAAAAACAGACAGTGAGTCACATAATCAAGGAATATGCAAGTAGATGGATTAGGCAACCCCATTTTAGTTTTGTTTCTGCAAATTTTTAAAAGAAATTTGCATCTATACCTCTTACTTTAGTTTTATTTTTTTTCAATCTTATCATGAAATATTCGCCCATGTGATATTTTGTATGTGATGGTGTAGTGCAAAAATATATTTACGTACACTACTTTTTATGTATTGATGGTATTTAGTGCTTTTGAAGCGAGTAAAGCACCACTATATATGTGTATAGTAAGAATTTTACTTCAATTCTAACTAAAGTAAATGTTTAATTATTTTGACGATTATTGGTATATTTTTAAACACACTTATGAATTGTAGATAGTTCAATCTTGGTAGCTGTTACTAAATCACATTTACTCACATAAATAATATAAAACAAACATGTTTTATTTGATTTAGTTATAATAATTTATTGTAGATACCGCCACTAATTTTGTTACAATTGGTTAAGTTTACTAACACAAAGATAGATTACTGACACAATTAATTAAACTGTTTATTATTAATATTATTAACTTCTTATTTATATTCTAACCAGGAATCGGTTAATTTTCTTAATCACTGTTTAGCTTTTTGTACGGAACTGACTTGCTTGGTTTATTTGAAAAAAAACTCACTTCACTGATTTATTTAAAAATGATTGACTTCAATGAGTTGACTGAAAACGATTGAATTGTAAAGCAAAATAACTGATATGACTAATTTTCTTGATTTATGTAAAAAACGACTGTTTTATTGATTTTTTTTAAAAGACTGCTTTAATTGATTTCTTTATATCGACTACTACGATTTTGATTTAAAATATTTCTTTTATAATTTAAAAAAGTCAGACAAGTGCGAATAAAATTCGCTCGTCAAGGGTTCCGTGAATGTAAAAGAACACAATATCAAAAATTATTGACAAAAAGTTGTGTTGTAATGTCCTTATATTTTCAGACCATAGACACATAACAAAATAAATGTTAAATTGTAAATGTCAATAGTAAATTACAATCAAATCCACATTGATCAAAAATGGCAAAAAAAATGTTAATTCAGGTTAAATATTATCCATAGATGTTTTTGGTAACTTAAAAAAGATTCAATTACACCAGCCTGTAAATGGATTAAATTTGATTATTTTTTCGGTCAATCGAGTGTTGAAATTTAGGGGTGTGGAAAGGCTACATACTAAAAATATTTTTTTTTTAATAACACAAAAACTCTGCATTGCAAAATTCTAAAAAAATTGTAACATTTCTTAAATTAAGTGCTCTTTCATATGACACCCCACTCATTTGGGTCAAAAATGGTTTTTTTTCCCTCCCCACAACCCATCCCATAAACACACAGAAATATAATTATTTGAGTCTTCGATATGATTTTCATTCAAAATTTACCAATATTCCTGTCTCTGTAAATATTTTAAAATTTTTCAGTCAGTCATCGTCGAAAGGTAGGGGGCGGCACGATCTGAATTTAGCCCTTTCTTATCCATAACTCAAAAACTGTGCTGTAGTTTTCATACAAAACTTACCAAATTTCCTAACTCTGTGAAATTTTCCAATTTTTTCTGTCATTTAGTGTCGAAACGTATGGGGGGGGGGACGGTCTGAATTTTGCACTTTTTCAACAGTAACTCAAAAACTGGGCACCGCAAAATTCTAAAAAAAATTGCAACGAATTTTAAATTAGATGTTCTTTCAAATGATTTTACCCACTCGCTTGGGTAAAAAAAAGTTTTTTTTTACCCCCTGTACCCCGGTCTTCTAAACACACAGAAATATAATTATTGGAGACTTCGCTATAGTTTTTGTACAAAATTTACCAAATTACCTAACTCTGTGAATTTTTACAAATTTTTCTGTCTACCAGTGTCGAAACGTATGGGGGGAACGGTGTGAATTTTGCACTTTTTTGACAATATCTCAAAAACTAGGCACCGCAAAATTCTAAAAAGAACTGCAACGAATTTCAAATTAGGTGTTCTTTCAAATGACACCCCCTACTCCCTTGGGTAAAAAAAAGTTTTTTTTTACCCTCTCTACCCCGGTCCTCTAAACACACAGAAATATAATTATTGGAGACTTCGCTATAGTTTTCGTACAATATTTAGTAAATTTCCTAACTCTGTGAATTTTTACAAATTTTTCTGTCAATCAGTGTCGAAACGCATGGGGGGGGAACGGTCAGGACTTTGCACTTTTTCGATAATATCTCAAAAACTGGACACCGCAAAATTCTAAAAAAAACTGCAACAAATTCCATATTAGATGTTCTTTCAAATGACACCCCACTCACTTGGGTAAAAAAAAGTTTTTATTTACTCCCTCTACCCCGGTCCTCTAAACACACAGAAATATAATTATTGGAGACTTCGCTATAGTTTTCGTACAAAATTTAGCAAATTTCCTAACTCTGTGAATTTTTACAAATTTTTCTGTCAATCAGTGTCGAAACGCATGGGGGGGGACGGTCAGGACTTTGCACTTTTTCGATAATATCTCAAAAACTGGGCACCGCAAAATTCTAAAAAAAACTGCAACAAATTTCAAATTAGGTGCTCTTTCAAATGACACCCCACTCGCTTGGGTAAAAAAAAGTTTTTTTTTACCCCCTCTACCCTGGTCCTCTAAACACCCAGAAATATAATTATTGGAGACTTCGCTATAGTTTTCGTACAAAATTTAGCAGATTTCCTAACTCTGTGAATTTTTACAAATTTTTCTGTCAATCAGTGTCGAAACGCATGGGGGGGGGAACGGTCTGGACTTTGCACTTTTTCGACAATATCTCAAAAACTGGGCACCGCAAAATTCTAAAAAACTGCAACGAATTTCAAATCAGGTGCTCTTTCAAATGACACCCCACTCGCTTGGGTCAAAAAAAGTTTTTTTTTACCCTCTCTACCGCGGTCCTCTAAACAAACAGAAATATAATTATTGGAGACTTCGCTATAGTTTTCGTACAAAATTTAGCGAATTTCCTAACTCTGTGAATTTTTACAAATTTTTCTGTCAATCAGTGTCGAAACGCATGGGGGGGGGAACGGTCTGGACTTTGCACTTTTTCGACAATAACTCAAAAACTGGCCACCGCAAAATTCTAAAAAAAATTGCAGCGAATTCCAAATTAGGTGTTCTATCAAATGACACCCCACTCACTTGGGTCAAAAAACGTTTTTTTTTACCCCCTCTACCCCGGTCCTCTAAACACACAGAAATATAATTATTGGAGACTTCGCTATAGTTTTCGTACAAAATTTAGCAAATTTCCTAACTCTGTGAATTTTTACAAATTTTTCTGTCAATCAGTGTCGAAACGTAGGGGGGGGGGAACGGTCTAAATTCGCACTTTTTTTACTATAACTCAAAACCTGGGATTCGCAAAATTCTAAAAAAAATTGCTTTATTTTTTAAATTAAATGCTCTTTCAAATGACACCCCACTTGACCACATTTTAAATAGTGTTTTTACCCCTCCTCATTTCCACCCCCTTAATAAATCTAAGTATGGAAATATGACACTTTTTTATATTGTTTATTAAAAACGTACTAATTTTTCTATCATTCCAAGTACATTTGAAAATTTTCGATCAGATAGGTTCGGAGCTAATCTAGGTAAGAAAACGCAAAAAAAACGTCATTATTCAAAACTATACAAAAAAGGGTGAGGTGTAAAATTCCAAAATAAAGTTTTATGGAATACTGAAACAAAGTTCTTTCATATGATACCCTACTTGAATCTATAAAAAAATGTATTTTCTCAAAGGTCTCACATCTCAGCCCTGTAAACCAGACGAAAACCACTTTAGTTTTATTTGTATCCGTCATTTCATGTGGACAAGTTAGTTTTATACGCATGCCAAATTTCAAGTACATAGCATTTATAGTTTACGAGATAATCGATATAATGTGAAAAACACGTTTTACTCTCACCAATAGTGTTCCGCATAAAAAACGGAACCCTAAAAACGATTACTCGTTGACCTTATTATTAATTGGTATTTCTATAAAAACGATCTACTGACCAAACTTTAGTTTTTTGTTTTATTTTATTTTATTAAAAATTACATAATGTAATTTCGCGAAATTAACGTTTATTTTAATTTTAGTAAAGATTTAGGTTATTATCGCGGAAATATTGTTTTAATAAAATTGGAATAAATATACTGTAATAAACTTCGTCCAGAATGGGTTAATTTTATTTACTCATTCATGAATTCAACGTTAACTCCTTTTTCAATCTTTTACTTGTATTGCAAATTGTATTGCATAAATTAATGTAAATTAAATTTGTTATACAAATGTTTACATTAATGAATTAAAAGGAGTTACCTAATACATTTTGCATAAATTAAATTTGAGTTCGCTAATACAAATGCAAGTTTGAATGAAAACAGGTGTGGCCTATTCAAAATGTACAGACTACGTAGTATTGATTTCTAGTGGATTATAGAAGTTTCGATTTATTTATTTTTCGATATAAATAAGCAAACAAAAATATCAGATAGTCAGTTTTACTTTTGCAATTAAAAGTGTTTATAAATATTCGCAAGTTTAAGGAATAATCGGTGGTATCTGAGCCTGGGTACTAATAGAGAAAGAATCTGAACTTTGGGAATAGTAAATACAGATTTTACGATTCCGAATATTATTGATTCAAATTGTGGAAAAGCGGTGAAGTTTAGTGTACATAAATTGGAGACCCTGGAATTTATTGTAAGGAAAAACGGAAGCTGCTGTAATTTGATGACAAATAAAGTTTGAGATTCTGTTAACTAAAGATCTGTCTTTTACTGTCGTGTTTGTTCAATAATCTAAAAGAACCAACGAAGAGTCGTTACAGTGGTGTCAGAAGTGGGATTATTGAAACAATGGTCAGGACAGTAAATATTAGTGATCTCAGCCAGACCCAGCTAAAGGATGAGTTGAAGAAAAGGAATGCTCCAATCCATGGAACGAAGGCAGAACTTGCATTCCGGCTGCGTAAAGTTTTAGAAGAAGCAGGCCAAAACACAGAGGTCATAGAAATAGAGCCAGAGGAAGCTCCGGTTCAGAATGCCCCAACAATTGATCCAATGATGGTGCTGATAAAAGAAATGATGGCACAGCAACAACAACAAAAAGTAAAGCAACAACAACAACTTGCTGATATGATGGCCCGACAAGAGAAACTGGCAGCAGAACAAAAAGCCCGACAAGAGAAACTGGCAGCGGAACAAAAATTAGATCAACAACAACTACGTGAAGTAATCGAGTCACGTATATCCAGTGCAGAGGTTAAAATCAACAACATGGAAAGGGAGCTGCGGACAGTTACCGAAGAACAAGAGAAATTACGCAAACTTTCGAGTGAATTACGCCAAGAAATAGCACAATTGAAGTCAGGTAACTTGATCAATCCATCAGCTAGTACAGCTCCAGCTAAAGTGAAAATACCTGCATTTGATGGATAACATCGTATCAGATATTTAAGATACAATTTGAGGTAGCAACAACTGGGGTTGATTACCGGCAAAAAGCAAATGCGCTTATATTGGCATTGAAGGGACCTGCTGCTGAAATTTTGCAGACACTATCAGCGACAGAGCATGATTACAGTAAGATAATGGAGGCCTTAGAAGTAAGATATGGGGAAAGTCATATGCAAGCTCTCCATCGCATGCAGCTCAGAACACGAAAACAAGGAGCCGGCGAAACTTTGCAAGAATTAGAGGCTGACATTGTGAGACTGGTTAATCTGTCATATCCGAACTATAACGCTGAACATCGAGATGAGCTGGCAGCTGATACATTTATCAATGCTCTTCGAGATATACAAATGAGAAATCAGCTGTATCTAAGCGGGAAGAAATTACCTGCAGAAGTCTTAGCATTGGCCCTACAAATGGAAGCTGGAAAAAGAGCACTTGCCTTAGATAGAGTACGTAAGACGGAAGTTTCTGAAGAGCCACTAAAAGCAGCGCTTGATGAAGTGATCATGCATGTCAAAAAGTTGGAAGATAAGCCTGAACGAAATCAACGAAGAAGATCTAGTCTAGCAGAGTAAGATGCTGGAATTGTGGGCAGTTAGTGCACATCAGACAAGAATGCAAAACACGAGTAGCAGCAAACGAAGGAGTAGTTCCAGTCCGGTTGATGAATCTTTCAAACAGGCAAGTGGAAAGGGATTTCCGCGTTGTACACCGTAAGGGAAGGATACATTGTAACGCTGATGATCTTTCAAGAAGACCCTGTATTGAGGAGCACAAGTCATGTAGCAGGACTGAGAGAAAAGAGGCAATGACAGTGAAGCAAATTAAGTTCCAAACTCCTGACAATTGGTGTACCGAGGCAATGAAAAGAGAGCAGCTAGAAGATCCAGCTATGGCACCAATATTGAAATGGAAAACCGAGGGAAGGCGACCAGAGTGGAAAGAGGTAGCACCTTTAAGTACGGAGGTGAAATGCTACTGGGCGCAATGGGGCTCACTATTTATGGACAACGGGATACTTAAAAGAAAATGGGAGTCCGCTGATGGAAAGAAAGTGTTAGAGCAACTGGTGTTGCCATCAAGTCGAGTAGAAGAGGTACTGGGAAAGCTGCATGGAAGTATTTCTGGAGGACACCTGGGAGTCAATAAAACCCTGGCTAAAGTAAGGGAGAGGTTTTATTGGGTAAGGTATCGAACAGCCGTGGAGCAATGGTGTCGGCGATGCGATACTTGTGCAGCGAGCAAAGAACCAAAAACTAGAACTCGAGGAGAGATGCAACAGTACAATGTGGGTGCCCCAATGGAGAGAATTGCTATAGACATCGCGGGGCCATTTCCGGAAACGACAAAAGGTAACAAATACATCATGGTGGTCATTGATTACTTTACAAAATGGCCGGAAGATTATGCAATACCGAACCAGGAAGCAGTTACGGTCGCGGAAACATTAGTCAATGAATGGGTTTGCAGATATGGAACACCGCTCGAGTTGCATACCGACCAGGGAAGGAATTTCGAATCTCAACTGATGGAAGAGCTGTGCAGAACACTCGGCATTAGAAAAACACGAACTACACCTATGAACCCGCAGTCAGATGGCATGGTAGAACGATTCAACCGAACCATGTAAGAACATTTGTCAAAGGTAGTAGAAGCCAACCAAAGAAATTGGGACAAGGATCTTCCGTTATTCTTGATGGCCTATCGTAGCGCAGTGCACGATACGACAAATGAAACGCCAGCGAATATCATGTTCGGAAGAGAACTACATCTTCCTAGTGACATCGAGTTTGGCATCCCTGGAGGTCTGGTATCCACGAAAACAGATTATGTGGGACAACTAAGGGAGAAGATGAATAAAATCCATCAGCAGGTTCGAGACCACATTAAAATTGCCAGTGACAAAATGAAAACCAGGTATGACATAAATGCAAATAGTGGCGGTTTTCAAGAAGGAGAATTGGTATGGCTATACAACCCCAGAAGAACTAAGGGAAGATCACCCAAGCTGCAGCCAGATTGGGAAGGCCCATATGAAATAATCAAACGAATTAATGATGTCATCTACCGCATACAAAAGGGACCCCGTACCAAGATGAAAGTGATACATCTGCAAAGGTTGGCACCGTACCAAGGTAACAGCACCAATGCGATCTCTGATATTGTTCGGGTCGAACAAAACTAAATGGAGGGCAATGTAATAAACTTCGTCCAGAATGGGTTAACTTTATTTACTCATTCATGAATTAAACGTTAACTCCTTTTTCAATCTTTTACTTGTATTGCAAATTGTATTGCATAAATTAATGTAAATTAAATTTGTTATACAAATGTTTACATTAATGAATTAAAAGGGGCTACCTAATACATTTTGCATAAATTAAATTTGAGTTCGCTAATACAAATGCAAGTTTGAATGAAAACAGGTGTGGCCTATTCAAAATGTACAGACTACGTAGTATTGATTTCTAGTGGATTATAGAAGTTTCGATTTATTTATTTTTCGATATAAATAAGCAAACAAAAATATCAGATAGTCAGTTTTACTTTTGCAATTAAAAGTGTTTATAAATATTCGCAAGTTTAAGGAATAATCGGTGGTATCTGAGCCTGGGTACTAATAGAGAAAGAATCTGAACTTTGGGAATAGTAAATACAGATTTTACGATTCCGAATATTATTGATTCAAATTGTGGAAAAGCGGTGAAGTTTAGTGTACATAAATTGGAGACCCTGGAATTTATTGTAAGGAAAAACGGAAGCTGCTGTAATTTGATGACAAATAAAGTTTGAGATTCTGTTAACTAAAGATCTGTCTTTTACTGTCGTGTTTGTTCAATAATCTAAAAGAACCAACGAAGAGTCGTTACAATACGATTTGCGAAAAAGGTTCGTTATGAAATTGTAATCGAAATGGAAAACTAGAGTTTAGGTCAATGTTGCGTTTTGTTGGACTATTTATTTATAATTTGGAATAGAGATTTATTTGTTTATAATTTGGAATATTGGGCAATGTTATTAATTGTTTTTGTTTTTTTTTGGGAAGTTGCTGTGGTAAAACACGTAATTTGTTTTACTACAATGGGTTTTATTTTTTGCTGTCCATTCTTTAACAAAAGTCAGCACCGTAGCACGCATGTTAATATAGAACTTTGCTCTTGGACGGTTTATATGTGTTGTTGTATCACATCTTTTGATTCTTATTATACACAGCACATTCTATTTGAAAAAAAAATATTACTACCCTAAAATATTATTAAAATATTATTAATATTATATATTATTACCCACTAGTGTGTAATGAAATAATAAACAATCCGATTCAGTTGTCACAATAAACTAATCAAGTTTAAAAAAATACTAAAGTTTGTTATTTTATTTAGCTTCACAAATAAAATTTTTCAATTGGAATTATAGAGAATAATTTGCATCCTACTTTTTACAATCATTTTAAAAATTTACTTGATTTTAAAAAAAAAAAATTATTTGTGCAGCAGGCTGCATGCTTTATTATCAAACAATAATAATACCATGGCAACAAAAAAACAAAAATTATAAAAAATTCATTTTTCTACTTCAAGCTACGAAAATGTCATTTTAATATATATAGTAAAACCTATGTGAAAGGGGAACTTTTTCAAAGTAGTGACTGAAAATGTTTTCAGTCACTAGGACTGAAAGTAAATAAGTTTCGGTGGTCGCCTACAGGTGGTGGTTATTTAAAGGATTGAATAAATAATTGAATATTTGAGATTGAATTTGATTTACTTTTTCTGTTGTTGAAATAAACACTTCTGTCAATATCGCAGTATTTTGAAGGCATCGAATATTTTCAATATTTTGATCGAATCGAATCGAAACTAATCATTATATCAACTGTGTGTAATTAATTAATTAAACTAATAATGAGAGTGTTTGTTATTCTATATTGGAGAAATCGGAGCGGTAAAGCAAAATTTGTATCAGATATATCGTATAATTTTTTCCTCCGATAATTAACTGTCAGATATAAAATATATTCTCTGAGTTCTTTCCGCCCAAAAAAAGAAAAAAAAACTTATTAAATAAATAAATAAATTTTATTAAAAAAATTATTTTTATTTGTTTTTAATTGAAATTTACCTACAATTTTTCAAATTTATACTTTAAACGATGACTTCCAGTCGGTAAAAAAAACATCTGTATAATATCTGTAGTTTTTAGAGAAAATATATGAGTTATTTTCATTATTCATATTTTCAAATTCATCTACTAAGTACTTACAAAACGTGAACGACATATCTAAATTTGACTGTGTAAAAAATAAACAATTATATATCGCATTTTTACCAGTGTAAAATAATGTTATTATTGTGTTCGCCTGTTATCATTCCATCTGTAGGTAAACCCAATAACAACATTATTTAACACTGGTAAAAATGCTATATATAATTGTTTATTTTTTACACAGTCAAATTTAGATATGTCGTTTTGTAAGTTTTTAGTAGATGAATTTGTAAATATTAGCATTTATTATAAGTTTTGCTGTTCAATGTATACACCTTTAGTACATACACCGAATCTGAACTACGTGATGAAATTTCCTATCGTCCCTGGTTTTATTGGTAGTAAAATTTTTTCACTACAAATGAAACAACAAGCTTCAGATCAAAAATGTCTTTTTTTATTATAAATATTTCGGTCCTTTTTTGGGACCTTCTTCAGTATAATTCTTATGTGTTATCCTGAACACTCTTCTGAACTTAATACTGATATTATTAAGTTCAAAAGAGTGTTCAGGATAACACATAAGAATTGTACTGAAGAAGGTCCCAAAAAGGGACCGAAATATTTATAATAAAAAAAACATTTTTGATCTGAAGCTTGGTGTTTCATTTGTAGTGAAAAAATTTTACTACCAATAAAACCAGGGACGATAGGAAATTAGCATTTATATTTACAAGCGTAGAAAAATAGCGTTTTCTACGCGTGTTAAAAACGTTTTAAAATTAAAAACGTCGTAAAATTTTTTTTTGTTACGATATTTTCTCTTTTTAAATTAAGATATTCTTGTCTCATTCTTTTTTTGTTCAGAGAGAAAGTTAAAGTTAAACCAACTCTGATGAAAAAACTGCAGCAGAAAAAATTATCATTTTTAAGGAATATGATTGGTTTAAAAAAAACTGAATGAAGGAACGCATACACTGCAGCAATTGAAAAAGAGGCTTAATAAAATTTTACTGAGGTTTTAAATAATAGATTTTTATACAAGTGGTGAAAACGTCTCTTTTTGCGTGACTGAACGGTTTGTTCAGACGCTATCGCGTCTCGTGGAATAACTTCAGGAACGCAAAAACGTTTTTACCACGCGTAGAAAACGCTATTTTTTCTACGCTTGTATTAACAAATTCATCTACTAAAAACTTACAAAACGACATATCTAAATTTGACTGTGTAAAAAATAAACAAGATTGTATTTATATATAGCATTTTTACTGGTGTAAAATAATTTTATTATTGTGTTCGCCTACAGATGGAATAATAACAGGTGAACACAATAATAACATTATTTTATACTGGTAAAAGTGCTATATATAAATACAATCTTGTTTATTTTTTGCACAGTCAAATTTAGATATGTCGTTTTGTAAGTTTTTAGTAGATGAATTTGACAATATGAATAATGAAAATAGTTCATATATTTGCTCTAAAAACTTTTGCAGATATTACAGATATTTTTTTTACCAAACAGATATTACCGAACAGATATTTTTTACAGATATTTTTTTTACCATCGTTTAAAGTATAAATTTAAAAAATTGTAGGTAAAGTTTCAATTAAAAACAAAAAAAAATAAATTTTTTAATAAAATTTATTTATTTATTTAATAAATTTTTTTTTTTTTTTTTGGCGAAAAGAACTCAGAGATTATATTTCATATCTGACAGTTAAGTATCGGATGAAAAAATTATACGATATATCTGATACAAATTTTACTCTATCGCTCCGATTTCTCCGATATAGAAAAAAACACACTCATCATTAGTTATGATATTTATACAAAATATTCAAAATATTCAATCCCTTCAAAATTCTGCGATATTGACAGAAATAAACACAGCAACTGAAACAACAACAGAAACAGTAAATCAAATTCAATCTCAAATATTGAATCAAACCAAATATTCAATCCTTTAAATAACCACCACCTGTAGGCGACCACCGAAACTTATTTACTTTCAGTCCTAGTGACTGAAAATATTTTCAGTCACTACTTAGAAAAAGTTTTCCTTTCACATAGGTTTTGCTATATATTAATATGACATTTTCGTAGCTTGAAGTGAAAAAATATAGTTTTTTGAATTTTGATGAATTTTTGAGAAAAAAAGGGAAAAATGTGATAGTTTTTTGAGTTTTTTTTCGGTGATTTTGTTTTTTTCAAGTTATTTGTTTCACAATTCAAAATCAATTATCTATTATCTAACGTAAGCACTGTTTTTGTGGTGCCATTTCAAAATATTTGCCCCAACAAAAGTGGGGTAGTATGTATATCGTTGGGGAAAGGTCTTGAGTAGTAGATATGCCGAAAAATATTTTTGGAGTTTTGTCGATTTTCTTGAGAAAAAAATGAATAAATATGAAGGTGTGTTTTTCTGAATGTTTTCCGATTATTTTGTTTTTTTTTTAAGTTATTTGTTTCACAATTCAAAATCAATTATATCAATAAATCAAACTCTGAAATAAAATGTTGTAACTATTTTGTTGTGAGTTTTGTTTTTGTTGCCTTTTTACAATTTCACTTTACAATGGCTGAATTTCGGCCACAGGGCGATTTATAGTATAAATAATTTGTTCATTGATTGGCGCAAGAAATAGAAAACGATTTCGTTTTTTGAAAATGTTCTATTAGCCAGTTTTGGTGAACTTTATATTAAGCTTCTTAAGGTGAACTTTCTATTAAAGTTTTAATATTTTGGATAAATTAATTAAACTAGTATTAAAAATGAAGTGTTATAAAGGTTGATAATATGAAAATTATGGATTTCAAATATTTAGGTTCAGCAATTTTGGTTGAATTACTACTAACAAAAATTTAAGTGTGTAGAAGTTCACCATTACCAGCAGCCAAATTCTGTAACTGTGAAGCGGTCAAGTGATAAAAATTTCTTCGTTTCTTTTCATTAAAAAACTTATCACTTCACCGCTTCACAATTACAGAATTTGGCTGCAGCTGTTTATATATGAAATCTTTAAAAAATGTACTGAGTTTTACTCTGAATAAAGTAAATAAACATTTTTTTTTTCATAAATAGTACATTATTTAATTAGGAGCTGGGGCGGAGGCCAACTTGGAGGCCAAAAATTATAGACGATACACAAAAAGTCACTTTAGCACCGAATTAAATACAATATTTTTTCGGCAAACGTTTAAATTTTTTATAACTATAAAATTAATACATCAAACTATTTATAAATATGAATTTTTATCGTCATAATTACTTTCAAAAAAGAGAAAAAAACTCACTGCTCTGAGATGTCAAGACTTCGGTTTTGGTTACGGATTTTGATATAGTTTTCGGCAAAAAACTTTTATGAGAACACTGTGTTTTGTTACCGGCAGCAATGTATATTAAACATAAAACTTTGAAAAAGTACAAGCATTTTATCTCTGTTTAGTAATTTATTACAAAACTAACACGAAATATTAATACGTTGCTGGAAAATTATAACAGATCATATATTAATATAAATTAGTGAAAAGATGATACACTCAGCAAACTGCCCAAAAACCTCTCCATTTAAAGTTTCGAGAAATATTACAAAATCAAAAATTCAGATTTCTTTCAGAAATCCAAAAATATTCCAAATATTATAATAAAATCAAAAATTTAAACTTTTTTTCAAAATGCTATAAATTTTCCAGAAATTATTACAAAATCAAAAAATTAATATTCCAAAAATTTTAAATTATTGCAAAAATTATAAAAAATCAAAAATACGAACTTTTTTCAAAATTCTAAAGATATTCCAAAAATTATAAGAAAATCATAAATTGAAACTTTCTTCAAAATTCTAATAATATTCCAAAAATTCAAACTTTTCCAAAATTCTCAAAATATTGCAAAAACTATAACAAAATCAAGACCACAAACTTTTTTCAAAATTCTAAAAATTATAAGAAAATCAAGAAATCAAACTTTTTCAAAATTCTAAAAATATTCCATAAAATATTACAAAATCAAAACTTGAAATTTTTTCCAAATCAAAAAACTTTTTCCAAAATTCTAAAAATATCGCAAAAATTATAACAAAATCAAATATACAAACTTTTTTCAAAATTCCAAAAATATTCCAAAAATTATAACAAAATCAAAAACTTCCGTGTTCAGTTTCATGTTTGATTAAATTTCATGCCATACAAATAATTAATTTCATTTTTCGCCAAAAAAATTGGTTAAAAAAATGAAAATCATTTTTTGACATACTTGACAATATATTTTTGACAAACTTATAATGCAATAATATAGTTTTGGTCTAACATACCAATCCCGACCATCAAGATTTCCCACAATTCAATGTTCCTACTCTTAACACTTCAAATGAACGTTTTTCTAGCAAAATATATGCAAATTTCCTTGTTTTGACACACTTGACACTTTTTTTGACACACTTCCGGGACAGGTATCGAACACATCATCCTTTCGGCTCTTACCTTTTTAAAAACACTAATTTTTGAAATCCCTACAGCTGTTTTCTAGATTTCGTCGGCTGTGACAGTCGGCCGGCCTGCAGACAGACATACATTTTTTTTTGCTTTTTTAGAATTAGTAGGTCGTAAAACGTCGAATTGGATTTTTGGATTGGATTTTTGAACAAGACGTTAAGCTATTGTGATTATTATTTGAAAATATACCTTTAGTAAAATCAAAACAAATTGACCAATTGGATTCATACGGATTGAATAATGATAAATAACACAAGTTTACAAATTTTGAACTTTTTTTGTCTCCCTGAATAAAACCCAACTTTTGTTATAGATTTGAATCTCCTGAACACGAATATCATATTCATTTTTTGTTGGTTAGCTCTTGTTTTTGAGATATTCACGAAAAACCGAAAAACGTGTTTAAAAATGTTGTTTCGGTTTTTGGGTCTCATAGTTTACAAAACAAATGAATTAAAAATATTAATGAAACAAGTGCATAGTAAACATGCCAACAAACGTTTTGAGATATATTTTGTAAAAATCCGTTAAGGATTATGGAAGTTACAGTCGAAAAAAGTTGAAAAAGTACAAAAAATTCACGTTTTTTTAAAATTACTAAAAGATACGATATTGTTGCAGTTGCACCAAGTTATTCAAGTTTTCCCAAAGAAAGTCAAAACTCAAAATTTGGAACAAAAATTTAAACAAGAATAATTTAAATTCTGCAACTTGATTGATTTATATATAAGTTGTTTTCGTAATAGATCTAGCTCCTCCCACCTCGGACTTATTTTAGCAGTTGGAAAATATCAGTTAGTTGATTATGAAATAAATGTCTTTTTTGACAAAAGTTGTATTTTATGTGTATATGATTTTTCTGGAAATAGAAATTTTTTTTGTGAAGTTTTTTGAAATGGTCTAGCTCCTCCCACCTCGGATTTATTTTAGGAGTAGGAAAATATCAGTTAGTTATGACAATAGGCAGTTTTTATAAATAAGGTGATTCTTTTAGCAGTATGTTTTATGTAACTTCCAAAAATAAAACAAAATGAATTTGGGCTATTTTTACACTTGAAACTTCTTGACGACGCCATTTAAATAAACTTGACTTTACACTTTACTAACACTTTATGTGACTTTACAAGGCAGCTATCACTACTAATTTATTGATTTTTAAAAACAATACGCTATTTACAATTAATATTTTTAATATTTATTCTTTTTTAATTAATATTCTCACTTGAATGTTTGGAATTAAACTTATCCTCAGAGAGATAATATGTGCAATTAATCATACGAAATTTATCTACTTAAAAAGAAACCTCATTAAACTAATTAAACAAAAGTTGGAAAAACCGAGAAACTATTAAAAAGGAGAAGTAATTGCTTTCTTAAATTAAACTTTAAATGATCATAAACGTAAGGAGTAACACAAGGTGAGCGGTGATAGAAAAAAATTTACATTATCAAAAAACAATAAAGAGAAAAAAGAAAAGAAACAAACCTTATAGGTATTAAAAGACTTAAATAGAGGCTTAACTTTATGGTGCTTGAGCTAACTTAAATAGTTCTGATGTTATGATGTTTTGCCTCTCCTCACAATTCATTATCTGATGTTTATATTTTTCTATATACGTCTCATATCGATCCAATTCCCAACTTCGAAAACAAAAATGTAAATAATACTTTACTATTTTAAAATAATTCTTTACTGATGTTTGAGAACGACTAAACATTTAAAGTTATTATATATGGCACAATAGATATGGTTAAGTATATAATTTACATAAATGTAAAAATATATATTATAAAAATTGGTCTCCAAGTTGGTTATTATAGTTAATCAATTATTAAATTTAATAATTAAAAGCAATATAATTTTTCTAACAACTTTTATTAAATATATAAATTTCAGACGCGTTTCGGATATAAATATCCATCATCAATGAAAGAATTTATAAATATAAATTCTTTCATTGATGATGGATATTTATATCCGAAACGCGTCTGAAATTTATAATTTTAATAAAAGTTGTTAGAAAAATTATATTACTTTTAATTATTAAATTTAATAATTGATTAACTATGGCACAATAGATTAAGTAAAAATTATTTTTTCCAAATTTTGAGTTTTGACTTTCTTTGGAAAAACTTGAACAACTTGGTAAAAACTGCACCAATATTCGTGTCTTTTAGCTTAAAAAAATGGAAATTAAAGCGACTATAAGCTCCAAGAAATTAAATATAGTGTCTTTATTTGTTCAAAACTTATGGCGTTGAAAATGGAAAATTTAAAAAAAACGTGAATTTTTCGTATTTGTTCAACTTTTTTCGACTGTAACTTCCAGAATAATTAATGGATTTTTACAAAATATAGCTCAAAATGATTGTTAGCATATTTGCTATGCACTTGTTGCATTAATATTTTTAACTTGTTTGTTTTGTAAAATATGAGACCAAAAAACCGAAACTACATTTTTGATCACCAAGAATTGGGTTTTCGTGAATATCTCAAAAGCAAGAGCTAACCGAAAAAATGAATATGATATTCGTGTTCAGGAGGCTCAAATCCATAAGAAAAGTTGGGTTTTATTTCGGAAGATTTTTCTTGTAAACTAGTGTAATATAATTGAAATAAAACACTTGTTGTTGTTTTGCAAATAGTATTTATTAAGTTTAATATGAAATATAAATAACCAAAAATAATTATAACATTTAAATTAACCTTAACCGCTCAATCGATTTCGATTGTTATACCACCTACGGGAACTTACAAACTACTACTATGCCTCCGCATGGCGGGATCAGTTTTGATTGTTTTGAAATTTTTTTTTTATTTTTGATCTACGGGTGTGACAACCCTGCGTACTCCAGTCCCTGCTATTGACATACGAATTAACGTGAGATATCACATACCACTGGCAAAAGCAGTGAGATATCACTAGCCAAGGTGAAATCTTAGGGGTGGTGGCGGATGAACTGTATTCAGTCAACGGCAGCACCCTCAATCTTAGCTGTAAAATAGTCCTTGATGATGATACGCTATTGCTTCCTTGAAGAAACGAGCCTTCATATAACTGTGTGTGGGCTTTAATCCTTTAATCCTTAAGAAAGACGGTGCGTCACAGGATCAAGGAATATGCAACCGGCTGGATTATTGGCAACTACAATTTTGTTTTGTTTCAGCAAATTTTTGTAAAAATTTGCTATTCACTTTTTAATTAACTTCCCGATATGGGAAGTTATTGTTTTTGGGTCGATTTTCGAAATCGGAATTTTTTTGATATCTTTACGTTTCATGACCTCCTGAAGCTGTTTAGACTATTTTTAGCTGGCAGTCTGTATGTGTGTGTGTGTGTATGTATGTGTATATCGCTGTGTGGAGAATTTTTGCCCAACGATTTCTCAACAACGGATGGGTCGATTTTAACGAAAATGGTCGCAATCGATGTATCTTGTCGTAACTTAGAGCCCAGTCTTTTTCTAGCGAAATTATATCGTTTGTTTTTTAGTGGTTTCCAAAAAACTGAAAATCATCTCTTGCAAATATCATGAGATTAATAAATAATGCTATCAAGGTCATGAAACTTCCATATTGCTTGTCAGCATGTCAGACATTTATAATGACATTTGTATAAACAATTGCTATCTTAGTTTTTGAGATTTTTAACAAAATGTGAAAAAACTACGTGTTATTTTCTTTATGCAAACGAATGATATCTGGATGAAACTTTTGTATGTAAATGAGCTGCAACCGCATCCGGGTTTACTTGAATATCAAAAACCTGAGTTATTTTCTAAATTTGACAAAAAGGTCAGAGGTTCGAGAGGAGATTGCCTGGTCAACTGTTTATTACCTTTCCGATATGAAAAGTTATTGTTTTTGGGTGGATTTTTGAAATCGAAATTTTTATAATATCTTTACGTTTCAAGACCACCTGAAGCTGTTTAGGCTATTTTTAGCTGGCAGTATGTAGTGTGTGTGGGTATGTGCGTGTGTATCATCGTATGTGGACAAACATTTGTCCAACGCTCTCTCAACAACGGATGATCCGATTTCAACTTCAATGGTCACAATCGATATATCTTGGTGTAACCTACAGCCCAGTCTTTTTCTAATGAAATCAGTACATTTATTTTTTAGGGGTTTCCAAAAAACTGAATATCATCTCTTGCAAGTATTACTAGAATAAATAATGCTATCAAGATCATTTACCTTCCATTTTGTTTTTCATCATGTCAGCCATTTATAATGATATTTGTATAAACAATTGCTATCTTACTTTTTGAGTTTTTTTAAGAAAATTTGAAAAATAGGCGTTATTTTCATTACTCAAACGCATGAAAACTTGATGAAACTTTTGAATTAAAATGAGCCGCAAACGCATCCGGTTTTATTTGAATATGGAAAATGTGCTATTTTGAATCAGCTATTTTCAAAATTTGGCAAAGGATTCGGGGAGGATGTCTGTGGTTCGTTGAACAACTGTTTTTTAGGCTTCTCAGTCTTGACAATTAATTTTGTTGAAACTTAGAGCATAAGGTTTTTGTAATGTTTATAGTCGTTTTGCAACTTGTTCGAAATTTCTTCTCTCAACCCCCTCTAAGGAACATCTGAAATAATTAGCTAACCGCTATAGTTTTCGTTCAATCTTTACAATACTGTCTATAACCGTGAATTTTTTCAATTTTTCGCTTCTGTAATGTTCGAAGATAAAGAGTGGGAGAGAAACAACTTTTCACATTTTTATAAATAATTCAGAAACCGTGCTTTCGAAAAATACAAAAATATTATTTTGAACTACAAAAAAAATCACCTTCCATATGACACCCCACTTGTCCAAGTCAAAAATATTTTTTTTTCAAAATTTCTACTCGCAACCCCCTCCAAAGAACAATTGAAATTATAACGACCAAAAAAAATTTTTCATGTTTTTATTGCCAAGTTCCTACAACCGTGAATTTTTTAAAATTTTTTCTTTTGTAATGTTCGAAGATAAGTGGGGGGGACAAAACTAAAATTTCACTTTTTCTAAAATAAGTCCATTACTGTGCTTTCGAAAATTAGAAAAAAAACTGTTTTAGACTAGAAAAAAAATAACCTTTCATATGATACCCCCCACTTGACATGACCAAAAATATTTTGTTTTCGTAATTTTTACTCTCAACCCCCTCCAATGAACATTTGAAATTATAACAACCAAGGATTGGATTTTTGAATTTTTTTTGGATTGGATTTTTTTTGATTTTTTTAAACCAAACTCGATTCCTTAAAACAAACTTTTGTTTTACTATCTCCTTATCAATGTCCATAAAATATTGATAAAAAATAATATTCAAAATTTTCTTGTTGTCAGTAGGCGTGGACAAATACATTGAATAACTGTAAAAAATTTCAAGTTGATAGCACTTATAGTTTTTGAGAAAATCGATTATGTAGAAATTCGGACGGACACCGAAGTCTCACCAATAGGATACCGTTTTTACTTTTTCAAAGTACGAAACGCTAAAAATGGTGTTATTGTATGATAAAAATCGAAAAAAATTTAGCAACGTTGACAAAGTAGACTTTAAGTAGACTCCACCATTAGTTTTTTTAAATATATGGTGCAATGAAAATCTTCTTTCCAGTGTAACCAAAAGATGAAAATATGACGATTAATTGCAAGTCTTAGAAAGAGAATTTCAATTTATTAAAGTTTTAAGAAAATATCTTTATGTTACCTATTTAACTTAACGGGAAGTTCTTGGCGTGGCCGCTATGGTCACACCCTACCCTACTAGTTTACTTTTATTTTCTCTATTCTATCATAAAATATTGGCCTATGTCATATGTTGGCAGTGATACCATTTTTTGTTTAGTTATCCATTCTTTAACAAAAAATATAAAAAAACAAAAAAAGAAAGATTTACGTCCATTAACACCTTTGAACGTATGTTGTTGTGGGACCTTGGTCTTAAAAGGTTTTTATGTGTTATTGTGACACATATTGTAATTCCTACTACACAACACATTTTACTAAAAAAAAAAAAATATTAAACTTAACAAATACTATTTGCAAAACAAATAACAAGTGTTTTATTTCAATTAAATTATTAATCATGTTTTGCCAAGTGCCGGCAGTGACTACAGTAAAGTGAATAATTTATGAATAATGATAATTTTTTATAGGATTTTCATTAGACAACAGGTTAAGTTCATTAGGCTATAGGATAGAAAACAATACAATAATACATACTATTATTATGAAAAAAACAAACAAATAAAGCTAATATTATGGGCGAGAAGGAGAAGTGGTTAAGACGACAACATCACTTACAAGGAAGCTAAGCAACACTGTGAAGGTCTAAAACTTAAACGGGTGACCGCTTGGGAACTTCATCAGAATAAATATGGAAATATGATCGAATCACCCTGAAGCAGGAATATCTCGCCCAGGGTATGCCAGTATACCTTATCCAGCAGCCCTGGAAACTGGCTAGAATTCGATGGCCCAATCATCCGTTAATCCGAAAGGGAATCCGAAATTCAAACGATTAAAGAAACGTATACTGGAAACAAAAACAAAGCAAATCAAAACCGTAAAAAGAAAATATCGACCCTTGGCTACCGTACCCCAACACGAGGAGGAAACTGGAATGTTAGAACTCTGATAGAAAAATCAAGGTTAGCACAAGTTGAGAAAGTAATGGAAGAATATAACATCGAGATTCTAGGACTTAGTGAATTAAGATGGAAAAACAGGGGAAAGCTAACAACAAGTAAAGGAAAATACATGATGTTCTCTGGTAAATCCAACACACATGAACAAGGCGTAGCAATATTAACAACACCTAACGCAAGGAAAGCGCTTCTCGAATGGAAACCAATCAGTAGCAGAATAAAAACAGCAAGTTTCCAATCAAAAATTAGAAATACAACGATCACACAGTGCTATGCACCTACCAAAGAGGCTGATAATGTGGCAAAAGATGAATTCTACGAACAGCTCCAAGCAACACTGGCTAGTGCACACCGAAATGACATCATAATAATACAAGGTGATTTCAATGCCAAAATTGGAACCGACAACACCGGAATGGAATCAGTCATGGGCAAATATGCACTAGAATCAACACGTAACAATAATGTATACAGGCTCATCGATTGTTGTGTCACAAATCAACTATTCATAGAAGGCAGCAAGTTCCCACACAAGAACATACACAAATACACTTGGACATTACCAAATGGAATAACCAAGAATCAGATTGATCACGTACTGGGGAATAAGAAGTTTCTATCCTCACTACAAGACGTCAGAGCAAAGCGAGGAGCAGACAAACACAGCGACCATCAACTGGTAATTGTAACATTCAAAATTAAACCAGCCGCTGTAAAACACAACAAGTCCTGTCAGAGGAAATTTAACATCAATAGATTGAGCGACAAAAAAACAAATAATATCTTCAAAGAATCGCTTCAACTAAACAACGAAACCACCAGCATTGATGAAAAATGGAAACAAGTTAAAGAAGCTTACGTCAAAACTGCTACAGATGTGCTTGGATACCAAGACAAATCACGGAAACTATGGATTAGCGATGATACCTGGAAGAAAATTGAAGAGCGTCGGCAGCAAGTGTGTCACCAGAACACAACCGAGATCCGCAGCAAATATGAAAATACAGCAAAACAAGCTAAAAAGATGGCAAAGAATGATCGCAGAAGATATACAGAAAGCATTCTCAAGACTGCAGAAACAGCAGCAGCTAATAGAAATATGCGCACACTACACAGATGCGTGAGAAAGGTCACTAACAAATATACAAACACTCCACCAATGAAACCCTCACAACACACGAACAACAGCTAAATAGATGGAAAGAATACTTCGAAGACAACTGCCAGCAACATGCAGATAATTTGCAGTCTCCGGATGACAACTATAACAAAACTATCAGCACCCATCCATCAATGGAACGGGAAGTTGGAGATGCCATACAGAAATTCAAGAATAAAAAATCTGCTGATACCGATAATATATCAGCAGAATTACTCAAAGCAAATGTAAACACAACAGCAGAAGCTCTAACACCACTGTTAGCTGATGTATGGAACAACTGTAAAATACCAACCAAATGCAAAGAGTGTTTAACCATAACAATTCCAAAGAAAGGTGATCTAAGAGATTGCAAAAATTGGAGAGGTATGTCTTTGCTCAACACAATAATGAAAATACTAGCGATGATCATTGTCGAAAGAATATCTGCATCAATTAACATGAAACTGAGAAATGAACAAGCCGGTTTAGACCAGGAAGAAGCTGTACCGATCATATCAACACAATCCCTATCATTATAGAGCAATCAAACGAATGGAATTCATCACTGTATTTCCTCTTCGTGGACTTCGAACGCGCCTTCGACTCAATCAACAGAAACGCGATATGGAAGACACTTTTTGAGATAAGCGTCCCGACGAAAATAGTTGATCTAATAAAAGAAATGTATTGAGATGCTGGAAACAGAATACAATACAAAGGAAAGCAAAGTGATGAATACTACAACCACCGAGGAGTGAGACAAGGCTGTGTACTATCCTCGCTACTGTTACTAAAAGTACTAGATAGAATCATGAGAAAATTCATTGATGCAAGTCCAAATGGAATGCAATGGAACACAACCAGCCGGCTCAATGATCTAGACTACGCAGATGACATCTGTCTACTTACACACACACATACGGACATGCAGCAGAATATACAGAAGCTATCAACCCTTGCACATGAAGTCGGTCTCAACATTAATATCAGAAAAACAAAGGCTATGAGATTTAACTCCAAAACGATATCACCAATTACCATCATCAATACACAAGTGGATGAAGTTGACAAATTTGTATACCTTGGTTGTACTGTCGCAAAAACAGGCGGAACTGAAGAAGATATCAGTCAGCGTATTAACAAAGCCAGAAATACGTTCAATATGCTTCACAAGATCTGGAATGCATCCGTCCTGTCAAGAAAAATAAAGCTACGAATGTTCAACGCATGTGTCAAGTCAGTACTGCGGTATGGGTGTGAAACGTGGAAACATACAAAAAAGATCACAAATCAACTACAGGTGTTTGTGAACAAATGCCTGAGAACACTGATCAAATGCTTCTGGCCGAACACCATCACTAACCAGGAACTTCTACGGCAGACAGAGTAGTTAGACATTGAGACGGAGATAAAACAAAGGAAATGGAGATGGATAAGACATACACTGAGGAAATCAGCAGAAATGTCCCTAGAGTGGAATCCACAAGGTAAAGGGAGAGTTGGAAGACCACCCATGACGCGGAAGAAAACGGTGCTAGCTAAAGCAAAACAAATTGGCAAACATGGGGTGAACTGTAAGCGATTGCCCCCAACAGAGTCAGATGGTCCAGTCTAGTAGACGCCCTATGCTCCTACATTGAGATAAAGGAAAAAAAACTGATGTTAGTAAAGGGAAGAGAATAAATATGTTTTATGAATGCTTGTTTGCATAAAAATGAGCATCTTATAAATAGAAAGTTAATCAATACATTTATTTCTAGTTGGTCGTAAGAAAAGTTCAATGTTAAACTCGCGTAGAATACTAATATGTGCTCGTATGAATTTAAAGAACTCGGTGCGCTAGTGTTTAAACTTTCACACTGGTGAAATATTAGCACGATTATGTGCTAGTCATACAATATACTATTGGGAATATTTGAGAACAATTAAACTCAAGTAAGTAAGGAAGCAATTGGAATTTTTCAATTAAAAGGAATGGTTGAAGTTTCTCAGAAAAACAGAGAGTGTGCTTAAGACCGCACGGCAGAAGTGAAAATTTCATTGGCAATCGCAATCAATTCATATCGTATTAGTAGCATTTGGATCGTATTAGTAGAATAAATGAAAAATAGTTTGAACGGTAAGCCGCTAACTACACACACTAACCTCACAACGTAAACCAAATAATTGTCAAAATAGCACTCATATGCCAATAGCAGGGACTAAAGTACGCGTGGTTGTCACACCTATAGATCAACAAGTTTAAATTTTATATATCTTTCTGCGGAAAGCTAAGCAAATTCATTGGTATTAATGCGCATTGCTGCCATTTGCAAATCACTATCGGTTAAGTGCCACCATTTTTAATTATTTTATTATCATGATTGCCATCCATGTTTAATCATACAAAAGCTATGCTTCTTTGTACAGAATTTATGCGATTTCCGTCTCGTAATTGTGAGTTTTAAATCGATATAATCAATTTTATCAAGTATCAAGTTACAAGTATTAAGTCTTCACTTAATTTTAGAAACATGTATCACATACAATTCCAAATGGACAACATATTTAGAGAAGATGATAAAATTCCAATACATATAATTTTGATATACAAATGTAATTGTTTCAGCCTTCAGGTTATACTATCTTTATTACGTTATTTTTAATTTCATAAAAAAATTATGTTCAAAAAAAACATTGATCAAAGCAAACTACCGTTTAAAACGATAGTTAAATAAAAGGCAAAAATGAAGCGTACACAACAGCTTCATAAATTTCCATGATGATTAATGTATTAATGCATCAAGGATAAACAGCCATACATACTTTCAATTTTATATATATTCAATATTTATTTAGCATGATGACTCGAATGCAAATTGCAAAAGACAGTAGCCAACTTGATCCACAAGCTCGTTGCGTATGGTTTTCATCCCAATATTGTGAAGGTGATTAAAAATTTTCTAGCCAACCGATATATTTCGGTCTCCTTAGGCGGATTTTCTTCTGAGTCTAAACTAATCAACGCTTGTGTATCTCAAGTCTCAGTATTGTCCCCAACCCTATTTTTGATTTATATCAACGAATTGTTGAAAATCTCCAGCAACCCAATAAATAGTTTTGCAGATGAGTACTCTGCACAAGTTGTTCGAGCCCCTTCCTTCAAAAGGTAAAATGCACGAACGAAATAATCCCGCACGGAGAGACGCTGCCATAAACGTGAATAAAGACCTAAAAAATGTCGCCGATTGGGGTGACCGAAACCTGGTCAGTTTCAACTCTACCAAAACACAGCTGTTGATTGTTTCCAGATCAAAGACCGAGTTCCCCAAAGATATTTTATTTAGTATGTGTGATGAACCAATGGGTGAATGTAAAAACATTCGTTTATTGGGTGTCACAGTTTCAAATGACCTACTCTGGAACGATCATGTAATGGCGATGGCAAAAAGCGCGTCTAAAAACCTCGGCCTCCTAAATAGATGCAAAAAAATTTTCACTCCATACCAATTGCTCCATGTTCATAAGTCCTATATTCGTCCCTGTATGTAGTACTGTTGTCAAGTTTGGGGTACTGCTTCTGATTCCATCATGGCCCTCTTGGACTCTGTTCAAAAGCGCGCTATACGAATTGTGGGTGATCGAACTTTCACATCAAAAATTGATTCCCCACAACCTCATCGCACTGTTGCTGATCTCGTTGTTTTTTACAAACATCGTCATCAACAGTGCTCAGATGAAATCAGCAGTCTTAGGTGACTTCAACCCGCAGAGGTTTTTAAAAAAGCGTTCATCATGATCTTAGAACGCCAGTTGTTGTGGGACCTAGGTCTAGACCTAGGTCTTAAAAGGTATTTATGTGTTGTTGTAACACTAATTGTAAACCCTATAACACAACACATCTTATTCAAAAAAAAAAATATAACTTTAAAAGACTGCGTTGTAGATCATTTTTTTAAAATTCGTATAAAGAAATTTTTATTATTTTTATGAATTCATAAATAAAAAATAATAATTTTAATGGTATTTAATAATAATTAAAAAAAAAACAATAAATAAAAATATGTATCATACCAGGAGTTGAACTCAGTACCTTACAGCACATCAGTCAAGCACGATATCCACAACGCAATTTGTAACGTAAAGAAATGATAGATAGATTTTAATTTAAACCTTAATAAAGTCTTTCATTTCAGAGCGTCACGGATCAGCCTAACTTACTACCTACGGAAAAATTTGTGTGTGGTGCGCCTAAAGAAGTTTTCACTTCAAAAACTTTTCTCATTTTGCTTGTTTCGGATGAATTCAAACCTTCCTCTTCAGTCCAATGCTCGAATCCTTTTCTAGAGCTGCTATCAATTACGCCACTAAGGCGTTTTTTAAAGTTGAAACATTTTAAAGTATACTTATATATTTATTTACTAAAGTTGAATTTTTCCACTGTCATTAGACTCCATATTATGAAAATGTTTTTACATTATATATGGGAATTTTTGCATTATACAATATACTATTGTATGATGAATTACTGCAATTAAGTTATCAGACATTTTGTTTAAAACTATTAGTTTATTGTTTTTTTTCATGTTGTAGGATTGATTATCCCACTTGAATTAACTTCTTAATAACAACTTCACCACACTATTAACAAATTAATAAACAAACACAAAAATTCCATATAAAAGAGAAAAATTTTACAATCTAAAATGCTTTGTCTGCCAATTCAACATTTTGTTGTTTACTTTTCGAATTTAGTGGAAACCTAATGGAAAACTTGAAATGTAAATTGCTGGGTTGGTTAGACGATAAATTTATTAAATAATAGTTTAGATTTTAGAAGGGCGTGTAACTTACGAACAATTTTTCGGTTTTATTTAAAAAAAAAATAAATCGAAAAACTTATGTGGGAATATAAGGAAAATGGATTATTTTCGTTTACATGAAAAGTGAATCAGTTACTGTAATAATAATAGTAATTTTTATAATTTGAAAACCTTAGTTTTGTTTGCTTTAATTGAATGGTTTTATTAACTTTGATATTGATATCATTTGAGATATCCAATTGCTTAGTTTGTTTTTTGGTGTGTATTTATAAGTTCCAGAAGTTTAGTTTGAATTATTTGGTGATTCTATGATAGTTAATTAGATAGCAAGCCAAGCAAAGCATTTTATTCCATTTACCATTTAGTAAGATTCCATTTAAACTAGAATTAACATTGTTTGGGTGTTTGATTATCATATATCATAAATAATTTACAAATCACTACACATTCTTTCAAATATAATGTTGTTCTATGTCCGTAAACAAATCAGCTCCATAATAATAAATTTATGACCAGTTCTAAAAACAACTTAATCTTAAATATAATACAGTAATCAACAAATTGATATATTAATAAACAATGTTGTCTTATTGTATCATATATAAAATCACAAACAATTGAATAATAAATAAACAAAAATAATTCAATATTATACATTGATTTTTTATAAGTGGTTAGATTATTAAAATAGACAAAAAAGACACCAAAAGTACATCAGTTTATAAATAATTCAACCTTTCAAAATCGATAACAGATTGTATGTTAAAAAGAAATAACAAATACCAGAACAGGTGTAGTTGATTATTTTCATGTTTAAACCATCTATAACGATCGGAATTTAATTATTAATCTTCTACCTACTTTCAATTTAATAAAAATGTCTTCACACTCCCTAGAGTAGAAAATATAAATGAATCACAAAAATAGAAACGTCAAGTCAATAACAGAGCCGAAAGTATAAACGATATAAATCTCAACCACTTCAATAGTACATTAATCATGGTTCTTGTTTGATTTGTTAATGACAAGCAGATTTGTTTCCTATATATATATTTCGATAATTTTTGCTATTTACTTCCATCTTATCTACACTTTCTGTCCTTATTTTTCATTTTGTTTTTGTTGTTAATTCTATTTTTTCCTGCTTCATATGTTGACTTTTCATATGTCATTTGTTTTTCGCTTTTTTCGTTTTGTTTTTCATGAATTGTAACAAATTTCAATTTGATTTGTTTGTATTGTCTGTTGAATATTACTCTATCGTTGCGTGTTTAATTTTTTTTTGACATATGAAAATTGCTAAAAAAAGGAAAGAAAATTGTGCGTGGGAGAGAATTAATATAATAGAGTGGGTTGGTTTCAAATTACGATAACAAAGAAAAAAAAATCATCACCTGGTTTTGTTTCATATAAGATAGGTTCTCATATATAAATAATCCATTACATGTTTTTCTGTAAAATTGCTTACCAAGTAGTTATGAACTTTATGACATATTTCATAAAAAACACTTGGTTTATAGAATTAGAAAAATATGCTAACTGGTCCTGCCCATATTTTTTTCTGTGACGGCTCTTTTCTTATTTTTTAATTACCTAAATTAATGTCCACTGTTAATTTCACATCTTATTTGGACCACTGTGAACTATATTTTGGATGTGCATTAAGTACTTGTGCTTCTTGCTAAGTAACATAGTTTTTAAGCAATGTAAACCGATTTCGAGACGCACCGTCCGTAATAGGTATCTTTACTTTGAGCTTGTTTGTCGTCGATTTCCTACCTACTTTTTTATTTAATCGAAGAATAGTACATACGTATTGATGTATATACTTTCATTTCTTTTGTATGATACTTTCAAAGCTCATATTTTATTTATAGAAAAATGATCTCACCGAATATGAATTAACAATATGATAGACAGGAAAAATGAAAAATCGATATTATATTTTAATCAACTCAAATTTTCTTTAAAATTAAATTTCATTATTACGTAAAAGGGTTATCATGTGAAACGAAAATTAAAAATGTATTTTTAATTTGTAAGAAACATATACTTCCAATTAAGCTTTTATAATTGGTTCGTGAATTGTAACATAGGTTACAAATATTTTGTTTGAAATAGGTACGTAGATTGTCAAGTTTCTTATGCCAAACTTATTTGTTATCATCTAGAAGTCTCCTTTTTTTGTAATATTATCATTTTATTTAATTGGAGCGAAGCGAAGCTCTATTTTCCCCCGATTTGGATATTCGATTGTCCTCATACTCCTCCCAAACTATTAAATATATCAAAATGAAATTTTGCATGTAAAATGACATCTAGCCATGGATGTTTTACAAAAAAAAATATTAAAAGTTAGACATACCAAGGAGGAATAATCACCGAAAAACGGTTCCCATAGACTTTCAATGGGAAAATTGCTTGCTTCGCTCCTTTTTACCAATTGCATTTTGCATTGGTTACCTAGTTTTATTTGAACTGGAGTTTGGACCCATAACTAAAATATACGTGAAATTTTACAAATGGAACATACATTGCAATATAGCAAATTGAGGTTACATCTAATAGAGAAATCATATATGATTTCTGATAGGAACCGGAAGAACATACTCTATTAGGGTTTGCCCTAGTTTACACTGCTTTGGTTCTGATCTGGCATTTGCTTCTAGGGTTACAATATAATTTAAATGTTCAGATTAGATGATAAGAGTCTGATGTAAAATATTATGGCTTGCTTTATGACAACGTGATTTGGCCCAGATTATCGAAGCGTAGTCGAAAAATTAAAAAACTGCTTAATGCTTATTACATTTTTTACACAATCGATATAAATTCAATTAAAATTATTTGAATAATAAAATTCATTTTCAAGCTTTAATGTTTAAAAAAAATGTGCTAATGAGAGATGTACATGTTTTTCTCCCGAGGTATGTTTGGAGCCCGAGGATTAGGGGGTTCATATTATTGAGAGACATGACATACTTTCTACCGATAATTATTATACAAAAAACTAAATCTAATCATGAAAACGAATATTATGTTTTTAAATGCACATCATAGAAGGAGGTTTTTATACAAATTTGTTTGATCGTAAATATTTCTGTGTCCATGTAAACAATCAATTGTGTCATGGTTTGTTATTTTAATTCCCTAGGGAGAAAATATGCAATCCGCTCCCGCAAACGAAGGAGCAGAAAGAAATTCATATATATATAACTCGTGCAAAAACTGATTTTCTTTGTATATATTTGTATATATATTGTATATATGTATATTTTTTCAAACTTTTAAGTCTCTAAATCTTACAATTGCAATGTTTTAAAAAGAATATATTTACAGTTAAAGCTAATAAAATGGCCTACGTACTTATTTAAAAAAAAATTACTTTTATTCACACCCTGGCTAGGGTTTCCCTAAATGATAAGTTATTATTTGTCGCTTGCATGATCGGTAAGTAATTACTCACCGACCTGTGATTTGTAAACAAAACTTACTTTGTTTATTTAGGAATCAGCAAACATGAAAATCATCTAAGCTTTCATGAAATATATTTGATGATATTTCAAAACCTCCGGTTCGGAGAATTAAATGCCTATAAAATTTTGACTTTCATTAAAAGCATACACATTTTTTTCTATGATAGCAGATGAAAAGTCTGTTTTAAAGCAGGCTTAATCGTGTGTGAAAAAGTTATTTAAGTATTAAGGGCAGTAAGAATGTTTTACCGATTGAGGATATATGTTTTGCGATCGGGACGAAGTCGAGATATCTAATATATCTGAAATCGGTATTACTCTTATTGCCCAAAATGCTTATTATATTTTTTTTTTTTTTATCAATAAAAGTTCAATTAAAATTATTTAAATAATAAAATTCATTTGGAACAAAATAGCTGCTCAAAGCAACTTTTGAGTAGATTACCAATGGAACGCCAACAATTTGAAAATTTTTCAAAAGAAACCACACAATTTTATTGTTATCAAAATTTTGTATTTTGGGCTGATATTTAGATCTGACTTGTCCATTTTATTATTAAAAATACCAAAACAAGCTTATAACTGATATAAATAAAATCGAATAATAAACTGCTTTGCAACTACACAACTTGTTCGAGATAGAGTAGATTAAAGCAAATTTGAGTAAGTTTGATTTTCAATGGAACGCGCCTAATGTTTTAAAGAAAATTTCTTAAAATTTCATTTCAAAATAGTTAGCTTTGCGTTTCATCATAAATCTATAGGTTTTTTATTGCAAAACCTACTTACATCGAATATTTTTTTAAAAATAAATTACTTCTTTTTTTAGGGTTCCGTTTTTTATACGGAACACTATTGGTGAGAGTAAAACGAGTTTTTTACGTTATATCGATTATCTCGTAAAGCTTTCACATTCGTCTATTTGGTTGTCACACATTTTAATTGAAATATCGTTGGAAAACTCGGTCTTTGATCTGGAAACAATTAATAGCTATGTTTTGGTAGAATTAAAATTGACCAAATTTTTGTCACCCCAATCGGCGAAATTTTTTAAGTCCTTGTTTACTCTCATAGCAGCGTCTCTGTGGGTGAGTCTGATTCGTTCATGCATTTTACCCTTTCAAGATAAGGGGGACGAATGACTTGTGCAGTGTACTATCATCTGCAAAACTATTTATTGGGTTACTGGTGATTTGCAACAGTTCGTTGATATAAATTAAAAATAAAGTGGGAGATGAAACTGAGCCTTGGGGT
Organism: Diogma glabrata; assembly: GCA_963693315.1. Taxonomy (NCBI): domain Eukaryota; kingdom Metazoa; phylum Arthropoda; class Insecta; order Diptera; family Cylindrotomidae; genus Diogma; species Diogma glabrata. The sequence continues at coordinate 227,508,892 of OY856188.1, read as the reverse complement.
ACACCAGCGGCTAATAATTTAGACTCAGAAGAAAATCCGTCTATAGATACCAAGATGTATTAGCTAGACAGAAAATTTTGAATTAACTTCACGACTGTGGGATGAAAACCGTACGCCACGAGCTTGTTGATCAAGTTGGCATGACAAATTCGATCAAATGTTTTTGAGATGTCTATTGCAATCACGTACGTACCACCTTTCTCAAATATGCTATTCCAAAGATGTGCTACATAGTTCAATAGAACGGTCGTTGATCTTTTGTTTCTAAAACCGTATGGGCAGATATGCATTTGTAGTCTTCCAAAAATTTGAATATATGTGAATTAATATAGTGCTCGTATATTTTAGACAGGACTGGGAGTAAGGCTATTGGCTTATTATTTGAAATATCACATTTCTTTCCTTTTTTGGGACAGGCTCGATATTCGATATAAATATTATAGAATATTTTGGTGAGATTTGGCGCAAGTTCTTTTGAAAATGCTTTTAGAATAATAGGAGGAATGTTGTCCAGACCAGAGGCTTTGTTGTTGTTTAACCCCCTTAAAAGTTTTTCGACAATTTTGGGTTTGAAATGTAATTGTTTCATATTAACTGCTGAAGACTGGATTTGGGGTATTTCTTAAGGAGTTTCTAAAATTGTCGAATTTGAAGCAAAGCGTTCCGTGAACAATATAACTTTTCTTGCTAGTTTAGTAACGATTGAGTCACCATCAATTAGAGGAGGGATAGAAGATTTATTACCAGAATTTAAAGAATTGATGGTATTGTAAAAACTTTTGTCAGTAAATTGACATACTCGACAGTTTTGCCGCTTTCGCTCTGTCAATATCTGCTTTTAGGTAGATTTCATATAAAAATCTACCTATTGTAACGTGCTTCATCTCGGAATTTCGGAAAAATTTTGGTGCCAAACGACTATATATGATAAGCGGAGACGGAAAATCAAAATGAGAAAAAAATTTATATATATATATATATATATATATATATATATATATATATATATATATATATATATACATATATATATATATATATATATATATATATATATATATATATATATATATATATATATATATATATATATATATATATATATATATATATATATATATAACGATATGAGGTATAACAGAATTATCCGGCACTCTCACGGTCGCACTTTTTGACCTACACCAAAAATATTATGTGTGTATATTACGGCAAACAATCTCTTGGACAAGTTCGCGAACTGGCCATATCGGGGTACCATTTAAGCGGCTAGAGCCTTAAAAGTCGAATAATTTAAGACGTTATAACCCTCGTTTGAATCATAATGGTTAAATAAAATTGATAAATATTGAATATTTAAACTATTTTTTATCATTTTTTGCAAAATGAAAACCTCAGCGCAAAAGGTTCCTGAAAAATCAGCTGTTTTAAAAATGTACTGAACTTTGTTGTCCTGGATATAGATGAAAATAACCAAGCTTACAAATGAAAACCTTCTAAAACATAAATACGTAGATAAATCTATCCAAAACTTAAAAAATAAATTGTTTAAGTTCAGAGGTTGAGACCCTGGGTCGGTTAAAACAAAAACAAACGCAAACGTCCATGGCTTCATCATTTTTGAGTTTCTTTTGCTTAAACTCATATTTTCTTTTAGATTAACTTTTCAACTATAATCTCAGAAATTTTCAGCTTTCTATCCCTAGAGGCTCCAATTTTATAAGCTTAAACAAAAAACCTTTTACATATCTTACAAAGCCTAATATATGTGAAAATTAAAAAAATGAAAATTTATATAAAATTAATATTGAATTTTGTTTTAGTTTTGTTGACATTTACTTGCAAATACTATTCGAACAAATTGATAGATCTTTGTGCGATAGGCGTTCAAAAGGATCTATATATGAAAAACATTTTAGGGAGCTATTATATAATTTACCAACCGAATAATTAGTTAGTGTTAATTAAACAGTAAAATTAAGCATGTAAATTCCTATAAAAATAACAGATATGTATAAACTTTAATAAAACATGTGTTAATATCACACAGCGTTTAAAAAAATTCATATTTAATAACATAAAACCATAATGATCACCCCCAAATCTAATTAACCAAATTTTTGTTCTTCATGGTTATTTAGATATTGTATATATAAAAGAAAAATTGCGAAGATTGCATTTGTATGCAATTTTTCAATTTATTTGTATTGTTTTTATTTTGAATTTTTGTTTTGTATTCAAATTGCATATAGAACCAATAACATATGTTATTAGGAATTTTGTTTTGTTTTTGAAAAATTAAACGATTATGTGGATGATTTGAGAAACTATTTTATATGTATTTCGGAAACGATCTTGGTATTGTATAACAATAGATAACTAAATAAAACAATGCGCGTATGGAAAATGTTTAATAGGAGATGAAAATTTTAATATGTATATATGTATGGCGTTGCGTTAGATGTATAATTGCGAAGATTGCATTTGTATGCAATTTTTCAATTTATTTGTATTGTTTTTATTTTGAATTTTTGTTTTGTATTCAAATTGCATATAGAACCAATTACATATGTTATTAGGAATTTTGTTTTGTTTTACGTAGATTTCATATATTAGGTAGATTTCATATATGCCAAACGACTATATATGTAAAGCGGAGACGGAAAAACAAAAAAAAATTATACATATATATATATATAACGATATGAGGTATAACGGAATTTAGCGGCACTCTCACGGTCGCATTTTTCGACCTAGACCAAAATTTCTGAGCGTATTGCGGCAAACAATTTCTTGGATAAGTTCGACAACTGGCCATATCCGGGTACAGGTTAAGAGTCTAGAGCCTTGAAACTGTCAAAAACAAAGCGTTATAACGGCCCTTTGGGGCAAATTATGTAAAAAAATTTATAAATATTAATTATTTGAACATATTTCTATCATTTTTTAAAAAGCCAGATATCTGCAATAAAAGGTTCTTTAGCTATCTGCAATAAACTGTGTGAAGTACAACGGCATTTTGCGGCACTTTCACGGTCGCATTTTTTCACTTACGCTAAAAATATTTTCTGGGTATGTTGCGGCAAACAGTTTCCTGAATATGTTTGACAATTGGTCATATCGGGGTACAGGTTAAGTGCTTAGAGCCCAAAAACTGTATAAAATAATGTTTATTTTTAAAGTTTGTTTAATACTTCTGTTTTTAATTATTGTTTTTTATAAAGTAATCTGATAAATCCGATTCTAATTGCACACATAACTGTCTGATCCCGAAATCTACCTATTTCTAGCGGATATACCTGCCGCTCGGACTTTTTGCTTTTCAATTATCTGGTTTTATATTTTGTTGGCCCTTAAATATTTGGATCGCTTAACAGAGTTCTTCTTATGAATCCAAATATTAAATAATCTACGTTTGTTTCTAAGAACCAACTTGGCTGCCTTCGAAAACAAATATTTTTGTTGGGGTTTCAGAAAAGGGAACGAATGTGTTAATACCGAATTGAGTGGTTTCAGTAAAATTTTGAGCAGATGCTAAATTGTTACGAATACTGAAGCTTTAATATCTGATATTTATCAAGCAGTGCATTATCCAGTAAAATTTTTGAACAGTATCATTGCTCCTGGTCTTCCACTTCATAAAATAGATCTAAAAGTTGGTATTCCCATTATGCTGCTTCGAAATTTAAACCCACCAAAACTTTGCAACGGCACTCGAATATAATCGAAGCTATCATTATTACCGGTTGTGGTGAAAGCGAAATGGTTTGGGGGGGGGGGGGGGCGAAGCCCGCCGGATACCCCCTAGTTAGTTAATAAAATAACATATATGTAGAGAGGGCCCGTATTTCATTTCCTTCCCCGGACCCGTTTTCCTCTCTACGGCCCTGTATATATATGTGACATATATATGTCATTTTTACCTAAGTTTGAATAACTGTTGCCAGAAACCAATATTCATCTTTCACCAAAGTAATTGTTTTCGATCTAAGTAACCTAAAACTTTTCACACCATATGAAAGACTATTTACGGACAATATATTTCAAAAGAGTTTCTTAGAGTGTGTAAACAATTATAAAACAAAACTTTTGTGATAAAACTTAAAGTCTCTTTTATTTAAATTATTTTAAATCCTCCTCTAATTAGATCCACTTTTAAATCAAAACCTTTTCACAAAAAAATTTCAGTTTATTTAAAAGATTTATAAACCATTAAGCTCTAAAATCAATAAAGCATATTAAACTTAAACATAAAAGAAGAAAAAAAGAAAAAAAGTTTCTTTTCATTAAAAACTTGTATAATACATTTTATTATAACTTTAACAAGTACTAACAACTTAAGAACTTATTAAAATCATTTAAGCAAATTATTTCTTTTTTGTATAAATTATTAGAGAGCTAGGCTACAACAATATTACATTATGATGCTAGGACGTAAAGCTAAAGATTTTGGACGTATGTGGAGTTTGCAAATCGAGGCGCTAGCTGAGATTTGCACCCACATTAAGTCCAAAATAGCTTACGTCCGTGCATCATATTTTTTTTTTTTTTTTTTTTTTTAATAAAATGTGTTGTGTAATAGGGTTTAGAATATGTGTCACAACAACACATAAATACCTTTTAAGACCTAGGTCTAGACCTGGGTCCCACAACAACTGGCGTTCTGAGGTGTAGATTAACGCTTTTTTTAAACATCTGTGGGTTGAAGCCACCTGAGACTAAGTGTTCCGGCAAACTATTCCATTTGTACGCAGTTCGGACAAAGAAGTCTCTCTGCGATCTGCCAGTATGACAGCGCGGGATCTTTACCGTTTCACTGGTTGCGGCAGCCGATTGCCGAGTGGAACGGGGGTAAGAATAAGTTTGAGGCATGATGCCGCTGATTTCATCTGAGCACTGCTGATGACGATATTTGTAAAAAACAACGAGGTCAGCAACAGTGCGACGATGTTGTAGGGAATCAAGTTGTGATGTCAAAGTTCGATCACCTACAATTCGTATAGCTCGCTTTTGAACAGAGTCCAAGAGGGCCAAGATGGAAACAGAGGCAGCACCCCAAACTTGACAGCAGTACTCCATACAGGGACGAATATAGGACTTATAAACATGGAGCAATTGGTATGGAGTGAAAAATTTTTTGCATCTATTTAGGAGGCCGAGTTTTTTAGACGCGCTTTTTGCCATCGCCATTACATGATCGTTCCAGAGTAGGTCATTTGAAACTGTGACACCCAATAAACGAATGTTTTTACATTCACCTATTGGTTCATCACACATACTAAATAAAATATCTTTGGGGAACTCGGTCTTTAATCTGGAAACAATCAACAGCTGTGTTTTGGTGGAGTTGAAATTGACAAGGTTGTGGTCACCCCAGTCGGCGACTTTATTCAGGTCTTTGTTCACGTTTATGGCAGCGTCTCTCCGGGCAGGATTAATTCGTTCGTGCATTTTACCTTTTGAAGGAAGGGGCTCGAACGACTTGTGCAGAGTACTATCATCTGCAAAACTATTTATTGGGTTGCTGGTGATTTTCAACAATTCGTTGATATAAATCAAAAATAGGGTTGGGGACAATACTGAGCCTTGGGGTACACCAGCGTTAATTAGTTTAGACTCAGAAGAATATCCGTCTAAGGTTACCGAAATGTATCGGCCGGATAGAAAATTTTGAATCAGCTTCACAACATTGGGATGAAAACCGTACGCAACGAGCTTGTTGATTAAGTTGGCATGCCAGACTCGATCGAATGCCTTGGAGATGTCTAAAGCGATAACGTATGTTTCACCACCTTTATCAAGTATGCTGTTCCAACAATGCGCTACATAGTTTAATAGATCGGTAGTTGATCTTTTGTTTCGAAAACCGTATTGGCTGTCGGATATTAAATGATTTTCTTCCAGAAATTTTGAAATATGTGTATTAATATAATGCTCATAGACTTTGGATAGGACCGATAGTAAAGCTATTGGCCTATAATTTGAGATATCGGATTTTGGTCCCTTTTTGGGGACGGGCTGGACATTTGCCAACTTCCAGCACGAGGGAAATATACCAGATTTGTAGGATTGGTAGAATATTTTAGTTAAAGTTGGTGCAAGTTCTTTGGAAAAGGTTTTTAAAATAATGGGTGGAATATTGTCCATTCCTGATGCTTTGTTGATGTTTAACCCCTTTAAAAGTTTAGCGACTATTTTGGGTTTGAAGTGAAGTTCATTCATATTAACTCCTGAAGACTGGATTTGGGGTATTTCTTTAGGAGTTTCCAAAACAGTGGAGTTCAGAGCAAAGCGTTCAGCGAACAAGTTAGCTTTTCTTGCGGGATCATTGAAGATTAAATCACCATCAATAATAGGGGGAATAGAAAATTTTGTACCAGAATTTAAAGAATTAATGGCACTGTAGAAACTCTTGTCAGAAACAGACATAGACGTAAGTTTTGAGGCTTTCGCTCTGTCAATTTCGGACTTTTCGTTTGAGATAATCTGATTAGATATTTTGTTGGCCTTTAGATATTGGGATCGATTAGTTGGAGTTTTGTTATGAATCCAAATATTAAATGATCTACGTTTGTTTCTAAGTGCCGTTTTGGCAGCTTTCGAATACAAGTATTTTTGTTTGGGTTTTACTATGGAGAAAGAGACAAATTTATTTATAGCAAATTGGATGGTTTCTGTAAAGTTTTGAGCAGAAACATTTACATTGTCAGTGTAAAAACAATGACGGTCGAAAGGGAAACCATGGAAAAAATTTTGAAGACCACTCTTATCCATTTTTGAGTAGTGAAATATTTTACGGGGTTTGGGAGCTGTAGTTTTAAGTAAATCAGTTTTGATAACTGATGAGATTAAATAATGATCAGAATTTCCAATACTACCTTTCGCAACATCGACACTCGTAATATCTGGCATTGTGGTAAGATAGAGATCTAGTAGAAAACTATTATCACCGCCATTACGGGGAGTGAAAGTCGGGCTTTTTACAATTTGGAATAGGCCCTGAGACGCGGCAAAAATTTCTGCCAGTTTTCCACTATTGTCAACATCGTCGGTCGATTTGGAGAATTCCAACCATGATTTGTTGTGGACGTTGAAGTCACCGGTAACGATAACTTCACAATTAGGGGACTTTGCTCTAATCTCGTCCATAATTTTTGTCAGTATATTAAAAAAGTTTGGGTTACGTTTGTTGGGGGACCGGTATAAAGCTATTGTAAAAAAAGTCATTTCTGGAAGACAAATCTTTAAAACCATTGTATTGAAGCCGTATTACATTCGCCGCAAGCAAAATATTTAAAAAAAAATGTTTATTCTAAATTAAAATTATAAATTTGCATAAATTTTAAAATAAAAATATGTAGAACAAGTAGCCTTTGACAAAATATTTGTTTGGTTTTCCAAATTATTGTGTAGCTATGACAACAAATGATAACAACCATTTTAATTGGATAATGAAATTTTGAATTTAAGGGTTGCTTTGATAAAAATTTTTATTTTTCATAGAATTTAGACAAATACAAATGCTTTTTACTTTTTTGGACGTAGCTATGACAAAAAAATAAATAGTTGAAAAGTGATACTTTAAGGCCGCAAATCACAGTAATAAAGTAACACTTTAATATGTAGGCGAATAAAAAATAAATAAAATGAAAACAGACGAAAGCAATCTTTTATAGAACAATAAACTTCGAGCAACTTAAATAATTCATTACGAGATAACCGAAAAAAATTTCTAAATTGAAATTCAGTGATCCAATCATGCGACATGTAATTATGTAATGTAGTTGACATTCTAATTGATTGAAATTTTTTTCGCTCGATGTCTTTTGTTGACAAGTAAGAAAAGTGATGAAAAACAAATCCGATTTTCCATGAAAATTGTTAATTTTATTTTCAAGGCTTTTTCTAGTAAACATTTAATGCTGTATAGATTTTTTCCCAAATCAAATTATATGGGGAATATCGTTTTGATAATTTGAAAATCTTTGTTAAACTAAAATGCGTATTTTATCTCAATTAAATTAGGCTAGATATAGTGAGTGTAAATTTTAATCAACTTTATGTTAGCGAATTGTGTTTTTGAGATGTCGTATCAGTTTAAAAATACGATTAATTGATGCTGACAGATTATTTCTAGTTGATAATTGTATTATAATTAAAATCGGAATTAGAAGTTATTACAAAAACAGTAAAATCGGTATTGATTTCTTTTAGATACTTTTAAATTATGTAGTAAAATTTTTTTATTGAAACAAATCCCCTTTGAAAACAAAAGCATTACATTATCATCAAATTTAGGAGGGACCTTATACTCTATTTGGAGTCACCTTAAAATCTTTGGTTGATGTCATACCGTTATATTATATATATTATACATATTATATTATATTATATATATATTATATATGTCATACCGTTATATTATATATATATTAGACTGTTTCAAAAATGTATGAAAAAAATTTTTTGGTTTTCGATTTCCGCTCCACTTTGAGTTTTTGAATTGTGATTATGAAAAAATATTTGTTGCAAAATTTCAAGGTCGTTACTCATTCTATGACTTGGCGGTTTTTGAAAATGCATCGTTTTTCGACATTTTTTTTTATTTGGGTACACAAAATTTATATGACAGTAATACGACGAAATGAACTGAAACAAATTTTTCGTTTAGGACTCTATTCTGTAGAATTTAAAAACATAAATATGCCGGGGAGTGTGTTTGGTGAAACTTTAGAAATTTTTGCTCGAAGTCAAAAAAATTACAAATTTTTGCTATTTTCTAGAAACACGGAATTTTATTTTAAAATTTTTCCACTAAATTAGTTTCAAAATTACTCTATTACAGAAGCAAATCCAAAAAGTCTTTCGGATAAATAATACAAATGATTACTAAATGTTTTTGTTGCATAGTGGAGAAATAATATCATTAATATTTTTATATGCATAAAATTCCTTCAGCATTTCAAAGTCATTTTGAGGTGCTTCCATAGATGGGCATTTTGGCTTCAAACCAATATTTCAAATAAATTATAACACCACAAACGCAAAATTCAAACAGTCCATAAATCTGAGCTGTGAAATTAACAACAGACATTTATATTTAACATTTATATCTGTAGAAAATACAACATGTTAATTGTCAAATGGAACTGCTACTTAAAAAGAAAAATTCTTTTTTTAATAAATCAGTTTTTCCTTGAAACTTGCTCTGTGTTTGTGGATTCCTCCTGGATTCTTAATGAATAATTTTTGTCTTTTAAAAGTTTTATTTACGTCAAGGAATAATAGTCGACCTTAGTTTGTTTAATTGATTATTGGTCATTGATAAATTTTATCAACTCTCGTCTGTTTTTTATAATTTTTTTTCGATTTTTGCAAAATACTTTATCTGATTAATATTTTTCCAATATTTTACCAATACTTTTCCAAACGTTTAAAGCGGAGTATTAGAGGTGCAGATGGTGTTTAAAGAGGAGTATTTCAGGTGCAGATGGTGTTTTTTTAACTAAAACTATAGTTTCAAAATTCGGAGACGGCCAGTTGCTGCAATGCTTATTCGCAAAACAAATGCAGCCTCTTTGAAAAACATTTGTACAAAACTTGCCTTGATTAAGGGTTAAAATCACTGGTTACTATATTCACAAGCTTATTAGTTTGAAAGAACTCCTTTAAAATATAAAATTAGAATTTAACATGATAAAAATTATAAAAAAAAAGTATGAAGCAGTTTGAAGTTAAATTTTTATGAACATTGATTTACTAACATTGAAGTATCTCAAGATATAGATGGTGATTGCAACCCGGGTTTCCGGTATCCGAAAAACCGACTTTTGTTGTTGTTTTACATCACCGAAAAACCGGGTTTTATTACCCTTAAAAACCGGTTTTATTACTAACCAAAAATGATGAAAACAAAACAATAGTATATATCATATGAGAAATTATAAAAATATTGTGTGTTTGACGGTTGGTCTGTCGAATTTGGTAGAATGTCGGGATACCTACCTCATTGTTTCTTTATGTATATGTGACTTTATGGATTATATTAAAAACCAACGACCTTTTAAAAAGCCAGAGTCATTTTTTTATCCGAAGATACCCCTAGATATTAAAGATTACCTGTTTTGGCACCTCCCGATCTAGGCGCTAAAGCTTTAACAATTGTGCCAATTGGTCGGTTATATTAGTGTTGGGTTTGATTGTAGACACTTTTTTATTAATATTTTATTACAAACGAATATGAACGAGTATATTGTATTAAAAATAAATGCATATATATCACTCACACACAGGTGGAAAAGTTTAAAAAATAAAAATATTTTCCTCTCAGTGTTCATCAATTCGTCATTCAATGATTAAAATTATCATTTCTTTTTCATTTATTACGTATTGCTGTATTTATTAGCTAACTTAACTGTATTTATTAACAATTTTAACTAATTTACTATGTATTTATTAACAATTTTAGCTAATTAACTAATTAACTATCTTAACCGTATTAATTAACTGTATTTATTAACTATTGCTGTTCTGTTACCAATGAAAATGGGAGTCGAGTCACTGTGCCGGCAAGATGTCTTCTGACTGCCGACGCGATCTTCAACTTTATGCTGTCACATTTGGACAAACATAGTGGCCAGCTGACAATTGATATGAAAATGGAGCTATTATACCGCATTAAAGAAAGACGAACTGATTTATCTAGCTTACTGCATTATCTACATAGCAAATACAAAGTGTTATGTAAAAGCTATCAACTATCAATTAAGTGTTCTTGTGGTTGAACACTTAATTGATTGTTGATAGCTTTTACATAACACTTTGTATTTGCTATGTAGATAATGCAGTAAGCTAGATAAATAAAAGACGAAAATAAAAGGCAAAAAACGAAAATAATATTAGTCTAAACACGAAGGTTCGTCGTTAGTTGACCCAGTTCGAATCGGCCAGATGCCCGGAAGAACTCGAGAAAGTGTACAATTTTCTTATGTCGATTCCACCGACAAGCGTGGAAGCAGAACAGAAAGAGCATTTTCGGCGTCAGGAATTATATGCACAAAAATTCGATCACGTCTAGCTGATAACACAATAGATATATTGTATTTAATGCGATCACACTTTTTAAAACAGAAAAATAAATAATTATATTATTATTTTGTTTCTTATAAAAATATTTGTGTTTTATTATTTTATTTTTGACTGAATTATTTATTATTTGCATTTGAAATAAACGTAAAATAAACTTGAATAGATTTTGTTTAAATTATTGTTTTTTAAACTTTGGTAAACATTTTGTACAAATTAATATATTTTGTTTAAAAAAAACCGGTGTTGAAACCGGAAATCGGCTTTTTTTTGTAGGTAAAACCGAAAACCCGGTTTTAGAATATCGCCCCAAATTTGCAATCACTAGATATAGATAACGAAAGCACGCCATTTTTTTTCTTTTAAAGGTAATTTAAAGGTCTAGGACACAAAAATATTAAATGAACTAGTTTAGTGGAAAAATTTTAAAATAAAATTCCGTGTTTCTAGGAAATAGCAAAAATTTGTAATTTTTTTGACTTTTATCTAAAATGTCTATAGTTTCACCTAAACAAACCACCTCATATTATTATATTTTTAAATTCTACGAAATGTTCTCAATAAGATAGTCTTAAAAGAAAAATTTGTTTCAATTCATTTCGTCGTATTACTGTCATATAAATTTTGTGCACCCAAATAAAAAAAATGTCGAAAAACGATGCATTTTTAAAAACCGCCAAGCCATGAAATGAGCTACGACCTTGAAATGTTGCAGGAAATATTTTTCATAATCACAATTCAAAAAGCCAAAGTTGAGCTGAAGATTTTAGAAGTCAAATTTTTTGAAACAGTATAATATATATAGTCTAATATAAATATATATATATATATATATATATATATATATATATATATATATATATATATATATATATATTTATATATATATATATATATATATATATATATATATATATATATATATATATATATATATATATATATATATATATATATATATATATACATATATATATATATATATATATATATATATATATATATATATATATATATATATATATATATATATATATATATATATATATATATATATATATATATATATATATATATATATATATATATATATATATATATATATATATATATATATATATATATATATATATATATATATATATATATATATATATATATACATATATATATATGTATATATATATATATATATATATATATATATATATATATATATATATATATATATATATATATATATATATATATATATATATATATATATATATATATATTAGACTGGTCGTTAAAAACTAAATTTTCCGAGACGCCCTCTAGAAAAATTCTTTGTAGTGAAAAAACCACAACGGCACTATTTTTTTTTTTTTAAGTCAAAAGAACACGTGCCGCAAAATTATCGAAGTTTATTTTTTGATAAAATTGTGAATATCTCATCAAATATGCAGATGTCAAAAAAAATCACATAACCATTTTTGTAGGAAATTTAATTCTCTACAAAAAAGGTCTATGTCATTTTTTTCCTAAAACCTATATTTCTGATGATATTTTGAAATAAAACTTGAAATTCTTCGAAACTCGTAAAACCAAATGATGAAAATTTCGACGAAAAAGTACTAATTTTGATTTTTTTTGTCACGATTATTTTTTTATACATTTCATTCTATAGCATAAGAAGAAAATTAGGACTTTTTCGTCATCTTTATTTTTTATGTTTTTTAAAAATTACGAAAACTTCCAAGTTCATTTTCAAAATATCATGAGAACTATACGTTTTCGGGAAAAAATGACTAGGACCTTTTTTGTAGAAAATTAAATTTTCAACAAAAATGATCCATGTGATTTTTTTTGACATCTGCATATTTTATGAGATATTTGAAAAAATCTACGAATTTTTCAAAAAATCAACTTCGACGATTTTGCGGCACGTGTTCTTTTGATTTAAAAAAAAAAAAAATAATGCCGTTGTGGTTTTTTGACCTCAAAGAATTTTTCTAGGGGGCGTCTCGGAAAATTTAGTTTTTAACGACCAGTCTAATATATATATATATATATATATATATATATTTACATATGTACAAAACTTGTTTACGACGATTTTAGTTATTGATTTTATTGAGATTCTCTACAATTTCATTTTCAAAATCACATCGCTTTAGAAAGAAAATGAAAAAGAGAAAAGGAAAATTAAAACGATAAAGTAACAAAATTGTTAAAAATTTTAAAATGAAAACACTGAACTAAAATTGTGTCAAACAAATATATTATCAAAAACAAAATTGTAAATCGAATTTAAAAGATTCATTATTATTATTATTATTATTATTTTGTGTAGAAAATAAATAAAATTTATGAGAACTTTTTTTTGTGAGCTTTCATTATTTTCAAACACTGTAAACTCATAAAAAAGTATCATATGAGAATTTTCAATTTTTGTTTGTTTGTGTTCTTTAATTTTATTTTAAGTTTTTAGTTTGTTTTGTGGTAGAAAAATCTAAAGTAAAGGAAAAAATTGTAGGAATAGGTTGTTGGGAAAAGAGATCATCCGTACGAAATGAGGAAAATATTGATTTTGTTTGCTTCAAATACTCGAAATAATGAGAGGTTTTTTGAGGTGTATCGTTGATTTATTTTTTTAAGATTTTGTAGGCTTAATATTTGTTGGGATGTCAATATCATATTGATTTATCATTTGTCCGTTTTCACGTAAATGCATGTTGATTTTTAATGATCAATGAATATTAAAAATGCTTTCTAGTGTCTGCTACTATTATGTAACCTCAACGAACTACTCTAAAAAGCGAGCCTGAGATTATGGTGTAGTATGCGTCAAATCCGGTAGTTCTGGTTTTTGCAGACTTGTTTATGATGTTGGCCTAATGAATAATCCAAGTTTGTGACCTCAAGCGCCGAACGCAACTTTGTCAAAAATCGAAAAAACTGCGAAAAAATCGTTATTTTTTCAAATTTTGGCGATTATAACCCTAAAGGACTAGTTTTTTCTTTATACTTTTTTAAAACGGTTTTAAAGTCTAAAGACTAAATTTGCTACAATATGATACTAGAACTGTACTAGAATTTTGACGATTATGGCCTTAAAGGACTAGGTTTTGAAAAAAAGGAGACTAAATTTGCTACAATATGATACTAGAATCGTCTCTGTAGACCCAATAGTTTCCGAGATTGAGCCTTTCAAATTTTATCATTTTTTTAACTTCGCAAAATTTTGCAATATTTTGCAATATTTTAGACATTATTTTAGTCACTCGAAAATTCATTCAGAACGACAGAATTGCAAAAAATTGCGCATTTCGAAAAAAATGATAAACTTTGAGTAGCAAATTTAGTCTACTTTAAAATTGTCTTAAGAAAGTATAAAGAAAAAACTAGTCCTTTGGGGTTATAATCGCCAATTTTCGTTTTTTCGATTCTTGACAAAGTTGCGTTCGGCGCTCGAGGTCACAAACTTGGATTATTCATTAGGCCAACATCATAAACAAGTCTGCAAAAAAATCAGAACTACCGGATTTGACGCATACTGTGATGTATAAAGTTACCGGACTATATATTGTTGATTATGTTTTTACTAATTGTATTGAATCTTTACTGGTTCACAGAATAATCGATCAAACAATGAACCAGTTTGTAGTTAAACATGGAATTAAGTCCTTTGTCCATTTAACCATTTAAACAATTTTTTCATTCAAAAATTACTCTTTTAAATAATATGGTATATTTAAAAGTATCAAGTATCTTCTTTAAAAGTATCAAAATTTATATTTAATTATCCAGTAACTAATATTTTACAACATTAACAAATAATATAACCTTTTTTTCTGATTCAAACCAAAATTTGAAATTTTTTTGATTATAAATATAGTTTTGATCAATTTGACTGCGAAAATTGAAAATTAAAAATTGTTAATATCTCGAAATGTCAAAAATACAAGTTACTACTTCTGTGCTTAGCACGGCAGTATATCAAATTATTACTTAAACCAAAGTAGGCCATACTGCAGCCAAATTCTGTAACTTTGAAGCGGTGAAGTGATAAGTTTTTCATCACCTCATCGCTAAAATATTTAAGTGAGTGAAGTTTTAAAACTACTAGGAATCGCCCAGTGGCCGAAATTCGGAATTTGTAAACAGACCTCCCAACAAAATAGCTGCTACTCTTATTTCAGAGTTTGATTAATTGGTATAATTGATTTTTGAATTGTGAAACAAATAACTTTTTTTCTTTTTTGAATAAAATGTGTTGTGTTATAGGGTTTACAATATGTGTCACAACTACAGATGTAAATTTACCGGTAAGATATTTTTATGGTAATTTTACCGTAAAATTACCGGTAAGATTGGTAAAATTGGTAAAATAGGTAAAATATAAAATTGGATCAAAAAATTAAATTATGGTTGCATTTTTAATTAATTCAAAATGTACGACTATATCACAATCATTTCTATAGTTTATAAAAACATTAGATGCAAATCTCCATTTTTATGGAGTTAAATATACGAAAATTGGCTGTTGTTTATACTTAGCAGTACATTTGGAAAACGAACAACACGTTGTTTGCATATCTGCAAAAATGAAACAAATTCTGGACCAACTGGCTACAACGATGACTGCTTTCTTCACTGTTATGTCGAAGTTATGCGTTTGTAATTACAATATTATATTCGAAAATGTTTACGTATTAATATTACACATGGAATGAAAATATAAAAACATTTGAACGGCACAAATTCAAAAAATGAGTCTACAGAAAACCAAGCATATTCATTGAAACTTAATATATGTTCAAACTATATGCGATGCATCCCAATCTAGATAGATGCTACTTTTATCGCATGTCGTTGTAAAATGAGCCCGGTTCAACGTTTTTTCAGCATTGATAATTGTCAACGGCAGTAACCGTGTGACGTGTCACTCCACATATGCCACAACCGACGATGGGATGGATACATTATTTACGCGGGCAATAATCAAAATCTAATTCGTGCATTGTTTCATTGTTTCATTCATGGGAAAAATATAAAAGGCAAATGGCAAAAATAAATTTTTTTTCTCAAACTCGAAACAAAAATTTACAATGTAGGGCTGATAATGTTTCGTTGCGTTGTGTGTTCTTAACCGTTTGAGAATTCTATCGATCTGCTGCTGTTGCTGCTTCGTTTAAAGTAAAATTGCAACGCGAAACAAATTACTTTCAAATTATTTTCAAATATTCTAACTTAATATATAAGAATCACGATTTGTGAGAAAATGAACTATACTTGCAGGCCAACAATAAAGACTTCTACGAACTTCACAAAATTATTCAATCTAACATTCAAAGCGAAGAAATAATATAGAAATCCGTCTATACCGTCTACCGTCTATAACTGCTATAGAGCCAATGAAGCATTTTGTTTTTCCAACAGAATGTTTTCAATTCACTTGATTTGTCACACCACGTACTGCAATTAAAAAACAGTTCACCGCAGTGTACCGATGAAATGCATAAGATTTACTCTTTTATTTGTATCAATTGCTCGCCAGTAGGTACTGCACAAAGACATACTGCTGAACCGAACTGCATTTCTTCTGAAATGAAATGATTTGCTGGAATCAATAACCTCGGATGCCTCAATCTACAGCTGTTTAAAAATATGTTCAATACCTCAGATGCATTTTGGACTAAGATCAAGGTTTTCAGAGGCATCTTGTTGTGATAAATATTCTTGTTGTTGTAATAAATATTCTATTGTTCCACAAAAAAATCGCAAACTTTGATTTTTATTAAATAAAGGTTAATAAAATTTTATTGCAATTTTACCAATTTTACCAAGCCTACACACAGAAAAATGATACCTAAATTTAAAATAAATATACTTTGAAATAAAGATATTTTGCCTATAGATTTTGCGCAAAGTTTAGATTTCTTTATTCCAAAAGAAAAATTTTCTTTGTTTTTAACCAAAAAAAAATCAATTTTATTTCTTTAAATCAAAAGAACGTTTCTTTTAATTTAAAAACTACAAATATTTTGATTTAATTGATTACTTATACTTAGCGTTAAAGGAATTTTTATTTAATTCAAAGAATATTAGTCAATAAACAAAATTGCGCACTTTATATTAAAGATTTTTTTCTTTATTTATTATTAATAATATTTTAAATCAAAGGACTTGTGGTTTTTGTATAAAGTATGATTTGAACTTTGTTTTAAAGAAAACAATATTGTTTTTTATGTAAATTAATAATTTTTATTATAATAAAATTCATTACACAATTATTACACATACAATTCAATTTATATTTCAGTATGTATAGTATGTATATATTAATATTATAGCTAAAAATATAATAAAATTCATGTAATTATAATTATAACAAAATTATAATATAATAAATTTAAATAATTATAATTAATAACAAAATTCATTACACAATTATTAAGAAATTCAAAAATTTAAAATCTAATTTTCATAATACATACAATATAATTTAAATTTTAGTTCATGTATAGATTAATATTATGGCTACAAATATAATAAAATTCATTACACAATTATTAAGAAATTCAAAAGTATAAAATCAAATTTTCATAATACACACATTATAATTTATATTTTAGTTTATGTAATGGTCAAATGGTCAAATAATGGTCAAATAATGGTCAACGATGCAGTGAACTAAACTTTTACGACTTTCTGCATCCAAAAATGGTCAAATAATGGTCAACGATGCAGTGAACTAAACTTTTACGACTTTCTGCATCCAAAAATTTGTTCTTGGTAAAAAAATTTGACCAATCGTCCTTTTATACTTTTTTCCAAAATGTCATTTACATTAACATCAAAACAACAAATGCTCATATCGCTGTAAGATAGAAATAATGTAATTTTCTTATTTAGTAAATACAACAAAATATTTAATTCACCTCGTAATTAAGATATTTGATCTAAAACTGCTGGCAATATCCAATTCACAGTCTTCTACCATAGGCTGATTCTAGAAGAAATTATAATTTTAAATTAACAGTATCTATAACAATTTAAACACATGTAAAAAAAACAATTACAATATGTTTTCGCCATTTTCTTAAACCTTCTCGAAACAAAATTTTTTGCCCTATAAAAAATTGCTCGAAAAGTTCATCTACATCTTTAAAATTCATAATTTCTAGAACCTTTCTATTGAATTTATGTAAATGAAGGAGCTTTACAGTATCATCTGTTAGTCCCCAAGTTCAATGATTTCCATAACTTCCTCATTAAGCATCACTGGATGTTCAGACATCTTTAATATAAATAAATCTCTCACTTATGTAATAAATTTAATTAAGAAAAATCCAGCTTACCTTCAATTTAATATTTATTTAAATATTATTTATATTATTTATTTATTTTCACTTTAAGAACTTCACTTAACTTTAAATTACATAAACAACAACACTGCTTATAGCAAATATGAAATTTAAATGGGAAAAGAATTATAATTTTCTTCTGTAAAACAAATAATAATAACTGTTATTTTCCGAAAAACAGCAAAATTAAAGTGACGATTGAACTCCGACGAAGATCGTGCACAAACAAAAGTTTAAACTTTACTTCAAATTGGTTTAAAACAGTTTTTCTTTGTTTTAAAGGACATCGCAATTTATTTCAAAGGTTTTGAATTGTTTTAAAATAAATAATTTGGATTCTTTGAATTAAAACACGCAAAATCTTTAGTTTAAAAGAAATTAGGTTCAATTTAAAAGAATTTTGAAACTTTTAAATCAAATAACATGGTTTATTTAAATTAAAGTCCCAAATTTTTCTGTGTGTAAGTAATATTACGTAATATTACCAATTTTACCGGTAATTTTACCATGTGTAATATTACCTTTACGTCTGTAGTCACAACAACAAATAAATACCTTTTAAGACCTAGGTCTAGACCTAGGTCCCACAACAACTGGCGTTCCAAAGTATTGATGAACGCTTTTTTTCTGTCACCTGAGACTAAGGATTCCGGCAAACTATTCCATTTGTATGCAGTTAGGACAAAGAAGTCTTCCTGCAATCTGCCAGTATGGCAGCGTGGGATCTCGACCGTTTCACTGGTTGCGGTAGCCGATTGTCGAGTGGAACGGGGGTAAGAATAAGTTTGAGGCATGATGCTACTGATTTCATCTGAGCACTGTTGATGACGATATCTGTAAAAAACAACGAACTCAGCAACATGCGACGATGTTGTAGGGAATCCAGTTTTGATGTGAAAGTTCGATCACCCACAATTCGTATAGCCGAATGTTCAGAAGATAAAATGTCGTCCATACACCTTAATTTTCTTTTGTCTCTCGCACGGATTTTTTTTTACCAAAAATGGTACAATCTTGTTACCACTTGACATAAATGTGAAAAAAACTACTTATAATCACCAAGGTTGAGTTGATCGCTCCGCAAAAACCATTTTATTTCGTGTTTAGAAAATGAAAAACGTCTTCCACCATCATTCATTTTCTTGTTTTTCGCATCTTCATCCAATAAAATCCAGACGTCAAAAAACAAAAATTCAATCAGACAAAAAGTCGACTAAGAAAGCAAATCATGTCTTCAACCACCTATTTATAATAAAAACAAAACTCCGTTTTTACACCTCAACAAACCGATAACCACGATAATTCTGTTTATTGATTATTTTCTTTCGTTAAATATGTGTACCCCCTAAAAGTGTCTTCACTATTAACATGTACTAAAACTGGAAGGGAATTATAAACAGAAACATCTATTACGCAACGATTGTAAGAAATTACATTCTACAACACGAAGCAAAAGCAACTCAAAACGGTCATGACACTACGATGAACGAGACGCAATCCATTGATTAATTCCTCTATCTTTTGGGAAATAGAGCGAATCCTAACTAGGGAAATTGTGTTTTTTTTCGCCACCCCCACAGAATTCATACAACCAACGGGTTTAAAATAGAAATCAACATAAAAAAAATTATTGAATAATAATGATTGTAAGAATTATATACGAAAATAGCGCGTAGCGCGATTACGAGTCAAATTGAATATCGGAAATTACATTGGGAAATAGTACACAACTGTTTTAGGACAATTTTTAAACGGAAACTATTGTAGATTACGGTTTGAGTATGAGAAACTATGGTTAAAGGAAAAACGAAAATAATTATGAAAGTCTCCGCCAATGCAAATTTGATGCGTGTGAGAAAGTAGTACTAAGTCTCTAAATCAAGGGAATTACACAACTGTTCGTTCATCACCAGACTACTCTGTTACAATATGTGCAAGAGAGGAAGCCCTAATAAAACCTGCAGACTCGCTGTGAGCGTTGTCCTGAAAGCGCTAGTGATACATAAGCAGTCAAGGCTTTGTACCGCCTCCAGTTTTTTGATCGCATTCCCAACAAAAGTTCTTGAGAGCCATGCAAGGGACCCATTGCTGACAATGGGTCTGACAACTACTTTATACAACTAGTAGACCATTTTCCCTCCTGCATTGTCACAGAACTCGAGTTGCGTTTGCGCATTTAGTCTCAACATGAGCAGCCCAATTGAGCCATTTATCGAGAGTAACACCAAGATACTTTACATTATCTTGAAGTGTTAATTTGTTATTACCGATTGAAGGAAGAGTGAAGTTGTTTAGTTTCCTTCTCTTGGTAAATGCAACGAACTGTGTCTTAGAAGCATTGATCGAGAGACCATTCTTCTGACACTAGCTGTTGGTAATGTCCCGGGCGTTCTGCATTATTCGGCAGAGATTCCCCATGTTGTCTCTTTCAAAAGAATGCTAATATCATCGGCATAGCCGTGTGTGTTTAGCACTTTATCATTTAATGCAATTTGGAGCTGGTCTACCATCATATTCCAAAGTCAGGGTAATAGAACGTTCCCTTGGGGACAGAGACCACCTCTGAAAGGATTGTGTCCGTAGACTTTACGCTTGATAAGCGTGTTGCCTATTGCTTAGCGGGGTTTTCTTCAGACAGACGTTTCTGATGTAACGGTCGATCAACCTTTTCAGAGACTTTAGAAAGTATGAGGAAAGACTGTTCGGTCTGAAGTTTTTTGCTTCGCAATAGTGTATTTTCCCTGGTTTTGGGATAAATACGACTCTCACGTTTCTCCAGGCCTGTGGTATATAGCCGAGAGCTATGCAGGCCACGAAGATCTTTAAGAGCCTTCCTCCTATTATGTCCAGACACTGTTGTTTCATAATAGGCCATATTCCGTCTGCACCTGGAGATTTGTATTAGTCAAAGGAGACGATAGCCCAAGACAGAGCCATTATCCAGTCCATTCGATTTGGTTTTCCCCTATTTTTTGAGACTGTCCCTTGAGGAATCCCCAAGTACACAGCCAGGAAAGTGGTGTTGAAACAGTGCTGTATAAGTTTCTTCATTTGAAGAAGTGTAAGTATTATTGGATAATTTAATATTATCCAGTCTCACTAAAGGATCCTTTTTCAAGGCCCTCATTAATGCAGCACCTTCTGTGATAGTCTCAATCGACTTATAGTACTTTTCATAAGACCTCTTCTTTGATTTACGTATAAGCCCTTTGAAAAGTTGCCTTGCTTCACTGTACAGAGCCCAATCAGCTTCATCACGAATCTTCAAAGCTCTGATAAGAAGTTTTTTAGATCTTTGTCTGAGTTTTTCAAGGTTTTTGTTCCACCAAACTGACTTATGGGCACTTTCTTGCCTCGTTTCCGGACACGAGCTTTCAAAAGCCCAGACTAACAGATCGTTGAGCTGGTCAACGGCCTGATCAATAGGCCGGACTTTGGAAATACTTCCACTAGCCCGTTCCTTCTCTACAATGCCCCTGAAGCACACTCAATCCGTTTGTCTTGGATTCCGGCAGACGCGATCCTCGACTGGGATCGCCTTTACAAGAAAGTCTATATATATCTGTGATCGCACATGGATATATCCGTTGACACTCTCTAGTTCCTGATGTCTTCTAGAAGAGATGGAGCATAGAGTAATGTCTATGGTTTCTTGCCGTCGGGAGTTAACAAAAGTATGCTCTCCTCCAGAGTTTAGAATTTCCAAATTAGTAGTAGCCAAGTACTTTAAGAGAGACTGACCTCCGCTGTTATTATTGGTACTTCCCCAGCTTACGTGATGTGAATTGGCGTCACAGCCGACTATGATATCCAGGTTTTTATGCTTGGCAAAATCAACCACGCGCACCATTTCCAGCGTTGGTGGGGGACTAATGGAGTCGTACGGAAGATAGGCAGGCACAATGAGTATCCGCCTTTTTTCCATAACGCATGGAACAGCAGTCCTACGGTTAAATCACCTGACGATAACTCAGCCAGAAGATGCATATTAAGACTTTGGTGTGATGCTATGCAGGTTCTGGTCTTGTCAGGACCCCCTTTACACAGAATGTTCCAGCCCTTCAATGAAAGACCGGCTACTCTGTTTTTAAAAATGTAGGGCTCTTGAATTATTAATATTGTTGTCTGCAACTTTTAAGCAAGTGAAGCCATGAGATTATATGACCCACTTATGCTATGTTGCAGATTGATTTGTCGAAACTCAAGCTTATCCACTGCCATCATTACAGTGATATTCGCTTATATCTTCAAGCGTGATCCAATAAACTTAACATCTACTAAACCGCACACGAAGAAAAGTTTCGCTTTCCGATTAGATATTGCTTTCGCACTATCTTCATCGACAAGAATGTACAGAAGGTTTCCGTTGACAGAGGTTTTATCCTTAGCCAATTTCTGACACCCCTTACGATCGGATCCTCCATTTAGAACTGTCCAAGCCATTTTGACGTTCAAGACC
This sequence comes from Diogma glabrata, assembly GCA_963693315.1. Taxonomy (NCBI): domain Eukaryota; kingdom Metazoa; phylum Arthropoda; class Insecta; order Diptera; family Cylindrotomidae; genus Diogma; species Diogma glabrata. Next base: position 227,485,999 of record OY856188.1, on the reverse strand, counting down.
ACCCAATAAAGCCGTCTCAGATTGTCTACGAACTGGAATCCAAATTTTTGTCAGGTGCGTCTTAGAGAGATCACACAGCTTCATTGCTGAAAGCCTTGCTCCTTTCCATGGAATGCAACATGTAATTTCCTCCACCAAGCAATTCAATGAAAAGTCGTTTGAACATCGGAAATAGAGTTTTCCTTCTTTGAACGACGCCCCATCAAAGGTTGGCAGAGTTCCTGTTTGTTTCAACATATCTTCAAACAGGCGTTGCTGGATCAAATTGCTTTGTTCCTGGCTGATAGTTTCATTGTCAGATTCAGCAATTTCAATTAGCCCTCTCTTAGCTGCACTAGCATAGCTTGATGCATCCTTATAAGAACCCGTCGTTGTCGTCGACTTCGATGGAATACAGAGGCTTGCCTTACGATGCGGGACCGAGGTGATCGGTAGATGAATCTTTCCGATCATCTCATTCCTCGTGTCCAAGGGAGGTATTGTTGCAGAGAGACCACTAGATGTAGTGGCCTGCTCTGCAATTTCTGTTTGCAGTGAGGAGTCAGCCTTAGCTTCCTTCTTTTTCTCCTCACTGAACCACACACGTTTTTCCTCTTCCTTTTTCTATCAACTGTTACAGTGGTCTCGGTAGCCTGCATCTCCGAAGATTTGCCGACCTCCGATTCCGACTGCCCCAGATGGAGACTTTCCAGAAGCTTGTTTAAATCTCCAAGAGCCATGTGTGACACGACCCGAAGATTCTCGAAAGCCTCCGGAGTAGAGGTGGAGTTTCCGCCAGATATTGGAACGTTTACTGTGAACGTGTATAGAATGTTCCTCTGGTTTTTTGTTGTGTTTTTTGGACGTTGTGGTGCTGTTATGTGTAGTTTGTGTGTTTCTTGTTTTTATTTTTTTGTTTAATTTACCCATATGCATATATAATGGTGGTCGGAAAGAAGGTCGAGTCAAGTAAGGCCGCCTTACTTGACCAAGTCACAATACTGCAGGGGAAGTCCGAGCCCTGAGTTGTGCGCCGTTAGCGACTGATGAAGATCACCATCAGCCAATCGATCACCTCGGCACGGCTGCCACACCACTGGATTAAGTGAGAGTGTATGGTTCGGGGTCCCTATTTGATATTCGGTGTCTGCCCTGTGCGCGATCGTATTGTTAGTAAACAATAATATCGGAACAGGAATTACGCTATCCACCACCTGCGACCAGCCTGGTATCTTACACTCAGAGCCTCAGGGATCTATCCAAATAAAACTTAGAAGAAGATTCATTTTAAGAGAATAAAATCCATTTCAATTGGATATGCTCCGGCACTAACTTTAATTTGAATTAAGTTTCAGCATCAAAGCCCAAATAGTTCGCTTTCTTTAGACCTCTAACAAAAAGCATTGTATGAGTTCTTAATTCTCATAACAATAACCTATGAATAAGCTAAATGTATACGATGAAATAAAACTAAATCCTCATTCAAAAACCAAATAGAAAATGGTTATGTTGAATCTTTTATGCGCAATAAACTTTTTGTTATTCTGTTTTGAAAAAAATATGTTTTGCATCATATGAGCATCATATCATATGAGAAACTTACTTAAACTGTATCAGAAGCTTTTGTCTCATTTTTTATTTCTTTCAATATTTATTTACACAAACAAAAACAAAAAAAACAATTTCAAAGGAAAAATATCAATTATAGTGGTAAACAGGAAGATCTGAAGAAAATTACATGAAAATGCTTTCACTAGAAAAACAAGTTTTCTTAATTTGCTATATAACTACTGCAAAAAGAAAACAATATCCAAAAAAAAAAATTACAAAAAAAAACATTTTCGCTCAGTTAGATCATTAGGTAAAATTTATTGAGAAAAACTGTCACAAAGTACCAATTAAATAATTTGTCCTTGTTCTTTGTGTTGTAATTGTTTTTTTTTGTGTTTTTCATAACTAAACAAAAAAAAATATCCTAAGAGAAAATTCGAAGTTGTTCTAACACATAATATTTTTTTCTTATATTCCATTGTCTTCTTTATGGTTGCTTGGTTATTTACTTAAAGTGAAATAAATAAACAATACGAATTTTATTGTTTCATTTAATATAGGCGGATGTAGAAGGTTAAGGAACAATAAAGTGTAAGTGCAAGGGGGAAAAACGATTAAGATAGTAGAAATAAGACGAATTAGTGGGATTAAAAGGAATTTTAGAGGATTTCCTTTTGAAGATTTTATGAATTTATGGGTTATGCTTGGGTTTGGCTTAGATTTGTTAGAGAAAATTCTTAATTATTTTAAACAAGATGTTATGGAAACTCAAAGTAAAGAGAAAAAACTGGATTAATGGTTTGGAACTCTGTCATTTTATAAGTAATGGAAACATAATTTTAGAAACATTTGTAAAGTGATGCGGTATTATGGGCATTTTTAGTTGCTTGCTTACATGTTTGGAAAAAAAGTTTAAAAGAAACAGGATTATTTTCAACTGTTCACCATGAAAAATTTACTTTCGATTTTAAAACAACGCATTGACAACTTTGTTTTCATCTTTAGTGATAAAAAAAATCTATATAAATCACTTACGTCCATAGCGACAAAAGCGATTTTTTTAAAAATTTCTATCTTCTAATTTCTAAACTGGCGTTATAATAATCCTCACCTAAAATATCTATCATTTGTTTTTGGAATAATTGTAATTTATTTTATTTTACTTTATTATTTTACCCATCTAGCATGTCTACAAAATACCTAAATTACCTATAATATATATAATATACCTATATATTTAAAATAAAACTTCAACTTTCCAAAACAACGTCATTCGATTTGAAATGTAGGTAAAAAATCTATTTTATGAAAACAAACATGGCAATATCAACATATTCTATAAATCTAAAATTAAAAATTGGTTTTCTGATATATCAAATATATTTCAATTTAAACAAATCAAATAAATATTTTTGTTCTAAAACAACAAAAAATGATATTATCATAATCTATTCTTACACAAGTAAAGATAAATTTTTGTTTCAACCGACAATGATAGCCTTAAGATGTCATCAATATATTTTTCTCAAACTCCAAAAACTGAAATTTTATTAGAAAAGGAAAATTTAAATAATCTTTAAGATTTTTACATCAGTTTTTCAGTTGAAATTTCTATCGATTATTTTTTGAAATTTTCATCGATTTCCAGTACATGTTTAAAGTCTTAAAATTATAACAAACTATTTGGAATTGGATCATTGAAATTTGTTTTAATCATTAAATTATAAAAGGCTGAATATTCTAATGTTCATGAGTAAAATTCTAAGGTTTTAACTCTTAAACCAACTTTGGGGCATGTTCCATTAGTTCCCAATGCTCTATTCTAAGTCCTAAGTCATAAGACCTAAATCCTAAGTACTAAGTCCTAGGTCCTAAGTCATAAGTCCTAGGTCCTATGTTCTAAGTCCTAAGTCCAAAATCCTAAGTCTTAAGTTCTAAGTCTCAAGCCCTAAGTCCTAAGTCCTAAGTCCTAAGTTCTGAGCCCTAAGTCCTAAGTTGTAAGTCCTAAGTCCTAAGTCCTAAGTACTAAGTCCTAAGTCCTAAGTCCTAAGTCCTAAGTCCTAAGTCCTAAGTCCTAAGTCTTAAGTCCTAAGTCCTAAGTCCTAAGTCCTAAGGCCTAAGTCCTAAGTCCTAAGTCCTAAGTCCTAAGTCCTAAGTCCTAAGTCTTAAGTCCTAAGTCCTAAGTCCTAACTCCTAAGTCCTAAGTCCTAACTCCTCAGTCCTAAGTCATAAGTCCTAAGTCCTAAGTCCTAAATCCTAAGTCCTAAATCCTAAGTCCTAAGTCCTAAGTCCTAAGTAGTAAGTCCTAAGTCCTAAGTCTTAAGTCCTAATTCCTAAGTCCTAAGTCCTAAGTCCTAAGTCCTAAGTCCTAAGTCCTAAGTCCTAAGTCCTAAGTCCTAAGTCCTAAGTCCTAAGTCCTAAGTCCTAAGTCCTAAGTCCTAAGTCCTAAGTCCTAAGTCCTAAGTCCTAAGTCCTAAGTCCTAAGTCCTAAGTCCTAAGTCCTAAGTACTAAGTGTTAAGTCCTAAGTCCTAAGTCCTAGGTCCTAAGTCCTTAGTCCTAAGTTCTAAGTCCTAAACCCTAAGCCCTAAGTCCTAAGTCCTAGGTCCTAAGTCCTAAGTCCAAAAGTCCTAAGTCCAAAGTCCTAAGTCCTAAGTCATGAGTCCTAAATCCTAAGTGATATGTCCTAAATCCTAAGTCCTTAATTCTAAGTCCTAAGTCCTAAGTCCAAAGTCCTAAGTCCTAAGTAGTAAGTCCTAAGTCCTTAGTCCTAAGTCATAGGTCCTAAGTCCTAAGTCCTAAGTCCAAAGTCCTAAGTCCTAAGTCCTAAGTCCTAAGTCCTAAATCCTAAGTCCTAAGTCCTAAGTCTTAAGTCCTAAGTCCTAAGTCCTAAGTCCTAAGTCCTAAGTCCTAAGTCCTAAGTCCTAAGTCCTAAGTCCTAAGTCCTAAGTCCTAAGTCCTAAGTCCTAAGTCCTAAGTCCTAAGTCTTAAGTCCTAAGTCCTAAGTCCTAAGTCCTAAGTCCTAAGTCCTAAGTCCTAAGTCCTAAGTCCTAAGTCCTAAGTCCTAAATCCTAAGTCCTAAGTCCTAAGTCCTGAGTCCTAAGACCGAAGTCCTTAGTCCTTAGTCCTAAGTCCTTAGTCCTAAGTCCTAAGTCCTAAGTCCTAAGTCCTAAGTCCTAAGTCCTAAATCCTAAGTCCTAAGTCCAAAGTCCTGAGTCCTAAGTCCTAAGGCCTAAGCCCTAAGTCTTAAGTCCTAAGTCCTAAGTCCTAAGTCGTAAGTCCCAAGTCCTAAGTCCTAAGTCCCAAGTCCTAAGTCCTAAGTCCTAAGTCCTAAGTCCTAAGTCCTAAGTCCTAAGTCCTAAGTCCTAAGTCCTAAGTCCTAAGTCTTAAGTCCTAAGTACTAAGTCTTAAGTCCTAAGTCCTAAGTCCTAGGTCCTAAGTCCTTAGTCCTAAGTTCTAAGTCCTAAACCCTAAGCCCTAAGTCCTAAGTCCTAGGTCCTAAGTCCTAAGTCCAAAAGTCCTAAGTCCAAAGTCCTAAGTCCTAAGTCATGAGTCCTAAATCCTAAGTGATATGTCCTAAATCCTAAGTCCTTAATTCTAAGTCCTAAGTCCTAAGTCCAAAGTCCTAAGTCCTAAGTAGTAAGTCCTAAGTCCTTAGTCCTAAGTCCTAGGTCCTAAGTCCTAAGTCCTAAGTCCAAAGTCCTAAGTCCTAAGTCCTAAGTCCTAAGTCCTAAATCCTAAGTCCTAAGTCCTAAGTCTTAAGTCCTAAGTCCTAAGTCCTAAGTCCTAAGTCCTAAGTCCTAAGTCCTAAGTCCTAAGTCTTAAGTCCTAAGTCCTAAGTCCTAAGTCCTAAGTCCTAAGTCCTAAGTCCTAAGTCCTAAGTCCTAAGTCCTAAATCCTAAGTCCTAAGTCCTAAGTCCTGAGTCCTAAGGCCGAAGTCCTTAGTCCTTAGTCCTAAGTCCTTAGTCCTAAGTCCTAAGTCCTAAGTCCTAAGTCCTAAGTCCTAAATCCTAAGTCCTAAGTCCAAAGTCCTGAGTCCTAAGTCCTAAGGCCTAAGCCCTAAGTCTTAAGTCCTAAGTCCTAAGTCCTAAGTCGTAAGTCCCAAGTCCTAAGTCCTAAGTCCCAAGTCCTAAGTCCTAAGTCCTAAGTCCTAAGTCCTAAGTCCTAAGTCCTAAGTCCTAAGTTCTAAGTCCTAAGTCCTAAGTCCTAAGTCCTAAATCCTAAGTCCTAAGTCCTAAGTCCTAAGTCCTAAGTCCTAAGTCCTAAGTCCAAAGTCCTAATTCCCAAGTCTCAAGTCCTAAGTCCTAAGTCCTAAGTCCTAAGTCCTAAGTCCTAAGTCAATAGTCCTAAGTCCTAAGTCTTAAGTCCTAAGTCCTAAGTCCTAAGTCCTAAGTCCTAAGTCCTAAGTCCTAAGTCCTAAGTCCTGAGTCCTAAGTTCTAAGTCCTAAGTCCTAAGTCCTAAGTCCTAAGTCCTAAGTCCTAAGTCCTAAGTCCTAAGTCCTAAGTCCTAAGTCCTAAGTCCTAAGTCCTAAGTCCTAAGTCTTAAGTCTTACGTCTCAAGTCCCAAGTCCTAAGTCCTAAGTCCTAAGTCCTAAGTCCTAAGTCCTAAGTCCTAAGTCCTAAGTCCTAAGTCCTAAGTCCTAAGTCCTAAGTCCTAAGTCCTAAGTCCTAAGTCCTAAGTCCTAAGTCCTAAGTCCTAAGTCCTAAGTCCTAAGTCCTAAGTCCTAAGTCCTAAGTCCTAAGTCCTAAGTCCTAAGTCCTACGTCTCAAGTCCCAAGTCCTAAGTCCTAAGTCCTAAGTCCTAAGTCCTAAGTCCTAAGTCCTAAGTCCTAAGTCCTAAGTCCTAAGTCCTAAGTCCTAAGTCCTAAGTCCTAAGTCCTAAGTCCTAAGTCCTAAGTCCTAAGTCCTTAGTCCTAAGTCCTAAGTCCTAAGTCCTAAGTCGTAAGTCTAAAGTCCTAAGTCCAAAGTCCTAAGTTTTAAGTTATAAGTCCTAAGTCCTAAGTCCTAAGTCCTAAGTCCTAAGTCCTAAGTCCTAAGTCCTAAGTCCTAAGTCCTAAGTCCTAAGTCCTAAGTCCTAAGTCCTCAGTCCTAAGTCCTAAGTCCTAAGTCCTAAGTCCTAAGTCCTAAGTCCTAAGTCCTAAGTCCTAAGTCCTAAGTCCTAAGTCCTAAGTCCTAAATCCTAAGTCCTAAGTCCTAAGTCCTGAGTCCTAAGGCCTAAGTCCTTAGTCCTTAGTCCTAAGTCCTTAGTCCTAAGTCCTAAGTCCTAAGTCCTAAGTCCTAAGTCCTAAGTCCTAAGTCCTAAGTCCTAAGTCCTAAGTCCTAAGTCCTTAGTCCTAAGTCCCAAGTCCTAAATCCTAAGTCGTAAGTCTAAAGTCCTAAGTCCTAAGTCCTAAGTCCTAAATTATAAGTCCTAAGTCCTAAGTCCTAAGTCCTAAGTCCTAAGTCCTAAGTCCTAAGTCCTAAGTCCTAAGTCCTAAGTCCTAAGTCCTAAGTCCTAAGTCCTAAGTCCTAAGTCCTAAGTCCTAAGTCCTAAGTCCTAAGTCCTAAGTCCTAAGTCCTAAGTCCTAAGTCCTAAGTCCTTAGTCCTAAGTCCTAAGTCCTAAATCCTAAGTCCTAAGTCCTAAGTCCTAAGTCCTGAGTCCTGAGGCCTAAGTCCTTAGTCCTTAGTCCTAAGTCCTTAGTCCTAAGTCCTAAGTCCTAAGTCCTAAGTCCTAAGTCCTAAGTCCTAAGTCCTAAGTCCTAAGTCCTAGGTCCTAAGTCCTAAGTCCAAAGTCCTGACTCCTAAGTCCTAAGTCCTAAGTCGTAAGTCCCAAGTCCTAAGTCCTAAGTCCTAAGTCCTAAGTCCTAAGTCCTAAGTCCTAAGTCCTAAGTCCTAAGTCCTAAGTCCTTAGTCCTAAGTCCTAAGTCCTAAGTCCTAAGTCCTAAGTCCTAAGTCCTAAGTCCTAAGTCCTAAGTCCTAAGTCCTAAGTCCTAAGTCCTAAGTCCTAAGTCCTAAGTCCTAAGTCCTAAGTCCTAAGTCCTAAGTCCTAAGTCCTAAATCTAAAGTCCTAAGTCCTTAGTCCTAAGTCCTAAGACCAAAGTCCTAAGTCCTAAGTCCTAAGTCCTAAGTCCTAAGTCCTAAGTCCTAAGTCCTAAGTCCTAAGTCCTAAGTCCTAAGTCCTAGGTCCTAAGTCCTAAGTCCTAAGTCCTGAGTCTTAAGTCCTAGGTCCTAAGTCCTAAGTCCTAAGTCCTAAGTCCTAAGTCCTAAGTCCTAAGTCCTAAGTCCTAAGTCCTAAGTCCTAAGTCCTAAGTCCTAAGTTCTAATTTCTTAGTCCTAAGTCCTTACTCCTAAGCCTTAAGTCCTAAGTCCTAAGTCCAAAGTCCTAAGTTCTATGGTGTAAGTTCTTAGTCCTAAGTCCAAATCCAAAGTCTCAAGTTCTCAGTCCTAAGTCCGAATTCCTAAATCCAAAGTTCTAAGTCTCAAGATTGAAAATTTAAGTCTTATGTCCCAAGTCTCAAATTTAAGTCTTATGTCTCAAGTCTCAAATCTCAAGTCTCAAGTCTAAAGTCTCAAGTCTCAAGTCTCAAGTCTCAAGTCTCAAGTCTCAAGTCTCAAGTCTCAAGTCTCAAGTCTCAAGTCTCAAGTCTCAAGTCTCAAGTCTCAAGTCTCAAGTTTCAAGTCTCAAGTCTCAAGTCTCAAGTCTCAAGTCTCAAGTCTCAAGTCTCAAGTCTCAAGTCTCAAGTCTCAAGTCTCAAGTCTCAAGTCTCAAGTCTCAAGTCTCAAGTCTCAAGTCTCAAGTCTCAAGTCTCAAGTCTCAAGTCTCAAGTCTCAAGTCTCAAGTCTCAAGTCTCAAGTCTCAAGTCTCAAGTCTCAAGTCTCTAGTCTCAAGTCTCAAGTCTCAAGTCTCAAGTCTCAAGTCTCAAGTCTCAAGTCTCAAGTCTCAAGTCTCAAGTCTCAAGTCTCAAGTCTCAAGTCTCAAGTCTCAAGTCTCAAGTCTCAAGTCTCAAGTCTCAAGTCTCAAGTCTCAAGTCTCAAGTCTCAAGTCTCAAGTCTCAAGTCTCAAGTTTCAAGTCTCAAGTCTCAAGTCTCAAGTCTCAATTCTCAAGTCTTAAGTCTCAAGTCTCAAGTCTCAAGTCTCAAGTCTCAAGTCTCAAGTCTCAAGCCTCAAGTCTCAAGTCTCAAGTCTCAAGTCTCAAGTCTCAAATCTCAAGTCTCAAGTCTCAAGTCTCAAGTCTCAAGTCTCAAGTCTCAAGTCTCAAGTCTCAAGTCTCAAGTCTCAAGTCTCAAGTCTCAAGTTTTCAATCTCAAGTCTCAAAACCCAACTCTTAAATCTCAAGTCGCAAATCTCAAGTCCTAAATCCGATGTCCCTTTCCCAATTTTCGCGTGCTAATATCGTTATTTGAAAATTAGAGTGAACTAGCTTTTTTCTAAATAAAATTCGTTGTAGTTATTTCGCAGGGTTTTTATTATTAATAAATTAACTTTTTAGTTATATTTAGTTTATACGCTTGACCTGATTACGATTTCTACACATCTAAAGGAGCTTACAAAAAACTGCTCCTGAACATGATGTAAAAATCGAAATCAGATCGAGCGTATAAATTAAGTATAACTAAATAGTTAATTTATTAATAATAAAAACTCTGCGAAATAACAACAAGGCATTTTATTTACACAAAAGTATTCATCATGTTTCGCCAAATAGCTGCAGCGGTAAAATCTATCGAATTTATTGAACTAAATAAAGTATATGTTATATAGTGAATATTTTAGAATAATAAATACTAATTTAATTTAAAAACTAATATTAAACCTTCTTTATCGTTACAGGTAAATGTTAATTGAAAAAAGCGAAAAGCCCACCACAAATTATGAGTTAGATTCTTATAAACAAAATTATGCAGTCATCAAAACTAAAGTTACTTAGGAACTACGTAACTTTTAAATATAGCGATTTTGTTTGTGAGTTACCGATACACTTACAGCTAAAACATGTGTAAAACTAAAAACATTACCCCAACCTTAAAAAAAATCAATTTATCAAATAAATTCTGCAAAATTGAACAAAGAACCCAAAACTAAAAACGAAAAAATTTATAAAATGAATTATAAAAATATCAAATAATATTTCTAATTTCATCATCATATACATAATTTCATCATCATATACATTTTGTTATATGAAAAAAGAAAGTAAACAAATGATGAAGAAATATTCCAAGTAAAATTAAATTTTTGGAAAATAATTTAGTGTTTTTTCTTTACTATCAAATATGACATTTTTGGTTTTCTCATTATTATTTTGATCATTTTGTTTTTATTGCCTTAAGAGAATTCACAGATATGCAATGCGGAAGGAACAATCGTATATGAGTAACGTTATGCTGTCAAAATTATCTATGAGACTGCAAAAACAAAATGTGTCGTTTTAATGAAGATGAATTTATATAAAATTTTCTCTGTGGTTATTTAATTAAATTTTGGTTATTTCTTCGGTCTGAAAGATCTTAGAATTGGAATCATGTGAAAATATCAATATCTTATTATCACTTTTTTACATTTCTGGAAAAACGAAAACTCAACAAATGTTTTTTTCCTATATGCTAGCAGATGATAATTCTATTTTCAAGCAGGCATAATCCCCTGTGAAAATGTTTTTTTTTCTCTAGTGTAAAAAGAATAACAAATTGTAGTTGCTATGGTATTTTTCTATAATTTTACAAAGTTTTTAAAACAAAACAACCATGAAAAATAGAACATGAATTCTGAATGTTATTTTGTCGATTTCTAATTTAATAATTTCTAATAAATATCGTTTATATTTTTATTATCCTATAAAAAATCATATTCCCTACGCGAGATAAAAACATTTTACGTTTGTGAAATTATCCCACTAGACGCTAACCCGTCCCGTGAACAAATTTTTGCTCAAGAACAAGCAGCGTTTTCATCTCTTGCAGCAAAATGTATTATTTTTAAAGTAGTGCCATACTTGGATGAGTTTCAAAAATGATTTTTTTAACGGCTTTGATCATTTTATTATAATTCTTTCCAAACCTTTCTAAATATTTCCAAATCGTTGTGAAGTAAAACGAACAAATCAACAAAAACTAAGTAGTACTAGAAGAAATTTTGTATAGTTGCAAAATGGCGTTGTATTTACAAAAATTAAAACACGTATTTTTGTGTTTATTAAGACTGTTTGCGAGTTTCATAATAATGTAATTTTTTTACTTTTCTTTTGTTAAAATTTCCCCTTCAATTTAATTGTACTGCAAAAGTAGAATTAAATTTGACGTTCCAAAAATTTAACAATTAACAATTTTTGAAAAATCATCAAGTATGCATCGAAAAAAACAAACTGAAATGCATTTGTTTTTTTCGTTTCGTAGAACAGAATGACAGAAGTGAAATTTTAAAAAATAATAATGGAATTACAGAAGTGAAACTTCAAAAAATAATAACAGAATCCGTATGGGAAAATGACATTATTTTTATTTTTTAAGAGAGGAAATAATTTGTATTTTACAAAAATCAAAATTTAACTACAATAACATAAACCGGAAACAATCTAAATGTCGTAGAAAAATTATAGTGTATGACTCGCCAAAATGTACATTTCCCGATCGCATGGTTACAGCTCGAGCGTAGCAGTATTTCATGCTTGCGAGAAATCTAACATTTTGGTTTAGTTATACAAACTACAACCTGTTAATTTTATATTATAAAGCATTAGTTTAAGTGATAACATTGTTAGTTTAAGATTTATAGCGCCAAATATAGTACATAAAACTTAAGTTGAGATAGAGAGGAGCTACGACAGTTTCTATATCCAATAGCATTATGAATGGTATATCAACTAAAAAAGGAGACAAACGTATACCGTACTGCAATTTACCTTACCTTAATCGAAAAATGGGTTTCAGGAGCCCAGCATGTTTTGTGAATATTTTCGTTTAAAAAATTTGATGATCACAGATCAGTTAAGTTTGATCGATTTATTGCAAATTTTATCTAGGGATCACTAATTTTAATTTAAACACTTAGAATTAGAATTCAAAATTAGACTACTTCTATTGGAAAACGTAAATCATTTTACACGGTTCAATACATAGTTTAATGCTTTTTAGGGTTCCGTACTTTAAAAAAGTAAAAACGGTACCCTATTGGTGAGACTTCGGTGTAAGGAATCGAGTTTGGTTGAGAAAAATCGGAAAAAGATCAAAATATTTAAAAAAAATTTCAATGATTTTTCGACTGCTTAGTTTTTTAGATATTGCCGAAAACGGGTGTTTTTGTTCCTGTTATGGGGGGTATAAGGGGGTCCCCCTTAACTTCGAACATTACACAAGAAAAAATTTGAAAAAAATCATGGTTATGGGCAATGTTGTAAATATTGAACAATAACTATAGCGGTCGGCTCATCATTATTTTAAGGGGCTAAGAGTGGAAATTTTGAAAAAAAATTATTTGGGACCTTGTCGAGTCCCGGGGTTTCATATAAAAGGTTAATTTTTTTCTAGACCAAAACATTTTTTTTTGTAATTTTCAAACGCGCAGTTTTTGAGTTATGTTCAAAAATGTGGAAAAAATTTCCTGTCCCCTCCCCCCTTAGCTTCGAACATTACACAAGAAAAATTGGAAAAAAATTCATGGTTATGGGAAATGTTGTAAGGATTGAATAAATGATTTTGAGGGGTTTGAGAGTGAAAATTTAGAAAAAAAAATTATTTTGGACTATGTCGAGTGGTGTGATGTTTCACTTGAGCCCGTACAATAACCTTATCCAATACACTTTTCAATGTTTCCTAAGACTTCGGAAACATTTTCCTCATTTATTTTACTATCATTTAAACAGAATTAAACAAAAGCAATAAAATAAATTGGTAAATAATAAATAAAAGGCAATAGACGTCATTGATTTTTTTTATTAATACAACAAAAACAAGCAAGGCTGGCCCACTTATTGCATCGCGTTTGAATAAATCCATTTTTATTTCATTTTTCAATGTTAAAAATGTAAATATTTTTGAGTGTTGAACAGAAGGAGAAATTCTTAAATTTCTTAATTTTTGTTAAACCAGAATTTCTTTTTTTTGTTTAATTTTCAAATTTTCGTTGTTTGCAAAATTTTTTCGTTGTTAGAAAAATTAAGTTCGGTATTTACATTGTGAATAATAGTGCAACAAGAACAATCTCTATTGATCACAGTGCCTGAACGGTTTGTTTCTAGTTTTATCATATTAACATTAAATAAAAACACAAAACCAAAGATTAAATGACTTTAGAGCTAAATAACAGTAATAAAATGAATTAAAATTGATTTTAAATGCAGTGTACATTTAATTTGGAATATGTGTCAGTATACGCTTAAAATTACAAAATTAGTTGTCACGCTATTGCTATCATCGACAGTTATACGTGGTTGACGATATTAGTATTCACGTGTAGTCTTAGTAGCAAGATTTATGAGTAACCTATGCCAAGCACCAGTACAAACTATTATAAGCTACACCACAATAATATCCACCATTAGTGTGTTGAGAAAAATTGAAACAAGCTGATTACAACAAAGAAAAAATATTTGAAGACAATAAACACCACAAGAGGACAATTAAAATTCTTTTTTGGATAACGGACCTACAAACTAATAATGTTATTTGATGAAACCAACGAAAAACAGCAATTAACTCTAGTTATGTAAGTCTATTTTTTTTGTTAATTATATTGAGCCATATAGTATTTATTTTGGTTTTCAAATTCCTCATGTTTTTAATATGTTATATTAAATAGTAGTGATCACGATGTGAGCATTGCTTCGTTCCAATCTCATGGAAGTTCGTAATCATGGAAATTTTCATTAGTCCTCACACAAATTTTTTTTGTTACCACAAACGGGCTGAATGATTTAGGAAGCTCTTGGATGCGGAGGCTTTCCTGCTAGCCAGCTAGGTGTGAGGCTGCCCAGCCATCCGTGTGGAACAGTCATATGCAAGGTGAATTTTCTTCTAGTCCAAAACAATTTTTTTGTAGTTTTCGAAAACACCGTTTTGATTCATTTGATTAAAATCGTGTTTTTGTGAAGGACTAATCGTAGAAGAGGATAAATTTTGCAAATACGTTTCATAGTAAAATATTGAGTCAAAAAAAATATAGAAATGAACAAACAAGATCAGATTAGATCAAACAAGTCAGATGAACTCGACTTCAGGCGAAAGGGGCTATGTTGAAAAATTATGCGATAACATACTTGTTTGCTATTCGATAGATTATCATTTAATGTGTTTGCGTTGCAAATATCCTCTATGAGGTTGATCACTAATTACAAATATTTTTGAAATTGTTGAACTCGGCCAGAAAATTGGTTGAAGTATAAAATTGTTACATTCAAGTAAGTTGTCAAGTGGAACATTCGAGGTTGGAGGGAGATCTGCTCTTTTTATTAGGTCTGATATAGTACCCACTAGTGCAGAAAAATAGGAGCCACCATCATTTCGATTTTAGCTCTGCTGGTAGTTATTGTGGATGTTCAACTAACAGTCGTTCATATCCTGTTGGTATACCGATCTCCCCAATGTTCAGTGACAAATCACTCGACTGTGTTAACAATGCACTCGTTGGCAATAATTTAGCGACACTTTTTTCTTCAGTGGAACACTACACATTCTCATAGAAACGAGTCTTCATCAAGAGTTACTTTATAGGGGCTTTAATCTTTGAGGAAGAGAATGAGTCACATAATCAAGAATATGCCACCAGCTGGGTAATTGGGAATTCAATTTTACCATTAATTTTCTAATACTTTTTTTTTATTTTATTTACTTTATTCTATCATGAAATATTGTCCTAAGCCATATTTTACTATGTGATAGATTTATTGTTTATTTATTCATCCTGCAAAAAACTCCCTAAAAATCAACAACAAACATTTTGCGTTATCACCTTAAGACCGAAGACGCATGTTATTGTGAGAAGAACTTGGTCTTGAAAGGTATTTATGTGTTTTTGTGACACATACCGTGATTCCTACTACACAACACAATTTATTAAAATAAATAGATATTTCATTTCAACAAAAAACACTCAACGATCTCCATGAAAATTATTTAAAGTTTCTTTAATAAATAAATCTTTTTTACAGACAAAAAAACACTTTTGTAAGTACAAGAAAAACCTCAAATTTATCCACAAACATTTCCTATCGATTCCATTTTCTATTCTTAATTAAAACCACTAAGTCCATGAAAAAGGAAAAAGTACAGAAGTATGAAAACTTAAATTTATTTCTATTTCGATAAAAAAGCTCATAAATATTCTTGTTTTTTTTTTCACAAATAGAAAAATTTTTTTCAATTGAGGATAGACTAACGAACGTACATGTATCGAGTTTGTTTGTGTTATTCTATGTGACATTTGGTAGGGAACCGGGTTTTTATGTTTGTATAGCTATAGTTTTGAAACAGTAAATTTTGTTTTTTGGCTTTTATGAAATGAGTTTTCGTCTGGTTCTCTTGAATAAAATAGAAGATCTTTTTATCTTTACTTGTTGTATGTCTAAAGGATTTTATTTATTCTAAATTCTGGTATTTCTATTTTGTAATTATTTTATTTTTATTGTTGTTGGGTTTGTGTTTTTATATACAGGTAGCTGTTTGATTTCCTGGAATATAGTATACATATTATATACATTTTCACTTATTCTGTCAAGAATGCACTCAGCTTAATTTAATTCGGTTTTTAGAGTACAAATATTCAATTTTTATCTGAAGATCTCAAATTTTTTTCTAGAATTTTGGTTTACCTTTACTGTTTTTGTGTGTCAAACTTCATGTTACTGTACGAATTTATCAATCAGTTTTTTCTCCATTTACTATTTTTACTTGATATCAACTGAATATAAATGGAGTTATTCAATCAGTTTTAAAATTTTAACAAACGTAAATAGTTCAAATTTGATTTGACATATTACTCCTTACGATTATTAGTTTTGTAAGTTGTTCAAACGCAACTATGTTAGAACTTATTATTCAATTCTCTTCTGCATGTTTATAATATAATTGATTAGAAAAGATATCTCTAGTCAAACAAAATGTTAGTTATAATGGTTGAAAGTTACCTACAATTACTACGTCAACCTCAAGCCAACCTAACATGCTACCTTTAATTTTAATTTAGAACAAGTTTGATATTTATTTTTTCAGTAAAATATAAACAAAATTAAGTCAATAAAAAATAAAATACGGAAGCAGATCTTTTTCCTCTATATTTCAATGCACACAACACATGAAATGAAATAAAAAAAATTCTAAACTAAAACTAATAAAACTGATTTATTACAGGAAATCCGTTCGATTATAGTCATTTAAAATTCGTGATTCAGGAAGCTTTTTTTAAACACATATAGACACACGGCATAAAATGTAATGTAAACATGAATAAGTCGATAAATATTTAATGTCGCTGAAGTGGATAATGACCACTGATTATTAAGCGGTCAAATAATTGGTTTTATGTTTGTATATTGAATTACTTATTGTTGATGGGAGATAGAAATAATATCAAAAAGAGTAACAATATTTCAACTCACTCCATTCTTTTTATATATGTATGTGGAAGAGTTATAATCCGAGGAAACCAACAAAAACCACCAATAAAACAAAATAAAAGTTTTCATGTGCACTGATAAATAAACTTGGTTCTCTAAAATTTATCCATTTACTGTTGTTTTTTTTTGCGAGCTATGATTTTTTAATTTTAATTTTACTGAATTTTTTAATTTTTTTGAAAACTTTTCTTGTTGTTGGGTTGGTTGTAAAAATTGTTTTTATTTCATTTAGTGTATTGGAAATTGAATATTGATGAAAAACGAGTTTTGAAATTGAATTGAAATTGGTGAATATTATGGATTATATGAATACTTTAGATAACGAATATAATTTGGGAAAAGTAACAAATTTTTATGTGTAATTGATTGGCTTTTTTTATGCGGAGAAAAAGAAATAAACAATTTTCGTGACCAATAAATATGAAAGTAGTTGATGGTTAAAGCTGGTAAAGCTGGGTGGTCGAATTTTTTCAGAATATTAATTTGATTTCTTTATAAAAAAATTTAATCAAAACTATTCAATCATCACTTTTTGCTTTGTCTAACCCAGCCACCTGCTCGCACACCACATTATTATCAACGAAATTGTACAAAAAATTAAAAATACTTTATGATTATTCACTCAATATTCGTTCAGAAAACAGATATAAAATTACTTTTGTTGTCATAAATAATAAATTTTTCTTTTAAATAACGGTGACGCTATTAGCGTACCTAGTTTAATAAAATTTTAATTAACTAAGTGAAACAATACTGATTTAAGTAGTGAAAAACAAAAGCTTGTTTTAGTTACGGGCAAGCTTTCCGTTGGCAAACCCGAAAACAGCGATGTACCAGAAATATCCAGATCTGTATTGGGAATCATAACTAAGAGTCTAAGAAACTCATGATTAGACAAGCTCATGGCGTCCAGAAAAATGAATAATAAAGTTCTACTAATCAATCAGCAGAAAATTATCCAGGAAAATAACATGGATGGTGTTGAATACAACATTCCAACTACTAATCGTTTTATTAATCTACCAAATAATAATACAACTATAATTAATGAGGTCAGTAGCCATAAAATAAAATCAACTCCTATTGTAGTCATAAATACAACTTATAATGCCATCATAAACATCATAAAAACATTAAATATAAAAAATTATATAATAAAAATCAACAAATTGGTCTTAAAAATTTTCTCAACGATTGTGAAATCAAAAAACAATTTTAACAAGAATTACTACAAAAACAAATTGAATTCTACAGTTTCTGTGCAACCGAAAACCGAAAATTAAAAACATATTTTATTGGCATACCAAAATATCTAACTATAGCGGAAATTAAGGAAAATTTGATATGTCAAGGAGTTTCAGAAAACGATATAATACTTCTCCAAGAAATACAAAGGAAGGAAGAACATAAATTTAAAAACCATATAATTTGGGCTCATTTTAAAAGACAAAATGTTTCGTTAAAAATCCTCCATAATATTAAACATATAAACCATGTAATGGTGAAATTTTAAATAAAAACCAGCTGAAACTACGGCCCAACACAATGCATACGTTGCCAAATGTTTGGTCACGAAACAAGTCACTGTAAAATTAAGCCTAAATGCGCACTATATGGAAACGACCACCTAACAACAGAATGTATTACACCGGAAACACTCAAATGCGCCAATTGTGGATCGAACCATGAATCATCTTCCAAAGAATATTCAATAGATAATATTAGTAACGCTCTAAACACATCCACCCAACCTCAATCCACAACACATATTAATTACAACACACACAAAACAAACTACAATAATAATCAAAACACTCAACTGACGATACATTATTCAATCTACCTGAAATTACATCATAAGTTACAGATATATTCAATGACCTTTCTCATTGTAAAAATAAAAAAGAACAATTTCTTTTAATCACTAAATTACCAATTAAATATTTATATAATAATTTGCCATGAATTTAAATACCATAATTTGGAATTCACGTAGCATACAAAATAAAAAAGACGAAACATTTGATTTCTTTATAAAAAATAATACGGATTTAGCGCTGGTCACATAAACTGGTCAAAACCAAATCAAACCTTTTTACACCCAAACTATATAATACGTAGACTAGATAAAATTGGTAGACGTTTAGGTGGCGTTGCGATAATCATAAATAAAGAAATAAAACACTCGATATTACCAACGTTTGGTACCAAAGTTATTGAAGCCATTGGGATTAACCTCCACATTATATGTGGAAATATCACAATAGTTTTCCAGGTTCGAACAAAAATCCTATTCGAACAGATTTTGAAAACGATATAAAGTCTAAAAGTAAAGAAAAGTTTATAATATGTGCTGATCTAAGCTCGAAACATTCATCTTGGAACTGTTTCAAAAACAATAGGGCCGGTGACAAATTATATAAAATATTATAGCCTACATACTATACCAGCAGATCAGTAAATTGTTCTACAATTAATTTTCTCTTAACTAATGACAATTCACACATATCTGAACTATCAGTCCTCCACCAACTTTCTTTAGACCATCTACCAGTATTATTCGAAATATCTGTTTCGGGAATATGTAACACCCCTAAAAAACTAGTTAAAAACTGTTAAAAACTATTAAATATTAAACTATTTTTAATTGTTTCCAATCAACACGAAAATCAATGATCGACACTTGGTCAATTATTGTCATATATGCGCGCCTGCATATATGCCAACATTTTGGGGAATTTTATTTATACATTTTTTTTTTGCTTTTTTAGAATCAGTAGGTACTTAAACGTTGAGAAATGCCAAAAAAGTGGGGGTAAGTATTTCACTTTTGGGTCATGCATGTAATACTTAGGGTTTTTTAAAATCGAAATAAAAAGTTAAAATTTAATTGAAGTTAAAATTTTTTGTTAATTAAAAAAAATGATGAAAAATTAGAATTTTAGTCGAACTAACTATCTTTAAAATTAAATATCTCGAGAACACAAATTAACGAACGTTTGTGAACTTGAAATATTTTAGAGTAAAAATAAACTATTTTAAAAAAAAATTAAAATTAAAATTGATCTTTTGACCTTAGCGCTATCTTTAAAAACATTTTTTTAATATTTTAATTTTCAATTTAATTACAAAAACAATGATTTATTAATTTTTTCCCAACGATTGACTAATAACCTATCAAACAAAAAAATGTTTGATGAAATCGGTATGGCCGCTCTTGAGCAATTTAATTTCAAAGTTGTGACCATTGCCACAGGCTCTGAATAAAGAATCGGTGCGGTATCTGCCCGCTAGCTTTCAGTGATGTTGGGGTGGGCTTTACCGATAATTCAGAGCTTTAATAATACCGCTTAAAACAAAAATAAATAGGAAGAAGCTTTAATTCTGTTAACGCTTCTTCATCATCCAACAAATCGCTAGCTCTCTTACTAGTGGGAGTTTATTCGCGCATACTTACAATAAGCTCAATATAAAATATAATTACAAGAGAAAACAACATTTGTTATCTAATTAAATATAATTCCAAAAGAAAAAAAAATTTTTATAATACAATATTTAGACTTAACTTACCCACAACCTTTTTATTAACTCGAGGACGAACACAACACAGATATTATATTTTTTTTTCGGTTTAAATTTGAGGACGAACACAATACAGATATTATTTTTTTTATATGTTAAATGAACAATTTTATTTAATGTTGACTGTTGTTAATAGTGTTGAGGTTGTTGTTGAAGGTTATTGAATTCAATTATGATGATGATTGATTCAATTTATATGTAAAATTCCACATTTTTCGATTTATTTGTTTTTTTTAGAATTTTCAGGTGGGTTGCTTGACCGGATTTTAGTTTGAACTTATGGACTTTAAGTTTATGAACCATAAATGTTGCTTTTCACTATAAACTTATGGTTTCTTCTGACAAAAAAATTACTAAGTAAAGAACTTTTTTTGAACTATTCTTGTTTTCATATATCACAATTTTTATCATTAATAATAAATTATTCATTTATAAATTTATTTTCGTTATTTATATATATATTTATTTTTTTGAATTATTTAGTGAAACCAATATTTTATCAAAACTTATTATTATAATAATAGACTAATTATTATAATAATAGACTACTAACTTAGCGCTAATTTTATTTATATCTCTCATATATTTAATTAATTATTTTTTTAGACCGATCGTGGTGAAAGACAAAACTTGATTGATTTTTAACATTTTTAATTTCATCGAAGTTAAAAATTAGAAGAAAAAATTATTTTTTTTGTGGTTGCTTATTAGGGCTTGTAAACCTACAGGTTACAGTCGTGGGGCTGCCGCATGACCCTGAGGAGTCTCAAACCGGGCTTAGCTAAATATTACTTATTAAATATTATTATTATTAGTGGTACTGATGTTGAGATAATGCTAAATTCTTCGTCTGCTTCAATGAAAAAAAAATTATAAGACATCTTTAAAATGGTATATGCCCATATCATTTCCCTTTTCGTTTTTGCATCTAATGGCCACATTTCCTATTTTCTCGCTGACGAAAGCCTTTACGAACTTTGGAGCGAGTTTAGCTGAAAAACTCTTTGCAGCGTCACTTTGGACAAAATTACGGACATGAACTTGTTGACCCACAGTAAACTCACGCTTACGACTTCGCAGGTTATACGAATGAGCATGTTTTCGGGAAGCCACACTGAGGTTTCTTAGAATATCATCTCGTATAACTCCTAGATTTGATTCTAAATTAATAACGTGAACGTCGGAATCTTCTAAACAATCGAGCTCACGAAGTAGACTGTAAGTTTCCCCGTGACATATCATGTTCCGACCAAATAAGGCTTGGTACGGACTACGACCAATAGCGTCATGAGAAGCAGAGCGAATCGCACAACCAATTTCGTCTAGATTTAAATCCCAGTTACGGTGATCCAAGTCTAGGTAAGATCTAATAGCTGCTAAAACAGTGCGGTTCGACCGCTCTGAAGCGTTAGCTTGCGGGCTGTATTTTGCAGTTAAAATGTGTTGGATTTTAAGCTTAGACAAGTATGATTCAAATGTGGAAGAAACAAATTGTTTTCCGTTGTCACTAACTATTGTTTCTGGTACTCCAAATACATTGAATATTCTTTTTCGAAGAACGTTGATAGCGTTTTCGGAAGTTGCAGATCTTAGAGGTTCGAGTATTATAAATTTCGTAAGACTGTCTACAACAACCATTATATGTGTGAACCCAGACCGAGAACGAGGATAAGGTCCCAAAAAATCTATATAAATTCGTTGCCATGGAACCGATGGAGCATGGAAACTCCCCATTGGAGGACGGGTAGAGAAGTTAGGAGCCTTGGATGTTTTGCATTTGCTACACCGTTTAACATAATCTTTGATAGTTTGAAACATTTTCGGCCAGTAATACAGTCTTCTTAAACGTTCGAACGTTTTCATTACCCCCAAATGAGCAGACGTGGGCGAATCATGGTTTGCATGAAGCAAATCTAGAACAAGGTTTTGAGGAACGTATAATCGGTGAGAAGCATCCGATTCAATGCCATTGTGCTGAGCTTTAATATACACTTTTCCATTATGCGCTTTAAGATTTGATTCCTTTTTCAAATTTTCGACGTTGTCTACTAACTTCAAATATTCCGGCGTCAGAAATGCGTCATCATTTAAGGAGAAAGCGTTTACAGAGATGGCTAAATCTTCAGAGGAAAACGAACGGGAGAGAGCATCGGGTACTATATTTTCTTTTCCTTTACGGTACCGAATTTCAAAATTAAAACGCTGTAGTTTTAGGCTCCAACGAGCTAAGCGGTCAGCCAAACCAGTTTGCTTCATCAACCACTGTAAGCTCGCATGATCTGTAATTATTACGAATTTGTACCCCTCAATATAAGGACGAAATTTTTTAACGCTTAAAACCGCCGCATAGCATTCAAGTTCAGTGACCGAGTAGTTTCTTTGAGATCGATTGAGTTTTTTTGAGAAGTAGGCAATAGGTCTATCAAAACCGTCTTCATCCTTTTGGAATAACACACTTCCAACTCCACTCTTTGATGCATCGCATTGTATATAAAATGTTTGTTTGAAGTCAGGGTGTACTAGTACCGGTGCAGAAGTCAGTTTTTCCTTTATGTCTTGGAAGGCTTTCTGAGATTCAGCCGTCCAGTGAAATTTTGGCTTTCCCAACAGATCTGTCAATGGTGTTGCTAGTGTGGCATAATTGGGTATAAACCGCGAATACCAACCCGACATTCCAAGAAATCTACGGACATGACGCGCAGTTTTAGGTTCTGGAAAGTTTGTAAGAGCTGCTACCTTGTCTTTATCTACCTGTAAGCGACCTCCACCTACTACAAATCCTAAGTACCGCGTGTACGTTAGACAAAATTTGCTTTTCTCTACATTGATCGTCAGGTTAGCATTCTTCAATCTATTGGAAACTTCCGAGAGAAGCAGCAAATGTTCATCAAACGTAGCAGAGATAACAAGCAAACCTCGGATTTGCTAAATTTTCATGAATGTGGGGGTGGGGTGCCCTCTATGCTGCCGTGCTAAGCACAAAGGTGGTAACTTGCATTTTTGTCAAAAATGAGTTATGCATCTAAGATGATATAATAACAGTCGATGGACATTTTTATCATATAACTAAACCATTTAATTAATTTTTTCATTCAAAAATTATTCTTTTAAATTACATTTAACTCTTTTAAATAATTAATATTTTACAACATTAACAAATAATATAACCTTCTATTTTTCTGATTCAAACCACAATTTGAAATTTTTTGACTATAAATATAGTTTTGAAGTTTCACTGTGAAAATTGAAAATTAAAAATTGATAATATCTCGAAATGTTAAAAATAAAAGATACCACTTCTGTGCTTAGCACGGCAGTATGCTTAAACTATGCACTTTAAAAAAAATTATAAAGTAAGCAGTATATTTTATTATGTCCATACTACTTAAATGCCAAGTTTCAGGACAATCAAAAATGGTTAAATTCAAATTTCGACTTTTTCAGCTGTGTTGAAAAAAATTGTCAAAAAACCTGTCAAATTTGTTGACAGGTTTATATATATTTTTGTCACTTGGTATTTTTATTGAAAATTTTAATTTGCATAGCTAAATGATAAGTTTTTATTATCGAATTATCCAATTTACTAGATAAAAAATATAATTATTTTGTTTTGTATATTTACGTAGTGTGGTAAACTCCAATATTTTTTTTTTTTTTTTTTTTTTAACGGCGTTCATGCTCCATGTAGGAGCGTTGCCAGGTTAATCAGCTTTGAATATTCACCACGGTCATTCGCAACAGCGACATAATTACCATGGCAGCCGATTTTTTTAAGGTCGTTTATTACGTCAGTCTCCCATTGTAGTCGTGGTCTACCTCGCGGTCTACCACTCCCTGGGGTACTAACGTACATTTTTCTAATCATTCCAGAGTGTGAATCGGCTCGTAGAACATGTCCAAACCAAGCAATCCTATTAGAACGGATACAACCTATTATATCAGGACCCTCAAGAAGGTCTCTGATCTCAAAGTTATACCGGGTTCTATACTCCCCATCGTCTGTCTTAAGTGGACCAAAAATGTAGCGTAGGATCTTACGCTCAAATACAGATAAATGCGATTCGTCATTTTGTGTAAGGGTCCACGTTTGTGACCCATACATCACAACCGGTCTAATCAATGTCTTGTATAACTTGAGCTTGGTGTTAGTTGATACATACGGTGATCCAAGGAGAGGTTTAATTGAGTAGAAAGTTCGATTACCTGCAGCGATTCGAGCTTTAATATCTGTAAGTATGCTGTTGTTTGAGTCAAGCATTGATCCCAAATATTTAAAAGATTCAACTCCCTCAATTCGTTCATCGCCGCACATCAAATCCCTCTTCTCAGCCTCTCTTGAAACATTCATATGTTTGGTTTTATTGTAGTTAATTTGCAGACCAATTTTCCTAGCACCACTCTCAAGCGACTTGAAAGTCTCACTCATAACAGCTTCACTTCGGCCGAGGATGACAACATCATCAGCGTAAGCAATCATCTGTACTGAGTTTATTGACAAGATATTGTTATTAGTCGGTAGTTTCTTTTGACGGCACACATATTCCAAGGCTAGATTAAAAAGTATAGGAGAGATAGCATCACCTTGTCTTAAACCGGAGTCGACTTTAAAAAACTTTGATATTTCGTTCTCTACTCGTACACAGCATTGAGAGTTCTGTACTGTCATTTTGCATAGTGATACCAGTTTACCAGGAATTCCCATTGACACTAGAGCAGACCATAGAGTCTCTCGTTCGAGAGAGTCGTAGGCCTGCCTGAAATCAATGAAAAGTTGGTGCACAGGTATGTTGAACTCTCGACACTTCTCCAAAATCATCCTTATCGAGAAAAGTGCATCGGTGGTACCTCGGCCCCGCCGGAAACCACACTGATATTCTCCAAACAGTTGTTCAGCAAAAGGATTGATTTTGGATAGCAAAATGTAGGAAAAGATCTTATATGCTGTGCAGAGGAGAGCGATTCCTCTGTAGTTTGCACATTGTAGGCGATTACCTTTTTTATGGATTGGTATCAGCATAGCTGTGTTCCAGTCCTGTGGCATGGTTTCAGTCCGCCAGATCATTTGAACAAGTTCAAACAATCTTAAGGATAGAGTTTCGCCACCATGTACAATCATTTCGGATGTTATATCGTCGATACCAGGTGCTTTATTGCATTTTAGTTTTGACAGCGCCGCATCGAATTCCTCTTTGGTGGGTTCGTCTACATGTACCTTTGACGCACGAATAAGCTTTGCTCGTCGTCCGACTTGTTGTTGGTCACTTAAGTTGAGAAGATTCTCAAAATAAGCGGCCCAAGTATCTAAAATATTTTTAAGGTCTACTTGTAGCTCCCCATCTTCATTTTGAATAGCAGTTGATCTAGTTTGAGGGCCCTTCTTTAAGGTTTTAACCTGTTGAAAGAAGTTACGCGATTGATGTTCCTTATTGAAGCTTTCAATCTCCTCACACTGTCTCTTCCACCATTCTCTCTTCGCTCGTCTACATAGCTTTGTAACGGCTTGTCTTGCCAGTTTATAGTTTTCCTTCGTGGACCTGGTGTTGCGTCCTTGTAGACACTTCAGATAGCAATCTCTTTTGTATTGAATAGCGTCAAGGCATGCTTGATCCATCCATGGCTTCTGGGAGTGGTTCTGTGGTCGTCCAAGTATTCCCTCAGCAGCGCTTAAAACAGCATCTTTTAGCAAATACCATGACTTATCGACGTCTCCATTAATGGTTTCCGATTTCTCCAATGTTTCGGCAATATGGATTTGATATCTCTCTTCTGTTTCAGCATTCTTTAATGATGAGATGTTAAAACGTTTCCGTTTATTGAATTTTGGAATGCCTGGATTTGGGAAGTGGAACCTTATCGTTGCACATACAAGGAAGTGATCACTTCCAATGTATGCACCTCTAAAGGATCGCACATCCCGAACGCTCGAAAAGAAACCTGCTGTTACTAGAACGTGATCAATTTGATTTCGAGTGTTTCCATTCGGTGAGACCCAAGTCTGTTTATGAA
This sequence comes from Diogma glabrata, assembly GCA_963693315.1. Taxonomy (NCBI): domain Eukaryota; kingdom Metazoa; phylum Arthropoda; class Insecta; order Diptera; family Cylindrotomidae; genus Diogma; species Diogma glabrata. Next base: position 227,460,297 of record OY856188.1, on the reverse strand, counting down.
TCGATCGATGCGGAAAGAACGTACTGGCAATTCTCAAATTATTTGATAATGCAAACTCAGTCATTCTCTCACCATTATCATTCGAATTCAAATGCAGGCTGTTGGGACCCACCACATTTCCATAAGAGATATCTCTTCCAACCTGTCCATTAAAGTCACCAAGCACCATAATGAAGTCACGTGTTGGTGTTTGTTTCATAACCTCTTCCAGTGCTATGTAGAAATTATCCTTCTCGTCGACGGTCTTAGCTTCAGTAGGTGCATGCACGGCAATAAGAGAAATATTGTTGTATGTACCACGTACACGTAGGTAGCAGATCCTCTCACTGACCGGGATGAATTTCATCACGGCTTCTTGTATGCGTGCACCAACAAGAAAGCCAGTACCAAATTCTCTTCGGGAAGGATGACCACTACAATATAGAGAGTGACTATCCAAATCTTGTTTTCCGATTATCGGCTGTCTAATTTCTTGTAGAGCAATTATATCCATCCTATACCTCTCAGCCTCTGTTTCCAGACTTATAAGAGCATCAGGAGCGCTCAGGCTGCGCACGTTCCACGTTCCGATTCGGTAGTCTGGTCCTTTTTCACGTCCAGGTAAAATTGTGTTTTTTTGTCCGGGTCTGTTATTCTTTTTCTGATAACCAAATTTAACATATGAGTTTTTTCCGGGGTTAGGGTGTTAACCTTAGGTCCAACCCAAATTGTCGTGAATGGGTCCGTTCTGCATATTAAGGTCACCAGAAACAACCTTTTTACACGTTTATATAGCGAGCCGCTTGATTCAAGACAGACGCCCGCTCCAAGCCGCCCCTGACATGGAGAACAGACGCTTGAGTCACATTGGTTTTAAGGCGCCAATTCGCCGTGATGTAGCGTCATTGACTAAGCAGTTTTTACTCTGCTTGTCTCCAATACACCAACCTAACTCTGTCAGCATTACCCAGGCAGCACGGCGTGGACGTCGAATTTCGGATTTCGCTACCCAACAAACTCCAATATTAAACTGCTGAATTTGTGTTTCTGATGTATTATCCGCTGCAATTTGAGTGAGACAATATATCATTTCTTTTAATTTGTTTTAATTTTGTGCGTTGCGTATTAAAAATCTCTAAAAATTTGATAAATTTACATTTTTGATGTTTTTTTCTGAAGATATCATTTGTTTTTGTTAGTTCATATCCAATAAATAAACAATCCAATCCCTATAGCTTCCATATCCAATTCATATGCAATTTATGTCAAATCCACATTCAATTAATATCGCATCTATATATATACTGAGATGTTGATTAACGTGCTTATTTTTAATTTCTTATGTTTTCGTTTATAGAATGGGTAACTAAGCCATAAATCTGATCAAATTTAAAATATATTAAATAAACCATTATTTCATGATAGGATAGAGAAAATACAAATAAATTAAGCGTTAGAAAGTGAATTTGTTTTAAAAATTTGCAAGAAGAAAACTAAAAATAGGTTGTCATTAATTCAGCTAGTGGCATACTCTTCGATCATTTAACGCACTGTCTTCCTCCATCCACACAAAAAATTATATAAAATCCTATTTCTTAGATCAAGCAATAGCATGCCAGAGTTTCATCTCAAAGCATAGCTTGCCTTCATCTTTCAAGAGAATGAATGACGCCAGTTACACTGTTCTTTTCCGTTTATGTTTTTCTAGGTTTTGACATACAACTGTGTGAATATATATTTTTTCCGGAAGAATTCTTTAATTTTTTTTTAAAATGTTGTGTCTATGCAGCAGTTTCTATAAATAACCCCTAAAATTCTTAAATCAAGCTTGTCAAACAATTCAAAAATTTTAATTCTAAATAAAGCTACAGCATTTATAAAATTTAATAATCCAAACATATTATATATAATGCAAAGCGAGTGAAATTTTATAATTTTTCTTGTTTATTTTTAGAACAGAAAAAAATCCCCATAAACGAATATTAGCATTTATAAAAGAACATTAGCATTTTCCTATTAAATATCTAAAAAAAATTTGTTTATAGGAAAATTATAATTAAATTTCTAATTTCCCATTCATTTCCGCTAAAATTCATTAACTTTCGATCAACATATCCCAAAAATCTTCGTCTATATATAAAACAGATGCAAATTTTCTTAGTTTCGGATATAATATTTAAATTAAGATTGTTTCTCTAGCGGAAATCTGAAAATAACAAAAATTTTCTGATCTAATTTCACACAAACTTTAAGTTTCGTTTTTAAATTTTTTGTTTTTCGTGTAACTTGTTCATTTTATTATAATTTTGATTATTTTCTGTGTTATGAATAAATTATATTATTGAAATAATTGAGCATAATGGGAAATAACAAAAAAAAAAAATTATGTTATCGTTATTCAATTATGGTTTTTCTCGAACATGCAATATCTGAATTTAAAAACTCAACAAGTTTATTTTGAAAATCTGAAAATATTACAAAAGTTTTTAAAAGTTTTGCTTAAGTTTATTATCGGATAAAGACAAAAATAATTTTGTATAAAATGAAAGAATGAGAAAAAAAACGTTTGTGGTTAGTGTGAAACTTTTTTGTCGTTACAGGTAGCAAAACAAATCAACAAAATAATAAGTGATTCGAATTTAGATCTTTTATTAAAACTAACTAAACCTTAACCTATCTAAAAGCTTCAAATTTATAATTCCTATATAATGCCGTATTATTCGAATGTTTTCATATCGTTTTGTTATAACACCCAATACCTATTTACCATGGACATAACTCATATGTATAAGTTTAACCTAAATTTAAATTTCATACATCCTCGTAAATATATTATAAACATAAACATGCCTGGCTATGAATAATAATGTTTTTCGGCTAACGGCTGTAAAGTTTAACTTTACTGCCGCTGGGGAGTAGCTAAAGTCTTACTTTTTAGCCGGCGGCTGCAAAAGTGATGTCATTTTTACTTTTTCTGCCGGCGGCTGTAAAGTAACTTCCATATTTTTAAGGCGGCTGTAAAGTAATTTTCATATTTTTACGGCGGCAGTAAAGTAAAATAAAATGATATTATTAATTTGTTCAAAACAGAATGCATTTCAGTTCATTTTAATGAATAAAAATAAAAAAAAATTAATTTCAGAAAATTTATTACCTGAAACATATTTTTAAAAAATTTGATGCATTAATTTCATATTTTTAAACAAATTTAAACGTTTGCCGAAAAAATAGTGTATTGAATTCGGAGCTAAAGTGACTTTTTGTGTTTCGTCTATAATTGCCAAACTATAGACTCAACACAAAAAGTACGACTTTAGCTCCTAATTCAATAATATACTATTTTTAATTGTGTGTCCACAAAAATGGAAAATCAGAAAAATAAATGAAAATTTATGATTATCTGTTCATTTTATAATTTTTGTAGGAAATTAAACTATTACCATATCGTCTGTGATGGCATTTTGTTACAAAATTTTTTAATATTTTTATGATGATAAACATATTTATTTGAATTATGTTCCAATAGCATCGTTTACTTAGAAATAGAAATCCTACGGACTTATTGAACGACCTGTTATGTGCAATACGAAGAACGGTGAGATTTATTTTTATGATTTGGATTGGAATTAATATTTTAACTGTTGGTGTTTATTCTATGATATACAACGTATGAAATATTAAAAGGTATTTGAATAAAAAATTAGCACAAATTATAAAGTTTATTTTATTTATTTATTCGGTTGTCCGTTTGATTCTCACTCAAAGCTATAAAATTGTTTTTTCCTGACAGATTAATGGGGATAAAAAATAAATGATTGCATAATAGATGTTGTTTAGGTTTTAATCGATTTTGGTTGGATGTTTTATGGTGAAATTAGACAAAAACGCAACTGCACATATATTTTATATATAATGTCATAGAGGTTTTTTAATCCTTAGTTATATTATAGATTTATATCAGCTATATCATTTTAAGTTTATGTAACTAATTTATGTTAGGCCAACTTACTTCATGTATTTAAACAACTTACTAAAAGAGCAAAATCTCTGTTCATTTTATTGGTAAAAAGAGTAATTACCAATTAGTTGGAGAATGTGTACTTATTGTAATTGTTCTATTGCACCTTGGTTTAATTTCTCTGCCTGATTTGGGACAGGTATGGTATATTAAGTTCATCAAAATTTTTAGTCAACAAAAACCTAGCTTTTTATAGTTCCAGGGGATAGTTTGGTAGGCTTAGTCTAATCAAGAGGTTAATACTACAGTTAACAAACAGTACGGTACAAATAACTTGCTTTTTAATAACATTTTTTTGTAAATAATATGAAACTACTATATTGTTGCAGTGTCTGTTGTTTCAGTTTTAATACAAAAGTTTTTATGTATGAGCCAAAAAAATGTTATCTACTAGCACTAGTTTGAAATATTCACCTAATGTTGTTGATTAGAAAGGCTTGATGCCTTTTTAGCCTTGTTGATTCAGCAAGAAAAGCCCTCGACTAAGTTTTAATCTTGAAGTAGTAATTTAGAAAAATTTAAAAAAAGAAAAAATTTCAAAATTAAAGAAAAGCCCTAACTAGAAGAATGATCTGGTATTTAGTAGATAAATTGTGATTCCTGTGATAAACTTTATATTGGCAAAATAGGAAGAAAACTCATTAATCGATTTTTGAAACATTTGCCTAAAACTAAAAACATCCTTAATATAAAATGAATTTTCGCTCAACATCTAATCAATAAAAATCATTCATACCATCATTCGTAACGACTGAATATTTCGAATATTTCTCTAAAAATAAGAATATTCATATATAAAGAAATTCGTTTATAATTTGTCAATTTATTTCGATTCCGCCTTTTTAAAATGAAACAGACATAAAATCATTTATATACACGAATAATATTTTAACATTTTTTTTTCTCAGTTAATTTTTTTTGAACACGTCCCAATGTTAATTAGTAATCTGTAGATGTTTCTTTTGTCTACATAAATGATGAATATTTTTTTTTTTGTGAAGCTTTGTAATAGTATTACATGTAGAGGTAATATAGCTGTTCAAATTTATTTTGTTTGTATAGAAGTTGTTTGATCAGATGATATATGGAAGGAGGAATTATTAAATTGTATACGATGAAAGAGACAATAGGAAAAAAACAAAAAAACTGAGAAATCTTACTATAAATTCTCGATCATTTTGATTCAGAAGGAGATTATGTAATTTCCATAATTATGTAATTGTAATTAATTATGTAATTTCATCAATAAGTAATTAGGTAAATTTTGATCAAATAGTGCAGTGTGAAATGTATATTCTTATATTCTTGAACGAAATTGTTCATATTAAATTTGTTAAATTAATTTATTTTAAAACTGGTGTTTTTATTCTAACAGAGTTAAGTTTTCGTAACCTTTTATTAAATTTTGTACGTTAAGAAGTTTAACTAGCAGTAATTTTTAAAATCAAACAAATAATACAAACAAATTTTAACATTTTTAATTTATTTTAAATAACATATTTTTGTATTTTTAAATATTTTTTTTTTTTTAATAAAATGTGTTGTGTAATAGGGTTTAGAATATGTGTCCCAAACACACATAAATACCTTTTAAGACCTAGGTGTAGACCTAAGTCCCACAACAACTGGCGTTCTAAGGTGTAGATTAACGCCTTTTTTAAACATCTGTGGGTTGAAGCCACCTGAGATTAAGTGTTCCGGCAAACTATTCCATTTGTACGCAGTTCGGATCAAGAAGTCTTTCTGCGATCTGCCAGTATGACAGCGCGGGATCTTTACCGTTTCACTGGTTGCGGCAGCCGATTGCCGAGTGGAACGGGGGTAAGAATAAGTTTGAGGCATGATGCCGCTGATTTCATCTGAGCACTGCTGATGACGATATTTGTAAAAAACAACGAGGTCAGCAACAGTGCGACGATGTTGTGGGGAATCAAGTTTTGATGTCAAAGTTCGATCACCTACAATTCGTATAGCTCACTTTTGAACAGAGTCCAAGAGGGCCAAGATGGAAACAGAGGCAGCACCCCAAACTTGACAGCAGTACTCCATACAGGGACAGTATAGGACTTATAAACATGGAGCAATTGGTATGGAGTGAAAAATTTTTGCATCTATTTAGGAGGCCGAGTTTTTTAGACGCGCTTTTTGCCATCGCCATTACATGGTCGTTCCAGAGTAGGTCATTTGAAACTGTGACACCCAATAAACGAATGTTTTTACATTCACCTATTGGCTCATCACACATACTAAATCAAATATCTTTGGGGAACTCTGTCTTTAATCTGGAAACAATTAACAGCTGTGTTTTGGTGGAGTTGAAATTGACAAGGTTTTGGTCACCCCAGTCGGCGACTTTATTCAGGTCTTTGTTCACGTTTATGACAGCGTCTCTCCGGGCAGGATTAATTCGTTCGTGCATTTTACCTTTTGAAGGAAGGGTCTCGAACGACTTGTGCAGAGTACTATCATCTGCAAAACTATTTATTGGGTTACTGGTGATTTTCAACAATTCGTTGATATAAATCAAAAATATGAGCGTGTTTGTATTAGAAAACAGCTTCGAAGATAACGAAACCGTTGTTTTTCATTTCAGCAACCATTTCGGTTGCTGAAAAAAATATTAAATCCATAGTGGCTGAAACAATGCGACGGATGAATATGAATTGGATGCCCGAAATTGGGTTCGAAAAGGCGAAAATAACTCGTCTAAAGTTCTTTGCATAAAAGTAAATGAGAAGTTGCATAAAACTAATATATTTAGCTTAAATTGTAAGTTAGCACATACAAATCTAGCTTGTTGTCACCATTTGATTGTGATAGATTTATTTGAACGCAAGACATATACGGGTCAAAATCAGAGAGTTGAGCATTTTAGGTTTTCAAAAGTTTGAAATAATAAGTTTTATTGTAAAAAAAACTAACAAGAGGAGTTTATAGTGCCTTTTGTTATGAATCTTTTCTGAAAAGAGTTACGCCCAAAACTATATAATTTCAAAATTATACCTGTTAATATGAATTTGACAGAGTCGTGAATCATTTCGGGATCAATTTTAAGATCCATTCAAATCAGTAATTTAATTCAGATATTTAAGAATTGCCTCAATAAATTGTAATAACCAAGTTGCTAAATCGGAAAATAATGTGATTTAATATATATTTAAAATCGAAACATTTATTTTTTAAATTGCTATCACAATTTTGTAAATAGTGAAAATTGTGATAAACATTTCATATTATTTTTTGCATTCTTACACTATGCGGTATGTTAATAATATAAATCAATAAGTTTGAAGGACATTTTCATCCGGTGCAAGCAAGATTTATGATAAATTACTTATTATGGATTTATTTGTCGGTTTTGTGACGTTCCCGGAAATGATGATGGTGTTCCCAAAATTATGGTGGCATTCCTTAAATGACAGTGGCGTTCCCTGAATGCTTACAACGCTCCGTTTATGTGATAATTTATACAAGAAAATAATATTTTTTCAGTATTATACCTTTGTACTTCAGGAATTAAGAACATGAAAATCCAAGTTTCAACTTAAAATTGAATAACAATAAACTTTGTAGTTGCAAACAATAAACGTTTATTATTAGGAACATAAGATTAATTGCACATTATCATTAATATGACTTGAACATTATCATTAATAGCACATTATCATTAACATGTCTGAATCTATCGTTTCTGATGGTACTGGAGTTTTTTGTTCTCCATCGTCGGCCACAACTGCCAGCAGTCTAATTTCTCGCAACAATTTTGAAAATTGATACAATAATATGGACACATCATCAGTTTTCTGCCAGACAATCTTAGTTACGTTCATAAACCCCATATCCTCTACTTTTTCAGGCAGCATGTTTTCAATTCCAACTTTTTTTTTTTCAAAATCAAAACAAATGTGCGCAGTTGTGTTAAGGTAACATCTGCTCCTCGTATTACTTGATCGTCAGCACTTTTCCTACGCCCTCCATTAACTTTTACCATGCCCTGGTTCACTGAATGTCTATATTGAAACGGTTATTTGCGGAAGTTGGTCTAATAAGGTTTTAATCCATAAATAAATATTACATCAGTTTCTATTTTAGGCTGTTTTACTCCGAAACCCACGTAAACCCGTGAAGAGTATTTACATGTTGCCTAGTACTCAATATATTCTGTAACGCAGATTTCATGTAGCCAATACAGTTATTACATTATGAACCGGACGGTCTAAAATAGGCATAAAAAAGACCAATGTAGATCGATAATTGAGGTTTTGATGCTCCGAATATAATTGATTAATCTAATGAATCTAATTGAATCTTTCCCACATTTGTCATATAATTCTCAGCTAAATCAATTTGCGTCATAATCTCTGTCTCCTAAATTATTTTTCAGTACTTTTTTGCCTTTAAATTTTCGCTTATATGATAAACATGTTTTTTCATTGCAGAAATATCTGCATAAATTGTCATTTCGGGAACGGGCGTCATGGACGGGAACGTTCCCGGAATAACCATTCCCGAAATGACTATCAGACAAATGTTTTCTCGTCACGATTGACGCCGTCATCATGGATGTCGATTGTAGAGGTTATTAACAATTAAACTGTAATATTAATCAGAATTATACAAAAATTTATTATTTTACGAAAAACTAATCATATAAAAACCGTTTCCGAAGTGACAGGGAATTAAAGTACGCTGTACATATATCAAATGAAACCATACTAACGAATAAAATCAATTATATATTTCCGTAAATACGTCAAACGCCGTTTTCTCTGATTCATAAACTTCACACTGTTGCTCCCTAAAGTCATCTATGATATGTTATTTTAGTTATACCGAACGATTTTAACTGCGTTCACGAAATGATATAATAAATGTCTGACAACATTTGAGTAGCCAAAACATGAAAAATTAAAATGTTATGATTTTAGTTTATAGATATATTCTTAATTTAATGATATTCAAAGCTAGTACTACAATATGACATTTTTATTTTATATTTTTAAACATTTTAAACTTACTAGGGGTATTAAAAATTTACTTAACTCTCTTTGTGATTTTTTTGATCAGAAACATTTTTATTTTTTTTTTTTTTTTAATAAAATGTGTTGTGTAGTAGGAATTACAATATGTGTCACAATAACACATAAAAACCTTTTAAGACCAAGGTCCCACAACAACATACGTTCAGATGTGTTGATGGACATAAATCTTTCTTTTTTTGTATTTTTATATTTTTTGTTAAAGAATGGATAACTAAACAAAAAATCCTATCACTGACAAGATATGACATAGGCCAATATTTTATGATAGAATAGAGAAAATAAAAGTAAATTAAAAACTAAATAGCAAATTTTTACAAAAATTTGCTGAAACAAAACAAAAATGTAGTTGCCAATAATCCAGCCGGTTACATATTCCTTGATCCCGTGACGCACTGTCTTTCTTGAAGATTAAAGCCCACACATAGTTATATGAAGGCTCGTTTTCTCAAGGAAGCAATAGCGTCTCATCATTAAGGATTATTTCACAGCTAAGATTGAGGGTGCTACCGTTGACTGGCTACAGTTCATCCGCCACCACCCCTAAGATGTCACCTTGGCTAGTGATAACTCACTGCTATTGCCAGTGGTATATGATATCTCACGTTAACTCGTATGTCAATAACAGGGACTGGAGTACGCGGGGTTGTCACACCCGTAGATCAAAAATAAAAAAATTTTTCAAAACAATAAAAACTGATTTCTCCATGCGGTTATAGATAGCATGTTGTCTCCTAGCTATTGCAACCCAAATTTTAGGTTACAGGTTTATGGTTTTATCATCCTTCTTATTGATAAGAATTGGAAATCATTGCACATTAAGGAGTTTTTCTTTCCGTTTTGTTCTTCAATTATTTGGTGCTCTTTTATTCATAAAAATATGTTATATTGTCCCACACAGAAAAATTATAACTTTTTCTAACAAAAAATTGGTCACCGCACTCTAATGAAATAACAAGATTTACACGCTTCAAAAGTATATAGAATTCTAACAGTAATATGCAAAATTACTATTTCTTCTAGTTTTTTCTCAATTAATTAATTTTTTCTTCACAATTGAACTCAAAAGCATACTCTCTTTCCCCATGATTTGTTATTATCAACCTCTGAACTTAAAATAATTTATTGATGATATACAGCAACAGTAAAAAATTGTTACCGTTTGTATGAAAATATTACTTTTATTATGTAAAATTGTTGTTGTTTTTTTAATCAATCATTTTCCTAAGCTCGTTTTTTATACAATTTTTCAACAACAACAATTTAGTACAATGTCACGAAAAACGCAAAAAAATCTCATAATAATATGTTTATGTTTCGTATTATCGTTTGTACGACTTATAAATATTTTAATAAACGAAATCATTCAGAAGAAAATCAATCAAACCATGTAGGAGTTGTTGTTACGCGATATAAAAATCGTTTTTTTATTTTTTTAACTTTATATTAAAAAATAAAGAAAACATATCACAAATTTAAATCAATTATTTTCTTTCCCTTAAATTTTCATTTTTCACCCATCTACCAAATTTTTTTCTTGTTAGAAATTAGTCAATCGTAATAACTTAATCAAAAATTTTCATTTACTTTTAATTTATATCGGAAATTTACAAAAATGTTATAAATTAATATAACAATAATAACAACAGGAACGGGAAAAAATTGAAATTTTCAAAATACAAACTCTTTAAATTTTCTGATTATCAATATTTTTTTCCCAAGTGAAACGAAAATTATTTGTTACTTTGACACAGTGGCGTCATTTCACCAAAATCTTAGGGGGGCGAGAATTTAAATGACATAATAAGATTTTTTTCGTAAAACGTAACATACACATTTCTATACACACAAACATTTAAAAGCATTTAATTGCATGGACTTAGAAATAAAAATAAAATACTTTTGAGCAACCTTGGTGACTCTGCTAGATTTTTGTCTTCTGGTGTTTTTTCATCGAAGCGAGTGCCGCAAAATCCCTCCATTTATTAAAAATAATTTTAACTTTAGTATCAGCATTGTTTAAGCATCAAGAAAGTAGTTTTAATTAAAGCGCTTGTGCTAGACATTATTATATCTTTGCTTTGTAACTGTTCAGAGCGTGAATTTGTAAACGTCAGCAGATCGATCAGCATCAAAACATAAAGGATGCTTTTTCTATACGATTTTTATATTCCGGGCATCCCGGGACTTAAAATTTATGAATTTTTAGAATAGAATTTAGAATAGAATTTATTTTCCATAAAACACCACGGGACTGCAATCCCTACGTGACTCCTCTCATGTCGGATTGTTTCCCTCTATTTGTCTCATAGAGAAAGAGTTATGTCTACCCATAGACGTGCGTAAATTTTTCATTTGATTCAAAATTGTACAATTATTGCGAGTTTCTTTTAAATCTATAAGAAAAAACCTACCACAAAAATAACAGTTTCTCCCTTCCTGTGACTGTATAAAAAAAAATGAACAAAGATTGACGTTTAGGATACGTTTTGGATTTTATTATAACCAACCAAACATATAATTTTTGCTATTTTATGAATTAAAAATTAAAGTCCATATAGCGAAAAGAATTTGTCAAAAAGTTTTCATAACATACTTTGAAAATATTTACATAACTTAAATATTTGTTCGTGTCGTTAAAAAATATTGCTAGTCCATTATAAAACATTTACTATTATAAAATCACTAGAAATAACACAATAAATTTAAATTACTCCCGTAATTATTTTCATTCATTTTATAAAAATTAGCACAACTAAAAAGAATACATTTTACTTTTTGTCTCGTTTTAAATTATTTAATTGTTTTTAATATATAATTTAATAAAAAAGTTTGTTGTTTTAAATAAACAGATACTAACAGATACTATACTAAAATCCAATACATACAATATCCTAATACTAATACATTCATATGCATGGTTTATAATTTTGACACTCATAAGTCATAATATAAATGCCTATGGCTCTTTTCCTACCAATCCGTACGTACATACAACCACATATAGTTTGATTATGTATATGTATAATATCATGTGGTTGCACACATACCTATACAAAAAAGTCTTGTACAGTTTGTACAATATGATATAGATAAAAAAAGGGTCAAACAGTCAGGGTTCTTCAAATAAGTCGGGTATAATTATAATTAGGTTGTGTTCTCCTGCATGTACTTACTTTTAAGTTTATATAAATTACCAATGACCAATAACAATTGAAATTCGAATGTTAAATACTGCACTATGAACTCACGAAGAACCCTATTCTAACGAAATAGTTTGTTTCCTCTGGCTCAGATACGAATATCTTATAAACAAAACACAATCGTTCTTCTAAAAGCGGTGATTCCTTATGCCACGCACCTTATAGTACGATAGAATTTTGTCAAAATACGCACCCACGGCACAATGGTTCAAAACGCATTAAAACTAGCGCACAAGTGAAAAAAAAATGTTTTTCTTATAAGTGACCATTTGTTTTGTTTTCTAACATATTAAGGATGCCAAAAAACAGTTTTACCAAAAAAAGAAATATTAAACACATCACTATTATGAACACAAATTAAAAGAAAAAATATTGTTGTTTATTGCATATATTTTTAATTATTTTTATTGAAAGTTTATGTCAGCAGTACAATAAGCACACACACACATGAAACTTTATATTTTTTTTCCTTTTACTTAACTAATGGTTGAGGCTGATGAAGCCAATATCACCCTTACATACTAACTTATGAACTACCACCACCAATACTTAACATCTAAATCGGCTCTGTAATTCTAATCCAGTAAATCTATATCGGATTTGACCGGGTTCGAACCGTCGACCCTAACAGTGTATAGACTAGTGCTTTAACACACTCGGCTATACATCACCTAACTTTATATTACTTTTTAAAAATGTTTATGCGCATTACTAGAACCTTTTAAAATCACCAATTCATGTATATAGTTTGTATGTATATATATTTGTTAAATTAAGAGCATGATATTTTTTTCCTTTAATATGATTGTTCGACTACTTTCAAACATCAAGCACTTGAAGGGCTGGCTTACGACCAAATTTTTTGGATTTTTACTAGTGATGTTTGTACTAAGCGAGGCACTTAAATTTATCTGCCTATTTTGCCTATTCTAGAGATATTTCATTATTGTTGCAAAGAATAACCGAAAAAAAACGAAAAATTTGCATTTAATTTTTTTTTCTTTTTACTCTTTGGAGGTTTACCGACGAATTTTAACGATTATAGATATAATTTGGTTTAATTTATTTCTTTACAAGCTTAAAAAGTGTCCGTACGCCTGAAAGTTTTTATGTGTTTTTACACTGTAAAATAAAGTTTTTGTTAAATAAGTGTGCTATTTATTGCAAATACTCATTCGCTTGTAAAAAAAAAGGGAAAATGTACCTTGTATCCCATTTTATTTTGTACAATGAATCTACCAGGTAAGTACTTCTTAACAAAAAAATTAAAATCTGTCTTTTTGCACACTTGACAATATTTTTTGACAAACTTATGATGCCATAATTCTCAATAATAATAAAATTTCATGTCAAACAAATAATTAATTTTATTTTTTTCCAAAAAATTGGGTAAAAAATAAATATAAATCTGTTTTTTGACATACTTGACAACATTTTTTGACAAACTTATAATGCCATAATTCACAATAGTAGTAATAAAATTTCATGTCATACAAATAATTAATATTTTGTTCCAAAAAATTGGCTAAAAAAATAAATAAAAATCTTTCTTTTGACGACACACTTGACAACATTGTTTGACAAACTTATAATGCCATAATTCTCAATAATAATAATAAAATTTCATGTCATACAAATGATTAATTTTTTTTTTTAAATTGGGTAAAAAAATAAATAAAAATCTTTCTGTTGATATACTTGACAACATTTTTTTGACAAACCTATAATGCCATAATTCTTAATAATAATAATAAAATTTCATGTCACACAAATAATTAATTTAATTTTTTTCCACAAAAGATTAGATTTGAAAGTAGATTTGATATTTGTTTGTTGCAAAAATTTGATAGATATAGTTTTGCTTATATGTAGCTAATTCTCTTTTTAAAATTTGTTCGATATCTGTTTAAAATTAGTTTGTGTTGTTTAAACTTATCTGATACATCAGATTCTACTGGCACACAAAACTGTCTGATCTCGAAATCTACCTATTTCTAGCGGATATACGTGCCGCTTGGACTTTTCTTTATAAAACTGATTTCATCAGAAGATTATTAGCAATACGACCGCCTTTCGTATCTAGTCCTTGATACAAAGAACGGTAACGGTTTGAATATTGAGGTGAACTGTACTTTAGTCGGGCCAAAATAATATGTAACGTTATAATTATATTATCAAATATATTTCAATTAATAGTATGCGATAAAATTGGTATATTAGTTCAAGGAAATCTTCCAAAAATTAAACGAATTTACAAAATAACAGTGCATTGAAATTTTAACAGTGTATAATTCTACCACGATTGGATATAATTCGATATAATTCTACCACGATCGAAATATTTCATTTCAAACTCTTGGCTGTGATACAAAAAAAATATAAAAATGAACCAAAATCAAAATCACAGCAACAACGGTACTTTTCAGCACCATAAGACAAAAAATATTGGACCCTCAGTTCGTATTTTGCAATTGAACATTGAAGGCATAAGCAAGTCAAAAACTGAACATTTACAAAGATTATTAAAGGATTTCAACATTGATGTTGGTAATCCTGCAAGAAACGCATGCAGCAGATGAGGCGCAACTTACCTCTAGAGGAAACATTGTTGGTTACAAATTAATTAGTGCTATTTACCATCAAGCATATGGATCTGCCACGTATTTTAAGTCAGAAATCATGAACTGCACCCATGTACCTACGCAGACGGATAACGGTATACATCTTACTGTTGTTGATATATCAGACATGAAGATTGTAAACGTATACAAGCCTCCAAATACAAGATGGCCAGCTGCTACTCTACCATTATTTCATCACCCAGCAATATATACTGGTGACTTCAAAAGCCATGACACCCAGTGGTCCTACTCAAACAACAATCCCAATGGCATACAACTGACGGACTGGGCGGATGGTAACAACATGTTCCTGGTGTATGATGCGAAAGACTTGAAAACCTTTAGATCTACTAGAAGGCGACATGATTACAAACCCGACCTCTGTTTTTCCACAAAAAACGAACAATGAAACCCTATTTCAATATCTAGGGCTGTTTTACAAGGTTTTCCACGCTCTCAACATCGTAATTCCAGTAATTCTTGAGGTAGGAATCCAAATTCCACTCGTTAACTCTACTCCTCAACCTAGATGGAATTTTCACAAAGCTGAATGGGATAAATATAGGTTGGAGCTGGATGCAGTGATACGCTGGATCTAACTCATTCCTAAAACCTATGATAGATTCGTTGGAGCCATCATCTCAACTGCTAAGAAATACATCCCAAGAGGCTTCTGTGAAGAATTTATTCCTGGCTGGATCTACTCCAGAGCGATAAATTATATGAAGACTACCTTAGTAGTGGTGAGGCAGACGTGGCTGATGACTTAATATACTCACTGGACGCCACGAGAAAGCAAAGGTGGATTAGCGCTGTTGAAAACCTAGATTTTTCCCATTCAAGCAGGGAAGCTTGGCGTCTCCTTCGGAAGCTAAGTGGCTCAAACTCAATTGCTCGTACTAACGATGACATAAATCCAGAGGATATTGCAAATCATATCGTAAACATATCTCGTTCTTCTATTAATCGCTTTCATAAAATAACAAATAAACGTATATTAAGAGAAATGAAGCACAATTGCTCGTCTCCATCGAAGTATGCGAACTATTTTAGTAGCGAAGAACTTGATTCAGCACTGTCCCAAACTAAAAACGGAAAAGCAGCTGGATACGATGGTATATTTCCAGAATTTCTTAGAAATGCTGGAAAAAATGTAAAACAATGGCTAACTAAATTTTTCTCGAATATCCTAGAAACCGGCAATCTTCCAAAACATTTTAAGACTTCAAAAGTGATAGCGATACTTAAGCCAGGTAAAATATCTAATGAACCAGGAAGCTACCGTCCAATTGCCTTTTCGAGTACCTGCTACAAATTGTTAGAACGGCTCATATAAAACCGTATCGCTCCGATACTGAATGACCAGATCCCAGTCAAACAAGCACAAGCTGGTTTTCGTCCCAATCGCAGTTGCACTGACCAACTGCTCGCTCTAACATCCTACATCGAAGCTGGGTATCAAAAACAATTAAAAACAGGCGCAGTATTCATCGATATCACTGCAGCATATGACACGGTCTGGCAAATTGGGATTATATATAAGCTGTTCAATGCAATACCTTGTAGTACCATCTCGTGTTTAATTAACAACGTGCTGAGTAATCGTGTATTCAAAGTCCATCTAAATAATTCCTGTAGTAGGTCCAAAATGCTTAACAATGGTTTACCACAGGGTTCGGTCCTGGCGCCATTACTTTTTAATATGTCTATTCATGACTCTCCTGACAAAACATCAAAGAAATTTGGTTACGCTGATGTCTGGACCCTGGCCACTCAAAACAAAGATATAGGTGTCTTGGAAGATTTGCTTTTAACTGACCTGGCGATAATGAATGACTATTTTCGAACGTGGAGTTTATTTCCTAATCTAAGTAAAACCGAGAGTTCTTGTTTCCACTTAAACAACAAACTGGCAAAACACGAACTATCAGTGTCATTTAACGGCACTGTCATTAAATACAATCAACAGCCAAAGAACCTGGGCATTACTCTCGATAGAACTCTTTCTTTTAAACTCCACCTAGAGAATACGTCAAAAAAACTTAAAACGAGAAACAATATATTGCACAAACTGGCAGGCTCGACATGGGGTGCTACTCCAGCTACCCTCCGCACAACTGCTCTAAGTCTGGTTTACTCAGTGGCTGAGTATGGCGCACCAGTCTGGTTGAATAGCACACATACTGAAAAAGTTGACTGCCAGCTGCATGCCACAATGCGTACTATAAGTGGTACTATCAGGTCTACTCCTTTACCTTGGCTCCCTGTATTAAGCAATATCGCTCCACCTGCACTCAGACGCTCACATGCGCTTATGCGTGAACATAAAAAGGTAACCAACAACATCATTACCCTTGCACGAATATTACGGTGACCATACTCGTTGTCGGTTGAAGTCAAGAACGCTTCCACATAAAACTGCCAGCAACCTGTTGCAACTAATTTTAATATCTTGGATGCCTGGCATCATTACAATACACTTGGGCTTTCTATTACTAACCCGACTTCTACCCAACCTGGTTTCAATTTGCCACGTCATACCTGGACTACACTAAACCGAATAAGAACGAATCATAGACGTTGTGCTGATTCTTTCTACAAGTGGGGCATTTTAGCGTCCCCTGACTGTGACTGTGGAGCTCCACAACAAACCATTAAACGCATTGCAGCTGTGTGTCCAATTTGGCAACATCGCAGACATCCATTTGGCAACGTCCGATGTAGTAACATGGATAGACTCACTCGATGTCAACATCTAATGTTCAAATGTACTGCCCCATGTTCAAATATTTTTAATTTTTAACTAAAGACGCGCAATCAAATTGATTGTAAGCTCATTTAATGTGTATTCATGTTTTGTTTTAGGTAGATTTTATAGAAAAATCTACCTTGTTTAAGTTTTTTTTTTAATGTGTCATAAAAACCATACGCTAAATAAAATATAGGTGGAACGTCAATAAGAATAGTAGATTCTTGTATGAGCTTAGAATGAAGGCAATTCTTCACGAGGGTGAAGTTTCCCGAGACAAGCGTAGCGAGTGGAGGGAATCATCCGAGTGAAGAATCGCCATCATCCTAAGTGAATACAAGATGCTATTTTATCCACGACTGTAAAATATTTCGTTAAATTTCCAGTTTTCCTGCAAAAACTTGTAACGCCATATTTAAATAAATGCATCAAAGATAGCGAAAAACAAAACAAAACAAGTTTGTTGTTTATTTTATATTTTGTATCAAGACATATCTTGTTTTAACCTGTTTATATTACTATACCAACAAATGAAGTTTTTAATTTTTTAGGGGAATATTTAATAAACTATAGAACTGTTAAAGAATTTTAATCCAATTCACTATTTGTGGAATGAATACAATTACAATGGAAGACATACGCAAGAAAAGCATATATTCTTTAGTAGTCGTGGATAAATGTTTTTCCATTATTTGTACAGTAGCTAGGAGATTTAGATAAACACCCAATTTCAATTGACCAATTCAATATGTTATTTTTGATAACGAAAAATTAATGAATAAAGTAGATGAGTAAATCTAGTTTTTAGTTCATATTCCATAGTATGCTTAAACTAAATCGAGAATTACAAATTTTCAAGGCTTATAAACTTTGCATATTTCTAATAAATGATAATAAAAATAAAAATTCTTGTCTAACAAGCAAATAAAATACAAATAGGAAATATAAACGGAAAATTCTGAAACTTTAAATAAGGGAAGAAACTGATAACGAATCGTCTATTTCTTTTCGCTCTATCTGAAGAAAATGAAAACAAAATTATTTAAATTAAATCTAAAATAATTATTTATTTATATAAAAATATTATCAAAAATGTCAAAACCAAAAAAATTTAAGAAAATTATTAAAATAAATTTTCTGGTTTTCTGGAGGTTTTTTAATTACAATTTTTTTCATTTTTAAATTAATTTTCATTTGCCATACAAAATTCGTTTACAAGAAAAACGATGATGTTTGTTGAAATTAACATAAATTGTGGTACAAAAAATTATAACCCTTAGGCTGATTTTTCGTTTAACATTCTTCAACAAATTTTTAAAAATTTTATTAAATTTTATGTATTTAATTTTCCGTTTTCCTTGCATTTATCTTGGAACTTTGGGATTGTGAAGATAATTTGGAAAACGAAAAATAATTTAAATAGTTTTTATAATCAGAACGTCGCAAAATTGTTTATAACGGATATGCTATCATAAAATTTGGAATTTTTTGCTCATTATTTTCTTATTATTGGTTAAAAATCGTAATAGTAAAATATTATTTAAGGCACTCTCTATTCTTTACGATAGTCACAACAGTACATCAAGTTGGCTGCATATAAAATATATAACACTGGAATAGTTCAGTAAGAAAACGAACGCAGCGAATGTTTTAATTTAATACGAGTTATTATTATCATTTTGAACGAGATTTCCACTATACTTTTGTACGATCAAACTAGAAATATTTATATAAATAGATTAGAAATAAATGTGAAATAATAGTATACTTTTCACTGACACAAAAAACTGTGTCAAATCGATCGTTGTTCTTGGTTTTTGTATTAAAAATTCAATCAAAATTCAAAAGTTTCAAACTTGTTTTTGAATAATCAAAGTTCTGGATTTGTAAAGCAAGAAACTGACCGATTTTCGGCTTTCTTTAACAAATTATGTGGTAAATGATTTGAAAACACGCTTATTTAAAAGTTTAAAAAGTCTGGGAATTGATAAAAGGTTAGATAAAACTTGGTACATACTAGATTGAAAACAAGGGGCTCTCCCAAAATTCACGCGGTGAAGGAGAGAAACTCGGCGCCCGGGGGTTTTTTGGTTGTTGAATTCAAATATTGTATTTGCAAACACCCCCCAGACATCTGGCGCCGGAACCTTAGAAATAAACTATTATGATATTCCGCAGTAATTGCAGACCGTATGATGTAGAATAGGTCTGCCGTGTGTTTTTTATATAGTGTCATACATTGTCACACCTATGTTCTGTGGTAGATTTGATATTTGTTTGTTACAAAATTGCATAGATGTAGTTTTGCTTATAATTATATGCAACTAATTTTCTTTTTGAAATTTGTTCGATATCTGTTTCTAATTATAGTAAAAGCCCGATTATCCGACATTCAATTAACCGAATATTCCGTTAACCGGAATTTTAAATTTTTGTTTTTTCTCTTTTCACAAGAAAAATGTTTTTTTGTTAGGTAATTCACAAGATATATATTTTGCTTTAACTTTTGAATTATTTAAATTTTTAAAATATTCTTATTATTTATTTTATTTACTTATTTTTGTATTTGTACCAAATATTATTTGCAATCAATGTTATATACAACTTGAAATACATATACAAAAATAAGTTTAAACACGACTACTAAAAAATATATACTTTCCATGTGTATGTCTTCCATTGTAATTTTATACATTCTCTAACTTGTGTATAGAATGTGACGCAACGTTACATTCTACTACAGTTCTGTGGTTTAGTTGTTGGTATGGTATTATCGTCGCAAAAACAACAAAAAGGCTGTAAAAAAGCCGCGCCATGTTTTTCTTTAGCTTGAAACTATCATTTTAACTATAACAAATAAATTCTTGTATCTTATTCTTTACAAAAACTTCTCAAATCATAAAGCACTAGTTATAAAATTTCTTAATGGCATTTTGTTTTCTAAACATCTAGCTATATTATATAATTTAAGTAATACTCTAGAACTAAATATCATAATTCTAAAATATATAATAAATATGCGCATTTATTAAAATTTATTTAAGCAGAGGAAATATAATTTATTTTTTTTTCTATAAAAAACCGCTCACTTTCACTTACATATTTCGTGAACAAAAACCTTGGTGCGACCTTTTTTTAATATGACAATAAAGCCAACCGCATAGTGACTATGGTTGACTCATAATAAACATTATATTGAAATAACCATTGATTAAATAGCAATCTTAAATGAATATCAATGAATGTTAAAATTCAGTACGAAAAGAAATTTATTGATAATTTCTTTGGTATTTTTCGAATTGCAAAATTCAAGTGATTTCTAATATGTACTTAAGCTTAATTGTTCACAAAAACCAATCTGAAATTTATTGATAATGTTATTTCATAGTCATCTTTATATTGTTATAGTTGCCATTTGCTAGATATTCTTACAGCAAATCATGTCTTATATAAAATTAAGCACACCGTAATAATATAAAGGGAATTTCAAATAGATTACTATACTTCAGGAAAATTGTAGAAAATATGATACTGACTTAATTAATATAATTAGAAGTCCACTGTTGAATTCATCGGCTTTTCACAGTCGTCTGAAAATAGACCTTAGGAATGACATTATTAAATTAATTGAGAAAAGGTCGCGCCAAGGTTTTTGTTCATGAAATATGTAAGTGAAAGTGAGCGGTTTTTATAGAAAAAAAAAATTATATTTCCTCTGCTTAAATAAATTTTAATAAATGTGCATATTTATTATATATTTTAGAATTATGATATGTAGTTCTAGAGTATTACTTAAATTATATAATATAGCTAGATGTTTAGAAAACAAAATGCCATTAAGAAATTTTATAACTAGTGCTTTATGATTTGAGAAGTTTTTGTAAAGAATAAGATACAAGAATTTATTTGTTATAGTTAAAATGATAGTTTCAAGCTAAAGAAAAACATGGCGCGGCTTTTTTACAGCCTTTTGGTTGTTTTTGCAACGATTTGACTGTTTTTTGTAAAGTTATAATATAATATGGGAGAATCAAATTATTATTATCCATATAAAATGTTTTCTACAGAGAACTTTACTCTCGATTTTTTATCAATCTAGGACCTAGGTGCAATATTTAAAAAAATAAAAGTATCGTTTTTATGTAAACAGGTCTCAACTCATGAAAAAGTAAAAGAAATATTCGAAAATAAGTCTAAAGCAATGCATTCGAAAATTAATAAAATTATTACATACAACGGAAACACACACATAAAAACTATAGTCTTTGACTAATAATTTTAAAAAATTAACAAAACAATTTTATAAAAGTTCTTGAGGATAGCATAAAAGCTTAAATCGATTGTTATTTACTCTAAATAAATAAGAAACAAAACAACATTGTGCGAAAAAAGATGGGAAATTAAGTGTTTCGCAATTAAACAATTTTTTTAAAAATTCTTGATTATGTTCAGCCAAGTACCATTGGTGTCTCCATAAACTTTATAGTCTATGATTGACTGAAAGTTTAAAAAAATTTCAGTTTTTACGGTTATATATCACCTCAATCTCGAAATCGGCACATATTTGTCATTTTCGCCTTATCTTACCACATAAATATACCTAAATACATATATTTTCATTTTCAGTGAGAAAACCGTTGTGAATAATGGATAATAAACAATCATTTTCCTCACCATAAGGGTTTTGTTCTATTTTTTCAAAGTACGGAACCCTTAAAATAATAATAAAATTTTCTCAAATACTTTTCTTTATATTCTCAATTCTTTTCTTTACATAAAGCTTAAAAACACAAAATTTTAAAGCCTACTAAATTATTTTATAATCTCATCGCTTCAAAATAACTTCCAACGTTCTAAAATAAAATGAAATAAAAATTAAAATTTATTATCGATATAACATTTGTTGGGTTCTCTCAGATAACAAATTTACATAATAGACCAAATACATGTTTTCACAACATCGTTTTCTTAACACATTAATAATAGGTCTTTTTACTGAAAGCATATTCTAAATATATTCTTTTTTCTAATACTTTTATAATTACCAACTTCCATATAATATATTAATAAAACATTTGATGGGTTTTCTGGATACAAACATAACAAATATTTTTATCGAAAACAACTATATGTTTGCAAATTAATCTGGGCTCGTGTTTAAGTTTTTTAACTGTTGTTAAATATTACCAATATTGAGGGATAATAAATTTCAATTCCCATAATTTTGTGTTTTTCAATTCTGTACATTTGGTTGGTTTTTGAAAATTCGCCAAAATGATACTAAATTACTACATTCATATCAATGCTACCAACGTGGTATAAAAATTTGTAAAAACATTTTAATTTTACTAAAAGTTTGGGAAAGCAAAATTTTGATTTTATAAACTTTCAGAAAAAAGCATGAATGCTGACTTTTTTTTTACTTATGAGAAACATATAGTTAAATAAGATATACTTTTATTGATAACTTTGAATACAGTTGTAGAAAAAATGCAAATTATTCGAAATAAAAATTTTAACCTTTAAAACCTATTCGGTGCACAGTATATATACTAGTAGTGTCTTTCAAAACAGGCGCGCAAGACACTACCGCGTCTCTTGATCAAAAGGTTAAAACGAGAACAA
Source organism: Diogma glabrata (assembly GCA_963693315.1). Taxonomy (NCBI): domain Eukaryota; kingdom Metazoa; phylum Arthropoda; class Insecta; order Diptera; family Cylindrotomidae; genus Diogma; species Diogma glabrata. The sequence continues at coordinate 227,437,063 of OY856188.1, read as the reverse complement.
TTGAAAATTGTATATCGTATAAATGTTTTATAAAAAAAAATAAAAGAACTAATGTTTTTTCAAAATATATGTTTAAAACAAATTGTTTATATAATAAAAATAATAAATGTTTTTTTTTTCAATTAAATGTCTATTTTGAATTTAATAATTTTTTAATAAATCGCAATAATAATAATTTAAAAGGAATTTAAATTATATTCAAAGAAAAGAAAAATATTCACCTGTTCTTTAGTTTTAATATCTCAAATTATATTTTATCGCTCGCAAGAAAATTTAAATATGCTTCTGGTAATCGCAAAAATAGAAGTGACTTGCATTTTTGCATTTACATTCAATTTGCATGCAATTCGCTTCCTTTCGGAACATTTAATTTCCAATCATAGATGGACAGGCGAATATCTTTCTCAAGCGAAGAAATCAATGAATACAGTCATTTATTGTTAACATTAATTAATATTGAATGCATTCATTCATTTCTCCGGTAAAGTTAAATCTAATTGTTGTGAATTGTCACAATTTGACATTTCATAACAAAACAAAATACAAACTAATTATAAACATCTCAGGTAAGTATAAGTATTCCATATATAAATTTTTAGTATTTAAATTAATTGATTTTTCTTTCATTATCAATCATTAAAACATGTTCAAGTTTGAACAACAATACATATATAAAGTATAAAATAATAAATTTAAGTTTCGTTTTTCTATGCTATATATGATTTACAAATTTTAATATAGTGATAAAAACTTTAGCAGCAAACTGGAAATGAATCGAAATATTTTGCAGTCGTGGGTAAAATAGCATCTTGTATTTGCATAGGATGATGGGAATTCTTCATTCGGATGATTCCCTTCACTCGCTACGATGCCTTCCTTTAATTCTTAAGCATTACATGTTGACATTTTTTATTTATATTTTAACTCATCAATCAATTTTAATATCTAATTGAAAATAACCTTCTTATTCCTTGCTACCTAATTCGCAGCAACAAAAAACTTCCAATACTATAATTTCATATATCTATATACGCTTTTGCGTCATATTTTAAGCAAGCACGTCAAGAAGTCAAAAGGGGATTTCATTATTACACAATCAAAATATCCAAGAATTTTTGGTGGTTTTTGTGGTTGAAAGGTTTAATTTAAAATTAAAAAATATTTGATTTTCCTTGACAAAAATAATAATTTTAATTTGGGTGTTATGATTTTCATTTTAAGCTTTTATGAACTTTTTTCTTAAATAGAAGGGTGAATTACAATAATAAAGATAATAATGATAGTTGATAGTTGATTGTTTCAATTCCAGAAATCGGAAGTTCTTGTTTTTGGATTGATTTTCAAATTTAAAATTTTAACAGTTTGGAAGCAAGTTGAGAATTAGATAATTATTATGAATAATGATTTATATATCCGACCATTTCATATTAAATCGAGAGGAAAAAGCAAAAATCTTAGGTGACCATTTCCGATTTGTCTGAAAATGCGTTAATAGATTCGTCTCGTGAAAAAAAAACTAATTTGACCGAAAAAATTCAATAAGTGGTTTTTCATGAGATATCACCATACAAAGTTTCGCGAAAATCGGGAAAAATCAAAAAAGGAGTCAAATTCAAAAATTCACAGCTCTTTCATTTTTATCCGATTTGCGTCAACAGTATATCGTTGGAAAGGTAATTTAGTCTACTTTAAGATAAATTATTCAAAATTTATTATTGCCAAACAAAAGATGGTCAAAATGTGAGTTTTAAAATATTTTCACCCTTCGGCTCAAAACCTTACCTTTAATTTTTTTTTTTTTAAAGGTCAACAAATTACCTTTTCAACGATATACTGTTCTTGATGGTATCTTGATTTGTTAGGTTTTTGTTGAGTTTTTTATGCGATATGCAATGCATTTTCAGTACAAAGTTTTACCGAATGAGTAAAAAATCGACCATATTCTCTATTCGGTCACAGATAACTAACTTCGCTCTTCGGCAATATTGATTGTTTCGACAAAATCTATATTTAATCCATACAGGTGAATGACCTCTCACGTAACCTTTGACCTCTAAGTTAAACAAATTATCGATTTTCTTGAATTTTCGATTTTATTATTTGTATGAATACACTATTTATTTATTTATTTAATCAACGATGGCAAACAGACTGAGACCCAATTCTTGCCCAGTAGTAACACAAATCTTAAGACTATTAAGAACATTAGAAAAATACAAATACATATATAGTAAAAGAAAATTAAAAAATTGAACAAATTAAAAATTAAAAGTCACAGAACAGGAAATGATATGATTTAGTTTATTTTTTTTCGATCTGTAAATAGTGTTATGCAAAATGGTTTCTTTAAATTCTGTTTGATTAATTAATTTAAAGATTGTAAAATCATTCGAAGCTGAGAATCTTGAGACTTTAATTTCTTTGTCGTTGATTGGAGTAAAGCAGTGAATTTTTTGTGTTCCTGTGATAGTTGACAATTTGTCGAATTTTTTTTCAAATCTCTTTTCAATTTTCTTGTATTCTCCTTCCGGACAAAAGCGAAGGCAATGGCCGAGTCTTTGTTCGAAATGGCCCATAGGTAGAGTTCTTTTGCAGTTGTTATATGGCCTTCGAATTCTGGAGACAAGCTCTTGTTGCGTTGCGCTTAAAGGCACCTCCAATACCATTCATTCAAATGGCATTTCATGTTTGGCTCAGCACACAACACTTTGATAAAATATTTATTTAATATAATTTTATTAAAATAATAATTTTATTAAAATTATATTTTATATTTATAGCACTAGCACTTATTTTTAATTAAACTTTATTCGTAAAAAATATTTTTTGTCACTTATTTTGTACTGTTTGAGATTTTTTGGTTTTAGAGGTTAGAGGGAAAAAAGGGATATTTAGTTAGTTATCTGTGACCGAATAGAGAATACGGTCGATTTTTCACTCATGCGGTAAAACTTTGTACTGAAAATTTATGGCATATCCCATAAGAAACTCAACAAAAACCTAAAAAATCAAGATACCATCAAGAACAGTATATCGTTGAAAAGGTAATTTGTTGACCTTTAAAAAAAAAAAATTAAAGGTAAGGTTTTGAGCCGAAGGGTGAAAATATTTTAAAACTCACATTTTGACCATCTTTTGTTTGGCAACAATAAATTTTGAATTATTTATCTTAAAGTAGACTAAATTACCTTTTCAACGATATACTGTTGACGCAAATCAGATAAAAAATGAAAGAGCTGTGAATTTTTGAATTTGACTCCTTTTTTGATTTTTCCCGATTTTCGCGAAACTTTGTATGGTGATATCTCATGAAAAACCACTTATTAAATTTTTTCGGTCAAATTAGTTTTTTTTTTCACGAGACGAATCTATTAACGCATTTTCAGACAAATCGGAAATGGTCACCTAAGACCCCCTCTCGATTTGATCTGAAATGGTTGTATCCTTATATGCAGTTACTGCATACATATGCAGTTTTTACATTTTAAATTAGCAGGTAGTTTTTTGTGTTAAGATTCACACTTTCATCGCAGTAGTTATTCTTATATTGTCATAGTTTAATTTGCAACGATATTATTATGAAAAATTATCTATAAAGATAGGAACATGATAAAGTTTTAATATTTTATTCGTTGGTATGTATATATGTTTGAATTAAATTTAAGGAAATGATAAATTGGTTGAAAAAAGAAAACATAAAAATCTCATGTTTTATGTAAATTTAGATACGTTGATTTTCATAAAACAAACCTTCTTACTTTCCCTTTCAGAAGATGTTTGAACATTTTTTTTTTAAATTTATTATTCGAAGAAAAAATTAGGTGGATATATTTCTTAAGGATTGCTGTTGAGTGAGAAATGTTATTGAATTAATTACAGAGAAAACAGGTGAAAATGTTTTATTTAAATTGATATGAAGAGTTCGTGTGAAATGATATAGTTTTTATATTAAAAATAAAATGTTCGAATGGAGAATAAATTTTTTTGTTTATATAAATAAGTGATATTAAAATTGGATGTGTTTTGAATCGAATAAAAAAGGTTTATTTTTGATGTTTAGGATAGTATTAAGTGGGACTTTGGTAAAGGAGCTATAATGTAATTCGGAGGATCTGGATATAATTTCTACTTTTAAATAAATTGAAGTTGTGTTGAAATATAATATCTTTAACATTAGTACTAGCAAGAAATGTCTGGCACCCTATCCTCGGCTTTGAAAACATAAGATTATTACAAAAATGTTTCCGGTATTATCAAACAAAAATATTATGATAATTCTGTTAAGCTTGTCTTAAGTGAAATAAATCGTGTTCTTATGATTTTCCTTTTTTCAATATCACATTAAATCATCAACAAAAGTAAATTTGTTTGCAAACAATTTCTTATTAAATATTTGCTAAACATTTAAAAAACAATCTTAAAAATTATATCTTGAAATCGTTAAAGTTGAATCTAATGCAAATAAACAAGTTGTTTGTTCATTTCATATCAGCGTTTACATTATTTTAAATTTTTTTTCGTCGTTTAAAATCAGCAAAATAAAATATCCCAAGAAAATTCTAATTTTCCTTTTCCTAATTCCACTTGAAATTGATAAAAAAATTAATTCAATTTAATAAATTAAATCAATTTTTTTGTTCCTTTTAAAGGTGCGATGGTGGGTTGGTAAGTTGATAGATTTAAAAAAAAATAAATGTATTTAATCTTACGAGCATTCATCCTGAGTTTGTATAATTGGATATATATATAGCCCATAAACTTCATCAGTGTTATCGCTTGTGATACGCACATATTGTCTTTATAACAAACCTCTCATACTTTTTTCGTGTATCTCTTGTGTTGTCAATTTCATATATCTAATATTGAAGTTTTCTTCATAGCAATTTTTCTTCCTTTTTCCATTAAATTGATCCAAAAAAATATAATAACTTCATGCTCGAAATATCTGGGAGCATGAACGACATCCAAGAATTTCTTTAAGAAATGAAAAAATAGAAAAGGAGCAAGAAACGAGGGTGATAAAATTATGATGGACATGAAACAGAAGAAAAAGTAAAAAAAATTAAAACTGAAAACAAGGACGCAAAATAAGATATTAAATTTTGTTAGGTGCTGGGAAAATATAATTTCATGAATTTTTAAGGAATCACGAATATCAAAATGTCTTTATACCAACCATCTCATCTTATCAGTTGTGTTTTGTTTTATAATTTTTTTTTTTTTGCTTCGAGATAATATATTTTATAGTGTCTCCTCGTTTTCGTTATTTATTTTTACACGTTTGTGTTAGATGAAATTTTTAGTCGATATCTTTTGCTGTTGATAACAGGCAGGAAATGTTAAAAACATTAAGAGAAATGAAATGAAATGGAAAATTGACAAGAAAATATGGTGAATATTTTATAAACGGATGACGACTGCAAAACAACATGTTTGTAGGGTGATGATTTTTGATGATGAATTTTATATTTTGAATTAACGTGTTTATTGTTATCAAGACATAATAATGTGAAACGTAAGAATTTAGTATATAGAATTAGACCATATCAGTTCTATTAATCATACTGACAAAAGGCAAAAGAAATCTAAATCAAAACCGCAGATAAATGACGCTGTTTAACGGAACTAATTATCTCCAGTGATTATAATCTTCAACAGTCTCTTAAAAGCATTCAACAACCAATTATTGTGTGTCCGTCAAAGCTTTTCTATGAATTTTCTGGGTACCTATAATTTCAATCAAATAGTAGATCTGTTATAAAATTTGTTATCTGGTCAGAAAAAATTTTTTTTGATCCGTTTTAATAGAGCTAGAACCGCATGGAAAAAACTAACGATTAAGGAAAATTGGTGTTTTTTCTAATCTGTTTCACATGCTTTCAAAAATGCCTGCTCCACGTCCATAATTCTGAAAGCAGCTGAATAAAAGATTTTAAGATTTAAGATACTAACAAATCGAATTTTTATCCAGAAAACTAATTCGCGTTCATTGAAATTTATTACTCTGTCTTTTGTGGTGCTATGTGTGACAAGGTAAAAATGAAATATTTTTCGGTTTAAGAGATTGTAATATGACATTTTATTCTTTTATGGGGATCGCAATTTCGACTTCAATCAGTTGTCTATATAATATGATCGGCTCTCATGCGGAGCCTTTATAAGCATTATAGGGCGCATTTACTTTATTAATGATTTAAGATTTGTAGCATACCAGATCTTAATTGACCTTGAATCCACTTAGAGTGCTGCTAGGTAGAATATTTGCTTGGTATCGATTTGTATTTGCTTTCCATTCAAGACTCGATTAAGTAATTAGTTTTTTTTTCATCGTAAACAGATCTAGTGTGAAGTCTTTTTGAGCCGATGTTAAATAAATAATTAACTTTAAATCGCTTTCTGACATTTTTTTGACATCAATTAAAGAGACTTCGCAGTTTTCTTTATGCCAGTGAGCGTATCTATTAATAGAATATAATTTTATGAATGCTGTTCGTTGCGGCAAGCCTATTTGTTGCACTGGTCAGTTTACACGTTACAACCTTATTATATGACATCCAGTAGTGGTTTGGTTCCAGTGGTTTTCTGATATTTGAGGAGTTCAGATGGGTGCTGTGTTATTTAAGATGTATTTTAAGTTATATTTTAAGATGGGTCTTTCAATGGTTTTGTGCCTCTTCTGTTTATTAGTTTTGAGTTTAATTGTTGTTGATAAGCATAAAATTTGAGGAGTTATTCAAATATAACCCCTAACAATGTCGGACGTGGAATGAGCAAGTATCGAATGTAGATTTTTAGGATATTTTTCGCCTTCTATGTGGGGAAAATAATATAATTGGACTTTTTAGTAGATAAACCGCGTTTTCTGAAATCAACCGATCACAATAATCAATTTTTAGCATGTAAGCATACCCTACCGAAAATTCTTGCAGGATAATTACATAAAAATTATATAGGAACTTACGTGATCATGATCGTTTCTTGTAGAGAATTGGGACAAAAAGCTTACAAGATCATACAAGATCACACAAGATTTACATAGGATCTTTTATAGTTCATGTAAGATCCTAAAAAAAATTCCTACAAGAATATTTGCCATTTTTGCCCATTTTATTTATTTTTATTTGTTTAATTATTTTTTGTTTAATTATTTGTTTAATTATTTGTTTAATTGTTTGTTTGACTCCCTGAGAAACTGAAACCCCCATAGTCGTGAGTAACTTTGATTCAAAATTGTACAATTATTGCGTGTTTTATGGCATTATAAGTTTGTTAAAAAAATAATGTCGAGTGTGTCAAAAAATGATTTCATTTATTTTTTAAGCCAATTTTTTGGAAAAAAATGTTGCTGTTTTTATGACGTAAATGTAATTGAAAATGAAATCGGACATGGAAATTTTTGAGTTTGTTATAGTTTTTGAAATATTATTGGAATTTTGAAAAAAGTTTGTATTATTGATTTTGTAATAATTTTTGCAATATTTTTAGAATTTTGTAAAAAGCTTTAATTTTTCATTTTGTAGGAATTTTTGGAATATTTTTAGAATTTGAAAAATTTTAAATTTTTGATTTTATTATAATTTTTATAATTTTGGAAAAAGTTTCAATTTTTGATATGGTTATAATTTTTGTAATATTTTTAGAGTTTGAGAAAAAGTTTGAATTTTTGAATTTTTAAGAATTTTTGGAATATTTTTAGAATTTAGAGAAAGTTTCAATTGTTGCTTTTATTCTAATTTTTGCAATATTTTTAGAATTTTGGAAAAAGTTTGAATTTTTGAGTTTGTGAATTAAGAAATTTTGCAATAATTTTAGATTTTTGAAAAAAGTTTTAATTTTTGATTTTGTAAGAATTTTTGGAATATTTTTAGCATTTGAAAAATTTAAAATTTTTGATTTTATTATAATTTTTATAATTTTGGAAAAAGTTTCAGATTTTGATATTGTTATACGTTTTGCAATATTTTTAGAATTATGGAAAAAGTATGAATTTTTAAGAATTTTTGGTATATTATTAGAATTTAGAAAAAGTTTAAATATTTGATTTTATTCTACGTTTTGGAATATTTTTAGAATTTTGAAAAAAAAATTTTTGAATTTTATATATATTCCTTAGAATTTTGAAAAAGTTTCAAGTTTTGATTTTGTAAGAATTTTTGGAATATGTTCAGATTTTTGAAAAATTTAAAATTTTTAATTTTATTATAATTTTGGAACAAGTTTCAATATTTGATATTGTTATAATATTTGCAATATTTTTAGAATCATGGAAAAAGTTTGCATATTTAAGAATTTTTGGAATATTATTAGAATTTAGAAAAAGTTTAAATATTTAATTTTATTCTACGTTTTGGAATATTTTTAGAATTTTGAAACAAAAATAGAATTTTTGAATTTTATATACATTCTTAGAATTTTGAAAAAAGTTTCAAGTTTTGATTTTGTAAAAATTTTTGGAATATTTTTAGAATTTTGAAAAATTAAAATTTTTGATTTTATTATAATTTTTATAATTTTGGTAAAAGTAAAAATTTTTGATTTTGTTATAATTTTTGCAATATTTTTAGAATTTTTGAAAAAGTTTTAGTCTTTGATTTTGTAATGATTTTGAAATATTTTTAGAATTTTGTTTGAAAAAAGTTTGAATTTTTGATTTATTCAATTTTTACAATATTTTTGGAATTTTGGAAGAAATATGAATTTGTGATTTTAAAATATTTTCTCGAAATGGAGAGGTTTTTGAGTAGTTTGCTGATTGTATAGTCTTTTCACTAAATTATGTTAATTTATGATCTGTTATAATATTCCGACAACGTATTGATGTTTTGTGTTAGTTTTGTAATACATATCTAATAAACAGAGATAAAAAGTACTTTTACTTTAACAAAAAGTTATGTTTGATATATATCGCTGCCCAAAACTAAAAACCATGGCCTCATAAAAGTTTTTTGCCGAAAACTTCGTCAAAATCCTTAACCCAGACTGAAGTCTTGATATCTCAGAGCTTGAGATTTCAGCTCCTCCATATTTTCTGTTTAATTTTGATATATTTTAGCATATTTCTTCAAATTTTCCACAGTAATGGCCGTCATTTTCAAGAACTAGGTAAAGGAAAAATATATTGGTTTAGAAATCAGGTTAAATCTAGATTATGATTAACAATAAAACTTACGTGTAAAAATATTAAAAAACATTAAAACATATTTATAAGTTAAAACTGCAATTAAACAATTTGAAATGTTAAATACGTTAAAAAATATTTTATACAAATAACGAGAGATATATACAATATACAAAAAACGAGAGAGTTTGTTGTTATAGTACTATCAGAAAAAACCAGTATTATGGAATGTTGATTGAAAGGATGTGTTATGGATTGAATGAGGAGGAAGTGGATTGGTTATGGTTCAGCGGCTCAGTGAGCGGACAAAAAATCTGATTTGTGGTATAGGGTGAGGATAGAGAATGTGTCGAAGGGGGACGCAATGCACGTGTTGGTTCTAAATGATGGAAAATAAAACTAACATGCTAATGGCGTTAATTGATTTTATTGATCAGATCAATGTAAACCTTGGAGATGCCGAAATTGTCGGCTTTCTTGTTGAGCGCAGTGGAGTGGGATAAGATAAACAGTGATTCATTTGTTATTCTTTTGGTGAGGTTTGGTTCCGTGGATAAGATCACCGGGTTATTTAGGTCGAATGAGTGTTTAGTGTCCCTAATGTGGTACGTGAGAGCCGTTGTGTAATCTCTCTTAGGTGACGTAGGTTAGGTTGAGGTGGATCGGGAATGGGATGTTGTTGAAGTGGGGGGGGGAGGGAGGGCGTTGACAATGTTGGATGTGGATGGGTGGTTCTGGTCTTGTGAGGTAATAACTATGGAGGGAATAATCATATTATTTGGCGACAAATTGTTTGGTACTCTTGATACTATTTTCTTCGAGTCCTGTGCATGTTAGTAGATTCTTTTGTGCAGGCATTGAGACGATTTCTCAATATAGCAACCAGTGTCTTTACAGTTGATCGTATATATGTATTCGATGTATTCGTATTCGATCTTTTTTCTGTTCTTGTTTTTTCTTTGGTGGCTGAGAAGAAATTATTTTTGTTCGAGTTGGACGAGCGGAAAGTAATTTTCAAAGTGTCTGTTAGAATGAATTCTTTAAAATGTGGCTAATTTTAGTAGACAGGTTATCTATATAAATTAGGGAGCAGTAAAAAATAGGACGTTGAACAATGTTGTTGATTGATGGAGTGAAAAGACGGATAATTGATGGTTTGGTTGAAGTTGTGGTTGGAGGTCTGGGTTGACGAAGGGGGGACATGTCCTGATGGGCATTCAGAAATTGTTGGATGAGTTTATCAAATAGATGGGTAAAGCAATTGTTCTTAGTGAGTCCCTTTCTTGTGATGAACAGGTTAACATTCCAAAACTTACGAGAGTTGAGTTTGAGAGTTCTTTCAATAGTGGAAACAACGATGTTGCGCTTCTACAAGAAGGAATGGGAGGACAAAAAATAAAGAAGTCTGTCCTTGCTAGTGGGTTTAGCAGTTTGTGTGTATGGAATTGTCGTCGTTTATGTATAAAGTCATGTCAAGATAGCCAAGTTCGGTGTCTAACTGACTTTCGTAGGTGAGGCATAGTCTCGGATGAAAAGCATTCAAAATTTCAAGTGTGGTATCAATTTGGGAGAGAGGACAGGTAATTAATGTTTTTGTGGCTTTGAAATTCTTCTATGGTTTTTGCCGGTTGCTCACCATTTTTGCAGTTTTTTCTTTTATTGTGAGCAGTTTAGTTTTTTTTCTAATTAAGAAAATTTTGAATTAAATTCTTGATTTTATTGTAAAACATATTTCTGTATATGGCCCATTCTTTTAAAACCCGAACACCTTTCTGACTGACACATTTTTGGTTTGGCCAAAATTATTTTTAGGAGTTTTATATCGAAAATAAAAGATAACGGGTTCGAGGAATTTTTTTCTTTTTGGAAAGTATGGTGGTTCTAAATTTCGAGCATTTCGTGATTTTTGGCTTGACGAGTTACTTTCAAAAACACATAACTTCGGTTGAATTGAAGATAGAAACTTCTGGTTTGTTTTATTTTAAAGTTGAAAGATGCTTGTTTTAAAAAAATGAAATCAATAAAAGCGGTTCTAAATTTTGAGAATTTCGTGATTTTTGGCTTGAAGACTTATTTTCAAAGATTCATAACTTTGGTTCTGGTAATGATAGACATTTTTTTTCAAGTTAAAAGATGGGCTTTTAATAAAAAAATTGTTAACCATCAGTTGTCAACTAATGCCTATTGTTATAAACAAATAAAATGTTAAAATTGATTTTTAGTTACTATCTAACAAAACTAAAGAGTGTTTAGTAGGATCGTCGTATTTTCCTTTCAATTTTTATAAAAAACGTATATTTAATTAATGGAAAAAGGAGCTTTACCGTTACAAATAAGGTAATTTTTCCAGCGCGGGACGACAAACATTTATGAAATTTGTTGTCGTTCCGAAGTCAATAAATTAATTTATTTCTAACAGTAAAATTGTTTCTCTATAAATAAAAATACGTTTTTAATAGAAAATTGAACGTATAATACAATGGTTGTACTAAACACTTTATATTTATTAGGCAGTGACTAAAAATCGATTTTAAGAGTTTATTTGTTTATAACAATAGGAATTTGTTGATAATTTTTATAGATAACAGTTTTTTAAAAGTCCATCTTTTAGCTTTAAAACAAAACAGAAAAAAAGTGTCTATCTTTACCAAAACCGAAGTTATGAATCTTATTCACTCAATTGCCATTTATATTAGAAACTTATGATATAGTAATTGAGCAACTTAAAATACCAATTCTAGTTCTAATTTTTTCTATGATAGCAGACGAAAAGTCTATTTTCCAGTACACTTAATCCCCTGTGAAAATGAATTTTTTCTATTAGGGTAAAAAGAATAACAGATTGTAGTTGCTATAGTATTTTCATATAACTTTACAAAACGTTTAACATAAAGCAACCATGAAAAATAGAATATGAATTTTGAATGTTATTTTGTCGATTTCTAATTTAATAATTTCTAATAAATATCGTTTATATATTTACTATCATAGAAACAATTGTATTTCCCACGCGAATTGAACTCATTTTACGTTCCTGAAGTTGTCCCACTTGACGCAGCGTCCCACTTGACGCAACAAAACGTTCGCAAAAGTCCAAAATGTTTGCCGGGGTTATTATTTTTTGAAGTTTCGTTTCTGTCATTTTGTCATTCTGCAAATGTCATTTGGTATTACGGATTCTGTTATTATGTTTTAAATTTTCACTTCTTTAATTTTGTCCTTCTAAAGATGTCATTTGGCAATACGGGTTCTGTTATTATTTTTTAAAATTTCATGCTGTCATTCTGTTCTTATTATTTAATCAAATTAAAATTTTCATATTTAATATCACGAGTCGTCAAATAATAGTCGATTATTTTTCATAATCATTATTACGAATGTCATTTGAGGACCCGAGTGCGCGTAGCGCACGAGGGAAATTTTTAACCTCAAATGGCATGAGTGATAATGTTGAAAAATAATCGACTAATAATTTGGTGACGAGTTGTATTTAGCAGACAATTTAACGAACAGAAATAGTAACATTATTTCATACAACATAATCATACGTAATAAAATCTTATTTCATCTTAGTAGGCGCATAAATGTTATAAATTTGTAATTTATTTTTGTCAAATAAACATAAACATGCAATCATTTATAAATGAAAACGGACATTTTTACTATTTGAAAATTGCAATTTCACATAATTTGTATGTGAATTTTTGTTTTAAATTAATATATTAAGTAGGCGGAAAATATTCGAAAATATTCGCTGTTCCTTCCCACCACAGGAAAATAATCGAAACAATTCGTTTTGTTTTGTTAAAAAATAGTAAATGAAGCGTTTTTATTGGACCTTATCGAAACTTTATTTAGTGAGTTGAATTGTCAATTTTATTATAATCGATAAGTTTTATTTTAACATAATGCATAAATCATGGTTAATTTTTGTATAATAATAATAACGAAAAAAATTCGTTTTGTTTTTTTTTCTATTTTAAAATTTTTAAATTTTCAAACAGTCACATTTAATTCTGCTGTTGCAGTAGAATTAAAGTGGAGGGTATTTTAAGCTACACAAAAGTCAAAAAATTACATTATTATGAAACTCGGAAACAGTCTAATGCTAGTCTAGTGTGCCAGTCTAGTGTGCCTCACACTAGTATTTTTTGCCAAATCACTGACATTTCTAAATTAATTGCTAGTGCACATATGTTATTCATAGATGTAACTTGTATCAAACATACAACCTGTGCCTCACCTCATATTTAAATTAGAATCTTTTTAAATGTCAAAATTTGTAAACATTGTCATAATGCAGGATGATAATGAAATTGTATTTGCGAGCTTGTTTTTTTGAAAAACTTACATCATACCGAATATTTTTTTTTGTTTAAATTTGAATTATTTTCCATTTTTTTTAAATAACTGTTTTTAAATATATTGACGTTTCAGTGAATTGACAACTAAATTGAAAAGCAAGCTGACGAGGAGACTTTTTGTCCGCTGCCTCGTGGTTAATAGCGCAACTTGGGTATGAAATGAAAAGTCACTGATTTAGCTCAAAAAGTTGGTGTGAGGCACACAACATAAGAGCCTCACTTCAATGTGTTTTGACTGATTGATAAAAGTTCTATTTTGTTTTAATCGGCAAAACGTCGGCGTTACACACATTTATTGAAATTTAATGTTTCTGCACCGGTTTTGTCAACTAGATAAAAAACAAATACGGAAATTGGATTGAAAACAATCTTACCGGTTTGTTGCATTTTAATTTGATACAATTATTTCTCTAATTCTGTTCTCTATTTTACAGCTAAGTATATATTAAACTTTGAAAAACTAGTTTCAAATGATTTAGCTGTCAAATTTATCTATAAACATTTTGCTATAAAAAAATATGTAAAAGTGTATGTAATATTTTGTTGTGCTTGTCACTCATGTGGAAAACATCATTTTTTGTCTCAACAAGTTTTTCAGTAAAATTTACTAAAAAACGTAATTTCAGTAAAATTGTATATCATTTTCTATGTAAATGCTACTTTACTGAAGTTTCAAACAAATCGGAAAAGGTCGTGTTCAAATTTCTTATTTTATCGGCGTCTTAATTCAATTTTCCATCAGTTTGTCATTGTTATGGTTTGTTGCATTGTTCTGACGTGTACTCGATTGATATGTAATTCTTTTATAAACATTACTAAGCCCGTACATTCTAGTACTAGTCTTACAAATCAAATCTGAAATGTTACGATTATTACGATTATCGTTGCCATGAAAATAGCCAAGAAAACAACAAAACCAAAATCTCACCAGAATAAAAACCATAAAATTATATACAGAGTTTTCCTTTAGGGTTTCTTAAAAATTATCCAATGATTTTCGTGTATTTATTTATTTTTGTTCTCATGCTCACTGATTTGTGAAAAGCAATAAAATAAGATTAGAAAATTTTCTGAGTTTGATTTTCTTTTTTCTTTTCTGTTTAATTTTAATTTATGTTTATTTTACTTGATTTTTTCAAGCGATTGAAAATCCAGATACAGTTGTTGCTGCTACGTTTAGTTCATTTTTGTATATAGTCTTAAGAAACAATCAGACATAAGAAAGAAACAAGAAAACAAAAAAACAAACTTAATTTAATTGAAATAAATTTAAAGACAAAGACGTAGAAGAAAAGTGTATAAAGTTTGGTTATTTTTAAAAATCTTATTAAAGCAAACACACAATATTAATGGTGAAATGAAATAAGATTGGGTTTTTTTTAAATTATTTTCTATCTAATTTTGGAAAAGGGTTAATAAAGTTTGTGAGATAAATGGGAGAGAACAAAAGATAATTTTATTAACTTCCAGTTTCTTGATAATCTTTTTCGTTTTATGTTTTATGAATCTATGAAAAAGAAACAAAACTTTATTTTTTGTGCTGGTTTTTAAATTTAAAAAATCAAGATAAATGAATATTAGTTGACCAACAAAACTACTCGAAAAATAACTCTCCCCTCCTCCTCCTCATTGTTTAAGGTAATAAACAGGTATTCGTTTTTTCTCAGTATTCTTTTTAAAACAACCCTCAACTTTTATATAAATCTGCTCCTGTGCTTATCCGTATTTCAACAAATACATTTCCTACCGTTTGGTGCGTAAACAATTTATTTCCTCATTTTTTCTTTAAAAAAGTATGATGAAGGTGATGATGATGGTGATGATGATGAGGGCTAATAGGGCAACAGGTTAAACAAATATATACATAAAATAAAGTAAAATATGAAACACTTTTTCTTATTTATACTTAAAGTCACTTCTATTTTTGTATACATACTTTGATTTACGGAATCTAATTTATTTAAGAGTAAACGTACGATATATGTGAAGGTGGTTGTAATTTTAAGAATCAAATTTATTTTCCTTACATAAAATTGTCAGCTCGTTTTTTTTTTGATTAATTTGTTTTTTTTTAATTCAAACAATCTGATATACATATTCTTTTATGTTAATTAAAACATAAAATTACGTTTGAAGTTCGTTTTTGTTGATAACTGTAACTGTTGAGATGAGAAACAATTTTAATTAAATTCATTTTTTGTTATTTTATGTTTGAGATTTAGCGAATAATTAGTTTGTTTAGGTCAGTTGGGGTCGTTTGTTGTTTTAGTAAATTGTTGAAGTGTTTTTTTGTATGCTTTGTTGTTCTAAATTGTTTGCCTAAGGCTTTTTTGTCTTTCATCATGAAAGTTGAAAAATGTTTACAGGTATTTTTGTGAAAAATCTAGACATTTTATAAGGAGAATATATACCGTTTGATGTGATGTTATTTATATAGCCTAACTTAAACAATCACATACATTGTAGGTACAAATTTGCTGAAAATTAATCAGAATACAAGCATAAAAATGTGTGGACAGGATATTTGTTAAGCAATTGTTCGTTTTGCATTGTACTACAAATTTGCGAACTCATCTTTATTTAATACCAGTCATCATGTTTTGTCACATTGTAGTTGTACTCAAAACGGTTTCTTTTTTGAAGCCATTTCTGGTAATCATCCCTTAAGTGTGGCACTAGCTTGTCTAAAACACTTGTAGAGTAGCGGACTTATCTAACAACGGTGTGTTATTTATTTTCTATAATATGTATTAATATGGTTTTCCATAATTTTCTATAATAGTTAAGAAACAAAATCTGATGAAGGAGCAATCCGACATATATATTCTTTTATAAAAATTTAAAAAAAAAACAAAATATTTTCACTATTACAAGGAAAAACTTTATTATCCCAAAAATAAAAATCTAAAATTAATTAAATTAATTTATTCTTCAGATAGGGATTTACGTAGCTGATATTCTCAGTTAGATTATGAGCAATTTCACGAAGATTCAACATCGTTTTGACTTGACCCCTTTTAATTTTGATTATTTTTTGTTTATAGATAGTCTTTGATAAATAAAAAATACAAGTTCTCTTAGATTTTTTTTTTTCGACCAGGGGTCTTCACAGGGTGCCCCTCAATTTTTGTTATTTTGTGATGTGAGTGCATTTTGACGAGCGATTGTAGAAAAACTACTCAATCGATTTTCATAAATGATATGTCGTTGAATAGGTATTAGAACAAAGTTTTCAAAAATGTACACTGTTAATTTTTTGAAATAATTTTTAACGGTGTAACATAAGAAAAAAATGGTGTAATTGAAAAAAAGATGGCAGTAACTTTTTTTTTTTTTTTTTTAAATAAATTGAAGCTTATTTTATATCTAACAACTTGTGAAAGTTTAGGACTAGCATCATTTTTTGTTTTAGAGATAAAATTCGTTGTGCCTATGACTGTCGGGAATCAGTTTTTTTTGTTCTGAAGAAAAAATATAAAAATGGTGATTTTTAGATTCAGATTTTTTTTTTATGTTAAATATCAAATATTTTATTATTAAATGAACTTTTTAAAAAGCAATTTCAGTCAAGTTCAGCAAAATTTTGCGACATTTTGACTCGACCCTTTTTAATTTGGTCTATTTTGGTCTATATTTAAAAAAATTCTACTTGAAGCCGTATTTTTCATTTATCAAAGGCTATCTATAAACCGAATATAGACCAAAATAGACCAAATTAAAAAGGGTCGAGTCAAAATGTCGCAAAATTTTGCTGAACTTGACTGAAATTGCTTTTTAAAAAGTTCATTTAATAATAAAATATTTGATATTTAACATAAAAAAAAATCTGAATCTAAAAATCGCCATTTTAATATTTTTTCTTCAGAACAAAAAAAACTGATTCCCGACAGTCATAGGCACAACGAATTTTATCTCTAAAACAAAAAATGATGCTAGTCCTAAACTTTCACAAGTTGTTAGATATAAAATAAGCTTCAATTTATTTAAAAAAAAAAAAAAAAAAAAAAGTTACTGCCATCTTTTTTTCAATTACACCATTTTTTTCTTATGTTACACCGTTAAAAATTATTTCAAAAAATTAACAGTGTACATTTTTGAAAACTTTGTTCTAATACCTATTCAACGACATATCATTTATGAAAATCGATTCAGTAGTTTTTCTACAATCGCTCGTCAAAATGCACTCACATCACAAAATAACAAAAATTGAGGGGCACCCTGTGAAGATCCCTGGTCGAAAAAAAAAATTCTAAGAGAACTTGTATTTTTTATTTATCAAAGACTATCTATAAATAAAAAATAATCAAAATTAAAAGGGGTCAAGTCAAAACGATGTTGAATCTTCGTGAAATTGCTCTTATATTAAAATATACAGTTAATGAAAGCTACCGAGACGCTCGTAAAAGTGTAGCTGTTTAAGATAGTATTGTTATTATTCAATGATTTTTTCCATGCTGCTTTTGTGGTCTAATAGTCTGGCTTTTGTAAAGCCTTGTATTGACGCGCAGCCAGGTATCCCATGCAATTTAGGTTCCAAATTTAATAAACTTGTCTTAAGGGAAACTCCATTGCTTTCATGTTCAACAGTCAAATTGAGTTTATTTCCATCTTCTGAGGAATATATGCGAGGCTACATCTTTTAGAGCTATTTCACGCAAGTTCAGCAAATTTTTGGGAAATTTTGACTTGACCCCTTTTTATTTTGATTATTTTTTGTTTATAGATAGTCTTTCATAAATAAAAAATACAAGTTCTCTTAGAATTTTTTTTTTCGACCAGGGGTCTTCACAGGGTGCCCCTCAATTTTTTGTTATTTTGTGATGTGAGTGCATTTTGATGAGCGATTGTAGAAAAACTACTGAATCGATTTTCATAAATGATATGTCGTTGAATAGGTATTCGAACAAAAAAGGTATTTTCAAAAATGTACACTGTTAATTTTTTGAAATAGTTTTTGACGGTGTAACATAAGAAAAAAACGGTGTAATTGAAAAAAATATGGCATAGCCTTTTTTTTTAAAACTAAATTGAAGCTTATTTTATATCTAACTACTTGTGAAAGTTTAGGACACGCGTTATTTTTTGTTTTAAAGATAAAATTCGTTGTGCATATGACTGTCGGGAATAATTTTTTTTTGTTCTGAAGAAAAATTATAAAAATGGTGATTTTTAGATTCAGATGTTTTTTATGTTAAATATCAAATATATTATTATTGAATGAACTTTTTAAAAAGCAATTTCAGTCAAGTTCAGCAAAATTTTACGACATGTTGACTCGACCCTGTTTAACTTGGTTTATTTTTAGTTTATAGATAGCCTTTGATAAATGAAAAATACGACTTCTCGTAGAATTTTTTTTAAATATAATAATATAAATTATTATATTTTTAAATATAATAATATAATTATAATAACAATATAGCAAAACAGCAATCTACATGCATTGAGGAAAAAAAATAAGAAGCAGGAGAATGCTTCGTTCGAGGGGATTTTTCTGATAACTATGGCTTCATAATTCAGGAGGCGGTTCAAGGCTATTTTTATAATAATTCACAAGCTACTATTCATCCATTTGTCATTTATTTTAAAAGTGCCGCAAGTGAATATATACAGCACCGAAGTTTTATACTCATTTCGGGTATAAACGATCACAACAGTGAATCTTTTCATTACAAAACTTATTGAATTCATCAAAACGCATATAAATTCTAATATTACGAAAATAATTTATAACACTGACAGTGCACCTTCTCAATACAAAAATAAACATAACCTAATTAACTTATGCCACCATAAAAAAGACTTCAAGGTTGATGCAGAATGGCATTTTCATGCTACCAGCCATAGAAAGGGACCTTGTGATGGAATTGGTGGTACACTGAGGCGTGCTGCACACCGTTATAGTATAGGGAGCAAAGATATTATTGATACACCAAAAAAACTTTTCGAATGGGCTTTAAAATGGGAATCTACCATGAACTTTGGATACGCCGATAAAAATGAATATCAATTAACAAAAAAAAAAATTACAAAATCGATATAAAAATGCGATTACTATAAGTGGAACTCAAAAATTTTATTCTTTTGTACCATTAAATACTAAGACAATAAATGCAAAAATGTTTTCCAACTCAAAAGAAACGTTTAAATGTAAAATAAGTAAATAATTTTTAATAACTATATTTATTTTCTTTAACCTACGTATATAATTTGAATGATACTTTAAAAAGTTTGTTCAATAATAAAATATTTGTAATTTAATGTTAAAATACAATCTTTTACTTTATGATTCCATAATAACATAATACGAACATAATGCTTCTCCAGTCAAAAGTTTCTAAATATATTTAGTTATTTATACGGCTTTTTTGTTTGCAGTCGAGACTGTCAAATTATTTTTTATAAGAGTGACAAGTGATTACTAAAAGTGGTAAATAAACATTTCACTTTTGTATGCCATTTAATACAAAGAAAATAATTGCAGAAGTGTTTTCCTATTCAAAAGAAACTTCTGTTTGTAAAATAAGTAAATCATTTTTAACAATTGTATTTATTTTATTTATGTACTACATATATAATTTTTATAATATTTTAAAAAGTTCATTTAATAATAAAATATTTGATATTTAACATAAAGAAAAATCTCTTAGTTTATAACGCCATTTTTATAATTTTCCTTCAGAAAAAAAAAACTGATTCTCGACAGTCATACGCAGAACGAATTTTATCTTTTAAACCAAAAATAACGCTAGTCAAAAACTTTCACAAGTTGTTAGATATAAAATAAGCTTCAATTTAGTTTAAAAAAAAAAAGGCTATGCCATCTTTTTTTTTCAATTACACCGTTTTTTTCTTATGTTACACCGTTAAAAATTATTTCAAAAAATTAACAGTGTACATTTTTAAAAACTTTGTTTTAATACCTATTCAACGACATATCATTTATGAAAATCGATTCAGTAGTTTTTCTACAATCGCTCGTAAAAATGCACTCACGTCACAAAATAACAAAAAATTGAGGGGCACCCTGTGAAGACCCCTGGTCGAAAAAAAAAATTCTAAGAGAACTTGTATTTTTTATTTATAAAAGACTATCTATAAACAACAAATAATCAAAATTAAAAGAGGTCAAGTCAAAACGTTGTTGAATCTTCGTGAAATTGCTCTTTAGTATTTGAGTTTGGTGCTCAAACTATTTTAAAAGAAAACCAGAATGAATGAATGCTGCAAATGTGCAAGAAGCATTCAATACCGAATAAACATTTTAATAGCTTTACTGCAGTATTAAAATGCGGCAATATTGATGTACTGGTATTTGCTCAGTATGGTGGACTTATACCGTTGAACTGCCTTATTCTGATGTCCACTTGATTTCTTTACCGATTTCATCAAAACATCGTAATCTGTTTGGATAGTTTGACTTGCATTATATTGCTATAGATTTCGAGATGGTCATATAAAATTTTGTATGACTAAAAATATACCGTTTTTTCACAAGTTTATTTTTAAACTAAAATATTTGTGTTGATTAAATTTGTTTTGTTAAATCCTGGCGCTACGCGGCTCAGGATCTAAAAGTTCTCGGTCAATAATAGCTTACTTATCCACCTTGTTATATAATGTACAATTATTTTTGATTTGCCTCAGTAATAAAAAATTGGGTCATACATTTATGTACCACGAAAAAATATGAAACTTTCATCAGAGTATCCAATGTTAATGAAGCCGTATTTTATTTGTCAAATTACGCTAACAATTTCATGTATCGAAATCTAAATCCAAATCTGACAAAATAGTTGGTTTTGTAAACACAGAATTGTATTTTAGTCCGCGTACTCAACGCTTAAGTCGCTATCCATCATTTTTTATTTCTAAAAGTTGTCAGAATTTCACTATTTTAAAGTTTTGACAATTTGACTTTAGTATTTAGTAATAAAAATGTAAGTATAATAATTTTAAGTATAAGTAATCTAAGTATATTAACCCGCAGAACTATCAAATTATTACAAATTACATTATTAAAAAATAAAATAAATAAGTTTGCTGATTTTTTATTTACTTCCTAAACAAGTACTACTAACCTCCAGAAAACACTCAATATCCAAATCGAATTCTATGGTTCATTTTATTTGAAAATTGCGTATTGACAGTTCAATGCGAATTCCGATTGGGCAAATAAAATACTACTTGAGTTTACGTTTGTTTAGCACTCATTAATTGTGAAATTGTAGCCCTTGATTTCCGTGTTGATATGTGTATTGATTTTTTGAGATATATTTAAATAACACTAGGAGAAATGGTTTTTTTGATAGAGAAAAAAATGATTATGAATTTTTTTCCTTTCTTTTCATTCAATTAGATCTGTATTTTGAGATCATGTGAAATCTGAATAATAATTGGGTTGATGTTTTTGAAAAGAAGCGTATATTTGAAATGAAATGAAATAAAATGTATAAAATATAAATAAGGTAGATGTTTTAAATAAATCAGCTTTTAATAAAAATTTATATTATCAGAATATGGGCGGAATGAGAACTTATTTAAAAGAATTTAAAAATGACCTTGAAAACTCCATTTATGACGTAGTATTTTTACCGAAAGCTGGCTGCAAAATCAACATTTAAATCTAGAAATCGTTCCAAATGACTGGACAATTTTTAGGAAGGACAGAGTAAATCAGAGTGGTATTGATAAAGTGTGAGGTGTGTTTATATGCTTAAGAAATACTATGAAAGCAAGGAAACTTAACGTTTTAAATGACAACTCTCTTTTTGATATAATTGCCTGTGAAATTGATGTTAAAGCACGCAAAATTATACTTGTACATAGGCCTATCAAATATTATTAGATAAATTTATTTAACGTTATCTCTGAATGATGATATAATTATTATGGGTAACGCAAACTTGACAAATGTTAAATGGGTACCGTGCGAATATAATTCTGATTTTATTGATCCTACTAATATTGACGCTAAATATTCTGAATTTTTAGAAAATGTATTATCACTAGGACTATACCAAATTTCTAATTTTACTAATGATTGTGTAACAATTGGATATTGTGTTCACAAATATGATGTGTAATTTTCAACTACAAGAAGCTAAACTAACTATTACTAGAAAAACTAGTATTTATCATCGGATATTGGATGGAAATATCTGATCGTAATAGGATGATCAAATACGATTTTGAAAATGCAGACTATGCCAAAATTAACGAAGAATTAAGTAATTTTACCTTAAATGAATGTATCTTACAAGAAATGATAGACAATTTCTACAACGGTCTGTTTACCATTATAGATAAACATGTACCAAGGAAGGTTACGGCAACTTTGATTTGCTCGAAACATATTAACAAACCGCCTAGAATGTTAAGAAATAAAAGAAATAGAGCATATAAGAAATATAAAAAACAAATGATCCCTCTGATCTTAGTGAATTTTTTCATTTGAACAATTTAAATTAGACGAAGCTGACGCTTTAAAACGATATGAAAGGAATATATCGATTAAAATTATTTCTGAACCGAAACTTTTTTGGAAGTGCATAAACGACAATAAAAATAGTAAAGGCTATCTTACACATAAGCATTTGGCAGACAAGAATTCAAGCGATCCACAAGCTATTGCAGAATTGTTCGCTGAAAATTTCCAGTAGGTATATAATGAACCAATAAGTTTCAATGAAAATTGTTTTAGCTTTCTTCCATACAACGACAAAATTATTCCATTCATTGAATGTGACGTGGACGATATTTTAAAAGAAAGACATGACTTAGACATGAACAAAGATGCAGGTGATGATCTTATAACTCCTAAATTTCTAAAGCAAACAGAACACACTTTATCTATACAATTACTTCAAATATTTCAGAAATCTTTTAACGATGGTGTTTTTCCAAATAATTGAAAAAACGGTATTATAATACCTATTTTTAAATCGGGTAATAAGAGTGACGTAAAGAATTATAGGTGATTTACAATGTTATCAACGATTAGTAAGATATTTGAAAAAATTGTATTTAAAAAATTAAATCCAGTTGTCAGACCATTAATTAACGTTAGACAACATGGATTCGGTACTGGTAGATCAGAACAGTAACAAATTTAATAGAACACTCAGCTTTTATAATATCAAACCTGAATGACAAAAAACAAGTCGATGCTGTATATACAGACTTTTCGAGCGCGTTTGACGTAGTTGATCATGGTATACTGATTCTTAAACTTAAAAAGTATGGAATAAGAGGTCCTTTATTGCAATTGATAACTTCATACTTTATTATTATTAAAATTTAAAAACAAAAAATCTTTAACTTATGATATGACCTCAGGTGTTCCTGAAGGTAGTGTTTTAGGCTCCTTACTTTTTTTACTATTTATAAACGACCTACCAGAACTATTTAATGACGTAAAATGCTTATTATTTGTATACGATCTAAAAATATTTTGCAAAAAGAATGGTATGAAATTAAATGTTGGCAAATGTTCAGTCATTTCTTTTAACAAAAAAAGTGATTATTTCAAATTCGATTACGAAATGGAAGGGAAAACTCTCAAAAGAGACTGCCAAATTAGAAACTTGGGCGTAATTTTTAACAACAAATTAAACTTTAAAAGTCATATTGATAAGGTTATAAGTAGTAGCTATTCAGTTTTGGGATTTATTAAGAGACGAGCTAGGGAATTTAATGATCCATATTTACCAGAGACACTGTATGTGGCCTTAGTGCAATCGATCTTGGAATATGCTAGTGTTGTCTGGTCTTTTTACAGACCTTACAGACAAGAAGACATTAATCGTATAGAAAGTGTCCAAAGACAATTTTATTTATTTGCTCTCAGACCTATAAGATTTTCAGGTTACAAACTACCTACATTTAAGAATAGGTTGTTATTGATTAATATGACAACTTTAGAAAATAGAAGAGAACTTGCGCCTGCATTACAAGGATTTGAATTACTTAGGAAAAATATTAAAAAATAATCTGTGACGCATAGACTTTACTGTAGACAAGTGAACTATTGACTGAGAAATGCCAGAGTTTTAACAGAAGCAAATCATTCTAACGACTTTCCTCGTAATGATACCGTTCATAAATGTATAAGAATTTTCAACAATTACAATGGTTTTTATAATAATGAACGTAGTAGAAGTAGTTTTAAGAAAAAAATTGAGTCTAAAATGAAAACTTTGTTTAATAAGAAAAGTTAATTAAACGAAATGTAATGTTAATCTAAAATAATTTGCATGTAATAATTGTAAATGATAGCTTTAATTGTCCATAAAGATAATAATAATAATAATAATAATATTTGACAAGAAACGAAGATAGAAAATTCTCGCTAATAAAACGTCGAGCATTCTGTTCGATCGTGCAATTATAAAGTACAGTTCAAAATGGATGATTACTCAATCAGAACTTTATTTTATTTAAAAATTGTCAAAAAAAACCCTAATACATAGACGCGTTTGGTTTTGATTAGAAGAAAATCAAAAACTAGCTGTCAAATTGAATTTAATTAATATTGTAGTTATAAATTTCTTTTTGTTAATGTCCACTTTTTCAAATTATATAATAGAACTTCCCAATCAAGATTCGAGATTTATTTATTAATGAGAAATTAAGAAAGTTCAATGAAAGTTCAATAAAACAACTTATTTATGTAACAGGCTTTTTACTGTTTAAACTTTTGCGTATTCACTGTACAAAAAAGTGTCTAAAAGCTACGAAATCTAGATTAATAAAATGATTTCAATTTGACTGGTTTAGGGTAGTAAAACTTTTATATCGAGAACAGATTTTGAATGTCCCCTAGAAAAGTTGAAGTTGATACGAAATTAGTTCCACAAAAAATGTATGGTCCTAGATTTAAATGTTTAAATGTGCCAATTATCCATGAACGATGGATACACTTTGCTTTGTCTGAAAACAAGAGGTTAATAAGCTCGAAAGCAAGAAGTTGAATAGTGGGAAATATCCCATTTAGTCAATTTCAAACATATTTCATAAAAAAATGGCCAAAAATTTAATGCGAAATATCTTGGCAATTCCGGATCTATTCAAAACTGCTTTTTGGCTGATTTTTGATTTTACTTTAACAAACGTTATGTTAGGTTTTGTGGATTTTTGTGAGCAATTAAACTCAGGTAAGTAAGGAACAAATGTGTATTTTTTCATTTCAAAGGTATGGTTAAATTCTTCTTAGAGAAAAACTACACTTTTCGTTTTACTTGTTGTGGACCGGAATCGAACCTTCCTCCCGAGAGCCGTGATTTGTATTTGTTACGGTAGAGATGCGTATCAATTAAGCAAACGAGGCGATGACTATTTAATTTGAAACTTCATGATCATTTATTTATTTACTTAAGTTGGATTTTTTTACTTTCATTTAGCTTTTTGAATGGGAATAATATCAAAGATAAAAACAAATATTGTAGGTTTAATTTACATAATACCGGTTACTAGTTCAGCATATAATGTATTTTGACAAATTTTTCAACTATACAAACAACTCCTGATCAACACAAATTTTTGTGCGAATAAACGGTAAAATGCACTTTTACGATTCAAAAATTGTGCGTAAAGCAGACATTTTTACTTCGGTCTGAAAGACCTAGGTATTACATTCTCGAGCCAAAGGTGAAATTCTTACCCGCACGTTTTTGGCATTTATCGACGTTTTAGGACCTACTGATTCTAAAAAGCAAAAAAAATGTATGTCTGTCTGCCGGCCGTCACAACCGAAGAAATCTAGAAAACCACTGGAAGGATTTCAAAAAATTTTTTTTCCTAAAACTAGGTATACTCAATAAAAATAGCTGAAAGGACCATGTGTTCGATAACTGTACCGAAAGTGTGTCAAAAAAAAAATCGTCAAGTGTGTCAAAACAAGGAAATTTGCATATTTTTTGCTTATAAAACTTTAACTTTAAGTGATTACGAATAGGAAAATTGAATTTGGAGAAAACTAAATGGTCGGAATTGGTGTGTGAAACTGAAAACTGGATTATTGCATCATAAGTTTGTCAAAAAATGTTGTCAAGTGTGTCAAAAGAATGATTTTCATTTTTTTACTCGATTTTTTAGAAAAAATGAAAAAATGAAATTATTTGTTTGACATGAAATTTTAGTGAAGATGAAATTGGAAATGGAAATTTTTGATTTTGTTATAATTTTTGAAATATTTTTGGAATTTTGAATAATTTTGTACTTATGATTTTGTAAGAAATTTCGGAATATTTTTAGAGTTTTGAAAAAGTTTAAGTTTTTGATTTTATTATAATTATTGGAATATTTTTGGAATCTTGAAGAAAGTTTTTATTTTTGATTTTGTTATAATTTTTGTATTATTTTTAGAATTTTGGAAAACGTTTTTTTTTTAATTTGGAAAAAGTTTCAATTTTTGATTTTGTAATATTTTTTGAGTTTTGAAAAAACTTGTGTATTTGAGTTTGTTATAATTTTTGAAATATTATTGGCATTTTAAAAAAGTTTTTATTTTTGATTTTTTTGCAATTTGGCAATATTTTTAGAATTTCGAAAAAGTTTCCATTTTGGTTTTTTTATAACTTTGGGAATATTTTTAGAATTTTGGAAAAAGTTTGTATTTTTGAGTTTGTGAATTAAGAAATTTTGCTATAACTTTAGGATTTTAAAAAAAGTTTCAATTATTGATTTTGTAAGAATTTTCGGTAAGATTTTTTTTGTAAGATTTTCGGTCGAAATTTTACTTGCGATACTCAAATCTGAAACCAATGTATAGTGCAGCAATTCTTCAATGGTTTTTTTGGTAATAAATTCACCATCTATCTCAAAACCATGATCTACAAAATTATTTCTGATTAGTTTTATTAGACGTTGCACATCAGCACATATATTTTTTCAGTTTCATTTGCAGGATTTTTAAACCAGGAATGATTTACAGATACCTCTAGCACCGATAACAATCGGGTATT
>OY856188.1:227357117-227407117 GCA_963693315.1 Diogma glabrata | reverse complement strand
GTTTTCGATTTTTAATTTATTGAAATATAGCTACAAATATGTAATAATAATTAAAAAGAGAATGAAATATTTTAATTAATCAATTATTAAATTTAATAATCAAACAGTAATATTATTTTTCAAACAACTTTTATTAAAAATATAAATTTCAGACGCGTTTCCGATATAAAATATCCATCTTCAATGAAAGAATTTATATTTAAAATAATAATTTATATTTAATTTAATTCACTATAATAATTATTTTAGTCACAAGAAAATTTTTATTGG
Source organism: Diogma glabrata (assembly GCA_963693315.1). Classification (NCBI taxonomy): domain Eukaryota; kingdom Metazoa; phylum Arthropoda; class Insecta; order Diptera; family Cylindrotomidae; genus Diogma; species Diogma glabrata. The sequence goes on along the minus strand of OY856188.1, from coordinate 227,406,847 downwards.
ACTAACGAAAAAAGCCACTCTAAATTTTTTTAAAATATGTATAAAACACCTTCACTATTAAAAAAAACTCAATGAACTTTATGAACTCACTCACAATTATCAATTAATACAACCATCCACAATTATAAATTGCACAATGATCTTTAAACTAATTTATATTTTCACAATATTAAAATTTTTGTTTTAAAATAGAAGATACCATTAGCAAGATTCGCGCATATTACAATTTAGTTGAAATTAGTACTCACCATGTGACGTCAAGGTTTTTAGACTTTGTGCGATGAGATGCGCAATAGCATACCGTGTAGTTTATTTCGTTTGATCCAATCCATGCTAATTAGTACTAAAAATTCTAAATTGAAATTGTCAAAAATTCAGTTGACTATTTTCGCCATTTAATTCTAAATTCTTAAAGGCTATTTGTTTTTTAACATTTTAAATAAATGGCAGAACTGTTTGAATTGTTATTGTTTTTATTAGTTTTTTTTTTGTTATTTTTTACTAACTTGGCATATAGTTTCAATTTAATGTTTATTATGATAATATCATATTTATTATGATACAACTCAATATTTCATATTGAACTCTCCTCGCCAAACAGATCGTATATAATTCTAGTATTTAAGATTAAATGAAAAAACAAACAAAACAATGTTTCACTTTCAATTTAGAATATATTTGAATTGGAACGATAAAATTGCAAATGTGACAGTTTTTGTACAATTTAGAATTTTTGGTACTCAATAGCATGGATTGGAACTCAGTCTTAGTGAAGTCTTACAGCTATTAAATAGTCAATGATTCATTGGAACAGAATTCATTTAATATTCGTAATGACAAATTTATGTTTGGTAGAAATATTTGAACTCTTTTCAACCAAATACAAACTTAAATTATGTAAATAAAAAAGAATGAGTTGGAGTAAAAGAATTATGATCAATATCTTTGTGACACTTAAAGCATTAGATTTTAATTGATAATCCAAAGTTATTATAGTCAAAATTAGTACGTGGGATATTTTTAAGGACCTATATGTTAATTATAGCTCTTGGTATAATGTGTGTCACAATGAAACTCGTGACGTCGTTTTTGATTAAACTTCTAAGAGCAAAAAATTGTATTTATTAATAACTCTCTAACTTCTAATAACAGTTAACACATGATTGTTTTTTTCTTAAACATTTCAGTTATACTGATTTATTCTTGTTAAATCATAGTGTTTCTGTTCTTTGAAATAAAAAAATGATATGGCAAGTCTAAATAATGGTTTGGATATTAACATTGTCATAAAACTCAGCTTGATTGGCAACAAACCAAAACCTGCACAAATTTTATAACAAAATACAATTTTACAAATTAAAAATAAATCAGCAAACTTTTTTTCTGATTTGTTTTTCTTTCGTCTTTCAAAAGTTATGTTGCGACATTATAGATTACAAAAAATTTAAGTAACGATCATTTGTAAAGTGAAACAATTTATGAAAATGATTTTGTAAACATTTTAAAGATACAGGGCTATTATTTTGAAAACGTACATCGAAAAAAAAACAACTATTTTTTAAAAATCTGAAATTTTGATATTTTGTTGGTATTGACGAAAAGAAAAAAGGAATTTCTGCTTTTATTTTTTGTGTACTCGGAATCGGAGTTATGCGCGGTTGAATTTTGAGGCTTTTTCACGTAGTTTTTGGTAATGGTGGCAATGTTTTGTGAATAGGTGCCACAAATTTCATCCGACTTACGTATATTTTTGCAAGTAAAAAGGAAAATAATTGAATAATTGAAATAAGTAAGTTTAAAATTAATAACTTTTCTCTTTTCCGCTAGGCGGCGCGTAAAACCTTGGTTTACTTCAAAGCTCATATCTCAAAAAGTAGGCTTTTTTTTTTTTTGTTTTTCACAAATTTTAAAGTAAACATATGCAGCTATGAAATTGAGAAATAAAAAGTCAGCAATTCAATATGGATTTTTTCTTACGATTTTTTAAAGTTTGGTATATGAAAAATTCACATGTGTTTTTTTATTAAGTTAATAATCCTGTACTAAATGTGGATCTAATAAATTAAACATTTCATATTTTAACACCTGCAATAAATTTGAACCATTTTTTGTGTATTTCCGATTGAGAAACAGGTTTTTATTCAGAATAAGAATTGGAGATCCCAATGATCGAAGATTTTGTTATAATTTCAACATCACCAACACTAACATTAGAAAAAAACATTAAAAAAATATTTTTCCTATAAACATTATAATTTAATCAATATTATAAATAAATACATTAAAAAATTAATTTATATATTTTTTTTTGCCTTTAAATTGAAATATTTATGATCATCAGAAAAAGAAAACATTTTGGCAATTATTTTATCGGGTGTAGTGTTATCCGGTAAAAAACAGTGGAATCCTTGAGTTCTTTGTTTTCTTCCAAGATCATTTCGTAGATGTCGGTGAGGTTCCATAACACCAACCGCTTTGATTTCTTAATTTTTGTCGATCCTTCTGTAATAGTAACAACATCTTTAAGGCCAGGCATTGTTCTACTAATTTCCTCTGATAAGAAGTATGTTTGAATTTGTTTTACTATATTTTGTGACAAACTGTGGACTTGTTTGCTTTGAGACCAACTGTAAGGACCTTCTGTTTCCAACAGATCCATGGCGAATTCTACCAGTCGTCTTGATGCATTAAATTCATCCTGGATACGTTGATTTGACCAAAATTTACGTGGTAGAGTTGTCAACAAAAACACTTGTTTTGATTTACAGCTGGCATCTTTAAACTCTTTTTTAAGGTTCATAAGCCATGATGTATATTCACATTCCTTGTTTGGTGATAACACTTTAACTGAATCTACTTGAAATATTCTTTGACTTATTACCGATGTGACACTTGCAATTTTTTTATAACTTCCTGTTGTAATATGATTTTGTTTGATAGGAGATTCGGCTAACCTTCCAAGAACATTGTTAATATCTTCTAAAATGTCATTAAGTAGTTCAGGAACTGGTGGAGATATAGTATCAACCGAAACTGGTGATGGATCTAAAGATGCTGGAGGTATTTGAATATTTTCGTTCGTTGGAACATTTTCAACATCCTGATTTATAGAAATAATTTCACTATCAATAGCTTCCGAACATGAAAGCTGCTGTATAGAAAATATTAGTTGCATATGAATTTTTATTCATTTTAATAAAATAATTAAATTTACCTTATTTTTATAGATATAAGTGCGACATGTTTCACATATAAACTGGTCATCACGCAAAGTAAAATTTAGGGTCGCGGCTTTTTAAATAACAGCTGGTGTGACCAGTTTCACATTTTTTGATGTCCGCTGATGATTTTTGAGACCGTACAAGTTACAGCACAATTTGAAAGGCATTTCTATTATTATCTTTTCTAAACGTTATGTCTTCTAAATATTTTGGAATATAATTGATTATAAGGCAATCCAATCAATATATATATATACCCTTGAAATAGTTTTGACATAGGTAGAATCAGGCAAAATTAGGTAGGTACAATTTAATATATTTTGATTGGATGCAAGTATAATTTGGTCAAAAACCGTTTGTGGGCGTCATTAGAATTTTAAATGTTAAAATTATGAGTCTCTAATGAGATTTGAATTAGCAAAAAGGTGCTGAATAGACATTTTTTAAAATGAATAAACATTTTACACACCCTTTTAATAATTTAAATTCCTTTATTTTACCACTTAACTTAAATTAATTTTTAATAAGTTTTTAACCATTTAGCCGCACAGAAAATGGTTCAAATTTATTGCAGGTGCTAAAATATGAAATGTTTAATTTATTAGATCCACATTTAGTACAGGATTATTAACTTAATAAAAAAACACATGTGAATTTTTCAAATACCAAACTTTAAAAAATCGTAAGCAAAAATCCATATTGAATTGCTGACTTTTTATTTCTCAATTTCATAGCTGCATATGTTTACTTTAAAATTTGTGAAAAACAAAAAAAAAAAAAGCCTACTTTTTGAGATATGAGCTTTGAAGTAAACCAAGGTTTTACGCGCCGCCTAGCGGAAAAGAGAAAAGTTATTAATTTTAAACTTACTTATTTCAATTATTCAATTATTTTCCTTTTTACTTGCAAAAATATACGTAAGTCGGATGAAATTTGTGGCACCTATTCACAAAACATTGCCACCATTACCAAAAACTACGTGAAAAAGCCTCAAAATTCAACCGCGCATAACTCCGATTCCGAGTACACAAAAAATAAAAGCAGAAATTACTTTTTTCCTTTTGTCAATGCCAACAACATATCAAAATTTCAGATTTTTTAAAAATCAAAAATTTAAAAATCAACAAAAAAATGTACGTTTTCAAAATAATAGCCCACAAATTTTTAGCAGTTGGTTTTGGTTTGTTTAAATTTGTAGTGACATCAATGATCCACTGGTGAAATACGTAGACAGAAATAATGAAAAAAATATAATAGTATTTATATGATCATTAAGATTTGGGTCTGCCATTTGCGACATATAGCATTAACAAGTAATGATTTGTGAAAAAGTAATGCGTTTGTGATTACATCACATAAAATACAATAAAATAAAGACCGACTCGTTATGTCAAAATCACACTTAAAGGTTGTGTTTTAATTATCGTATACAACACCATTGACATTAAACGCCACACAAAATTGAAGTAACTCGGAGGTAAAGATATCAAGATGTAGTCGATCTCATGAAATAGGTGGTGTGGTCTATCAACCTAAAATTAATTATGAGCTTTCTTTTCGAATATTGGACTGGACTCTAAATAATTTGCTAATTATGGTTTTCTAGTATAATAAATATTTTCACTGTGGATATAGATCTTTGTAAGATCATAATACGCTAATGATACGTTGAACAGATAAACTCTTTGATTTTTGCTATGGTTTTTACGATAGCGGACAACAAATACTCGTAGCAGAGCACCATCCGTCTTTGTTCTCCTCTCCATAATTTAAAATTACATAAATCACAATTTATTCAAAAGACAAACCATTCTGATTTTATTTTGTTTTTTGATTTAATTTTAAAATTCAACAAAAGTTATTTGTTATTTGCAATCAAAATCACAGAGATGTTTACGAATTCATTTGCTGATAGATAATGATACAGTTGTGAACCTAATTATTTTTATTTACTTAGAAGTGGATGAACAAAAAGCAGAGTAAAAAATTTGCTGGTATTTAGATAAATTAAAGAACAAGAAACTCTCCTTTTTTTTTTATTTTAACGAAAAGCTAACAATGAAAAGGAAGATATTTTTTTTGAATGCTAACAAGGCATAATTCAATATAACAAAGACAAAACAAGAACTAAGTTATTCATGAGTTTGAGTTAAATTTTAAATAATTTAGTAAGGAAGGTAAATATGCTTCAGTGGGTTTTTCTGTTTATCTTTAAAATAATAAATTTACAAAACTTATGAGCTGATTTTTAATGACTACTAATTTTTTGATGCAAACCTATTTCATATTAAAAATCTAATGTAACTTTTGTACTTGTTTTTTTTAGATGCAACCAACACACATACAATAATTCCATTAGAACCAATGTTTATAACACGGTCAGAAACATTAAAATTTGTTTCTGGAGAAACAATTCTGTTACCGTGTGAAGTTGCTAATTCAGGTAAGGTTCAAATTAAATTTTAAAACATAGCAAATCAAATAAAAAAAACCAATCAAAAATTTTACAATTAAATTAAAAAACATAAAAATAAAAGGACGAAAATTAAATTTTGTTTTCCAATTTCACTTCAATTTTCATTTCCCTAAAACATTTTATGTTTCGTATAATTAATTTTCAGGTTTGAAAATTGTTTCTTTTGTGGGATTTTTTCGAAAAAAAAAAAATAGAAAAATTATACAGAAAAAATTTATTTTATTAAATTTTGGGGTAGAAATCTTCATTTTCTTCTTAGGAGCATTTCTTTTGGGACACTTAAATGATTTCAAGTGATATGAAGAAAAAAAAAATAGATCATTTGAAATAGGTTGTCATAAAATTGAAAAGGGTTAGTCCATTTTAAATTTTATGGGATTTTGGAAATATATAAATAATTAATTACCTTTTGCTTTTGTTTATATTAATGGGTGGATTAATTAAAGAATTTATGTTTTTGTGTAAGACTAAATTGTTGGAAGTGTTAACTGTTTGAATAAAAATTATTGTTAAGAAAAAATCAAAGGGATTGCTTTTAAATGAATTATGTTGCATCACTATCAGGAACATTAGAAGAATTGCGTGTCAAAGGATGTTTTATTTCCGCATTTCGCATTCATAAATCTTGAAATTTGAGGAATAACTTTAAATAATATGTGTAACACTTGAATTAAACTTAAAAAAATGACTATGGCTACTCAAAAACTTTTTGCTCCCCGGTATATATGTCAAAAACTCAACAAAAGACAACAAAAAAATGAAAGAAAAAGAACCACTGAACTTAATATTTTGCATGGATATAATGAACGATAAGAATTATATCGACTGCGGAGAATCGGAAAAGTACCAATTCCCCCAGTTGCCAGAAATCGATTCAGGGACAATCGCTTCGTAGCAACCTATACATTTCACCGTGCAGTTTTAATCAAAATTGATAAATCTGCAAACGATAAATCTTGAGGTTGCGAACATTTTCTTGAGAAATAAAAAGTGAAAATAATTTTGTTTACCAGAAGTAACAAGTCGGAATTTAGAATTAAGAATTGTTTAAGTTTTCAGTTTCAAATCATATATTAAATTTTGAAACCGCAGTAAAAGCTTTTACCCCGATTCAAAATCAAACGACAGTTTAGGAGAGTTATTGAACGAACAATTGTTTGGAATACTCTATGCTGACTTTTGACTTAATGGCTTTTTGAACTGTTGTGAAACCCCACTCAAAACTTATGTGTTGTGTTACATTAAAATTGAATGCGTCTTGTTATTGACTTGTTCCTTCTCCAACTTTGCTCAGTTTTGCCCAAAAGCTCTTCAGCTCATCTCATTATTTCAACAAATTAAATCAAAAATAAAAGTCTTGATCAAACACAAAAGTTTCATTTTCAAATCATAATAAAACTCGATTTCAACCTTCATCGTTGATACCAATCTGAAATTAAATCAGACAAAGTTTTTCTATGAATATATCAAAAATTTTCATTAAATTTTAATTAATATAAATCGAAAAGATTTAGTAATCCGATAAATTTACATTAATCCGATTAGGCGGAAAGCAAGTTTAATAAAAAAACTTGTTTTAGAACTATTATTCCTATTTTTTTATTGTTCGCAGTCATTAATCATAAAACTTTCTTTTCAGTTTTTCTTTTTATAGTTTCCAGCTTTAATTTTTTTTTGTTACTTTAATAGCATTTAAAAAGGAAAAATTGATTGATTTATTAATTAAAACACAATTTGCTAATGATGATTATATTAGAGAACTAGAATCATAAGGTATTATATTTTTTTTATTAATGTCATTACCTGTGTCGTGTCTTTAATTTAATTATGGTAACAATAGTTTCAGAACTATTTTTCAACCTAAATAACATTAAATATTTGACTTAAAGATTACATGATTAATAAAAAATTCAAATATGTCAAACGTTTAATATATTTCTTGTATGGTCAAACAAAATTGGTCGATGTACCACGCAAAAATTTAGCTTTTGTGACCTAACTTTCCTGAAAATTGTATATAATTATAAATACAACCAAGATCAAACAGTTTATCGACACAGTAGGTGGAAATATTTTTAAAAATGAAAATGGTTTCATCTACATTTTTTTTCATAGAAAATTTTCCACTTTTATATTACATCAAAAGAAATTGAACATAAAGAAAGTCGTTTTCTAAGAATTTGAGTGAAAATAAACAAAATCTCACTTTTATTTTTATCATTTTGTGTGGGTGTTTTGAGGTTTGTCTGTACTCGCAATTTTGTCTATAGATCACGTTTTTGATTTAAATTGTTTTACCGATAAATTTGCTAAATTATTTTGTATCCGCTTTGTATATTATGATTATGAAGCTCAAGGATTTTTAATCTATACATATTTATTTATTTATTCACTTTTTTCTTCTGTTCTGGAAGGTGTTTTTTATACTTTCTATACATCAGCTTAAGGTTTTTTATAAGATATTCGTAGTTGGCATGCATGGTGAAATAGGTGAAAAAAAAATTGATTTTTTTAATTTGTGAACGGGGTGGTCCGAAGGATAACTTTCAAATCAAATTGCAAAAGAACGGCTCATCCGATACCAACTGTGTGCTCGAAGGGTAATTCGAGGTCTATCTCAAATATACCCAGTCAAATTTTTGCTTACACTTTTAAAAATATTACGAAATACAATTTTTAAAGATCACGCTGATGCAATATGTCAAACAAGTATTAAAAAATTTAGCACAAAAAAATGGTGACTTGAGATGCACATTGCACATCTTTAAAAATTAATATCTTTAGAACAAAAACAAACTCTTTTTTATACTTTGAACTATTAAGAGCATGGTTGGCATTTTGATATTGCGAAACCAAAAATTAATAAAATGATTGACGTGCTGCATCAGCGCCATCTTTAAAACTCTTATTTCTCAATATTTTTAACAGTGTAAGCCCAAAGTAGACTTTGTTTTTTGAACAGGTCAGTGTTTTACCTTCTCAACGCACATAAATAGTTGATATCGGGTGAGCCGTTCTCATGCAATTTGATTCCAAACTTACTCTGAATTTAAATTTTCATAAATCTTACGGACCAGTATGTTCTAAAATTAAATACTTTAAAATTTTTCTAAACTATTTTTTATTTCACCCTACATTTCACCCTACATGCCAAGTAGGAAGTTGATCAAAATTAGTCCGGTTTAAATTTCGACTTTTGGGTCGTCCAGATCACATAATCCAGATCAAATAATTTTTCATACATCATAATGCATTCCATGGATCTGAGAGGCAAGTTCTTTTTTTAGTTTTGCGTATAAGTAGGCTTTATTGTCACCAAAGCACATAAAAGGAGTTTTTTTATTTTTGGTTCTCTTAGAAATGGTTTAAGCAAATCTTTTGTTTTTATTTCTAATTGTTGCTGTTAGTATTAATTGCACATTGTTTTGATTTCCATTAGATGATAAAAACAGTGTTGATTCAAACTTGCCATTATTATCAGATCCGAAGTATTGCTCAATATTTTAATTTGTTTTAAACAGTGTTGATAATATATTGGATGCACAATTATTTTTAATTATGTTATTTTGTAGAAATAGAAAAGGAGATTATGTAGAAATAGAAAAGGATTATGTTCGAATTGTACTAAGAAGCACACTGTAGCAGAGTTGTTATTCTGTAAATTAGTAAATAAAAATTTCGGTGCTCATTCTGTTTTCGTTAAGGCTTTGATTATAATTCTAAGAGGTTTTAAGGAGGTCAGTATATTTCTTATTTTTAAAAATTCATATCACATGGCCAATCATTATTTTATACTAATTTATTTTTTTAGCACTTTTGGCAGTTCAAGTGTTGTTAGCACAACAAAAACAATGATGATCAATTAATTTTTAATATTTTATAATTGTATTTTTAATTCGTTGTACATAATACGTATGTACTTGATGAAATCAAAAACCAAAACAATAAACACAATCTCTTTTCAATACAATATATTTTCTTCGGAGTGACGTGACATTATAATAGTATGATCAAGTTACGATTTTTGGACGTAAGTGGAGTTTGCGAATCCAGGCGCCAGCCCAGATTTGCACTCACATTAAGTCCAAAATAACATACGTTCGTGCATCATTATCATATACTATTTTTTATTCGCCGCAAGCAAAATATTTAAAAAAAATTGTTTAACCCATTTTGATCCTCTGTTCGTTTCATCGAACAGTAAAATTCCTATATTTCTAAAAATTGTTTACCTGATAGTAACAGTTATGCATGGTGTCCTTAGTACGATAAGGTTCCTAGATGTGTTGTGTATTCGATCAAGAAATTGTATGGTGGCCCAATCCCCCTCTTTCCACCACACCTCCTCTTCCAAAAAAACCCTTTGTTTTTAGACATATTTTTGAAACGAACAAAAATCGAAAACCTAATGATGACGAATTTGTGCCAATGGATGAGATAACTCATAAGAATAGTTTTCATATTTATTGGAAACATTGGGTGGCTCCTAGATGTACGTTAAGTTAAGTGTTCGTTTCATCGAACACTGACACGAACCCGATAATTTTGCACTAAAATTGGAGTTCATAATTTTTTTGACATTTTGGTTATTTGTTGGCACTATTTTGAAAAGAACAGACGTATTTTATCTCGTGTGATATTATTTTGTTAAAATCGAATACTTATACATCAAAAAAAGATATAACTACAGTTTTTATATTATATTACATTTGTTATAACGTTCATTCCTTACATCGAATGTTTATTATTTGTAACTAATATGTAGCTATAATGCCGTGTCAAAAGCTATTGACAATGAATGAAGTGAGGAAAATTATTGAAAATTGGAACGACGGAGATGAAGAAGTTGATAATATTTCTTTAAATAACAATCTTCCGCCTGATCGTGTTGATGGATTAAGCGATGAAGAAGATATTAATGATAATTTTATATCATTGACTCCTGATATTAAAAGTGATTTTCGGCGATGTGGCCAGATGTGTTTAAGTTGCAACTTCAAGAAATATTGTTGAAGATACTGGTAAAAATGAGTTCATCGTTGAAGAACCCTAACCTGGACCATCTAATCAATAAGAACAACGACAAAAAAATCCCCCCTTTGCGTTTCGACGTTGATTGATATAAAAATTTGAAAAAACACACGGAGATAGGAAATTTGATAACCCCTGAACGAAAGTTATAGCGAAGTGTCACATAAATATTTTTCTGTATTTTGAGGGGGTGAGATTGGGGAAGGGTGAAAAAGATCATTTTTGATCCCAACGAATGGGGTGTCATGTTGAAGAGAACTTAATTTAAGAAACATTGTAAATTTTTTAGATTTATACGGTGCACAGTTTTTGAATTATTGTCAATTTTTTTGGAATTGTTATTTGAATCCGTAATGTTTATTTTCCAATTAACACCATTTACAGTTGGTGTAATTGAGTCTCTCTTTAGTTACCCGAAACTACTATTGCATAATATTTAACGAGATGTAACATTTTGTGTATAACTTGAATCAATTTTCAATTGATTTTGCTATTGAAATTTACAACTAAAAAATCATTTTTATGTGCCAATGGTCTACCAATATAAAAAGTCTACAACTCAACTTTATTTAAATTATTTCGGTCAGTTCGTTGTTTTACTTTCACGGAACCCTCAGCGAGCGAATTTTATTCGCACTTGACTGATATTTTTTGTTGAACATAATTTTTATGAAATTAAAAATAACGTAAGAAAGAAAGTATAACCTGAAACAATTACATTTGTATATCAAAATTATATGTATTGGAATTTAACAAATCATGATGTTACAAATTTTATCATCTGCTACAAATATGTTGTTGTTTTGGAATTGTATGTAATACATGTTTCTAAAATTAAGTTAAGACTTAATACTTGTAACTTTGTACTTGATAACATCGATTATATCGATTTAAAGCTCACAATTACGAGACGGAAATCGCATATATTCTATACAAAGAAGCATAGCTTATGTATGATTAAACATGGATGGCAATCATGATAAATAAACTAATTAAAAATGGTCGTGCTTAGCCGATAGTGATTTGCAAACGGCAACAATGCGCATTAATACCAATGAATTTACTTAGCTTTTCGCAGGAAGATTTGTAAAATTTAAAATTGTTGATATATGTGTGGACAACCACGCGTACTTTAGTCCCTGCTATTGGCATTTGAGTTATCTTGAGATATCGTATACCACTGGCCATAGCAGTGAAATCTCATTAGCCAAATTGATATCTTAGGGGTGCTGGCGGATGTAGTTTTTTCAATCAACGATACACCGAAAGAAAAAGTCTTGGTTGATTCAAACATGTTGCATTGTTAATCGAAAATTAAGTGAAAATTGGGGAACTAAATACGTTTGTGATTGAATCAACCAACGCTCCGTATTTAAATTAACAATTTAACCGTTGTTGATATATTTTTTTATAAGTATCACAAACATATTTGATTTAACCATGTTTGTAGTTGAGTCAATTATGATTTAATTTTCAACTGACTACAAACGTGGTAAATTAAAAATTAGACTAAAAATAGTGATATTGAATACGTTTGTGATAGAATCAAACAATACGCCGTATTAAATCTTTTGGTTTGGTACATCTTTGTTTTGTTTTTGCTGCTATCGATGTTTGTATGGGTTCGTTTTTTTCGTAAATATAATATTTGAAATTTTTTATATTAGAAGTATATATTTCGCATCAATCCCGACAAACATTTTTATGCATAAAGCTAGCGTTCGTATATTTACGTTCTAAATAGGAAATGTATGAGTGTGATTTTGTTTGTAAGGGATGCGTCCATTTTTTCGCCATTTTTTTAATGATACAATTTAAAAGACCAAAATTCAGAAATCAAAAAATTTAAATATTTGAATTATGTGTAGAAAATTATACTAATTTTCCATAATTTTCTCATTATTTTGAAAAATTAAATTAAAATATCGATAAATGGACATGAAACAAGACAAATAAAAAATATTAAAAAAATATAATAATTTTTTTAAATCACCAAAATTAATTATAGAAAGGGCCTGTTTCATTAACGATATTTTTGTTATAACATTATAGTCCAGTAACTTTGTCGCCTGAGTGTATGGGCTAGTATGCGTCAAATCCGGTAGTTCTGATTTTTTGCAGACTTGTTTATGATGTTGGCCGAATGAATAATCCAAGTTTGTGACCTCGAGCGCCGAACGCAACTTCGTCAAAAATCGCAAAAACCGCGAAAAAATCGTTATTTTTTTCAAATTTTGGCGATTATAACCCTAAAGGGCTAGTTTTTTCTTTAGCCTTTGTTAGGCCGTTTTTAAAGTAGACTAAATTTTCTACAATATGATACTAGAATTGTCTCTGTAGACCCAACAGTTTCCGAGATTAAGCCTTTCAAAGTTTATCACTTTTTTCGAACTTCGCAATTGCTTGCAATATACCTTTGTAGAGTTTTCTACATCCCTGTCCTAATAATTGTATTAATAGATATATGTGAGTGGTGGCCGATGAGAAAAGAAGATTATGTAACTGTACCTGATCATTTTTGTAGTTGCAGTAGCATATATCCCAGAAGGTGACGATGTCGAAATGGAGGATGACTTGTGGGCACACGACGTCGACAATTCATCACCATCCCCTGATGGGGATATGCCATCCCAATACGTCAATCCAGATACGAACGAACCTCAAGCGGAACCTTCCAAGAGGCGCTAAATTAATTTAATTTTTTGATGTAGTCCAGTAACTTTGTCGCCTGAGAGTATGGGGTCTAATCCGGTAGTTCTCATAGTATGCATCAAATCCGGCAGTCCAAATTTTAACAGACTTATTTATGATGTTGGCCTAATGAATAATCCAAGTTTGTGACCTCGAGCGCTGAACGCAACTTTGTCAAAAATCGAAAAATCGAAAAAACCGCGAAAAAATCGTTATTTTTTTTTTTTTTCAAATTTTGGCGATTATAACCCTAAAGGACTAGTTTTTTCTTTAAAATTTTTGTAAATGTTTTTAAAGTAGACTAAATTTGCTACAATATGATACCAAAACTGTCTCTGTAGACCCAATAGTTTCCGAGATTAAGCCTTTTAAAGTTTATCATTTTTTTAGAACTTCGCAATTTTTTGCAATTTATACCTTTGTAGAGTTTTGTACATCCCTGTCCTAATAATTGTATTAATAAATACATGTGTGTGTGGTGGCCAATGATAAATAGTAGATTGTATTACTAGTGCGAATGTGTTTTCCAAACAAGAGTTAGTGTCACTCCCTACGGTCATGCTGCAATAACTCGCGTTTGGAAAACGCATTCGCACTAGTTATACACACCATTTTTTGTAACAAATGCATAAAATTTTTAAATATTGATTTAATTGTTAATTGATTCATTTATTTCCTTTTGCTGAACAACTGTTTGGAGAATATCAGTGTGGCTTCCGGCGGGGCCGAGGTACTACCGATGCACTTTTCTCGATAAGGATGATTTTGAAAAAGTATCGAGAGTTCAACATACCTGTGCACACTGTTCACACTTCTCATTTTCTTTTTTAACATCCCATCATAAAAGTACAGGGCTTTGATAGTATATTCAGGGTCACAGTTTATTTAGAACGACAGAATTGCAAAAAATTGCGAAGTTCGAAAAAATGATAAACTTTGAAAGGCTTAATCTCGGAAACTAGTGGGTCTGCAGAGACAATTCTAGTATCATATTGTAGAAAATTTAGTCTCCTTTAAAAACGGTCTAACAAAGGTTAAAGAAAAAACTAGTCCTTTAGGGTTATAATTGCCAGAATTTGAAAAAAAAAAAAAACGATTTTTTCGCGGTTTTTGCGATTTTTGACGAAGTTGCGTTCGGCGCTCGAGGTCACAAACTTGGATTATTCATTCGGCCAACATCATAAACAAGTCTGCAAAAATTCAGAACTACCGGATTTGACGCATACGGTAATGTATAAAGTTACTGGACTATTAACTGAAAAATTTCTTTCGCACATAATTTTATATGCAAATAATATGAAAATTATTTAAATCAATTAAACACATCTAAATTATTTCCTAAAGTTAAATGTTAAATGAAACCAGCCATGTTAAAATATATAAAAACTTTTTATTTTTCTATTCTTTTGTTTACTATTTTTCTTTATTTTGTTTATTAGTTTCTTTTCTCCTAGTTTTTTATTTTAACAAACACAATAATTTTCAAACAAAAACATGAACAAACTGAGCTGAAAAATATGAACAAGAAAAATTGATCACGCCGTGGTTGATTTAAATAATGAAAATTGTTACGTTTTTTAAAATGAATTGACAATGCTACATTGGTTAAAATAACCACGTTCGTATTAGACGCAAAATCAAACAAGCTTTGTAGTTGATTCTACCAACGCTTTTTTTTGGGTGTATCTTCCAATTAATGTAGCATCGCAAATTAAAATTTCGGCGTGATCAATTTTTCTTGTTCATATTTTTCAGTTCAGTTTGTTCATGTTTTTGTTTGAAAATTATTGTGTTTGTTAAAATAAAAAACTAGGAGAAAAGAAACTAATAAACAAAATAAACAAAAGAATAGAAAAATAAAAAGTTTTTATATATTTTAACATGGCTGGTTTTATTTAACATTTTACTTTAGGAAATAATTTAGATGTGTTTAATTGATTTAAAAAATTTTCATATAATATGCATATAAAATTATGTGCGAAAGAAATTTTTCAGTTAATGTAATAACAAAAATATCGTTAATGAAACAGGCCCTTTCTATAATTAATTTTGGTGATTTAAAAAAATTATTATATTTTTTTAATATTTTTTATTGGTCGTGTTTCATGTCCATTTATCGATATTTTAATTTAATTTTTCATAATAATGAGAAAATTATGGAAAATTAGTATAATTTTCTACACATAATTCAAATATTTAAATTTTTTGATTTCTGAATTTTGGTCTTTTAAATTGTATCATTAAAAAAATGGCGAAAAAATGGACGCATCCCTTACAAACAAAATCACACTCATACATTTCCTATTTAGAACGTAAATATACGAACGCTAGCTTTATGCATAAAAATGTTTGTCGGGATTGATGCGAAACACATACTTCTAATATAAAAAATTTCAAATATTATATTTACGAAAAAAACGAACCCATACAAACATCGATAGCAGCAAAAACAAAACAAAGATGTACCAAACCAAAAGATTTAATACGGCGTATTGTTTGATTCTATCACAAACGTATTCAATAGCACTATTTTTAGTCTAATTTTTAATTTACGACGTTTGTAGTCAATTGAAAATTAAATCATAATTGACTCAACCAACTACAAACATGGTTAAATCAAATATGTTTGTGATACTTATAAAAAAATATATCAACAACGGTTAAATTGTTAATTTAAATACGGAGCGTTGGTTGATTCAATCACAAACGTATTTAGTTCCCCAATTTTCACTTAATTTTCGATTAACAATGCAACATATTTGAATCAACCAAGACTTTTTCTTTCGGTCTACAAAAAAACACAGCTATTTCACAGTTTTAAGCTTTCACTTCTGTCGTCAGTCCTTAAGATTGCCTTCTTTTTTCGTATGTTTGTTTTGATTAGTATTGGCCCGGCATAGTCTAGTCCAACTTTAAAAAATGGCCGATTAACAGTTCATTTTCCTGGTAGTTCTCCCATTTTTCGATTGTTTTTGATTGACCGGAAGCGTATACATGTAACACAATTTTTTAAGTGTTTTTTAATTGAGTAACAAGCTGCCACCATCCAGTATTTTTGACGTACGATACTTAAAACTAGAGAATTACCAGCATGCATATTTGTAATAGTCCAGTAACTTGATACATCACAGTATGCGTCAAATCCGGTAGTTCTGATTTTTTGCAGACTTGTTTATGATGTTTGCCTAATGAATAATCCAAGTTTGTGACCTCGAGCGCCGAACGCAACTTTGTCAAAAATCGAAAAAACCACGAAAAAATCGTTATTTTTTCAAATTTTGGCAATTATAACCCTAAAGGACTAGTATTTTCTTTATACCTTTTAAAACGGTTTTAAAGTAGACTAAATTTGCTACAATATGATACTATAACTGTCTCTGTAGACCGAATAGTTGCCGAGATTAAGCAGTTTAAAGTTTATCATTTTTTTCGAACTTCGCAATTTTTTGCAATTCTGTCGTTCTGAATGAATTTTCGAGTGACTAAAATAATGTCTAAAATATTGCAAAATATTGCGAAATATTGCGAAGTTAAAAAAATGATAAACTTTGAAAGGCTCAATCTCGGAAACTATTGGGTCTACAGAGACAATTCTAGTATCATATTGTAGCAAATTTAGTCTACTTTTTTTTTTAAAACTAGTCCTTTAGGGCCATAATCGCCAAAATTTGAAAATAATAACGATTTTTTTGATTTTTGAAGCTTAATCTCGCAAACTATTGGGTCTACAGAAACAGTTATAGTTTGTAGCCAATTTAGTCTACTTTAAAACCGTCCTAAGAAAGTATAAAGAAAAAACTAGTCCTTTAGGGTTATAATCGCCAAAATTTTAAAAATAACCATTTTTTCGCGGTTTTTTCGATTTTTGACAAAATTGCGTTTGGTGCTCGAGGTGGGATTATTTAGGAACTTGGATTATTTAGGCCAACATCATAAACAAGTCTGCAATCAGAACTACCGGATTTGACGCATACTACCCCATACTCTCAGGCGAAAAAGTTACTGGACTATAATATAAATTTCGCGAATTATTAATTCGTTTGCTGGATGACTTTTTGGTAAAATAATCAGATGTTTTATATGTCTTCAGAGTCAATAAAAAGGTCTAAAGATGATAAATGATGTTTAATAGATAAACTATTACTCTTAAAAATCGTTGATAATTCAGAAGCAAAAGAAGTTTTTTGAATAATACGAATTATTGTCATTTCGGCTTCGTTTAATGCAGCAGCACTAATGGTATTTTTATTGTGTTTTGAATGTTTTTTTCTAAACCTTTTAGAAAAATGCAGAAGAAACACAACAATTATTTTTACTTTGAACCACGATGACCGTTTTTTTAAAAGATTAATTATTGTTTTATCTGAAGGAGTACTCTCGAAGAAAACCATATCGTTTGACCGTTCTTCAAGCTCATTAACGTGTCCCTGGTGATTGTTAATGACAGAATATTTTTGCTATAACTCTTCTAATGATTTTAAAAATTCTGGACCTTCCCAGTATGGACCTTCCGACTATGATGAACAGGATACACCTCAGGATACCAGGTCAGCCGGATTTAACTTAGAAGGAACATATGACCATTTACAACGAGGAATACTTTCAAGTATCTGTGACGTTATTGCACAAAACATTTCCATTTGAAACGATTAAATAGTGCAAGATATTACCTCCAGATGGAAGCAAAGATTGCACTAACTAACGTTAAAGATTTTGTCTGCTTAGTTAGTACCCGGACCCGCTTTTTCGACTTCGCTCAGACGTATATTAGGTCGTGGGTTGTCCAGTAGCAAGCAAGCAAGCAGTCCTAGTAGTAAGCGGTATAAATGTTAACCCCAATGAAAGAAGAACTACGTTCCGACCCTACCATACCTTTCCGTTGAAGCATGTTCCCTCTAGGTTGTTTAAGCTTCCTGGTTCTTACATAGACAGAACCATCTCCGCTCTAGCGTGGCCTCAGACCACACTACTAGCGGCATCCTTACTACTATCTACTTATATATTTTTTCCTTTTTCTTTTTATTATCATTTAAAACATTAAACCTTAAAACTAAACTCACCCGTTTTTCTCCTTTTCCTTCTGGTTGCCCCTCCACGGTTTTCTCAATAAAAAACCAATAAAACCCCACAATTGTATTTCTATCGTAGGAACATATATTTGCAATCTTTAACTTAAACACAAAAAGATTCTTAACCTCAACTGCCTTTGGTATTCATTTATGTTCTTTAGAACATAATCTCTTCTAAACATAAAATTATTTATCAAAACGTACGGTTTTGGTATTCTTTTATTTTTGTTTTTATTTTCTTTAGTACCTAATCTTTCCTACATATACAATTATTTATCAAAACGTACGGTTTTGGTATTCTTTTATTATTTTTTTTTTTATTTTCTTTAGAATATAATTTTTTTCTAAATACACAATTAATTATCCAAACGTACACAAAACAGAACTAAATTCTTAACAGGTTCTGGTATTTTTTTTATATTCTTTAGAACATAATTTTTTCTAAATACACAATTAATTATCCAAAACGTACACAAAACAGAACTAAATTCTTAACAGGTTTTGGTATTTTTTTTTTATATTCTTTAGAACATAATTTTTTCTAAATACACAATTAATTATCCAAACGTACACAAAACAGAACTAAATTCTTAACAGGTTTTGGTATTTTTTTTTATATTCTTTAGAACATAATTTTTCTAAGTATACAATTAATTATCAAAACGTACACAAAACAGAACTAAATTCTTAACAGGTTCTGGTATTTTTTTTTTTTTTTATATTCTTTAGAACATAATTTTTCTAAGTACACAATTAATTATCAAAACGTACACAAAACAGAACCAAATTCTTAACAGGTTCTGGTATTTTTTTTATATTCTTTAGAACATAATTTTTCTAAGTACACAATTAATTATCAAAACGTACACAAAACAGAACCAAATTCTTAACAGGTTCTGGTATTTTTTTTTATATTCTTTAGAACATATTTTTTCTAAGTACACAATTAATTATCAAAACGTACACAAAACAGAACCAAATTCTTAACATCAATATTACAAAAAAAAAGTAACCTAAAAAATTACTAAAACAAACCGAAGCACAAAATTGACTCAAACAAAAAAAAAGAAAGAAGAAAACTTTCTACAATACACGACCCGACTCATCAACAACTTAATCGCCAGTCCCGACCAACCATTTTCTCGCTTTCCTCGAAACCTCGGTTTAATATGAGCCCCTTTGTCAAATGCTCTTAATCGACAAAAAAAACCAAATTCCAGAAAATTAAAAAAAAACCGGTGGGAATTAAAAAAATAAGAATTAACTTAAGTGAAATTTGATTAACACTTAAGTTCTTTTAACATTAATTATGTTTTGCATTATTTGCAAAAGCGAAACCTGGGAAAGTTTTAATATAATTTAAATGCTGCTTTGCATAATTTGAAAAAAAAAAACGAAACATGGGAAAATGTGTTGAAAATAGTTAAGATGTCATAAGACATCGAAATTAACAAATTAAAATTTTCTGGAATAACAAGAACTTGCGACGAAGGGGATATGATAAGTTTTTGACACGAAGGTAGTGTGTCTGGGATTCCCTTCGTCACAAATCGTGGGGACGTCCCACACCCTGAGAACGTCTCAAACCGGGCTTAAAACTATCGTTATTAATTGTATTTGCAACTACGTGTTACAACTGGGGATGAAAGTGGAATCTACCAGAGGAGGAAAAAAAAATTTTTGACACGGATAGGATATTAATTAATGAAAGTAAGAGGAAAAAAAACAAAATGTTAAAATACGAATTTAGTATACCCACACACATACCAATGCGAGTGAACTATCCAAACGATCGGCTCAGGCAGACACACCTTCAACCGAGTAGAGAAACGCAAGGGACGACAGGAAGCATGGCAACCTTCAAGAGCGTATGTCCTTAACATGGTAGGTACCCAAGCTTTTCCCCTGCATGTCTTCAACCTCAAATGCTACGGTCCCAACAGGTCGAGTAAGTTTTGCGGGAATAAATTTTGGAGCGAACTTGGCGTTGAAGTTCCGGGTCGCATCACTCTGGGCAAAGTTTCGAACGTGAACGCTTTGTTGAGGGTGAAGAACGCGAGTCTTGCTCCGCAAATTGTACCGATGAGATGTGTTTTGATAAGCAGTGTGCAGGTGATGAAGGACGGCCTCTTGAATACCAGAGAGGTTGTCAGCACTGGTACTGGCGCATGAATGCTGTCCTGAAATGTGGTGAATATCACGAAGGATTTGGTATTCGGAGCCATGGTTAACTCGGTGACGTCCAAACGCGACAAAATTAGGAGTGAACCCAATAGACGGATGGTAAACATTTCGCAAGGCTGACGTAATCTCGTTTAGATGGATGTCCCAGGTTTTGTGGTCAGTTTTGATATAAGACCGAATGGCGGATACGATGGAACGGTTTACCCGTTCTGATGTATTGGACTGGGGTGAATATTTAGGAGTAAATATATGCTTCACTCCGAATGTTTTGAGTGAGTTAGCGAGTAGGTGGGACTCGAATTGTTTGCCATTATCAGAGACCAGTGACTCAGGAACGCCGAAGAGATTAAAAACGTCGTTCTCTAGAAAGGTGACTAAGCTAGCGGTTGTTGCTTGTCGAAGGGGTTTTGTCAGCACAAATCGGCTGAAGTGATCCAATGCGATAACAATGTGCGTATTACCCCACTTTGATCTTGGGTAGGGTCCTAGAAAATCAACATATATTCTCTGGAAGGGACGAAATACTTTAGTTTCCTGACCCATTGGTGGCCGCAGTGTGTCATTAGCGCACTTATTCATCCGACATGACTGACAGTTCCGTACATATTCTTTAACGTCTCGAGCCAAAGATGGCCAAAAAAACATACGCCGTAGTTTATCTGTGACTTTGGCTGCACCTAGGTGAGCCGAAAGAGGAGGATTATGGGCTTGATAGATCAGAGAATTTCGCATTGGAATGGGGACCAAGAGCCGCCAATGTTCATCTTTGTCCAAGTGTTTCAATCCAATGTTAGTTTGTATGTAAATACGACCATCTACCTCTCGGACATTAGAATCTGCGTGGGGTCGTAGCGCTAGGTACTCTGGGTCTCTAAAATGTTCAGAAGAGAGATCCAAATTCACACGGCATCCTGGGCATCTTTCACTGAACTATCAATCTCGTCAGCATTAAGCCGGGATAAGGAGTCGGCAACGATGTTCTGATTTCCCTTGCAGTATTCAATATCAAAATCATAAGCTTGCAGCTTAAGACTCCATCTGGCCAGTCTACCCGATAGATCTTTCAAAGACATAAGCCACTTTAAACTAGAGTGATCCGTGATGATGGTAAACGGATGTCCTTCTACATAAGCTCTGAATTTCTTAACGGCGAGGACTGCTGCGAGACATTCCAGTTCAGTGACACTATAATTCTGTTGGGCCGAATCGAGCTTGTGTGACATAAATGCCAAAGGGTGTTCCGCTCCGTTGTCAGATTTTTGAAATAGCACACTGCCTATCCCTGTAGCGCTAGCATCATAGCCTGCGATACCTACTCGCCTGGGCTTTCTTTCTCGTGCAATCAATTCCCTGCCTTACGGCGCGGCATAGGTGACTTTTCCTTTTCCACACTGTCCTCCACACCATACATATGGTTAGAACAGTTACCAGCAGTATAATAACTACCAACCCAGTACTCAAGGAGGAGGAGGAGCATCTGTAAATTCGTTCGTCCTTTAAACAGGCAACACCGCCTTGGCATTCATACCTCGAAATTGTGTCACCCTCGCATTTCGTACATTTAAACTCTATAAGTCCCAAGAACATGCCCTTAATTCTTTGATCGTTCTCTACGACGGCCACCGACACGGTGTTAACTGTAATGGCACATCGGTCACCCGGTTGCAAATTTGTGATGATTATATCCCCATGTATCCCGAGCACATTAGGACAGGCTTTGATCTCTGGGGTGCCCGTAGCAAACAGAGTTAGGATTAGCGATACGGGAGATAATTTAAAGACTAAATTTGGTAACATGGCGATGCCCGAACGTTTAACTACAAAGATGAACCCGGAATTTGGACCGAAAAACAATAGCACAATTAACGTTTTAGATAGTGTTTGGCTAACAATCAGTGTTTGGCTAACAATTAACAAAAGAGGAATAAATTTCTCTTAAACTTAATGCTAATTTATAACTATAATTGATATGTGGTACGGTCCCAAGCTTCCTCCCAATGGTTGTACGTAGAGTTTGGAGAAGGTTCATATCCCAATGGCGTTTCTGCAGTATAGAAGTTGTAACTTGCTTGTTATGTGTATTCCAAAAGAAATGAAGTGGTTGCGTTAATGAAACAAATCTACCTTTATCAACATTTGAAGACAATCCCTATAAAGCTTCAAACCAAAACCAAACAACCAAACAAAATAAATTCCTATCATATTTCTAAATTAACGAAATCAAAATATATTAAAATCATTCCATTTAAACATCCATTCAATCACATTAAAACGATTCCATAATATAAAGAATATAAAGATAAATTGTTATTTCAAAACAAACACAGTTAATATTTGTAAGAATTTTATCAGGGTAATATGAAGCCTGAGATTAATAAAACAATTCACAACGTAAACAAAACTGCAATTCAGTGTTACAACTTGAACTTGACCAATTGTTATAACTAGGTTATTGGTTTCTTTTATTTCCATTCGTCATAATGAAATTATTTGCAGTCTCGTGCACTCTTAAATCTGTATATGATTGACATTGGATTGAAATGGTTTATTTGAATAGCGGTGTGTTGACATTGCGTTGATATCGCAGTATGTGTTGAGAGCTTGGTTTGACTCTTGTTGTTAATTTTAGCTGCTTTCAGCTTATCTCATATCGTTTGGTAAGTAGCCTTACAAGAAGTATCTGCAAACGTTAATAAGGATTTTTGGTTTTGGGACGAAGCTTGAAATAATTAAAATATAACCAAATCTTGTTGGAGGTAGTGTAGATGAAAGTGAATGACCAAGTTGTTCTTCAAACGAACGCGTCTAACCTTGAGAATGAAACAAGGCTTCCTG
Organism: Diogma glabrata; assembly: GCA_963693315.1. Classification (NCBI taxonomy): domain Eukaryota; kingdom Metazoa; phylum Arthropoda; class Insecta; order Diptera; family Cylindrotomidae; genus Diogma; species Diogma glabrata. The sequence continues at coordinate 227,383,340 of OY856188.1, read as the reverse complement.
TGTGAATAGATGCATATCCAATTCAAATGTTTTGTTTTTATTGACATTTAAATAATGTAATTAACAAATTCTATGTTGACTATATCCACAGATATATAATGCAATTTTGGAAAATGAGATATCACTAAAATTGATTTCCTTCTTATAATTATAGAAAAAAAAATAAATGAAATTGAAAAATCTAATTTTTCTTTTTTTATGTAATATTTCAAGCATGAAACTTATTTTGTTGAAATATTTCAGAAATGAAACATTTCAAATGAAATATTTCATTGAAATGTTTCAGTTGTTTAATCACTACTCATATCTCATACTATGTATTAGATAAAGCAATGTTTAATTTTGCTAATAAAAAAAAGAGAGAAAAAAAAAAATTTTATTTGATTATAAACATTAAAATTTAAAGATATTTAGTTTGGATTGAATTGATATGGAATTTAAATTGAATTCATACTGATATTTGATTGATACTGAATTTCCATTCCTTTTGATTTAAATTTACAAACTTAGTGTGTGGCTAAGTACTATATAGGGGTTTCCCTTTGTTTTGTTTCTGTTTTTAATTTTAAAATTAACAAAAAAAAATCAACTTTTAGGATTTATATAAAAAAAATTCATACAATCAAAAGAAACAAATTAGACCAAACTACTAAACCTAGTTTGTTATAATATAAATTTCTTAAAAACAACCAATCTTATGAATAATTGACGACAAGTTGCTTTCCCAAAATATGAACCATTTATTGAGTTATTAATTATTCCTTTATTGATTATAATAAAACGCAAGAAAATTTTGTAAAGCACTTATCTAAAAGAAATCCAAAATTATTATTAAATACATAAATTTATGATAACCAAAACAAAAATATATCCATTAAACTACAAAATTAACCAGAAATTAAAATTTACTTTAAAAAACAACTGAAAACTTAAACCTATATTGTGAGCGAACATGGTTTACGGAAAAGCCAGGCAAGCAAGAACATCTAAAGGCATCTCTGGACCAAACAGAAGATTGGTAAACGATAAAAATTACGCAACAAAACATATAAAAGAGAGTTCCAAATCTGTACCTAAAATTTTCGACATCTAAAATCTACAATGGTACTTTGAGAAATGTAACTAAAATAAAGTAGGTCTAGTTCATTTAGAACTCGGGGTGGTTGACTGGTCCAGAAATAAGAACAAAACAATTTTAAGAGAGAACGATACCGAAAACTAAAAACAATTAAAATATGATTACAACTTTTCAGCGCTGTCACTCCAGTGTCGAATATAAGGTTTGACCAAGGAATTCAGGATAGGGAAGGAGTATTAGGAGTTCAGGAATAATGGTTTCTCTCGATGACGGGCAACAGCTTTTAGCTGTGGTCTACGTGTACTGCGGAAGCAGCCGTACTGTTGGACCACACCGATGAGAACCCACTTATGAACCCAAGATTCTCTGTTCAACGGCAACCGACATTGAAATTTGCCACAACAGAGCCTCCTGCGCACAGTAACTCTTCGAGATGTTTCACTGACCTAGCAGACACAAAACTACAGCTGTTATAATAAAAAAACTAAACACAAAACACAAACCGGACGTGTCCGCGATAAAACTACGTTTTACAGCCTAGCAAACTCGTTCAACGGCCAATAAATAACCTTAACCTAAAACCAAAAAACCCAACCAAAAAAACAAAACTTTACGCTGGCTATGTCCGCGATGAAGCATCTCGAAGCTATTCAACAACTGGAGAACCACGCTGTCCTCAGAAAAAAAAAACCGAAACAAAAACATAGTGCTCCCAGTTCGACGACTCCAACAAAATCAGTGATCAGCTGATCGCCTGACATCATCAAGAACTTAGAACACTCAAGATAAATTAGAACACAATCCACCATACACGTTGATCATCCCACTTGAAAGTGTATTATTGGATGACATTCAGGTATGATAGAGAACCCCGTCAACAGACCTACGGGTTAGACACATGATCCTCCCGTTCGTTCGGATCATGAATAATTGAGCTTTATTTGGGCGCCACTGAAACGATTAAATAATGCAAGATATTACCTCCAGATGGAAGCAAAGATTGCACTAACTAACGTTAAAGATTTTGTCTGCTTAGTTAGTACCCGGACCCGCTTTTTCGACTTCGCTCAGACGTATATTAGGTCGTGGGTTGTCCAGTAACTAAGCAGTCCTAGTAGTAAGCGGTATAAATGTTAACCCCAATGAAAGAAGAACTACGTTCCGACCCTACCATACCTTTCCGTTGAAGCATGTTCCCTCTAGGTTGTTTAAGCTTCCTGGTTCTTACATAGACAGAACCATCTCCGCTCTAGCGTGGCCTCAGACCACACTACTAGCGGCATCCTTACTACTATCTACTTATATATTTTTTCCTTTTTCTTTTTATTATCATTTAAAACATTAAACCTTAAAACTAAACTCACCCGTTTTTCTCCTTTTCCTTCTGGTTGCCCCTCCACGGTTTTCTCAATAAAAAACCAATAAAACCCCACAATTGTATTTCTATCGTAGGAACATATATTTGCAATCTTTAACTTAAACACAAAAAGATTCTTAACCTCAACTGCCTTTGGTATTCATTTATGTTCTTTAGAACATAATCTCTTCTAAACATAAAATTATTTATCAAAACGTACGGTTTTGGTATTCTTTTATTTTTGTTTTTATTTTCTTTAGCACCTAATCTTTCCTACATATACAATTATTTATCAAAACGTACGGTTTTGGTATTCTTTTATTATTTTTTTTTTTATTTTCTTTAGAATATAATTTTTTTCTAAATACACAATTAATTATCCAAACGTACACAAAACAGAACTAAATTCTTAACAGGTTCTGGTATTTTTTTTATATGCTTTAGAACATAATTTTTTCTAAATACACAATTAATTATCCAAAACGTACACAAAACAGAACTAAATTCTTAACAGGTTTTGGTATTTTTTTTTTATATTCTTTAGAACATAATTTTTTCTAAATACACAATTAATTATCCAAACGTACACAAAACAGAACTAAATTCTTAACAGGTTTTGGTATTTTTTTTTATATTCTTTAGAACATAATTTTTCTAAGTATACAATTAATTATCAAAACGTACACAAAACAGAACTAAATTCTTAACAGGTTCTGGTATTTTTTTTTTTTTTTATATTCTTTAGAACATAATTTTTCTAAGTACACAATTAATTATCAAAACGTACACAAAACAGAACCAAATTCTTAACAGGTTCTGGTATTTTTTTTATATTCTTTAGAACATAATTTTTCTAAGTACACAATTAATTATCAAAACGTACACAAAACAGAACCAAATTCTTAACAGGTTCTGGTATTTTTTTTTATATTCTTTAGAACATATTTTTTCTAAGTACACAATTAATTATCAAAACGTACACAAAACAGAACCAAATTCTTAACATCAATATTACAAAAAAAAAGTAACATAAAAAATTACTAAAACAAACCGAACCACAAAATTGACTCAAACAAAAAAAAAGAAAGAAGAAAACTTTCTACAATACACGACCCGACTCATCAACAACTTAATCGCCAGTCCCGACCAACCATTTTCTCGCTTTCCCTCGAAACCTCGGTTTAATATGAGCCCCTTTGTCAAATGCTCTTAATCGACAAAAAAAACCAAATTCCAGAAAACTAAAAAAAAAACCGGTGGGAATTCAAAAAATAAGAATTAACTTAAGTGAAATTTGATTAACACTTAAGTTCTTTTAACATTAATTATGTTTTGCATTATTTGCAAAAGCGAAACCTGGGAAAGTTTTAATATAATTTAAATGCTGCTTTGCATAATTTGAAAAAAAAAACGAAACATGGGAAAATGTGTTGAAAATAGTTAAGATGTCATAAGACATCGAAATTAACAAATTAAAATTTTCTGGAATAACAAGAACTTGCGACGAAGGGGATATGATAAGTTTTTGACACGAAGGTAGTGTGTCTGGGATTCCCTTCGTCACACATTTACGAGGTATATCTCTCAGGCAATGTAATACAATCTTTGAATCTGTCCAAGCCCGAATATTGGTTATCTCTATTCCAAGTGATTTAACTGTATACTCAACCAATTTGCAGAGAAAAACAGCTGCACAGAGTTCCAAGCGGGGTAACGATACCTGTTTTATAGGTGAAACCTTACTTTTTGCAGTAATAAACCAACACGTTGTGCGTTAATCCAGACTAATACTTCGAAAATATATAGTGCAACCATATGCTGCCTCAGATGCATCTGAGAAAGCGTGTATTTCATTTGCACATGAATTGCTTTGAAAATTGATGCAACGAGGAATCCGAATATTTTTTAATGTCTCTAAACCTTTAAATGTGTCTTTCCAAACAATTGCAATGCTCTCAGGTACAGGTTCATCCCAATCCCAATGCTGAAGCCATAGCTTTTGAAAAATTAATTTTAGTTTGGCAACTATTGGTGCTAATAATCCGAGTCTCATGATTCCATAGCATTCTTAAAACCTTTTCGCCTTGAAGTGTGGATTTAATTTCTTGCGAGTAAGAAGCATTAAACTTTACGGATTGTGTCAATATTTTTTCAATAGATCGCCACTTCCTTCAATTAAATCCGTATTTTAGTAGATGATGTACCAATTTGGCTTTAACAAAGCCAAAAGGTTATCGACATAAAAATCATTCTGAATTATATTGGAAATCATGGGTTCTCTAGGTTTGATTAAATTACCAATCTCCTTCAATGTACGAATAGCAAGAAATGGAGCACACGAAGTACCGTATGTAACGGTGTTTAATTTGTTTATTTCAATTTTATCTCTTGGATCCGACCGCCTTAATATTCTAAAGTTTTGATCGTTATCATTAACAAAAATCTGCCTGTACATTTTTTCTATATCTGCTGTTACTACTATACGATGTCTTTTAAAACGTAACAAGATAGAATAGATATCATATTGAATGCTAGGGCCAACCATTTATAATTCGTTCAATGATATACCAGTTAGAGTCTTAGTGGATCCAACAAAACCACTCTTAAACGCGTTTTTGTGCTCAAGTTTTTTAAAACACAATGATGTGGTAAATAGTAACTATTCAGTTAGAACCTGCGTCTCTTGAGTAAAGGCTTGGATGTGATTAAGATTTATGTATTCATTCATGAAAGCGAGACCTTTGAAATTTGTAACAGATAAAAAAATGCCTCCCAGCATTTTTTTTTTCTTGAGTGGTAATCGAACAATGAAACGGTCAGTTTCGTGTCTGGCTGTGGTGTTTTGGTAAAACTTTTCTCAATTAATTTCTTCTTCAGTAAATTCATGGTGTTTAGGAATTTCTTCCAATTCTCAAAACATTTTCAAAATTTCATCTATTAGAGGAGTAATAGATGTAAATGAGCCAAGACTTTGAGTCCCCCAATAGTATATATAGACCCGATAGTAAGCCAACCACAGTTCAAATTATGTGCATTAATATTGTGTGGTCTTATTTCAATTAACACATAATCATCATTAACATTTGGTTGTTCACTATTTACTTCCCTATATTCAAAAACTTCTTTTACGAATTTGTTTTCCATTCTACGTTTAAAACTATTGCATACTTTTTTAAAATGCCTTTTTTCCACAAATACTACAATACCTAGTATACGCAGGACACCTATTATAAGTATGATGATAATCACAAATCACAATATCTACATTTCTGTTAATTGAATGGTGAAAAATTTTCTCGTTATAATGACTCAGCTTGTTTATTGTTATCATATAGTTCCTGCTATGTGATGCTTTAAAACGAGATGATGTTGATGACAAATAAATCAACTTTGTATCATGATCCAAACTTTGTACTTTTGTTGTATTAATAAGTGTCCGTCCTTGAACAACCTTTAGTTGGTTGGAACTCAGTAGTTTCAGTAATTCGGCAATTTTCAATTATTTTTTCAAGCTCCACATCTTCATCTTTTAACCTTAGAATTTTTTTTGCAGTTCTTTATTTTGTAGACCCAAGACAATTCTGTCACGTAAAATAGATTTTTATTGTTCAACGCATTCGCCATCGTTTACTAACTTTTTTATATAAGCCCCACTTGTTCATCAGGTGTATACATCGGCCATGTGTTGTTCTGTAATGATTTAGTCTGATCCACTCTTTGCGACTAAGATCGAAGCCGGAAACACAACAAGTAGGATCGTCCACCAAACTGGCTTTGGAACAGGTGAAGCTGAAGAGTTCTACATACATTTCCATCTTTCCTTCACATCAGACCTCAGGTAACTTAAATTCGGAACAAATAACCATAATGGTTTTCTTGAGGACAAACGAAATTCAGGTAAGTCTTGCAAAATGTTATAAGGAATTGAGTTTTGATGTAGATGACACTTTTCAAATTCTTTAATGCAGGCTGCTTCACGTCTTAATGCAAGCTGCTTCACGCTTTCACAGAAAGCCATGGTAGAGGTGTTGATTTTAAAGTTCCATAGTTTTAATATTCAACGCATTGTTAAGTTGGACGCAATTTTATGTTTATGAGAAGAATAAAGTCAAACAGGGCCCAATATTCAGCGAATGAATAAATTAGTACAAAAACTGAAGATCTTATAGTACATGCATCAGCCCTTCAATTAGTTTCAGCAATTTTTCTAATGGTATTAACTCCAGATCATAATTTTTTGGACATTTTTTCAAAATGCGTCTTAAAAGATAATGTTTTGTTAAGCGGGACTCTTAGGTATTTAGAACTAGAATTAAAATGTACTGAAATGCCATCAAACTTCACTTTTAATTATTTATGAGCTTCAAATGAAAGGCACATACTTCCCATTTAGAAGGATTAGGTGTAAGTCTTCAGTTACGAAAGTAATTGGTCAATATTGATAAATCACTCTCCAAAACTATTTCACATTCTTATAAAGTAGTTGCTTGAATAGCTATAGCAATATCATCGGCAAATCGGAACAACTATGACTTAGTTGATGGTAAATCAGCTACATTTAAACTGAACAAAATTGGAGAAAGAACGCTTCCTTGAACGAGAGCATTGTTAAGACGACGGCTGCTACTCGTTTTTCCATTTAATGAGACCTGAATAAACCGGTTACTTAACATGGAATCAATGAGATTAACCATTCAGGAACAGCGTAAGGTTATTAAGGTTAAGAAGTAATCCATGTCTCCAAACAGTGTCATATGCAACAGACAAATCTACAAATGCTATTCCAGTTTTCAATTTCTTCTGAAAACCAGCTTCAATAAAACAAGACAAAAGCACAACTTCAGACAAAGGCAGAACAACATCAGTACAACTCCTGTTCCTCCTAAAACCAGATTGAGTTTTATTAATTTTTTCATCCATGGTGGATTCAATAAAATCATCCTTTCAAAAAGTTTGAACAATGCACTTAACAAGGAGATAGGTCTACAGTGAGAAACATCATACCCATTCTTTCTAGGTTTTACTACAGCTAAGACTTTTGCTTTTTTAAATAACGATGGTAGTTGAGCTGAATTCAAGATTTTGTTAAAGAGTTCCAGGATCCAATTCTTAGTTCTTGGGCCGAAATGTGATATAAATTATGGATAAATACCATCTAGTCCTTACCCATTTTAATGCATTTAATTGCTTCTTCAAGCTCAGACAATGTAAAAGATGAGGACAGAGAAGGACCTGCAGATAATCGATGTTTTTAATTTTTAGTTTTCTTCATACTTCTTTGTATTTATCCAGATGGAACTTGCACTTTAGTAACAAACCAATCAAGAAGCAATATTATTTGCAGTAATATTGCTATTTCATGAGGAAGTTGGAGATGAAGCTTCATCACCTAGTTTACGAACTAAATTCCATGTTTTACGACTAGACTTCTTGAAATTCGTCTTACCTACTGTATATCACGCCAAGTTTTATGTCTATGTAAATCAAGTTCATCAAAAAGTTCGGTGGCTACATGCGAATCGTTAGTTCTATTGTACTGTTTGTTACATGTTTTATTCCAACCTGGAACATACTGTTTTCTAAAACCTTTTTTATTAAATATTCTTTTTAGCAGAACTATTGATAATACCAACAAACCACTGATAATCAGATTGATTGCATGGAATAAATTGTACAATATTTTCTAAATCTTTAGAAAACTGTTCCCAATTTGCTAATCCAAAATTCCATCTGGGTTTTTCTATAGATGGTGAAAGTGAGATCTTTAAACCATATTGAAATATTATTGGACGATGTTGACTGTGTGGAAACGATGGAAGATTAATTCTTTTGTTGGATGTACAAGCATCGTTCCTAGATAAAATGGTCCAGTCTGGATTAATTTCTGTGTTCCATCTTGCAGATTTGAAAGTACGCCGGTTTTTGGGCTATAAATCAATTGCATATCGTTAAGGGACATCCATTTTTGTAAAGCATTACCATTATTGTGATTGTGATCATATCCCCAGCATTGGTTGTGACTATTAAAATCTCCACCCCAGATAATTGGTTGAATATAAACTGGTAACGAAACCGTTGGCCAAACTTGATTAGATGGTGTATAAACATTACCGACTAAAGTAAGTCAATCTCTAAGTCAATCACTACTATCTCCCCATCATTAGGAGCAGATTTACAGACAGTTTTACATTTGTTCAACAAATCATTTTTCACATAAGTTGCGATTCCATAAGTCCTAACTATCGTCCCAACAAATCTCCTTATTTACTTGATCTTAAATCGGAGCATTGCCGTTTTTTATTATTTTTTCTACGAAATGCGTCTGTTTCCTTCTCATGGGGCTGTAGTTCTTGTGTTAATTGGCAAAAGGTTTAAAAAAATATTTATTAATTTATTAGTTCAAAGCTTTTAATGCTTTCATGTTTTTATAAAAATGCTATTGGTGCTTATGGCCCAAAATCAAACTAAAAGACATGTGATCACTTTGACCAATAAAGTACATAATTTTGGTGGACGTATATCAACACAAACCTTATTTTCAAATTTGAGTAGTGTTTTGGTTGTCGAAAATTACAATTTCTGCGGTTGTACACTGAAAAAAAGTGAGGTCACCACAACCTATTTGATGCCAACCGAATGTTTCCTGTCTCAATATCCTCAAACTCGGTTGTCTTATATTTAAAAACCAAATTTGAAGACACAACAACCAAATTGAAGACAGAATAACGGAATGTTTTGACATTATAACCGCATAGTCTTGTACAGTGTAAAACATTGTATTAAGTCATTTTTATAGTAAAAGAAGATTGAGGACATTCTTACTCCAAATGCGGACTGTCCTCTCGAAAGGACTAATTATCCGGTTAATCCGGTTAATAAAAATTATTCAGAAAACGATAGTGAAGGTTTTAATGGCAACTATTTATTTTTTTTATCAATAACTTAAATTTTTATACATCACTAACCAAATTTAAAACCAAAAATATCTGTCGAAAAATAAAATTGTCTTTAATTTGTTATTTGTATTGAAAATAAGAAAAAACAGGCAACAATTATGTTCGTTGCTCAAAAGTTTTTACTTTCTATATTTTCAAACTAAAACAATAAAGCAATATTAATGCAGAATTAAAATTTTGAAAGGGAAATTACAAATAACTATCCAGCTTTATACAGTAATCTACTACACATGTGTTTCTGTTTCTCCCACAAAAAAAACAAAACAAATTGTTATAATGAGGAAAATTTGATAATATCGATTACACTTCCAGTTTATTTGAGGATAGTAAGTTGCGATTTTTTTTCAATTAGTTAAGTTGAGCTTTTTTTCACCAAACCAACTAATTTTGTATTAAAGAAATTGTGGATTTTCGGATGCGATCAATTCTATTTGGCAGTATTATTGACCTGTCGTTTAGCTTCAAATACATAAAAATTATTGCAAGTATGTTAAATTTGGTTTTGGTTTCTTAATAAATTACATAAGATCTCGATTTAAATCAAAAACTATGGAGGGGCTGAAATCTCACAGCTCTGAGATATCAAGACTTCGGTCTGGGTTAAGGATTTTGATATAGTTTTCGGCAAACAACTTTTATGAGGACATGGTTTTTAGTTTTGGGCAGCGATGTACATCAAACATAACTCTTTGTTAAAGTACAAGTATTTTTTATCTCTGTTTAAAAATTTCTTACAAAACTAACACGAAACATCAATACGTTGCCGGAAAATTATAATCAAAATTCCAAAAATATTGTTAAATTAAATAAAATCAAACTTTTTCAAATTCCAAAAATATTCCAAATATTAGAATAAAATCAAATATTTAAATATTTTCTAAATTCCAATAATATTTCAAAAATTCTTAAAAATTCAAACTTTTTCCAAAATTCTAAAAATATTGCAAAAATTATTACAAAATCAAAAATTGAAACTTTTTTCAAAATTCCAAAAATTATAATAGTATCAAAAATTAAAAATTTTTCAAAATTCTAAAAATATTTCAAAAATTCTTACAAAATCAAAAACTAAAACTTTTGCCGAAATTCTAAAAATATTGCAAAAATTATTACAAAATCAATAATACAAACTTTTTCAAAATTCCAAAAATATTTCAAAAACTATAACAAATTCAAAAATTTCCATGTCCAATTTCATTTTAAATTACATTTACGTCATAAAAACAGCTACATTTTTTTTCTCAAAAAATTGGCCAAAAAATTAAATGAAATTATTTTTTGACACACTTGACATTATTTTTTGACAAACTTATAATGCCATAATTCTCTATAATAATAATAAAATTTCATGTCATACGAACTATTAATTTTATTTTTTTCTAAAAAAATTGGGTAAAAAATAAATAAAAACCTTTCTTTTGACACACTTGACAACATTTTTGGACAAACTTATAATGCCATAATTCTCAATAATAATAATAAAATTTCATTTCAAACAAACACTTTTATTTTTGTTGCAAAAAAATTAGGTAAAAAACTAAATAAAAATTTTTTGGCACACTTGACAACATTTTTTTGACAAACTTATAATACCATAATTCTCAATAATAATAATTAAATTTCATTTCAAACAAACAATTTTATTTTTTCCAAAAAATTGGGTAAAAAAATAAATAAAAATCTTTCTTTTGACACGCTTGATATTATTTTTTTGACAAACTTATATGCCATAATTCTCTATAATAATAATAAAATTCATTTCAAACAAACAATTAATTTTATTTTTTTTCCAAAAAATTAGGTAGAAAAATAAATAAAATCTTTCTTTTGACACACTTGACAACTTTTTTTTGACAAACTTGTAATGCAATAATCTAGTTTTTGATCTCACATACCAATCCCGACCATCAATATTTCTCCAAATTTAATGTTCCTACTCGTAATCACTTAAAATTAACGTTTTTTAAGCCAAAAATATGAAAATCTGCTATTTTTGACACACATAATGATTTTTTTGACACACTTCCGGTACAGTTATCGAACACAGCGTCCTTTCGGACCTGTCCCTTGAGTATACCTATTTTTAGAAAAAAAAATGTTTGAAATCCTTCCAGCGGTTTTCCCTGCAGCGTAGGTAATGACGGCCGGCCGGCAGACAGACATACATTTTTTTTTTTTGCTTTTTTAGAATCAGGAGGTCATAAAACGTCGAGAAATGTCAAAAAAAGTGAGGGTAAGAATTTGACTTTGAGCTCAGGAATGTAATACTTAGGTCTTTCAGACCGAAGTAATTTCATTTCAAAGAAACAATTTTATTTTTTTCCAAAAAAAGGGTAAAAAACTAAATAAAAATCTTTTGACACACTTGACAATATTTTTTTGACAACCTCATAATGCCATAATTCTCAATAATAATAATAAAACTTCATTTCAAACAAACAATTAATTTTATTTTTTTTTTCCAAAAAATTAGGTAAAAAAATAAAAAAAATCTTTCTTTTGACACACTTGACAACATTTTTTTGACAAACTAATAATCCATAATTCTCAATAATAATAATAAAATTTCATTTCAAACAAACAATTTTATTTTTTTCCAAAAAAAAGGGTAAAAAACTAAATAAAAATCTTTTGACACACTTGACAACATTTTTTTGACAACCTGATATTGCCATAATTCTCAATAATAATAATAAAACTTCATTTCAAACAAACAATTAATTTTATTTTTTTTTCCAAAAAATTAGGTTAAAAAAATAAATAAAAATCTTTCTTTTGACACACTTGACAACATTTTTTTGACAAACTTATAATGCAATAATCTAGTTTTTGATCTTACATACCAATCCCGACCATCAAGATTTCTCCAAATTTAATGTTCCTACTCGTAATCACTTAAAATAAGCCAAAAATATGAAAATTTGCTATTTTTGACACACATATTGATTTTTTTGACACACTTCCGGTACAGTTATCGAACACAGCGTCCTTTCGGACCTGTCCCTTGTGAATACCTATTTTTAGAAAAAAAAATTTTGGAAATCCTACCAGCGGTTTTCCCTGCAGCGTAGGTAATGACGGACATACATCTTTTTTTTTGCTTTATTTAGAATCAGGAGGTCCTTAAACGTCGAGAAATGTCAAAAAAAGTGGGGGTAAGAATTTCACTTTGAGCTCATGAATGTAATACTTAGGACTTTCAGACCGAAGTAACTCTAGAATGGAGTAACGAGTTTATATTAAGTGATTTTTTTTTTTCAAATATCAATACATATTACATTGTTTTTAATTTATGCAGGCAGACCTTTTTCTTTATGATCCCAACGTTATTACAAATTATAATAATTTTAACCAGAACAACACCTTTCACTCAGACAAACCAACTAAGCATCGTCCGTTCTAGGCTATGAAATTGAATATAAAAACCAAAACCAATAAAAAATAAAAGGTCTGGTGCCAATCAAATGATTTATTATTCGAAAAGTTAACACAATTTTACAACAAAAAAAAGTCGGTTTTAGTCGATTAAAAACCAATTGAATGAGAAACTAAATTGAATTGGTTGACTGAATTTGATAAACTGTCAGTTAAATTGAAATAAATGTCTTAAAGAAAATTTATTACATTAAATTTAGCAGGAATTTGTATTAAAATGTAATTGAGTTCTCTTATCCAAAACAAAAATAAAATGTTTATTCGTAAGACCACCAAAATTTTGTCTTTTAGCATTACATCAGGACATTACATAATTCATGTAAACGACAGACAAATACATAAAAATTCTTTGGACGACATTTATAAATGACCAAACAAATAGTTCTCGTGTGTAGTGTATGGACATGAATAATAATAAATTGAATAGTTTTAAAGCATAGAATGGAGTTTTATTTTTGGGTGGTTGTTTTGTATTTTTGAAAACTGATGAGTTTTAAGTTGTTTAGTTTTTTTTATGAGGGTGGCTGGTAAATATTTATCTTTGTTTGGTTTAAGTTTCCAAAAAAGTTAATGTTTTTGTTTAAAGCATATAATGGTAAAAACTTAAAGTGATTTATTTTTACATTAATTCATCATTGTACTATTATATAGCAGATTTAGATTTTCAAGAAAATTAAAAATGTTGGTTTATGGAGCATAAAAAGAGAAACATTGATGATGGTAATCAATAACGTTTATGTTTTGAAATAGTTTATGGGTTGGCTTTATATGTTACTTTTTAAAACTTATTATTATTAATTTTTTTGAGAAAAAGGATTTTTATTTTCCTTAAAAGGATATGTGGTTTTTTATATAAAAAAACATAATACACATTAAAATTAATTTAGGATAAAACTTCAAGTTTTCGTGTTTCGAAATGCTTGTTAGGTAAACAATATCGAACAAGCTACATATGTGAATTCTCAAACTATGTGAAGGTTTCATTAATAATAAAAAGTTAAAGGGTAGTTGAAGCTTAACTCTTCACTCAGGCTTACTGAATAATATTTCTTATTTCTTATTCTTTGTCTAATAAAACTAGCCTTTTTGTGCAATTGAATATAATTTGTTAACTGAGACACAACAGTACACTGAAAAAAAAATGTCCTATTTCCAATCGAAATGCAATTGTCTCAACCTCACCGTGCGGTCACATATGGCGAATCAAACTACGAACTTGCTTCAACAACTCTACAATTATAAATCGATGAAGTTGAGACAATCACACGAAATGTTTATGTGAAAATCAAATATAGTTCAATTAATCTCAAATACTTAAACTTTAAAATGAAAAATTCATGATATAAGGCCAAAGAAAATTTTTTTCGGGGAAATAGTTATTATCTTTATTCAACTACTGTTATATTGGATATAACACTTTATATTTTGAATAAACCTCATTCTGTTGTTAGGAAAATGTTATCGTGTAGTTGTCCGAATCACAGTGAAATTGTTTGCAAATAATTTTTCTTTGCATGAATAATCAACTGCCAACTTCGAGATGAGGTTGTCATGAACTTCAATTTTTTTTTCAGTGTAGGATATAATATTTGTTCTGGAATTGAGACTAACACAACATTCATTGGAAGTCCTAACACTTGCTTTTACCAAGGGTAATGTGATTCAAACCTGAAAAATTACCTAACAAATGAGATTCGCTGAGTAAAAATCATTATAATATGTAGATACAAAATAAAATACTTTTTACTAACGAACAACGATAATAACAATCAAAAAATAATAACAAAATCCTTAAATAATACAAAATAACTATCCAAATATGAACTGCAAACTTTACGATGACTTTTATCTCAAGAGATTTTTATTTTTCTCCATTTTCAATCTTCACATTTATTCTTAACTTTTTTTATAGTTTTTATGTTTCCAGTGCCACAGCATTCGTAAAAGAAATAACATAAATTTAACAAATTAAGTTTTTTTTCTTGAATAATATTATTTTTAAAACAATACAAATACAAAAAAAAAATGTATATAAATAAAATAAATAAAAACAAAATTGAAAACTTTTATTGTATGAGATGGAGAATTTTTCGTTGTCTAGAGATTTGATGAGAAAATTTTCTTTCGGTTATGTGTATGTTAGTATTTTTGTTGTTACAAACAAATTGTAATATAACTTTAGAACAAAAAACAAAATAAAAAGAGGAAATGAAATTAAATTATTCAATAAATTAATGTTATTTTATGAAAAAAGTTTCATTTATTGCAGATACAATTAAACGAATCGATATTGGTTTAAAAAATTTATGTCGGTTGGGAAAATTTTTGTTCTAAATCGACAGTTAAGGCTGAGTTAAGGTTTGTAAAACATTTGCTGTGGTCTTGTTTATAAGGGAAACTAGGCCAACAGAATTTGTTAGTGATTAGATTTTTTTTCTTAGAATGTAATGGAAACTGTGCCTAATGATTAAACCAGTAGGACGCAATTTGATAGACTGCGCGCCAAGCGATGTTATATTCCAACTAGCTCGAGGTTTAAGAGTCCGAAAAAAGAAGATCTATCATTCCAGCACAAATTAACTGATAAGCACGCATTTCAGAAATATTCAGACCAAAAAAAAAGAAAAGGAAAAAGGAGACTCTGATGACCTTAAAGAGGCCACTACCGTCACATCCACCACAATAATAGATTTTATTTACATAGTTGAATCAAACAAAAAATTATATAATGGTCACTCACCCCATAGATAGTCCAGACGCCACATCTTAGCACGATCACCCTGCCTAGCCTATCATATTTGTAATATTAATTATATGAATTAATTCTGCCACAAAACAAAGGCGATTGTTGATTAAAATTTCGTTAAACATTTGTGAAAAGCAATCAATTTGTTGCGCCACAAAACAAAGGCGAGTGTTGATGTCAATTCCGTAAAATATTTGTGAAAAGCAGTCCATTTGTTGCGTCACAAATCATAGGTGATTGAATTTTGTAATAAATCGACTGTCGGCAACTGTTGAATTTATAAGGAATATATAATAAAGCGAATGTTGACAATTTTTGATTTGGTGGAAAAAACTTTGAATGTTGTAATAAATCGACAGTCGCCAACTGTTGAATTTGGCAGAGATACATCAACTGATGATCCGTTATATCTTCAAACGATGATGACAACAATGAGTTTTATTTTTTATTGTAGTAGCTCTGCTGCTATAACAGTAACAACCCAACTAGCATTTTAACTTCTTTTAAAACACTAAACAGTATTACCGAAACTAACTTCCACACCTTCATAGTTTCTTTAAAATTTCAGCTAATTTAAATGTTAAGAAACAATAAATATCTTTGATAGTAGTTACAATAACAATAGCTTCTATAAGACTTCCATAGAATTTTGTTTTTTAATTTAGATGTAGCAAATTTAGTATATAACTCAGGGGCTGATTTTTTATGGAAAAAGGTATGGGACATGTAACTTCAATGGGTTTTTTATAACGATGAAATCATAATCTGAGGTTTTCTTTAAAGATTTTGTTTCTTTTTGATAGATGTAAAAGAATATTGGAAAATCTATTTTCTATTTGTTTTATTAGTTCACAGATTTTAGGTATAGCAACATTAAGGAGTTATATTTTTTCAATCATTACTTTTAGCGTACTTACACCTTTATTTGAACAATATTTTTTTTTAAATAAAAGTTTTGTAATTGGATTTCTAACAGGTGTCACAACAACATGCGTACTAAGGTGCTGATGAACGCAATTAATTTTTAAAAATTTTATATAAACATAAAACAATAACAAAAGAAGCAACGATATATCGCACCCATCCATTTGCTGTAAATTATTTTAATCGAGTAACTAAATTATGAAACTCTGTGTCACCTCAGTTCTTCCTGACGAGTTTGACTCTCAGAAATGTAAAGAAAATTCATATACCATTATTTATAAAACTTTAAACTTTCTCTATTCCACTCTAAATGATTTTTGATTCTGATTCCTAGTCCAGTTGATTATGATGTTAATTGATTTTTTTGTCTATTTGAAGACTCTAAATAAAGAATATTTATATTGTGCAAAATAGGTCTAAATAATAGATTAAAAAACAAAAACCACCACAATACTTATGCACAATACTTTTTTGACAAAAACGAAACGATTTCAATTTCGTATAAGCTTCAATTTCGTATAAACCCATTGAAATTACATGTGACATACCTTTTTCCATAAAACGTAATCTCCTGAATTAAACTAAATTTTCTACTTCTAAATTTAGTTGAAATAATAGAAGCAATAGTTTCCGTCAGTTTGAAATATTTCGTTTCAGATATTGAAGCAATTTTAAGACTATGACAGCTGTGCTTCTATAAGATCTGTAAACAGTTACAACCGAAAGAACTACAATCCTAATGACAGGTATAACTTCTATAACATTTTTTCGTAAGCTCTATTTAGTGATCTGCAGATAAGTTTCGTTAAAGCTTCTAATATTTAATATAGAAGTATTTTAGAAGCTTTCATTCCGGTGGTGGGGAGAACTTCGTTGTGGAAGTTTTATCGAAACTTTATAGAAGTCAAATATACCTAGCTTCCACTTAGAAGCTTTAGCGAAGCTTTATTGAAGCTAAAACTTACATAATTCAAAATTTAGAAGTATGTTTGCTAGTTGGGAAGGCTAGTTAGTTGGTGCGAAGTACTAAATTTTCCAGATACCAACATTTGATCATTTTATTTTTATAATCCCGTATGAATGCCATTTGTATAGGACAAAAAAACACACAAATATCATTTATTTTTGTTAACCAACAACCTTAAATTTAATTAGAAAATAAAATGACTCAACCAACAAATTTATTCTTCGCGATTTTTATAGACAACAAATACTACTAACATACAAATTTTCTTTTCTTTTGCTTTAATAATTTAAACTAAAAATTGTATCAAATTGAAAAGTGGTTCTAGCAAAACTTTACTAATACACGAAATATATATTCGACTAAAAATTATCACATTTAATTAAGCTAAGTAAAGTTTCAATAAAACAATACTAACACACTGATTAACTATCACTTGTTCACAACTCGATAAGAAAAATCAATAACCGTGTTATGACCACATTTTAGGTGATGTCTAACATGCATCGTTTGTAACAATATAAAATCTGATAGAGAACCAATTGAGTTCTAAGTAAAGATGTTAGTAAAGAAATTAGTTCTTTGCAGTTAAAACCTAACAGTAAAGACAAATTCCGGAGCAACACATATTTTCCTATTTTTTCATCTATGATGATTCATCATTGCGTTTTTCAGTAACATATTTATTAACAATCAGTCAGTATAGATACATATTTGACTAACTGTCGAAAAATCAAGGTTATATTAGTTTTTGTTATATACTTACATCCTCTTTACAAACGTTTCGAATTTTATTTGTTTTCTTTCATTGTCTCTTTGCTTTATTAAAACGAAGCCAAAAGAGATTATAATGTGAACTCTCTTTTCATATAATTTTGTTGTATTAAAGCATACAAGAAGGAAAACTCAAAGTGTGTATGCTCATTTTACATTTTGAAGTGTGAGTTGTTTTTTTTTTGCCGATTGATGTGTGCAATAAACCTCTTGATGATATGATATGATTATTTGTTAATAAAAGGATCCCCTATTTTTTGTTTCTGTTTTACAATTAACAGAATACAAGAAAAAAAGTTTTGGAAAAATGAAACAACTGTTAGCTGGTTTCGTTATAAATGTATTGTTTATAACAATATGCACGAATTAAGAATATATGCAATCAACTCTTCTTCTCTCTTGTTAAGAGTAATTAAAAACATACAAATAACAAACATTTTTATTCTATATGAAATGATCGAAAAAAAAGAAAAATTGTTGCTGCACTGTTTTAGATGTTACTCAAACTTTGTGGAAATGTTTTTTAGAGTTCAAAAAATCAAAATCCACAAGGATTTAATTTTCGCACGCGCCACTTCCGGTCCACACAAAATAAAGCACTTGAAAAGTCGTATTTTTGTGTTTTGCGGTTTTAGCTGTAAAACTTTTTCTATCAAAGATATTGATTTGCTCAAGGTGACATTATAAAGCTGAAAAATTGTAATTTCTAAAACAAAAATAAAAATTGACATAATTCATATATTTAAAAAATGAAAGAGTGTTGAAAATACGTATATGTTAACGCTGGACCGATGATCCTAAAATTAAACAAATAACATTAAACTCTAATACATTCCAAACCTTAAAATATCGTTCCATCGTTAAGCAGATTCCCTTAACATCTATGTATATGATGATCATTGAAGTTTCTTGAAACCATATAGATAGTTATTTATATATATTATTAGTATGATAAACATTAATTTACCTAAATATAAGTACATTTATTCAAATATACAAAGCAAATACTGAACTGTCATTGACAGTCTACCAGCTCTGATCTATCGTTTTTTAACGATCAATCGTACTATTTTAGTATGATGGGCTGAAAAAAGGAAATCAAAATTAATTAGTACTCAAAATAGAATTAGAAAGTTGTAATTTAATAATTTAATCATTAGAATTAAGAATATACTTAACCTTTTTTTTTTTTATTTTTTATTTTTACTTTGTTTATTTGGTTTGGACATGCCTTAATTCTTAAGACATTTGTTTCTTTCAGTCCATATCACCAATACTTAACTTATGTTGTTCACAAAAACAATAACAAAATATGTGTCATCTTGACATTTCATTTCATTACAGCAGTTTAATTGGCTGCAGTCAATTCTTTCATTCATTATTGCCTCTGTTATAATATCACAAGTTGTATTCTAAAGGTTGGCAATTATTGTTAAAAATAGATGGATTTCCATTTCTAAATGATATAAATAATAAGATTTTTCTAGAATATCGGTCAGTCATTCAATTATTTTAAAGTTATTCGAGTTGAGTTTGTCGAGTTCTATAGTTTGTGTTGTTGAGTGAACAGTGAAGTTATTCTTGATAAAAAATGTCCTGGTTTGAAGGCACATAAATCTGATGTGAAATTAAAAATAAATTCATGCTGATGTTAAGTATTCTTTAAGTAATTAGTTTTACCAATTTATGTAAATCTATGTGTAACTGGCACAGTTATTATTTATTATGAAGGGATGTTGAATCAACTGTCTTTATTAATACTGTATTATTAGCTGTATTGACATTTGTTAATTATTCATGATGTTTAAAAATAAATTGTTATCCTGGAACTTATCTTCTGTTAATGAACTCGTGGCTGATTGCTGATGTATGTTATTATTTGTGTTTTAATGATTTGTTCTTTCTTTTCAAATTCATCACGGCTGATTTGAGATCTCATCACGTCAAAATCAATACAGAATGCTACATGTGCCTTCGTGATTTGGACCGCTCATGTCATATTGGTCATGATCTATCGTTTGTTCATCGTCATAAACGCCACCACTTACTGTAAATTGTGAATTTTCATGAGAGGTTATAAAAAGCACATTTCATACATCATTTACTAGGACTTGGTCATAATTCGTTGACCATCAATAACCAGTACTTTCAATAACAGCCTTCGTGACCTTCAAGAATTATTACATCATCAGCTTTGTTATTTTATTATCAACAGTTTAATAGCACTTGATTACAATTCTTTGACCATCGGTAATCAGTGTTTTCAACATATTATTATCAACATTTATTAGTACTTGGTTGTAATTCTTCGAGCATCGATAACCAGTATTTTCAACAAGATACTTCGTAATCTTCAAGATTTGTTATATTATCAGTTTGTTACTATGTTATGATTATCAACATCTTATTAGTACTTGGTTATAATTCTTCGACCATCGATAACCAGTATCATAGATAAATATTCTTCGGAATCTTCAAGAATTATTATATCATCAGTTTTGTTAGTTTATTATCAACAGTACTTGGTTATAATTCTTCGACCATCGATAACCAGTATCATAGATAAATATTCTTCGTAACCTTCAAGAATTATTATATCATCAGTTTTGTAATTGGCTATAACTCGTCAAGCATCGATAGCCAATCATTCAAGTTTTAACTTCATGATATCAAATATTATTATCATCAACAATTTATTAGCACTTGGTTATAATTCTTCGACCATCGATAACCAGTGGGTTCAACATATTATTATCAACATTTATTAATACTTGGTTATAATTCTTCGAGCATCGATAACCAGTATTTTCAACAATATACTTCGTACTCGTCCAGAATTATTATATCATCAGTTTTGTTAGTTTATTATCAACAGTACTTGGTTATAATTCTTCGACCATCGATAACCAGTATCATAGATAAGCAGTCCTCGTAACCTTCAAGAATTATTATATCATCAGTTTGTAATTGGCTATAACTCGTCAAGCATCGATAGCCAATCATTCAAGTTTTAGCTTCATGATATAAAAAATTATTATCATCAACAATTTATTAGCACTTGGTTATAATTCTTCGAGCATCGATAACCAGTGGTTTCAACATATTATTATCAACATTTATTAATACTTGGTTATAATTCTTCGAGCATCGATAACCAGTATTTTCAACAATATACTTCGTAATCCTCAAGAATTGTTATATTATCAGTTTGTTACTATGTTATGATTATCAACATCTTATTAGTACTTGGTTATAATTCTTCGACCATCAATAACCAGTATTTTCAACAATATACTTCGTAATCTTCCAGAATTATTATATCATCAGTTTTGTTAGTTTATTATCAACAGTACTTGGTTATAATTCTTCGACCATCGATAACCAGTGTCATAGATAAGCAGTCTTCTAACCTTCAAGAATTATTATATCATCAGTTTGTAATCGGCTATAACTCGTCAAGCATCGATAGCCAATCATTCAAGTTTTAACTTCATGATATCAAATATTATTATCATCAACAATTTATTAGCACTTGGTTATAATTCTTCGACCATCGATAACCAGTGGTTTCAACATATTATTATCAACATTTATTAATACTTGGTTATAATTCTTCGAGCATCGATAACCAGTATTTTCAACAATATACTTCGTAAGCTTCAATAATTATTATATCATCAGTTTTGTTAGTTTATTATCAACAGTACTAGGTTATAATTCTTCGACCATCGATAACCAGTATCATAGATAAATATTCTTCGTAATCTTCAAGAATTATTATATCATCAGTTTGTAATTGGCTATAACTCGTCAAGCATCGATAGCCAATCATTCAAGATTTAACTTCATGATAGCAAATATTATTATTATCAACAATTTATTAGCACTTGGTTATAATTCTTCGACCATCGATAACCAGTGGTTTCAACATATTATTATCAACATTTATTAATACTTGGTTATAATTCTTCGAGCATCGATAACCAGTGTCATAGATAAGCAGTTTCGTAATCTTCAAGAATTATTATATCATCAGTTTGTAATTGGCTATAACTCGTTTCATTAGTTGTTATTATGTAATGATTATCAACATTTTATTAATACTTGGTTATAATTCTTCGACTACCGATAACCAGTGTCATAGATAAGCAGTTTCGTAATCTTCAAGAATTATTATATCATCAGTTTGTAATTGGCTATAACTCGTCAGGCATCGATAGCCAATATTTCAAGATTTAACTTCATCAGCTTCAAATGTCATTATTATCAACAGTTTATTAATACATGATTATAACTCTTCGAGCATCGATAACCAGTACCTTCAACGATATACTTCGTAAACTTCAAGAGTTGTTATATCATCAGTTTTATTATGTTATGATCATCAATAGTTTATTAGTACTTGGTTATAATTCTTCGAGCATCGATAACCAGTATTTTCGACAATATACTTCGTAAGCTTCAAGAATTATTATCATCATCAGTTTTATTAGTATTACCAGTCAACATCAATATTTTATTTTGTATTGTGTCAACATTCTATAAATGCTAATAAATCTTTAAACATCAATAAGTATCATCTAACATTATTGTTGCTGTTTGTATTATCCGTGGAGTTGATGCATCATCCAAGTCAAATCATACAGTCCACTACCCAACACAAGCGCATCATTCTTCAGTATATTTTATTGATTTCTTCTGATTTTCAATTGACACCAGCGTCTGCGCTGTTAAATATAAAAGTCTAAATGTTCTCAAATATCGAAGTGCACATATCTTTATAGTATAAAAATTTAAAATCGACTCGTTCAGTCAACTCATAATGCAAAAACTCTTTACTTGAAATTTTGAAATTTCAGCAATTTGCATGTTTCAGGCTAGAATTTGGACGTGTTTGGTAAAAGACAAAAATTTGAAATTAGCAGGATATTTAGTTCTTACCTTTAACTTTAAAAAACTTAAACGTGTGTTTTGTTATTTCCTCTTGACGCGGGTGTACAGGCGATTAAAGAGAAGCCAACCATTTGTTTCTTACAGCTTACAGCTTCTTACTTACAGCTTACAGTTTCTTACATTTTTATTTTTGTTTTAGAAACTACCATCTTTCAGCTTTATAATAACACCTTGATCGAATCAATATCTTTATTAGAAAAAGTTTTACAGCTTAAACAGCAAAACACAAAAATACGACTTTTCAGGTGCTTTATTTTGTGTGGACCGGAAGTGGCGCGTGCGAAAATTAAATTCTTGTGGATTTTGATTTTTTGAAGCCTAAAGAACATTTCCACAAAGTTTGAGTAACATCTAAAACAGTGCAGCAACAATTTTTCTTTTTTTTCGATCATTTCATATAGAATAACTCTTAAGCCAAAGTTCAACTTCAAGTCGGCACGGGTTAACTTTATTTGATTGACGTAAAATTTTTTGCAGTTCATTTTTATATGTATACACACCGATTTAGGGGGTGAGACCAAAAATATTTCATAAATTTTTTTTCCCATACAGCTAAGGAACACCCTAATATAAATATATATATATATATATATATATATATATATATATATATATATATATATATATATATATATATATATATATATATATATATATATATATATATATATATATATATATATATATATATATATATATGTATATATATATATATATATATATATATATATATATATATATATATATATATATGTATTTATATATATATATATATATATATATATATATATATATATATATATATATATATATATATATATATATATATATATATATATATATATATATATATATATATATATATATATATATATATATATATATATATATATATATATATATATATATATATATATATATATATATATATATATATATATATATATATATATATATATATATATATATATATATATTAGGCATGACCAGATATGTATGAACAATTTTCAAACCATCTTTTTCTTCGCTCCCACCGGCTAATTATGTTCCATTTGACTCGAATATGAACTATATCCAGTTTTATTGAAATCGGAAAATAATTACCCACCGCGCAGTGCCGTCGAAGATAAAAAAATTAGCAGAATAATAGGATTTTTTTTTTATCAGATATAATCATCTTAAAACATAATATATCTCATAATTTTGATTTTTTTATTAAAAGCTAATTAATTAACAATTCCAACGAGCCTAAGTATGTAGAAATCGATCTTAGGAAAGCGATTTATCTTAATTTTTCTTCTTACATATACGAAAATTCACTAATTCATAATAATCTTTTTTCAAAGATAAAAAATTAATTTTTATGGTTAAATTTATAATAATTTTTCATTCAAAAGCAACATTTTTCCAAAAGAAACCAATACATTAAATTAGATTTATTTATGATGGGTATTTGCATCTGTATTTTTCGACCACCTAAATGGTGTATTGTGTACCTTCCTCGTCTTTAGTTAGAATGTTGTTGTATTCCGTGTCATCAACTTAACACCGAGTTCGGTTGTATCATTAATAACATGCAAACTTGTTTCGGCAAAACAACGTGGCTTTGACGAAATCCTCATTCCGATGGGTCATGTAGCAAAAAATCAATACAAATTTTAAATCGATTAAAAACTCTGAGTTTTTTCTGTGACAAAATCACTAATGTTCTTATTAGCAAAAAGTTGCATATGTTTGACTGCGTCAAAATCTTTTTTGCGAGTTTGGGGTGCGATGGGGATGTCTCGTGCTGGGACCTCAAGGTTTTGAACCATTTTTCGTTTTTCATCAAACGAGAACTCTGGGTCGAAAAAAGCCAAGCCAATATTTGGTTCTGTTAAATAGTGAAGATGATAACAAATTTTGCTCAACATTTCTTCTGAAACTCCTGATTTGCGGCTGCTGTTCCATCTATGCATTTGAACCAAATTTTTACATACAACGTAATCAGAAAAATGCAAACGTCTTGAAAAAATGCAAACGGCGTGACTTGTCAGACCTGGGCGTTTGAATTTGTAATTCTCAATGGTTTCGCCAAGAAAAATCAATGTAACTTCCAAAAATTCTTTATATTCGCTGCGTGGGTGTGATTTTTCCAACTGTTCATGACAAAAAATTACTAGAGCTTCTCACGAGTGTTTTGGAATTTTGTTTCCCAGTTTTTTGTCCGATATTCCACTTTTAACATTGTTGGATTAATTTTACCATCGTCCCATGCCTTCTGAAATTTGTTGAACAGATAAACATCGGGTGCTGTGGTCTTTCCAAATTTGAGATCAAAAACAGCCCGTAGTTTATTCTTCTGTATGTGATGACGACATGGGCATCGAATCAAGTTGTGGCCAATCTTTTTTTCCACCTTTTTCTGGTCCAGCGTTACTTGATGTCGTGTCGTAACACATGGTTTCGACTTTATCAGTAAGATCCCATTCTTCAAGCATTCATATATCGCATTCGCAATCGATAAGCCGCTCCCTTCTTTGCATTATGGAACCGTTAATAACTTCTCAATATTACCAACTGTTACTATGGTTGGCAAACGATCTACTTTACCATGTCCAGTTAATTCTACTAGCAATGTATCCAAAAATAAAAATTTGTGTTACTCAAACAAAGTCTAAATCTAACATAAAAATTTATTTTTCTGAATTTTCCCAGAAATTTTTATTTTGGATTTAAGAAGAAGAAATTCGATAAAAACGCTTTCCTAAGATCGATTTCTACATACTTAGGCTCGTTGGAATCGTAAAGTAATTAGCTTTTAATAAAAAATTATGAGATATTTTATATTTTAAGATGATTATATCTGATAAGCATAAAAAATCCTATTATTCTGCTAATTTTCTTATCTTCGACGCCACTGCGCGGTGGGTAAACATTTTCCGATTTCAGTAAAACTGGATATAGTTCATATTCGAGTCAAAAGGAACATAATTAGTCGGTGGGAGGGATGAAAATAACAACTTCATAAGTTAGGTCATGTCTAATTTATATATA
>OY856188.1:227181778-227356917 GCA_963693315.1 Diogma glabrata | reverse complement strand
TATATATATATATATATATATATATATATATATATATTATATATATATATATATATATATATATAATATATATATATATATATATATATATATATATATATATATATATATATATATATATATATATATATATATATATATATATATATATATATATATATATATATATATATAATATATATTATATATATATATATATAATATATATATATATATATATATATATATATATATATATATATATATATATATATATATATATATTATATATATATATATATATATATATATATATATATATATATATATATATATATATATATATATATATATATATATATATATATATATATATATATATATATATATATATATATATATATATATATATATATATATATATATATATATATATATATATATATATATATATATATATATATATATATATATATATATATATATATATATATATATATATATATATATATATATATATATATATATATATATATATTTATATATATATATATATATATATATATATATATATATATATATATATATATATATATATATATATATATTTATATATATATATATATATATATATATATATATATATATATATATATATATATATATATATATATATATATATATATATATATATATATATATATATATATATATATATATATATATATATATATATATATATATATATATCATTATATATATATATATATATATATATATATATATATATATATATATATATATATATATATATATATATATATATATATATATATATATATATATATATATATATATATATATATATATATATATATATATATATATATATATATATATATATATATAATATATATATATATATATATATATATATATATATATATATATATATATATATATATATATATATATATATATATATATATATATACATATATATATATATATATATATATATATATATATATATATATATATATATATATATATATATATATATATATATATATATACATATATATATATTGATAGTTTTGTTCATTTTTAATTTAAATATTTGAGTTTAATGTTGAAAAATATTTATATTTATTATAATTATTGTTAATAAATGTGATTTAAAGAAATTTAAAAGAAAAGAAAAAGGATTATAAATGGAAATAATTTTGAAAAGGCTTCGTGTCCTTTATGTTTGGTTGGAATGCCTACAAAATAAACAAAAAAGAATGAATGAATAAAACTAAACAAAATAATAATATAAGAAAAGAAAAAACAAAGAAATTAATTTTTTGTTTCTTAATTACGTCATTACATATTTGTTTTTTTTGTCAACCGTGCCCGTTGATATATAATAAGAAGAAGCACATTTTGAATTAAAAAGAAAACAAAATCATCACGATTCCGGATGATCGAATAACGTAACAGATACTAGTGTTTTTACATAAAAATTACAGCACTGCAAGAAATCGCTAATAATATTTATACATTAAAAGAAAAATAAATGGACCTTTTTGGCTTATTAAGGGGGATCAAAACATGAAGTAAACTCTTAACAAATTAAGGTAAGTTTATTTGTATATTCTAATTTTTAAATAATTCAATTTTATTTTGAATTGTCTTAGACCATGTAAATTAAAATTAGATTATTCGTGTTATATTAGAGATTTTTCCTTAGTAGAGTCCGTGCATTAGCCGTCCATGCATGTATTGTTTAAAATAATTAATTCCCTTTGATAAATAGATACCGTATGTTTCTATTTATTATAATAAAAGTCCCAGGTTACAACCGCACACGAGAAAATACTATTAATGACCGCCTATCACATTTAATTCCAGTCGACTTTCAGAAACAAAACAAACACATATTAATTTTTTTTTCATATTCTCTAGTTAAAATAATTTTGCTAATTTGGTTTTGAATTAAACTAATTTATTTACCACTTGTTCTATTAGAACTAAATTTTTTAAATTATTATATCTACTATAAAATTTAAATGATAAAGTTTCACTTCAAAAACAATTTTAATTTAACCATGGACAACACGAATTTCACTAAACATGCATTTTTTCTAAACTAAAACTATAAATTTAACTAGTAAATTTTACAAAAAAAAATTACGGAATATCACAATTTTTGTTATGAATTTTCATTAATAATAAAATTTATAACAGATACTGTTGCGTATACTCGAGAGACTGTACTCCTGTATGAATTGCCGATTTTATTTATATTTCTTTTCTGTTCCCTGTTTTCAAAGTTCATATCGTTGTCTAGCCATATGTATCAACCAGAATACATACGACATAGACAACTCAAAATCCGGACTTATGAATTAAATCTCGTTTTCAAAAAGATATCCATAGTTCATGACCATCGAGACATTCGGGAGGGACCACACCGATTTACGCAAAATAACCCTAATTTATAATTTTTTTCAATCATTAACAAAAAATTATTAATCTCAAGTTTCATTCGCTTTTGAGCCCTACTATAGTTTTTTCAAAGATAAGGGCGGAGCTTGTATTGTCTATCCACACCGTCCACAAACAACGACTGTTTCACCGCCAAATACAGTTTCGTAACAAGAAGTTGAAACTTTTCACACGTTTTCCTGGTAATTGTCTTTAATTAGAAGTTTGGCCAGTGATCACAATCCATTTTTGTCTTTAAAACTTTAAACGTTTGTATTTTATTTTTGTCCTGAATCTGAGATTGGCTAAGGTCATGGTCTTAGGTCATGTGGAGATTATAATATTTTATCTTTCGCAAGATTGGAATTTAAACTATCCTGCATGTTTTCTGTCAATTTTAAACACATGATGTTACTAACCAAGCATACTAAGGTTTATAGAACAACCTATTTAAATGTTGGGTATGCACACCGCTTGGTCTAAAACATATACTATCTCCAAGTTAATCCATTAATTTTAAAGCAATAATATCTCGTAGTAATAGGCAATATTATTGAGTATAAAAGTATTTTTCCTGCATCCACTTTCTCTCTTTTTATATTGATACCCGGTCCTTCCTAAGCTAGAACATGAATTAGATAATTTAACAACCTCTAACAAAATAACAAAAACAACTCATAAATAGAAATTCCATTCCAAATAATATATCCGTTTGATAATAATCTTTAACATAATTATTTCCGTTTGAATTAGAATCCATTAGAAACAAATCAAAAACCCATAAACACCTAATTTACTTTTATATTTTCTTCATTAAATAACTTTTGCTTAATTTCAATGTCTAATAATATCATTCCAATACGGGGGAACAACAACCCTTAGAGAAAATTACATAATTATTTCAATTGAATTTCCCTTCTTACAATCACGCTTACTTAAATTTTTTTCTTTACCGCATCTTGACCACATAACAGAAATATTACAAGAGAAGAAAACGTAAAACGTTTTCAATAAATATGGTGAAATAAATTAAATGAAAAAACAATAAAAACTTATTAAAACACGCAATCAGAGTTTTTCTTGTCTTACTTTTCATTCTTTGCGTTTTCCTTTTTCTCTTCTTCTGTTGTTAGCAATATTATTATTATTTTTATGATTATTGTTATTATTCTACCATTTTTTGGGGGTAATAAATAATTTACAATCGCACAGAGAAAAAATATATAATTCGAAATCACTGAGAAAATACAAACGAGGTCGATATTTTATCTTTCCTCAGAATCTTATACAACTCTGGATGGGTGAAACTTAGTTGTTGATTATGAAGTGGTAACGTTGATTTTGATATTTTTTAAAGTTTATTTTTTGTTTTGTGAATTGTAAAGCGATTTGAAAAATACAAAACTTTACTAAAAGTGTCTCCGAAAGATTTCTTTTTCCCGTTTGTGCTGCATCTAGGACTCAGGAACACTTCAAATGTTGATTTCAAGATCGTTTTTGTCATTTTTTGACAATTTTAAACTCTATTTGAACCAACCGCAAGATTTGGACAAAAAGGGTTTAAATTAGTTAAAAGTGTGTTATTTTTGTTACTGCTAAGTGACAGCTGTCACCAAATATTCCTCAGCTGCTACTTTTGAATTTTTTGAAATTCGTAAATGTCTTTATTTGAATGAACATTTATTTAAATTGTAAACAATTGTCATGTATTCACCGTTAACCAACAGTATCTATCGTAAAAAAATTTGTGTTGAACCATTAACTTATGTGTAAGTCAAAAGCATTTCTTTTATTTTTTTTCTCTAGATAATATAAGAACATATACCAGATGGTAAATTAGATTTAAATTTAAAACATAATCTTATATTGGACAAACTGGGCGATCATCCACAAAACGAAACCAAAATCACACAAAATTATCAGAGTTCACAGTGTATGAAACCGAAAGTTGAATATTTGTGTTAAATTCCATAGTCATTCTTGGATTCACGTTGACACAGCAGATTTGTGTAGGATTATATGATAAAGAGATGTTATTGGAAGGAAAGTCTTCAAGTATGATGACACTTTCGTAAATGGTAACAGTAACATGACTTGAATTTGAAGAGGAAGCAATTAATCAGTTTTTTATATCGCAACAAGTATTCAACAAGCAACAAGGTTCTTATGAGCATATACTTATTTGTAGCTTTCCAATAAGCTGATGTTGATTCAAAATAAAATGAAAATGAATTATTGCAACTTTTAACAACAATACACATAAATTATTCTATTAGAAAATTCTACCTACATATGATAATATTTAACCTTTTATCATACTGACCGAGTTGGTGTATACCAAAAAAGCAAAACTTTCGCAAAATGAGATCCAATAACAACACCGACCATTCCATAGAATCTTAAACAAGATTAAAACATTCAACATTTCATGTTCACAAATGTTTTACTAGAAAAACCAAATAACAAGGGATAAGTCGGTACAAAATTTACGATCCAATGAGCGGATATTCTTCTTTATTTATTATTTTCGAATCAGCAACCTTAAATATATGATAGCTTTGGGAATAGAAAGAATAAAATAATTGTTTTATTTTTTGAGTTGGGTTTCGGATTCCCTAATGAAGTGGGAATTTTAATTCGATTATTACCGGTTAAGGAAAATAATTGTTGGAATTAAATTGAATAATTTAATTTTTATAAATTGAATTGATTTATTTTATTTTGATAAAAGAAATGCTTTGGTAAACTGAAAGCCAGATTCAACGATTTTCTGATAATACATTCCCCTTACGAATTATTTATTTTAATGTTTTATGTCACGTTTTTCATATTTTATTCTCCATATTCCAAAAATATTCATAAAACTGAAATCTTTATACAAAGGTTGTTTTTATTACAACAAGTTATTATTAAAATTATTTATGCTGATTACGAAAATATCAGTAATAACATAAATGTTAAATTTTGATTAGGAAAGAAAACAGATATATTTATTCTAATTCCACACATAAATAGTTTAGTTTTAGTTTACCAAAATAAATCACTTTATTGATCATGTGCCGTAATATAGTTTGATAACAGGAAAGGGTTAAAAAATTTCTAAAATTTAGCAAATTGTAGTATTGCTTTATCGTTTAAAGCTAACATCGTCACCCTGTATTCTCAACTCGTGTTCACCTCCAAAAAATTGTATATATACAAAATAAATTTATATTCATTATTAACTATATCGCTTACATGAATATAGTACATACGTATACTGATTATATCCGAATATATTAACACATAAATTGTTTTTCATATTCTATATTTTTACTTTTTTTATTTCTATTTTTAAATAGAAAACGTGAAAATTATGCAAAATATTTTGGAAAATATGAAAATTGTTTTGCTTTTCACTCATTTTTGTTTATTAGTTGTTGTTGTCATTGTAAGCTTTTGTTGAAATGATATCGATTATTGACTGTGTTTTGTTTTGTGAGAAGCTGAGCTGCGTGTTTAAATTTTGTTAAATTTGTTACAAGAATAACTGCAAACATTCATTTTAAAATACGATATTGTTTATAGAAATAGTTAAATTAATTTGTATTTTTTAAAACCTAGGCATTAAAATTTTGAACCGAGTGTTTGAAACAATTGATAAGGAGAAAACAGAACAGGACTCCAACCAGAGCCGTTGTTAGGGTTGGCCTTATTTCTTGCCTAACGAATAAAATTAAGCCATAAAGCATATTGAAAATCGATTACAAGAACCATAACCTGATTTTTGCTTCAAAATTTGAGAGGAAAAATGTTAATTTTGGAATAATATTCCTCCCTAACATATATTTTTTATGTAATATTTCTTCCCCAATCAGATAAGCATACATGGATTGCTTTATTGACGATGGGAAAATATGTTTACATCTTTTTTTTTATATTCTATTTCATTCAAATCATCTTAGCTTTTGTTGGTTATAATAATAAAATAAAAATAATTTTTACTGAGCCTATCAGATAAAAGTTGTTTTTTATAAGATCAATCAATGATTTTTTCATGAAAACGTCGTTAACATCGACGTCTAACACATCTGCTTACCATTTTGATATATTTCACCTTCAATAAGATACAATACAATTTATATAAATTTCATATTTGCTTCATATTGTCACCAAAAATATTTTCAATTGTAAATTCATGTTATGGTGCTAAATCGATATCGTCTATCAACTTTGTTATTGAGTAC
Organism: Diogma glabrata; assembly: GCA_963693315.1. NCBI lineage: Eukaryota > Metazoa > Arthropoda > Insecta > Diptera > Cylindrotomidae > Diogma > Diogma glabrata. Next base: position 227,350,240 of record OY856188.1, on the reverse strand, counting down.
ATTTGTTCTGGGATGAATTTTTCACTCTGTAAGATGCAATTTTTTGTATGTGAAAAGATTGATAACAATTTAAGTTCTTTGCATTCGTACTCTGATATAATTTTTGAGATAGAATACTGATGTAAAGATTATTTTATTTGCAATTATCTTGAAGTAAAAAATAAAGCCAAGTAAAAAAGTTCAGTGCGGTTGAAACTGAAATTTATGTAGTCTAAAGTTGTACATGCATCAATTATTAAAAAAAAATGGCAGCAAAAATAAACATAACATTGCTAGTATTTGTGTAGAATTGTGTGTCTTTAAAACAGACAAAGCAATACAAATCAAAAAAGTCAGACAAGTGCGAGCAAAATTCGCTCGTCAAGGGTTCCGTGAATGTAAAAGAACACAATGTCAAAAATTATTGACAAAAAGTTGTGTTGTAATGCCTTTATATTTTAGACCATAGACACATAACAAAATAAATGTTAAATTGTAAATGTCAATAGTAAATTACAATCAAATCTACATTGATCGAAAACGGCAAAAAAATGTTAATTCAGGTTAAATATTATCCATAGATGTTTTTGGTAACTTAAAAAAGATTCAATTACACCAGCTTGTAAATGGATTAAATTTGATTATTTTTTCGGTCAATCGAGTGTTGAAATTTAGGGAGGTGGAAAGGCTACATACTAAAAATATTTTTTTTTCAATAACACAAAAACTCTGCATTGCAAAATTCTAAAAAAAATTGTAACATTTCTTAAATTACGTGCTCTTTCATATGAAAGAGCACGTGAAGAGCACCCCCACTCATTTGGGTCTAAAGTGGTTTTTTTCCCTCCCCACACCCATCCCATAAGCACACAGAAATATAATTATTTGAGTCTTCGATATGATTTTCATTCAAAATTTACCAATATTCCTATCTCTGTGAATATTTTCAAATTTTTCAGTCAGTCATCGTCCAAAGGTAGGCGGCGGCACGATCTAAATTTTGCCCTTTCTTATCCATAACTCAAAAACTGTGCTGTAGTTTTCATACAAAACTTACCAAATTTCCTAACTCTGTGAAATTTTTCCAAATTTTTCTGTCATTTAGTGTCGAATCGTATGGAAGGGGGGGGGAGAGGGGGGGGGGGGAGCGGTCTGAATTTTGCACTTTTTCGACAGTAACTCAAAAACTGGGCACCGCAAAATTCTAAAAAAAATTGCAACGAATTTTAAATTAGATGTTCTTTCAAATGACACCCCACTCGCTTGGGTAAAAAAAAGTTTTTTTTACCCCCTGTACCCCGGTCCTCTAAACACACAGAAATATAATTATTGGAGACTTCGCTATAGTTTTTGTACAAAATTTACCGAATTACCTAACTCTGTGAATTTTTACAAATTTTTCTGTCAACCAGTGTCGGTGACAATGTGACGGTGTGAATTTGTACTTTTGTACTTTTTTTTTTCACAAAAACCCAAAAACTGGGCATCAAAAAATTCTAAAAAAAATTGCAACGAATTCTAAATTAGATGTTCTTTCAAATGACACCCCACTTGCTTGGGTCAAAAAAATTTTTTTTACCCCCTCTACCCCGGTCCTCTAAACACACAGAAATATAATTATTGGAGACTTCGCTATAGTTTCCGTCCAAAATTTAGCTAATTTCGAAACTCTGTGAATTTTTACAAATTTTTCTGTCAATCAGTGTCGAAACGTAGGGGGGGGACGGTGTGAATTTTGCACTTTTTTCACAATAACTCAAAAACTGGGCACCACAAAATTCTAAAAAAAACTACAACGAATTCCAAATTAGATGCTCTTTCAAATGACACCCCACTCGCTTGGGTAAAAAAAAGTGTTTTTTACCCCCTCTACCCCGGTCCTCTAAACACACAGAAATATAATTATTGGAGACTTCGCTATAGTTTCCGTACAAAATTTAGCAAATTTCCTAACTCTGTGAATTTTAACAAATTTTTCTGTCAATCAGTGTCGAAACGTATGGGGGGGGGGGGAGGAACGGTCTGGACTTTGCACTTTTTCGACAATAACTCAATAACTCAATAACAATAACTTACCCCCTCTACCCTGGTCCTCTAAACACACAGAAATATAATTATTGGAGACTTCGCTATAGTTTCCGTACAAAATTAGCAAATTTCCTAACTCTGTGAATTTTGACAAATTTTTCTGTCAATCAGTGTCGAAACGTATGGGGGGGGAACGGTCTGGACTTTTCACTTTTTCGACAATAACTCAAAAACTGGACACCGAAAAATTCTAAAAAAATTGCAACGAATGCCAAATTAGGTGCTCTATCAAATGACACCCCACTCGCTTGGGTAAAAAAAGTTTTTTTTTACCCCCTCTACCCCGGTCCTCTAAACACACAGAAATATAATTATTGGAGACTTCGCTATAGTTTTCGTACAAAATTTAGCAAATTTCCTAACTCTGTGAATTTTTACAAATTTTTCTGTCAATCAGTGTCGAAAAGTATGGGGGGGGGGGGAACGGTCTGAACTTTGCATTTTTTCGACAATAACTCAAAAACTGGGCACCGCAAAATTCTAAAAAAATGGCTTTGTTTTTTAAATTAAGTGCTCTTCCAAATGACACCCCACTTGACCACATTTTAAGTGTTTTATTGTTATTTAGTGACCACATAGTTTTTTATTTAGTGACCACATTTTACTGTTTTTACCCCTCCTCATTTCCACCCCCTTAATAAATCTAAGTATGGAAATATGACACTTTTTTATACTGTTTATTAAAAACGTACTAATTTTTCTATCATTCCAAGTACATTTGAAAATTTTCGATCAGATAGGTTCGGAGCTAATCGAGGTAAGAAAACGCAAAAAAACGTCATTATTCAAAATTATACAAAAAATGGTGAGGTGTAAAATTCCAAAATAAATTTTAATGGAATACTGAAATGAAGCCCTTTCATATGATACCCTACTTGAATCTATAAAAAAAATGTATTTTCTCAAAGGTCTCACATCGCAGCCCTGTAAACCAAACGAAAACCACTTTAGTTTTATTTGTATCCGTCATTTTATGTGGACAGATTAGTTTTATACGCATGCCAAATTTCAAGTCCATAGCATTTATAGCTTACGAGATAATCGATATAATGTGAAAAACACGTTTTACTCTCACCAATAGTGTTCCGTATAAAAAACAGAACCCTAAAAATATGAGGTTGCTCCGAATGAGCATATATTCCATTTTCCTCAAATACATTTTCAAAATCATCCCTGAGATCAAACAGAGACTGTTTAAACGATTGGGCGAATGGGATAAGTCGAGCAAGTACAACTTTATAAAGTGTTTTTTGTTTAGAGTTCAGCAGAACGATGTCATGATAAATTGAACGACGCCATGATTGAATGTTGTAAACGATCATCTTTTTTATGGTTACAGATTTGTTACAAAGCAACTTCTTCAAAAATTATGCGTGAATTTCATCGATACTTGGTCCGTTGTCATTCTAATAGTTTTACTTTGAGGCAACCGCCAATTATTTTCTTACTTGCTGATCCAACTTCTTCAACTGAATGGTCCAGCTAGCACAGATTTCGTTTTGTAACCTAAATATGTTACAATTCGGTTGTAATTCAGTTTTTGAAAACAAATTTAGTCACATATGGGTTATATTACAGTTTCGACTTAGCGATTGGCAACAAATCATTCGACCTAGTTACAATATTGTTTTAATTTTGTTACGGAAAAATACACTTGTTGTTAAAATGTATAACGACGGACTATTTTCAATTTTTACTCTAAAATAATAGTATTCATATTGAAATAAATTCGCAAATAATTTGTTAATTTATTTTCTTCAATTGTAATAAGCGTAGGGACATTTGTTTGTGCAACTATATTTTTTTGTTTTATTATCCATGGCCCTGATACGGAGCCAGCTATTATCTTGGACCTTTGTTAACTAATATATTTAAAAGGAATTTACCCGGGATAAAATCGAATCGTAAATTTGGGAATCTCTTAAATTTTATATAATTAGCCTGACATTCCAAAGAGAATAATCAAACTAAAACCAATATATATATTTACAATAAATACCTTAAATTATTAACTGTTGATTGATGATCCGGTTCTAATTCTTCAATTCCCTTGACTAGCGTCAAGAAATAATCCTATTAAAAAAAGTGCCGCATCATCAACTATTTCGAAATTTTCTTCCGCTCCTAAAACATCTCTGGTAGCTGTCCATAAATCTTGCAGCAAACGCAATGATAAAGGATTACTGTCTTTTTCTACACGTTTTTTTGAATTCTTTCCAGGTAACCCCTTTTCTTGATTCTTTCGATCGCCATAATAATATATTTGTACGTTCCTCTGGATTATTTTTTAAATTTCTACTTATTTCTAAATCAGTACGTATTCTCATTGAACGAGAAATTTTCGGAAATTCACACATTGTCTTCATTTTGATAAAAGAATTTCACAATATATTTCAATAACAAAAACAAATATGTATGTTTATTTTAATAGTAATAATGAAGCTAACACCTACAACTGTGTATTTTAGTTTTAATTTTAAAAAATATTATTTAATTATTACAAACTTATATTAAATTAAATCCACGTTTAAATATAATATAAAAAATAGGAATAATCTTTCTAACAAACAATTGACCAATTTCTTTTGAAAAGCAACAATGGAATCCATCTTTTTTAAATTGCAAAATGTGATTTTTCTTTTGACATCTCATGATGTCAAAACAAAATCGGGTAATCTTCAAAATTCAGCAATGATTAACAACGACATCTGTTCATTAGTATTGGAAATAAAAATTTAGTACGTTCGTTGGCTTTTTATAATATATTCAAAATCAATTAGCAGTTAAGTTGGGAAAATTTTAAAAGTACTATTAATGTAAAAATGAACGGAAATTAATGTAATACATTTCTATTGAATTGAAAACAAAGAGGAATTTGATTTTATTATTGTTTTGCGATTATTGCGATCGTTACACCATGAATTCAAGGTAAAAATCAAGATTTCTACTCTTGAAATCACAAAAACGTCGCCATCCCCTCCATGACAGAAACCACCAAAGCACTATTAAACTTAAACTAATAATAGAAATTCTAATAACTAATAAAAAAAATTATAATAACTAAGTAATATTAAATATAACACCTATTTAAATTCTAAAAACCGAGAATTAAATTTATAACTATAATAACCAATGATTAAGAATAGATGTTTAATTTATGACAACTAATAATTCTAACACTAAATTTAATTTTATAAAAAAAATATATTGAAAAACTTAGGCTTGGTATATAGGAAACAGACGCTAGAGATTTCGATGGTAAAACCCGCAAAATCATGACTCGCAATCACCAACAATAGTAAAACCAACTCTCAACAAAAAAAAATGGAGCCAGTACGACGGAAATGTAAAAAGGATGAAAGCACAAAAACGAAAAAAAACAACGAACGCCCAATTCGAAAACATACAAGATTTTCTTGTAAAAACAAACTTTATAAAGGAACAAAAAGGACCACCGTCGTAGCCAATCTTTGCTGAATCTTTCACAAAAATTCCTAAAACATTATATATGTAAAAGTATAATTTATTTATTTAATTTCAGATATACTGAAATAATTATATATACCTAAAATTAGTTATTGACGATAGCACCCCTAAAATATATTTATTTATTTTTAAAAAAATTGAAAAAATGAAAATTATTCAGAAAGGATGTTTATTTATTGGATGCACCGTCCTAACTTTGAAATATTGATTTATTTTTTTTAAAAAAAATAAAAAATATTTATTTATATCTTGATGTCTTGCTTATTAAGAAAATTTATTTATTTAGTTACCTAAAACTATTTAGATTCTAAAAAAAATTATTTATTTACCTAAAATTATTTAATTACGAAAATTTACTTTATTTAATAAAAAATTTTATTTATTTAATTTTTGAAAAATTGTTTGATTTATTTTATTTTTATTTAATAATATAAGAGATTCCCAAAATCAAGATTCGTCTGGAGACAATTTAAAAAGCAAGTATGGTACAATATCCATTTCATTTAAATTTGAAATATCGCGTTCGCGAGCCCACTCCAACAATGCATGTGAGAACTGACTAGAAAAGCCCCTAACGACCAGATTCTACAGAACAGATTCTCCCTAACCTAATAAAACAATCACAACTGTCACGATTAGACACTAGGTCCATTTCTACTGACCCAGTTGTGCTTGTTTAACCTAAAAATAAATTACAACTAAACCTAATGCGAAAGTTGTAGAACGCTCCCGAGCACCAGACTTCAAATCTTAAACTCTATGAAAAATTGTCTTATTGTAAAAGCTAAGTGGAAAAATGGAAAGTTTTTGAATTGTATGAGGTGAAGCCTCTGATCCTGAAAGCAAAAGTACAATTGGTTCTTCTCTTCATTACACCGAAGAAGCCTCTGAGCAAAGAATGGTACTACTGGTTTGCACCTAAGTACAAACACAGCAACACCACTCCTCGTCCCTGAGGACTTCCTCGCCGAATGAAGAGAAGAAACCAATGTTCTTCGATCGCATAACCCCGATGGCCATAGGCGATCTAAGAACGACATCAATGTTAAGGGGATAAGCCCCATGGATGGCTTGTTAGGCCTACCGCTGGGAAAATGAATCAATAAACCTTAACATAAAGTAAATAATACCTAACTTATCCATAATCTAAATAATTTCTTATTTAAAAATGCTAAATCGAAACATGAAATATATAATATGTGTTAATAAAGTTTTACATGAAATTAATTAAATCTAATCTTCAGACTAGATAATAAATTGGTAATTTATATTATAAAAAAAATTACGATTATTTTAAATTTAAAACTAAGCTTACTAATTTTTAGGTTATTAATTCTAATATATTTGTTCAGGTCAAATTTCCATCGCTTTATTTATTGTATTCAAAACAAAAATAAATGTTAGCTAAAAATAATTATTTCTATATTTATCTTATTTTTTTAAATTAATCGCAATAAAAAATAATTTTAAAATGGTGGTAGCTAAAATGGACTCATACGAGATATGTATACGTACGTCAGCGGATCAATATGATGACAAATGTGGAGATATTGATTTGGATCCGGCTCACTCTATAAAGTTAATGGGAATTAATTATTTTCAATTATACTTCTATAAACACAGACCAATAATACTTTGATAGTAGTGACGAAAGATTTAAACTTATATAAAATTGTCGAAAAACTGTTTGGTCAATGTTAACTTTTATTACGTTAATAACATCCTAAAACTCATAAAAACATGACTTAACCACAAAAATTCTTTCGCCAAACGAATTGTGTTGCAATAGGAAACCTACCTAGATTTTCAGGTTTGACACAAATTATTTTGTATATATATATGAGATACACAAAATAATTCATGTACAAATCACAAAATCCAATAAGGCGTACTGCAATAGAAGTCGTTTTGGCCAAAAATGAACATTATATTAGTCAAAAAAAAAAAATAAAAATATTTCAACATTTCCGTATAAGTTCAAAAGTTTATAGAACTGTAATGAGACCTGTTCTATTGACATCCACTCCATAGTGTGAATAATACACAAATCAATACCTCGAAATTGTAACTCACATTAAACCAATGACGAATATGGGGATCGCGCATGAGTGCATTGAAAAAAAGCTAGCTAAACATTTACTAAATCTATAACCATAATCAAAAAAAACATACAATTAATTTCATAATCCAAAAAATAAGTCAACAAAAAAACCAATACTGGTTTATCCTAAAACTTACAAAGAGAAACGCGGAATTCTTTAAATTTTTGAAAATATAAATTTAGAGTACTTATGATAAATATACACATGAACACCTTAGAAACTAAACCTTTATTTTTTTCCTCTAGCTTTTTACCAAAATTTAGCTAAATAAACCGACGCGAAAAACAAACTATTAATCTGAATTGAAATAATCAAATAATATATAAATATATAAATATAATAATATAAGATGTTCCACACAAAAAAAAGTTTTTTCAAAAAAAAAACCGGCTTGCCAACGCCCAACCTGGAAAATATTTTCCCACCAAATTATTTATATATATATATCTAAAAAAAATACAAGAAATATAACTGTAATTAACCTAACGGGTCCCTTTTGTTCGGCGCTAGTTATTATCCATGGCCCTGATACGGAGCCAGCTATTATCTTGGACCTTTGTTAACTAATATATTTAAAAGGAATTTACCCGGGATAAAATCGAATCGTAAATTTGGGAATCTCTTAAATTTTATATAATTAGCCTGACATTCCAAAGAGAATAATCAAACTAAAACCAATATATATATTTACAATAAATACCTTAAATTATTAACTGTTGATTGATGATCCGGTTCTAATTCTTCAATTCCCTTGACTAGCGTCAAGAAATAATCCTATTAAAAAAAGTGCCGCATCATCAACTATTTCGAAATTTTCTTCCGCTCCTAAAACATCTCTGGTAGCTGTCCATAAATCTTGCAGCAAACGCAATGATAAAGGATTACTGTCTTTTTCTACGCGTTTTTTTGAATTCTTTCCAGGTAACCCCTTTTCTTGATTCTTTCGATCGCCATAATAATATATTTGTACGTTCCTCTGGATTATTTTTTAAATTTCTACTTATTTCTAAGTCAGTACGTATTCTCATTGAACGAGAAATTTTCGGAAATTCACACATTGTCTTCATTTTGATAAAAGAATTTCACAATATATTTCAATAACAAAAACAAATATGTATGTTTATTTTAATAGTAATAATGAAGCTAACACCTACAACTGTGTATTTTAGTTTTAATTTTAAAAAATATTTTTTAATTATTACAAACTTATATTAAATTAAATCCACGTTTAAATATAATATAAAAAATAGGAATAATCTTTCTAACAAACAATTGACCAATTTCTTTTGAAAAGCAACAATGGAATCCATCTTTTTTAAATTGCAAAATGTGATTTTTCTTTTGACATCTCATGATGTCAAAACAAAATCGGGTAATCTTCAAAATTCAGCAATGATTAACAACGACATCTGTTCATTAGTATTGGAAATAAAAATTTAGTACGTTCGTTGGCTTTTTATAATATATTCAAAATCAATTAGCAGTTAAGTTGGGAAAATTTTAAAAGTACTATTAATGTAAAAATGAACGGAAATTAATGTAATACATTTCTATTGAATTGAAAACAAAGAGGAATTTGATTTTATTATTGTTTTGCGATTATTGCGATCGTTACACCTTTTTTTTTTTTTTTTTTTTTTTTTTTTTTTTTTTTTTTTTTTTTTTTTTTTCATAACTCCAAAAAAATAAATTGGTCAAAAATAAAGGATTGAAATTTTTCATCTTAAATCTAAGTTATAATATAAGTAGTGCAATTTTTAATTAAATCGGTTTTTTTAAATTAGTTCCAATTAGTTCAATTTTTTTAATTGTATCCGTCCTGCTAGTGAAATTTAGTAAAAAAATTTATATGTCTTGTGTTGTGCCGTATCAATTTAAAATAAAAGGAAAAAATCACATTTTTGAATTGAATGAGTTTTCGATGTTAAAAGTTTGATTTAAATAAAAATTCATTCCGGTTTTAGTTTTTCAAAAGATGACATCTAGTCAAAGTTTGTTCATGCAATCATGTTTAGAAAAAAATAAGTTCATTGATAATTATATCAAAAACAAATTTTTGTAATGTTATATATTGTATATATATATATTGTATATATATATATATATAGCCAATATATATAGCCAAAAAAAAAAAAATAATACATTGTAAAACATGTTTTGCATAAATGATTGTTTGTATGAGTGAAAATTGTTTGTTACAAAAATGGAGAGAGAAACAGAAAATCATTAATATGTGTATATAAGCGATCAAATTGTTTGGATCCAGATTAGAACATAAATTTAAATCAAACAGATTAGTATAGTGATTAGCATTTAATTAAAATTAAAACAAAAATATTATTATAATTTAATTGTGGAAAAAATGTAAATTTTTAGTATAGAACAAAATTAAATTATGTTTTAATTGTGATATCAAAGTTTTTCAATTTATTTATTTTTGATGTAATGAGTTTTAGTGAAAATTGTTTGTAAATAAAAATGAGATGAAAAATGAATAGAAAAATCACAAGTACAAATACAAAAAAAGTGAAAATAGTTATTCAGGTGAAGTAATAACGAAACCGTTCAACACACTTTTTATACCCAATGGCTACGGTGTTCGCTTCATTTCACACCGTTACATGTTAAATGCAAATACTCATACCTTTAATGTCAATCAACAAGCAACTACAAAAGATAATGATATTGCTGAGCTTCGAAATACGAATAATTATTGGTGTGTGGATAAATAAGATCAAACTATGAGGGATATATTTCAAATTGACAGATCTAGTTTGGTTTTATCACTTCTTGATGCTTTTGATAAAATTACGTTTAGTAAAATGAATTACAGTCTATACAATAAACATTTGTTTCAGGGACTGGTTTTGGGAAGAATACAATATTCAAGAAATAAATTTATGTAAGCCTTTTTGTATTTTGATTTATATAGTTTTTGTGATTTATTTTTAAACTGCTAAATTATTTTACCACGACTACCCACGAATATGCATTTTCCATGTGTCTTCCATTGTAATTTTATACATTCTCTAGCTTGTGTATAGAATGGGACACAATCGTTACATTCTACTACAGTTCTATAATTTATTTGTTGGTATAATATTATCAAAAGGTTAAAACGAGAACAATACATATATAAAATATAAAATGATAAATTTAAGTTCGTTTTTCTATGCTATCTATGATTTTCATATTTCAATATGGTGATAAAAACTTTGGCAGGCAAACTGGAAATTAATTGAAATATTTTGCAGTCGTGGATAAAATAGCATCTTGTTTTCGCATAGCATGATGGCAATTATTCACTTGGATGATTGAATTTTCATCCTCGTGAAGAATTGCCATCATTCTCATTTCATACAAGAATATACTATTCTCTGTTAGCTAATTGATAATGTCTTTAATTATTCTGTGATTCATAAATAAGAGATTTCCATTGTAATCCGTTTTGTCATAGATTCAGTTTTCCGGTTTAATATTATTATTCGTTATTAAAAGTCCACTTTTCGTAACATGGCGCCGAAACAGGGACCCTGGTCTCTTTTTTTTATTATTATAAAGAACCGTAATTACGGTTTCGAGTATATTGGATAAACCAGTTTTGATTTATTTTATTTAAATTTATAATTTTTTGACGCAAATAATTAGGTGTTAAACTAGTTTTTCTTGAATATTAGTGGAAACCAGTTTAAGATTTTTTTTTTTTAATTTTATAAATAAATTGAGTAAAACCAGTTTACCAGTGGTGGTGAATTTTTAAATTTTGTTCGAATTGAAATTGAAGAAGTTATGGTTTTGTTTCAAATTTTTTTTTGATAATGTATACAATTAAGAGTCAGGGGTCCCCGATGAAGGTGTCAGGAAGGGTAATTTATTTCAGGAGGAAAGAGGACGATAATACTTACCCTGGTGGGGATTAGACACCTCGAAGAAGGAAAACTAGACCGTGGGAATGTGATCCATGGCTAGCCGACCCAGTGCTAGTTAGTCCTCCGGACCTGATACCTGCCATTGGACAGGTGGTGGAACCAGTGATAGAAGTACAAACCAATAAATTCCACCACCTGATCCAACGGTAGATAATAGAGGGATGAGGCGGTTACGCAGAGCCAGGCTGCACTGGGCTGGTGTGACGACCCGAAGAAGAGAGAGAAGAGAGGAAGCGAAGAGGTGCTTGGCTGAGGAGGGAGAGTTCCTCGCAGCCATGCAAAATTATGCAATGGAGCTGGCTGCGGAGAATTCTGTCGCCCCAGAGAAGCAGCAGTGAGTTCCCACGGTCGTGTATTCTTTGGAGACCTCCTGTATCTTGGTGTAGAGATGGTGATTCCATTGTATAAAGAAGCTTTTTAATTGTTTTTGTTTTTGTAAATAAAACGAATTATTTTTAATAAAATAATGTACATTATATATGTATAATTTTGTATAGAGGCATAATATGAAAAAACAATTTTCCTGAAATGGTAGTCTTAAAAATCCATCAATGGGGCTTCACCCCTTAACATTGATGATGTTCCTAGGTCACATCTGTCCATAATGGATATGCGATCGAAAGATTAATGGATTCCTCTCTTCGTTTCGAGGAAGTTTTCTAGTGTTAAGGGGTGGCTACTCCTGTGTTTGAACTTAGATACATAACGGTAGTACCATTCCTTACCCAGAAATTTCCTCAATGGAATGAAAAGGGGAATCAATTCCACTTGTTATCTGGATTAGAGGCTTCACCTCATACAATTTCAAAATAGTCCTTACTAAATAATCATTAGTTTATAAATAGAACAATGTCCATTGGAGTTTAAGACTTAGAATCTGTAACTCGAGAGCGTTCTCCAGAAATGGCATTAGTTCCAGTTATTTATTTTTAGTTTAGGTTTTACTAATTTGTTTTATGTATACGCTACTATTCACATATAAAAGCTTGACAACCAATTGAATATCAAATATTCGTCAAAAAACTTTTCTATTTTTTCAATTTTTTGCAATTTTAAATTTTAAAAATCACAAAACTTTTAGACAATTAAACAATTTTTGTCTAGTTTAGATTCGAGGAAGTATTCATCAGCATTCAAGGAAAAAATTCCTTAGAATTGTTAATTCGAACGACGCGGCCATTATATATCGTAAATTTTCATCTTTCCGCAAAGCGGATGGCACACTTAATCAAATATTAAGATATGTTGACGTTTTTTTTTTCATTTAATGGCTTCACAAAATCTTTTCGTTTCTATGATGTCCCAAGTCTGAAAGAGAAGTTGTGCCTGGGCATCGATTTCTGCAGGAAATTTTGATGTAACTCTTTAATTTATTGTTGATCTAATTTTGAGTGTTTGAACCCGAGATCAAACCTTTCATGTCTCAGTGATCCAATTGCCGAAGAGGTTTATCACGTCGAAAATTAGCGACCATCAGATTCACTGTACAACAACATTTGTTAGTTGTGATCAAATAGTCCCAACAACAGTATAATCTACGGACGGGAGCCCGAACGCTAAATTTGTCCCCAATTTGTTTTGGATTCATGCTAAAATATTTTTGTAACAGTCTCTTAAATTTAGGTCCCTGTTAAATTATTTTGTAATTTTCTTCTTATTCTAGGTCAGTGATGGTGAACCTTTTTTGCTGGTGGGTCAAAACAAATTTGTAAGATTTCTAATTTAGAGTCACGGGTCAATCTACTAGAATTAAAATAAAACAGTTTATATATTTACTCCATTGATCAAACTTTATATACGAAAAAAACTAATGTGAAATTTGCTTCCACCATAGACAAAAAATAATTATTTGTCGCAATAACATAACATAACCTGTCGCAATAACATAACATAACAATTGTCATATATAATATAACGAGTCGTCAAATAATAGTCGATTAATTTTCATAATCATTATTACGAATGTCATTTGAGCCTCAAATGGCATGAGTGGTAATGTTGAAAAATAATCGACTAATAATTTGGTGACGAGTTTTATTTAGCAGACAATTTAACGAACAGAAATAGTAACAATATTTCATACAAAATAATCATTCATAGTAATTTCATAGTATAATCATTCATAGTAATATTATTTCATCTTGGTAGGCGCATAAATGTTATAAATTTGTAATTTATTTTTGACAAATAAACATAAACATGCAATCATTTATGAATGAAAACGGACATTTTTACTATTTGCAAATTGCATTTTCACATAATTTTGTATGGGAATTTTTGTTTTAAATTAATATATTAAGTAGACGGAAAATATTCGAAAATATTCGCTGTTCCTTCCTACCAGAAAAAAATAATCGAAACAATTCGTTTTGATTTGCTAAAAAATAGTAAATGAAGCGTTTTTATTGGACCTTATTGAAACTTTATTTAGTGAGTTGAATTGTCACAATTATTATTAGTCTATGCTTCCCCTTAGAAGCCTAAGCGAAGCTTTATTGAAGCTTAAGCTTATATAACTCAAAATTTAGAAGTAAGCAATCAAGTAATTGATTTTATATTTGGTTTACATATATTTTGAGATTCTATTTTCAATTAAAAAAAATTTTTTTATTTAACCAAATTAATTGTAGAATTATATTTATTTAGGATTTCTTATAAAAATATTTAAACCTCAAATTTTAGATAAATTTTCTGGACATTTTCGCGGGTATTTTAAAACCGTAGAATTATTAAACTTTTCAACTTAAGACTTTTTTCAGTCTGACTGTGGTTTGATTTAGCTTACTCCCCCCCCCTATTCATTTCGTATCTCTTTACAAAAAAAATTTACTTTTTTTTCTGAATAGTCTTCACTGTCAACAATAGTAAATGATGACTCCATATGTACCTGAAATGTTAAGAGAGTGCTTCATATTACGAGATTTGGTTGTTATATATTGATAATATCATGATAGATTAAATTTTGGATTATCTTATGTTTTTTGATATGGTAGTATTGGAATGATTTTATTTCGTTTAATTGAAATACGCGGTCAATTTGCAATGCGAGAGTTAAATGTATATCGTTTCTAATAAAATGTATATCACGGAGAGAGAGAAGGTTGGATTTTTTTTTGCTAAATAAAATCGATGAGATATATAAAATGTTTTGAATTTGCAAAAGATAAGTCTCAATTTTGAGGAGTTAAATTTTTTGACTTCGATCGAGTTATAAGTTTTAACTTTCAAATAATTGCAAAAGTTTTCATTTTTTTTTAAATTGTTACACAAAAAATTGATTAATATTTAATACAATCAGAATAAAAAAATAAAAAAATCAATGTATGTTTAATTTGTTAATGATTAATATTTTTGGATTGAACAATTTAAATTAACACGAGAATATTTTTTCCGGAAGAAGCGCGTGGAGTGAAAGTTATGTTTGGTGATAAAATTTATCGGCCATTATGGAAAATGAATATTTGTTCCGTATTAAAAAGGATTAGTGATAAAAACAATTACTATTATAATTTACGTAACAAAAAATGTTAAATGCAAACAATTACGTCGTATAGTTTTATGATTTTAAAGAAAAAAACAAATTCGTTATCAGAAACACAATTATAAATTAATATGTGTTATTATGGTTTTCCATATTATTCACTGTTTGTGTGCTTTTGTCACTTTTGAATTAAAATACAAGAATTAAAAATATACTTTTTACTGTTTATTTTTAATTTTTTATTTTATTAATAATAATATAAACTTCCTTATAGTAACAATTTGAATTTTATTTTTTATTTTATAGAATATCGATTTCGACATACGTCATCCTCAGTTCTTATATTATTATTACAATTTTTGCTTAAACTATTACTTATATACTATTTCAACTGCTATTTTTTATTATTATGTCATATATTTTGTTAGTTTAAATGATAAAATCAACACTAAAAAATATTAATAAAATCAACACAATAAAAGATAAAATCAACACAATAAAATAAAAAATTAAATATAAACATTTAAAAAGTATATTTTTAATTCTTGCATTTTAATTATAAATCAATAACATGCAATTGCAAATTCAGAAATATAATTATAACTAAGAGGATGAATTAC
This sequence comes from Diogma glabrata, assembly GCA_963693315.1. Taxonomy (NCBI): domain Eukaryota; kingdom Metazoa; phylum Arthropoda; class Insecta; order Diptera; family Cylindrotomidae; genus Diogma; species Diogma glabrata. The sequence continues at coordinate 227,334,555 of OY856188.1, read as the reverse complement.
AAAATCTAATAAATGGTGCTAGACCGCTTTAAACACTTGATAAATGATTATTAACTTAGGAATAACATCAACCGAGCGGTATTAGAATGTAACGGTCATCAGGGATTGATCAGGTTATTCGTGATTGATTGCGAAATGAATTCAGTAGCGGAGAAGTTGTAGAATTTGGTGATAAAGCTGATAGTTTTTTTTGTTTGGGGCATGAGCCACAGGCCATGTGTACATTGTTTTGGTAAATAATTTAAATTTCTATATAAACCGAATAACAAAACTCAAAATCAAAGTTGATAATTCTATTCTACATTGTGTCTAATAATTGAAATGATCAAATAAAACCCCCTATTTTTTATTAGCGAGAATTTTCTATTTTCGTCTCCTTTCAAATATGCTGTATTGATATTAATCTACCTTCTCGCCCAATAGTTATTCAGAATTTTCATCTTAGACATCAAATACAGATCCCGTTGGATGATTATGAGACTCTTTAAAAATAGCATTTCTCATCGTTCCATTTCTCTTCATAACACATAAAACCAACACATACTAACACTAAAATCAAAGAATTAAATAAAATCTGAATAACCCAATATATCCTATTATATCGACACAATTTCTATTATTGAAGGTCAGAAATAAAAAAATTAATTTGTTTACGGAGTTGTTATGAATGTTTTTGCTTTTATTTTTTTATTTTATATATAGTAAAAACTGAAATACGATAGTAAATTGTTTTTATGGAGTTGTTTTTTAGATGGTTTTGATTCTTAATTTAGAGCAGGAATTGGAATACGGAATAAGGCTGATTGTTACAATCGCCGTCGCAGACAAGGACAATACTGAAGTTTTCGCAGATCATTTGAGGTTATTAGTGTTGGTTTGTTGAACACAACAAAAAAACTTTTATTTCTGATGTTGTTTTTTTTTAGTTAACTTAACAGTTGCTGAATTCAATGTCAAAGTTTAAAGTTTTAACTCTGCAACTCCAAAAATGGAGTTAGTTTCGGTTTCGTATAGATGAAATATTTGTTGCTTCATAAATTAGAGGATTAGTTAACTGATCACAAGAAATATATTATTTTCGTTATTAACATTAGCGACTTATGTAGTTTTTGGTTTAATTTAAGACAAAAATGACGGCATTGTGTATATTCGTTTAATCATTTAAACAAATTCCAATCAATATAGATCATATATTTACAGTTTTACGTTAAGTGTAGCAGATTATTAGATCCAAATATTTAGGCACTCATACAAACATTTAAACTTGATTTTCTTTAACAATATTTCCGTTTTCCATTTCAGTTCGTGAAATTTTTTTTTCAAATACTTCCAAATTCGTTGTCATATATGACACACATATTTCTTGTTTGCAAATATCGATGCCGAAGCTTTCCCATAGCTCAGTTCCACTGTTACCTAGTTTATCAAAAATAATCTGAAAAAAAAAATTTAGTTAATCAACTAATTAGGTTGGTAATATTCACGTTTCAGAACTCACTTGACCAATAAATGTTGGTGGTCGAGGATTAATATTGTAGAACTCAAAATAATATTTTGTACATCCAGGCCCAAGAAACGAGCTCATAGAATATGAAGCACAAAACTCCAAATTATTTTTATTATTTAGTTTATCAAACTTTACATATTCAAAGCACTTATTTTCACAATTTTCATAATATTTCGTTATGTAATTATAAAATTTTAATTGATTGATATAACTGCTAACAACAATTGAATAGGGACTGAGAACCGTAAACATTTTTTGTAATTACAAAAGAAGATATAGAGTAAATTACTAGTCTGACATTTGATTAGTCCTCTAGCGATTGCTGCGATTTAGAAGACTCAATGATAAAACACTGTAAGGAGTGTCTTATCCGTGTATACTATAGCAACAAATGGTTAAATTTATAAACTATTGATCCCTCAATACATAACCCTTTGAATTGTTTTTATGTGAACTAAAGGTTAACTTTAGGTTAACTAAATAAAACTAAAAAATTGCTGTAAACAATTCGATGGTCTAGCGCACAGATGTGGTAAGTGTCATTTAGCAAATTGTTCAGTACAGGCGTTTGAAAGTTTACACTTCAATAAAAATTGAAAATGTAGAATATTATGTGGTTGAATTCGATAGAGTTTTATAGTAGTTATCTAGTCTTTATTGTAATTATGTCTTTCTACATGATAGAACTTAAGAGATACATGAATAATATTTAGTTTTATACAAACCATAAGTACTTACCACAGTACATGTGCAGTACAGTACAGTACAACAATGCCATCTACTGGATAAAATATTAAACATACACATACAATATTTTTACATTATATGAAAAATGAAATGGAGAATTTTATAGAGTACTTAACTCATTTTCTCAAAAAATGTCACTTACCACATCTGTGCGCTAGACCATCGAATTGTTTGTGAATATTTGAAGTGTAAAAACTCATGCTTGGAACAATAGCAAAAAGTGTGTATCACCTTTAGAAGCGCAATCTAACGAAATAACAAAAATAGAAATTATAATCATTTTATTTTCTATGGTAACTAAAAGTGTCAGCAGCATTCTTCACAAATTTATTAAGTGAAACTTGTTAAACTTGACTCATTTTCCAAAATAATAGTATCTTATTGAATTAGCAGCTAAAGTGCTACTTTTTGTGTTGAGTCTATGGTTTGGCGGCCGACCGTAGGGAGGCCGACAATTATAGACGAAACACAAAAAGTCACTTTAGCTCCGAATTAAATACACTATCTTTTCGGCAAACGTTTAAATTTGTTTAAAATGTGAAATTAATGCATCAAATTTTTTATAAATATGATTTAAACAGGTAATATGAGGTAATAAATTTTCTGAAATTTATTTTTATTGACTTTAATTCATTAAAACGAACTGAAATGCATTCTGTTTTGAACAAATTAATAGTATCATGTTATTTGCTGCCGCAGTAAAAATATGAAATTTACTTTACTGCCGCCGCAAAAGTATGAAAACTACTTTACTGCTGCCGTGAAAATAAGAAAGTTACTTTACAGCTGCCAAAATAAAAATGAAGTCACTTTACAGCCGCTTTGAATAAACGTCAAAGAAGTACGACTTTAACCTTCTCTCTAGCGGCAGTAAAGTAAAATTTTACAGCCATTTGCCGAAAAAGTGTTTTATTGAACTTATTTTCATGTAAAACCATTTTCCAGATAAAACCATTTTCCAAATAAAAGAAATTATATTTTGAAATAAATTTCAATTTAATATTTAACTATTAGAGTTTGTTTTCCCTGGTGCAATAAATTTACATTAATCATCAGAGTTTGTTGTCCTTAAAATAATCCTTCAATCAATATTCATAATCCTTTGATTTTGAATTGGAGACAAATGGTGCAGTTCTCATAATTTTGATTTTAAATATTATATAATTTTTGGTAAAGTTTTAGAGGACGATTTAGATAATTTTGTTTAAATATTCGTTTTATTATTGAAAAAATGAAAAATCAAGATTTATCATGCTCAAAATTGTGCATTTTATAAAATAGAGAAAAGCTTTCATAAAATAATCAAATTTATCTTCGCTTAAGTGTGTAAATTTAAAAAATCCTATCAATCCTGTCAATTGAGAAATTATAATGTACGTCTGCATATGCCTGCCCTAAACACACAAACATAATATTATTTTGCCGTTTATCTCATCATCCTACTACATCATAGAAGATGCAATTAGAAAATAATAGACACGAACTCCAAATTTTAAATAATAAATTTATAGAGTAATTGAAGTTAACTATGATCAAAATCGGCATGTGTTTAATTTGTTTGTTGCCACAAGCATTTATGATTTGTTGCTACTTGCTGCTAATTTAAAATTGGTCAACAATAAAAATAAATTGTGTTGGGTTTTGGAATCAACTTTTTCACGACTAGATAATAGAGTTGCTAAATTTTTGATTTCAGTATAACTAATCAAACAAACGTTTTTTTTAATTTCTAGGTAAATACGTAATTGCATGGAAACGAGGCATTGCAATATTGACAGCAGGTACAATAAAAGTAACTCCAGATATAAGGATGAATTTAGTAAACGGATATTCATTACAAATACGTGATGCAGTGCCACAAGATGCCGGTGATTACGTTTGTCAAATAGCCACTTTAGTACCAAGAGAAATAACACATACAGTTGAAATATTAGTTCCACCTAGAATACACCATGTAACCTCTGGCGGCCATCTTCAAGTTAAAAAAGGGTCACCAGTACAATTAGAATGTGATGCATCTGGGAATCCATCACCAAATGTTACATGGACAAGAAAAAATAATATTTTACCAAACGGTTAGTTATTCTTATATATTTGATAAAATTATAGCTATATTTATAACATATCATATAAACAAAGACTGAAAAATTCCCATACAAATAAAACACTGTTTGTTAAATAATTTAATTGCTTCCAGGTAAACCCAAAAAAATAAACTCCAACAAAATGTTTACAGCATATATGCTTTTTGTATTTTTTTCTATATCTATTAGTGAGCTCCAGATAATATTATCCAAAATAAAAACGAAACCGTTTTTCGTCGATTAAGCCGATTTTACAATTCTCATTTCGATTTCATTTTCCTCCTCTTACATATCCGTGTTTCCGTGTTGTTTTTTTTTTCATTGCAGAAGCAATAGAATTCTGTAAAATTGACAGAAAAAATAAAATTCTTAATTTGATTAAAAAAGAAAAATTGGAATTGATTCTAGCAAAGTTTGAAAAAAAAAAATTCTGATACAAGTAAAAATAAACTGTATTGATGGACACAAATCGTTTCTTAACAAAAAAAAATATAAAAGCTACAAAAAGCTTTAATTAAATTGAAACAGTTTCTTCCTTTTTTATTGTTTTTCATCAATCCGATTTTTGTTGTTGTTTATGAATGATTTTTTATCATTAAATTGATGACAAAGGAGGCGGAATAAAATACTTTAAATGACCTTTCAAATGGAAATAAAAAAAATTAAATACCAACAAAAGTTGAAAAAAGTTAGAATTATCATGCGTTAATGAAGGAAGAGAGGTTGAAAATAGATAGTAGTGAGAGGTTGTAGAAGCTTAATTTTTTGATGTTGGATAGCAAAAATCTTGTACGTTTTGATATAGTAATTTTTCATTGAAGATAGACAGATAAAGCATAAAGCAAAACAAAGAGGGAAACAAATTTTAGAGATTTCATTATTAACAGAAATTAAATTTGAATGAACTCAAAAAATAGAAAAATGTTGTTCTAAATAAGTTTTTTGAATTACAGGTGAAGAAAAACTGCACTCAACAGTTCTACTTATAGAAAGCATGGATCGGCATAAAGGTGGTACCTACGTTTGTTCAGCAAATAATGGAGTAGGAAAACCTGCATCAAGTCAAGTGCTACTACATGTTTTATGTAAGTATTTTATTTTGTTTATTATTTATCGATGTGCATAAAATACTTATAAACCCACCCAGGTTGAAAGTCACTTTTGGGTTTCAAATTTTCATTTGAAGTGTGTTAATTTTGAGAGAAAAACGTATGGTGTAGCCTATATTTGGTGATTTAGAGTCCTACAGGTTCAAATAAAAAAATTCCAATGTTGAAGATTGATCTTGTTTTTAGTGTGTATGATATAACTACATATATGCGCTACTCCACGATATACATGATTACACCTAGCAGTTCCAAACCCGCTTCAATGTTGTTGATTAATTTGAATTTGAAATTTGTGACAAAATTATAAATTTAGGATAGTATTTCAAAATTTTCGCGATAGAAACACTAGCAGCACATCCGAAAACTATTTATAATTTTTTTTCAGTCAACATCATAAAACACAAGTGTATACTGTATAGCCGTTATTGATCGTTCCTAATAAAACCATCCTTATATCGTTTCATAGCAACATAACTAATAAACTACTCAATTGTATTTCTTCAATTTTTATTTTATTTCTTCGATTATTTTCTTAAACCTGATGATAGATTATTATATCATAATTCTGCTTCAAATATGCCATAAAAAAGGAGGAAAGAAAATTATATAAAAAAATAACAAAGAAAAATGTTCGCTTGATTAAATTTTTATAATGAAAATTTCAATTTTGTTTTCATCGAGATATTATGGAAACCATTTTTTTTTTTTCATTTTGTTCTAATTTAATATATTTTAAATTTCAATAAAATCTAATTTTTATTGATTTTATCAAATATTTGTATGACTTTCATGTTGATAAAAATGTATCTGTGATTATAGAGTCGTACTGAGTTAATCGATTAATCGACAATGAGTCCGTACAAGCCACAGCTTTTATCTAATTAACATTTTATTTGTCAATCTTGCATTTTGCTATTCAAATTCCATCGTATTATGTGTTTTTAACCAAAACCACATTTATGCCAAGTTATTTCTACATGCATAACAATACAATCGTTTTTCATATTAGTTTTTTAGTCCAGAAAGTTGTTGTCATGTATGTTTAAGGTTGTTTGAGGTTGTTTTGTGGTTTTCTGGGAAACTATACTTATGTGGTGATATTTGTTCTGTTAAATTAAAAATAAAACTACAAATTGCATATAAAATACAATTAATACAATTCTTCAAATTAAATTAATCAAATAATTTAATTTTGTTTATAAAAAAAATTTAATTAGGTTAATGTTTGTTTTAGAAGGAAATTGATGGTTGTTTGGAAAATTTTATTAAGACAGAAAAGCGACAAGAGTTTTGAATTAAAATCTCCTGTTTAGTGGTTTGTTTGAATCATTATTTTATGATAATAAAAATTAAACACGGAAGTGCTTTGATATTTATTTGCTCCACATTTTATTTAAAAAAATATATCTTTTTAGGGTTTCCGTTTTTCATAACGCGATTATATCGATTATATCGATTATATCAAATTATATCGATTATCTCGTGAACTATAAATCCTATGAATCTGAAATTTGAGATGGATATAAAACTAGCTAGTTTACACAAGATGAAATAGAAATAAAGTGGAAAATAAATGAAGTTGTTTTCGTTTTTTTACAGGGCTACGATGTGAGGTCCTTGAGAAAATACAATTTTTTTATCGAGTCAAGTAGGGTATCATATAAAAGGGTTCCACTTCAGTTTTCCTAAAAAAATGTAATTTGAAATTTTACACCATTTTTTGTATAATTTTAAATAATGGCGTTTACTATATATTTTCTTTCCTTGATTAGCTCCGTACCTAAATAATCAAAACTTTTAAAAAGTATTTGGAATGATAGATAGATTAGTAAGTTTTTAATGGAAAATATAGAAATGTATCAAAAACTAATTTATATTCAATTATACCATTCGATATCCGTGTTATTTGAAAGAACACCAAAATTAAAAAACATTTCAAATTTTTAATAATTTTGTTAGAAAAGTGCTACAAAAAGTTGGTCCCCTTCCCAACGTTTCTTTCTTGATTTACAGAAAAGTTTGAAAAAACGTTTGAGGACAGGAAATTTAATAAAATTTGTAAAATAGTCTCGAGTGCCTTCAATCCACAAAGATTTAAAAAAAAACGTCCACCTATACCTCAAGACGCATGTTGTTGTGGGACCTACGTCTTAAAAGGTATCTATGTGTTGTTGTGACACATTTTGTAATTTCTACTACACAACACTTCTTATTAAAAAAAAAAAAAATTTAAATAGTTTGGTGTTAAATTTTGTTTTTAAAGTACGGAACCCTAAAAACAACTAACGTAAAATTATTAATAAAAATTTTTTATAATTAATTTTTTCTTTTATATTTTTTTTGTAATCAATTTCTTAATAATACATCATCAGTTTTACAGATCTGTATTATCAAAACACAAGGGGCTTGAAGACAAAACTTAATGATTTTAAACTGGCTGTTCTAGAGAATAGTTTTGATTTGATTTGCTTAACTGAGACGTGACTTAATAATTCTATTAGTTCTGCAGAGGCATTGGAAGATAGATATTTGGTTTTACGTAATGACCGGGCTTTTGACTGAGTTTAAAAACAAATGGTGGTGGCTCTCTCGTAGCAATGCATAAACATTTCAGATAGCTCAGCTGCATGGTATGAATTCCTCTGCTTTTGATGACATGTGAGTACAAATTAATAGAAAATGGTTTTATGTACAGTTTACTGCAACTATGGAACAAAGTTTGAAGATTATAAATTATTTTTTCTACACCCGTACTATAAAAATACACTTATATGACCAAAATCCGTTTTATAATGATATTCATTTCGATACAGATTTTATTACGATACAGATTTTTAATCAATAGAAAGAAACCCTGAGTTTTTAATCAAACATGCTATGCATTTGACGTTTGTTGAAATTTTTGTATGGGAAAAAAATTGAGCTTTGAAATTTGAAATTTAAAAATTGAAATTTTCATATATAATATCACGAGTCGTCAAATAATAGTCGATTATTTTTCATAATCATTATTACGAATGTCATCTGAGGTTCCGAGTGCGCGTAGCTTTAATTAGTCAACGGCAGCACTTCCAGTTTTAGCTGGGCAGCGTTCCGTAGCGGTACCGCTCATTAGCTCTTCCGAGGAATCGGACCAACACGTAGTTATGTGTGGGCTTCGTGCCTTGATTGAGGTGGTGGGTGGTGCGTCTGGGGTGCGCTGCATCAGCTGGATTATTGGCATTTAGTTTTGTTTTGTTTTCTGCAAATTTCTCACAATTTGTTTTTCACTTATTATTTTGTTATTATTTCTTCATCTTATCATGAAATATTGGCATATGACATATTTTGTAGTATGATAGGATTTTTTACTTAGTTATCCATTTTAAAATAAAACCTAAAAAAATAAAATAAACATTTTGATATTTATATGGCAGTACAACCGATAAAAAATAAGTCTGCAACTGGTAAAGTAAATTTGCGCAATCCACCCGCCCGTAAAGCGGCACGTCCACGGAATTTGCAGGGACAAAACATATACGAATCAATAAAAAATTTAAAAAAACATGTTCAAAACATCTGCGGATTGAACGCTAACCATGACCACGTGCAACATCATCTTGAGCACGACAAACCGAACATTCTATTCCTTACAGAAACACAAGTTTCTGAAAATTGTCTCTTTATAGAATCGCTTAATTCCAAATATAGGCTCGAATCAGCTTTCAAACTCCATCAGGGCGTATGCGCATTCATTCATGAGAGTGTTGCGTACACGCGCTTTCCAAATTTTGAACTACACGGTGACGGCTTCAATACAATGGTTTTAAAGATTTGTCTTCCAGAAATGACTTCTTTTACAATAGCTTTATACCGGTCCCCCAACAAGCGTAACCCAAACTTTTTTAATATACTGACAAAAATTATGGACGAGATTAGAGCAAAGTCTCCTAATTGTGAAGTTATCGGTGACTTCAACGTCCACAACAAATCATCGTTGGAATTCTCCAAATCGACCGACGATGTTGATAATAGTGGAAAACTGGCAGAAATTTTTGCCGCGTCTCAGGGCCTATTCCAAATTGTTAAAAGCCCGACTTTCACTCCCCGTAATGGCGGTGATAATAGTTTTCTTTTAGATCTCTATCTTACCACAATGCCAGGTATTACGAGTGTCGATGTCGCGAAAGGTAGTATTGGAAATTCTGATCATTATTTAATCTCATCAGTTATCAAAACTGATTTACTTAAAACTACAGCTCCCAAACCCCGTAAAATATTTCACTACTCAAAAATGGATAAGAGTGGTCTTCAAAATTTGTTCCATGGTTTTCCTTTCGACCGTCATTGTTTTTACACTGACAATGTAAATGTTTCTGCTCAAAACTTTACAGAAACCATCCAATTTGCTATCAATAAATTTTTCCCTTTCTCCATAGTAAAATCCAAACAAAAATACTTGTATTCGAAAGATGACAAAACGGCACTTTGAAACAAACGTAGATCATTTAATATTTGGATTCTTAACACAACTCCCACTAATCGATCCCAATATCTAAAGGCCAACAAAATATCTAATCAGATTATCTCAAACGAAAAGTCCGAAATTGACAGAGCGAAAGCCTCAAAACTTACGTCTGTGTCTGTTTCTGGCAAGAGTTTCTACAGTGCCATTAATTCTTTAAATTCTGGTACAAAATTTTCTATTTCTCCTATTATTGATGGTGATTTAATCGTCAATGATCCCGCAAGAAAAGTTAACTTGTTCGCTAAACGCTTTGCTCTGAACTCCACTGTTTTGGAAACTCCTAAAGAAATACCCCAAATCCAGTCTTCAGGAGTTAATATGAATGAACTTCACTTCAAACCCAAAATAGTCGCTAAACTTTTAAAGGGGTTAAACATCAACAAAGCATCAGGAATGGACAATATTCCACCCATTATTTTAAAAACCTTTTCCAAAGAACTTGCACCAACTTTAACTAAAATATTCTACCAATCCTACAAATCTGGTATATTTCCCTCGTGCTGGAAGTTGACAAATGTCCAGCCCGTCCCCGAAAAAGGACCAAAATCCGATATCTCAAATTTTAGGCCAATAGCTTTACTATCGGTCCTATCCAAAATCTACGAGCATTATATTAATACACATATATCAAAATTTCTGGAAGAAAATCATTTGATATCCGACAGCTAATACGGTTTTCGAAACAAAAGATCAACTACCGATCTATTAAACTATGTAGCGCATTGTTGGAACAGCATACTTGATAAAGGTGGTGAAACAAATGTTATCGCTTAAGACATCTCCAAGGCATTCGATCGAGTCTGGCATGCCAACTTAATCAACAAGCTTGCTGCGTACGGTTTCCATCCCAATGTTGTAAAGCTGATTCAAAATTTTCTATCCAACCGATATATTTCGGTAACCGTAGACGGATTTTCTTCTGAGTCTAAACTAATTACAGCTGGTGTACCCCAAGGCTCAGTATTGTCCCCAACCCTATTTTTGATTTATATCAACGAATTGTTGAAAATCACCAGTAACCCAATAAATAGTTTTGCAGATGATAGTACTCTGCACAAGTCGTTCGAGCCCCTTCCTTCAAAAGGTAAAACGCACGAACGAATTAATCCTGCCCGGAGAGACGCTGCCATAAACGTGAACAAACACCTGAATAAAGTCGCCGACTGAGGTGACCAAAACCTTGTCAATTTCAACTCCACCAAAACACAGCTGTTGATTGTTTCCAGATTAAAGACCGAGTTCCCCAAAGATATTTTATTTAGTATGTGTGATGATCCAATAGGTGAATGTAAAAACATTCGTTTATTGGGTGTCACAGTTTCAAATGACCTACTCTGGAACGATCATGTAATGGCGATGGCAAAAAGCGCGTCTAAAAACCTAGGCCTTTTAAATAGATGCAAAAAAATTTTCACTCCATACCAATTGCTCCATGTTTATAAGTCCTATATTCGTCTCTGTATGGAGTACTGCTGTCAAGTTTGGGGTGCTGCCTCTGCTTCCATCTTGGCCCTCTTGGACTCTGTTCAAAAGCGAGCTATACGAATTGTGGGTGATCGAACTTTGACATCAAAACTTGATTCCCTACAACATCGTCGCACTGTTGCTGACCTCGTTGTTTTTTACAAATATCGTCATCAGCAGTGCTCAGATGAAATCAGTGGCATCATGCCTCAAACTTATTCTTACCCCCGTTCCACTCGGCAATCGGCTGCCGCAACCAGTGAAACGGTACAGATCCCGCGCTGTCATACTGGCAGATCGCAGAGAGACTTCTTTGTCCGAACTGCCTACAAATGGAATAGTTTGCCGGAACACTTAGTCTCAGGTGTCTTCAACCCACAGATGTTTAAAAAAAGCGTTAATCTACACCTTAGAATGCCAGTTGTTGTGGGACCCAGGTCTAGACCTAGGTCTTAAAAGGTATTTATGTGTTGTTGTGACACATATTCTAAACCCAATTACACAACACATTTTATTAAAAAAAAAAAAAATGGCATGAGTGGTAATGTTGAAAAATAATCGACTAATAATTTGGTGACGAGTTGTATTTAGCAGACAATTTACCTAACAGAAATAGTAATATTATTTCATACAACATAATGATACATAGTAAAATATTTTTTCATCTTGGTAGGCGCATAAATGTCATAAATTTGTAATTTATTTTTGACAAATAAACATAAACATGCAATCATTTATGAATGAAAACGGACATTTTTACTATTTGCAAATTGCATTTTCACATAATTTTGTATGTGAATTTTTGTTTTAAATTAATATATTAAGTAGGCGGAAAATATTCGAAAATATTCGCAGTTCCTTCCTACCAGAAAAAATAGTCGAAACAAATCGTTTTGATTTGCTAAAAAATAGTAAATGAAGCGTTTTTATTGGACCTTATTGAAACTTTATTTAGTGAGTTGAATTGTCGTTGTAATTTTCATTCTTCGTTATTTACCGGGTGTAGAAAAAATAGCGTGTGCCACTTTCATGTAATGGTTATTAATACACTCGCATAAACCAAACGAAACTCGCCTACGACTCGTTTCGTATCCCGGTTAATGCTCGTGTATTAATAACCGTCATTACATGATCGCAGCATAATATACTATAATGGATTTTCTGTCAATCGCTATTAACTTTGCGGAGGATAACTCAAAATTTTTATTATTAGTGACTTTAATCTTTCAAGCATTGAATCAATGACCCACAGAATATTTTTGTTGGGCATAATGAGGCCCAGCTGCTGACTACTTAATTAAAACAATGGAATTAACTAAGTTAACTCAAAGAAAGTGCATTTAAATTTTCAAAATAAAATTTTGGATTTAGTTTTAATAAACCTGCCTTCATTAAATGTGGAAGTACATAAAAGTGTTAATAGCCTGTTTAAAATTGATCAGTTTCATTTTCTTCTGCTGGTTTACCTCCACTCTGTAAAAATTAAAAGTCAATCATTTTATAATTTTCCAAAGATAAACTTTAGAAAAATGAATTTTACTCAACTATCATTACAACTTGATTTAGTTAATTTGGAGTTATTGTTTAAAGATCAACCTGTCGACAATGCCCGTCGATTTATTTTTACAGCAAATTACTATGCCTCTTTGAACCTTACAAGTCAGCTCCTACTTCGGCAATCAAAAAATATCCTATACGGCATTCCTCGCAGTTAATAAATCTAATTAAGCAGAAAGAAAAATTCAGACGAAAATTCAAAATTTAGAGTAAAACTTGTGATTTTCATTTGTACTCTTTGATTAGATCTCAAGTTAAAGTAGAATTAAAAAATTGTTTTAAAGCTTATACGTAGAAACCCAAAGTTAGTTTGGGATTATAACAAAGCATTATTATCTAAAATGGAATATCCATCTTCAATGTACCTATTTGAAAAGAAAACAAATCTACAAATCTTTCAATTCATCAACGCTGTAGTGGATCCATACCGAAACCACTACATATCGCTAACAAACACAAGCCATTAAACCAATGCCCAAACATTCTCCAACAAACTCCAAACTTACTATAATGTAAGTTCTCAATATTTCTTTTAAACCAAAATCCAATTAACAGATTTATCCCAACAAACATCCCCAGCATTCGATCTAACCGATCCTAACAACCTAATCCATTCCTCAAACAACATAAACAACATAAATATTTTAATCTAAATAAAATCTAAGTCTAAACCTCCCTAATCATAAATAGTTACAATGTAACCAACACTTTAAATTCCTACATAATAAAAAATCAACCAAAATCACCAAATAAACAAAACTCCAAATAAACCAATCATTAAAAAATATCAATAATTAAGAGATTACCCAATATATTAAAGTAACACTAAAATCAATTTATAAATCCCTTAAATCAACAAAGTAATTTTTCAATAAAAAAGCTTAACATAAATAAAACCCCAAATAAATCAATTATTGAGAAATAACAATAATTAAAAGATTACCCAATATATTAAATTAAAACTAAAACCCCTGAAATCAACAAAATAATTTTATTAAACATTTTTTAACATAAATATAAAATGAACTTTCATGACTTTTATGTTTTTTTTATTTAATTGAACGTTTACAAAAAATTCCCTACAAATAATAGAGAATTTGTAATGTTAATTAGAGTCTATTTAAAAAATCGAAACTGAAACGTGAACAAGTAGAGGGCTCCGGCGCAAAAGCCTTCAAAATCGTCAAGTGTTTTTTTCAAAGTGTTAACTAAAAAAAGTAGTGAAAATATTAAAAGAAAATATTACCAAAAGTGTTTAGTCAAAATCTTCATATGATTTATTTCGGTCTGAAAGACCTAAGTATTACATTCATGAGCTCAAAGTGAAATTCTTACCCCCACTTTTTTTGACATTTCTCGACGTTTTAGGACCTCCTGATTCTAAAAAAGCAAAAAAAAAAATGTATGTCTGTCTGCCGGCCGTCATTACCCACGCTGCAGGGAAAACCGCTGGAGGGATTTCAAAAATTTTTTTTTCTAAAAATAGGTATACTCAAGGGACAGGTTCGAAAGGACGCTGTGTTCGATAACTGTACCGGAAGTGTGTCAAAAAAATCATTATGTGTGTCAAAAATAGCAAATTTTCATATTTTTTGCTTAAAAAACGTTCATTTTAAGTGATTACGAGTAGGAACATTAATTTGGAGAAATCTTGATGGTCGGGATTGGTATGTGAGATCAAAAACTAGATTATTGCATTATAAGTTTGTCAAAAAAATATTGTCAAGTGTGTCAAAAGAAAGATTTTTATTTATTTTTTACCTTATTTTTTGGAAAAAAAATAAAATTAATTGTGTATTTGAAATGAAGTTTTATTATTACTATTGAGAATTATGGCATTATAAGTTTGTCAAAAAAGTGTTGTCAAGTGTGTCAAAAGAAAGATTTTTATTTAGTTTTTTACCCAATTTTTTGGAAAAAATAAAATTGTTTGTTTGAAATGAAATTTAATTATTATTATTGAGAATTATGGCATTACAAGTTTGTCAAAAAAATGTTGTCGAGTGTGTCAAAAGATTTTTATTTAGTTTTTTACCTAATTTTTTGCAAAAAATAAAAGTGTTTGTTTGAAATGAAATTTTATTATAATTATTGAGAATTATGGCATTATAAGTTTGTCAAAAAATGGTGTCAAGTGTGTCAAAAGAAAGGTTTTTATTTATTTTTTACCCAATTTTTTTAGAAAAAAATAAAATTAATAGTTCGTATAACATGATATTTTATTATTATTATAGAGAATTATGACATTATAAGTTTGTCAAAAAATAATGTCAAGTGTGTCAAAAAATGATTTCATTTAATTTTTTAGCCAATTTTTTGGGAAAAAAATGTAGCGGTTTTTATGACGTAAATGTAATTTAAAATGAAATTGGACATGGAAATTTTTGAATTTGTTAGTTTTTGAAATATTTTTGGAATTTTGAAAAAGTTTGTATTTTTGATTTTGTAATTTTTGCAATATTTTTTGAATTTCAGCAAAAGTTTTAATTTTTGATTTTGTAACAATTTTTGAAATATTTTTAGAATTTTGAAAAAATTTTTAATTTTTGATATTATTATAGTTTTTGGAATTTTGAAAAAAGTTTGAATTTTTTATTTTGTAATAATTTTTGCAATATTTTTAGAATTTTGGAAAAAGCTTGAATTTTTAAGAATTTTTGAAATGTTATTGGAATTTAGAAAAAATTTAAATATTTGATTTTATTCTAATATTTGGAATATTTTTGGTATTTTGAAAAAGTTTGATTTTATTTAATTTAACAATATTTTGGAATTTTGATTATAATTTACCGGCAACGTATTGATGTTTCGTGTTAGTTTTGTAATAAATTTTTAAACAGAGATAAAAAATACTTGTACTTTAACAAAGAGTTATGTTTGATGTACATCGCTGCCCAAAACTTAAAACCATGTCCTCATAACAGTTTTTTGCCGAAAACTATATAGAAATCCTTAACCCAGACCTTGATATCTCAGAGCTGTGAGATTTCAGCCCCTCCATATTTTCAATTTAAATTAACGAAATTATTATATGATTTTCAATTTAGAGTAAAAGAAAATGTTACCAAAAGTGTTTAGTTGAAACCTTTACACGATTTGCAATTAAATTAAAAAGTAATAAAAGTGTTCAGTCAAAATCTTTATATTCAAGCAATTAAAAAGAAAATATTATCAAAAGTGTTCAGACAAAATCTTTATATGATTTTCACTTTAGCTTAAAGAAATTAATACCGAAAATGTTAAGTTTAAATTACACAATAAAGTTAAAGAAATTATACGAAAGAAATTGTCATTTGTTTCTTTTAAAAAAACCAACAAAACAAACGACAATCAACGCTGCATTCTACCACTGGTACTACAAAAGTGAAAATATCTCTTCAGTTGGTTCAAGCCGGTGTTGAATATACAAATGAACCTCCACAATTGACGTATCTGGCATTTCTACACTTCGGAGGTAGCTATTGAACCTCCACAACGCTTTCCGGGATGTTGAAATGAGAAACCAGCTGTACTTAAGTGGAAAGAAACTCCCCGCAGAAATATTGGCACTAACCCTTCAGATAGAAGCCAGAAAAAGAGCGTATGGATCAGATAAAGTGCGCCAGGTGGAAGTTTTTTAAGAACCAATCAAAGCAGCACTAGACGAAGTGATTATGTGTATCAAGAATTTAGAAGAGAGGCCTGAGCGAGGTCAACAATGCAGATCAGAAAGAGTCAGTTGTTGGAATTGTGGCCAGCTGGAGCACATCAGACGGGAATGCAAAACAGCAGAGCAGCAGCAAGAAAAGGGAGCCACGCTTTGGCGTCAGCAAACTAGATCGTGCTAGTTTTGAAGGGCGAAAGCTGGCTCAATTACTAAGCCCTATATTGATGGTTG
Source organism: Diogma glabrata (assembly GCA_963693315.1). Taxonomy (NCBI): domain Eukaryota; kingdom Metazoa; phylum Arthropoda; class Insecta; order Diptera; family Cylindrotomidae; genus Diogma; species Diogma glabrata. Next base: position 227,317,703 of record OY856188.1, on the reverse strand, counting down.
CGGCTTGACAAATAAAACGAATGAATGGTAGCTTAGTTCTAGGATGAACCGTTGGAAGCAAACCGTGCACGCTGACATTGGAGACAGGGGCTTCAAGATCAATTCTGCGTGCAGATATGGTCTACAGACAGATCGACACAACGAGGCGATTCACCCTTAAAACAGCTATGGGTGAAACAGTAACAGTTCATGGGAAATCAGCTTTGAGGTCTTTTTTGGGAGAAATGCATATATAAGGTTCATAATAACTGACATAGAGGACGAATGCATTATTGGGATTGACTTTATGAAGGAGAATAATTTTATCTTGGATCTGGGAAACCACCTGCTACGGGAATACAGAAATAGTGATGCACGCTGCCAACAAGGACCCTGAAGTACGTGTTAGTAGTGATGCAGAGATAGAGATCCCGGCAGAGAAGATCGTATGGGCTAGACTATCACATAAAACTGTTCGTAAATCACCAGTGATTATTGAGCCAGCTAACAATGACTTTGGGCGGAATATTATGATTGACCGAACGTAGCAGCAAAAGAAGGAGTAGTTCCAGTCCAGTTGATGAACCTCTTAAACAAACCAGTGAATGTCAAAAATGGAGAAAAAATCGCTAAATGCAACACCATTAAAGAGATCATCAGCTAACGACAAGAGTAGAAAAGTTTAGTTCAGGAGAGTAGTCCCGCGTTAACATCGATACTGAGAGACCTAAGCCGCAGATTGCAACCGACTGACTCTAAAGAAACGAAGAAGGTGCTGATACAGACGAGTAGTGTGTTCTCCTGCGGAGATGAGGATGTTGGTAGAATTAACATCGTTCATCACAGAATCAATACTCGAGAGGCTCATCCTATCCGACAACCTCCTAGAAGGCTATCACTCGCTAAACGAGGGGAAATGAAGGATATGCTGGAAAAGATGGAAAGTGATGGCGTCATGAAGCCGTCAAAGAGTCCATGAAGCCCGTCAGTGGTACTGATAAGAAAGAAGGATGGATCAGCACGTTTTTGAGTGGATTAGCGGAAGCGTAAAGGTGTCACCGTCAAAGACAGTTATCCCTTGCCACGAATAGATGATACGCTCGACACGTCATCTGGAGCCAAGCGCTACAGCACGTTAGATTTGCTAGAGTACTGGCAAGTGGAGATGTATCCAGAAGATCTACAAAAGACAGCATTTACCACTAGCAACGGGCTGTGGGAATACAACGTGATGCCGTTTGGTCTATGCAATGTCCCAGCAATATTTGAATGTCTAATGGAATGTGTTGGAGTGGGGGAGATGGGAGTCCACCGACGGCAGGAATATAATATAATAATAAAGCTGCATGGGGGCATTTCCGGAGGACACCTGGGAATAAATAAACCCTTGGAAAAAATAAGGGAGAGGCTTGATTGAGTGCGTTATCGTGCAGATGTAGAGCAGTGGTGCCGGCAATGTGATACCTGTTCAAAGGATCAAAGACCAGAACCCAAAGGGAGATGCAACAATAAAATGTTGGTGCGGCTATGGAAAGAATTGCTATCGACATCGCATTGCCCTTTCCAGAATCAACAAAAGGCAACAAGTACATCATCGTGGTCATAGACTACTTCATAACATAGCCAGAAGCTGCAATACCCAATCAAGAGGCAGTCACTATTGCAGAGATATTTGTAAACGAATGGATTTAGAGATACGGAACACCGCTCGAGTTACATACCGACCAGGGAAGGAACTTCGAGTCACAACTGATAGAAGAGCTGGCAGAGCCCTGAACAAGGAAAACTCGAACCACACCAATGCATCCGCAGTCCGATGGCATGGAAGAATGGTTTAACCGTACCATGAAGGAACATCTGTCAAAAGTTGTCGAAGCAAATCAAAGAAACTGGGATAAGGACCTTCCGCTTTCAGCCCAGTGCACGATACCACACGAAACACCGGCCAACGTAATGTTTGGAAGAGAAATACATCTTCCTAGTGACATATAGTTTTAAGTCAATACCATTTACTGACCGTCTATCTTATAACACTAGACTTCAAAAACTGAATATAGTCAAGAAGATTACTACTTGATGAGTTCTTCTTATTTAAAATTGTAAACGGCTTACTTAAGACAGATACTCTTGCTTTTGTGAATTTTTATGCACCTGCCTTTTGAAATCGATGGAATTAGTTATTTTTGCCATCTTCATCTAAAACGAATATTGGACTCTCATCACCATTGTACAGATTCCAAACGCTCATAATGAAAATTTCTCATCTATTGATTTATTTTCGTTATCATTAGATACGTTTGAAACCAAATGTCGTGTTTTCCTGTTTGAACTTCAATCAATATAGATTTTACAGTTTTTTATGCACTGTCGTGTTTTGTCTTCGCTGTTTCGGTTTGTGTTTTTTCTCTTGAAATCATCAGGTTTTACTGTCTTAATCTTCATGCTTCTTGTAAGGTTGGAAAATTTTTGATGACCGGTTTAGCGAAATATATATTTGATAAAGTACATATTGTTAATATTTGAATTGTAGAAAGTAATGCATACAGGGTAATTGTTAATGTTTTTCTAAGCTAGTTTGTATTATTTTTGTATACTTTTCCTTTATTTTTTACTTAAGCTTATTTGTTTTTCTTTTTGAAGTTAATTCTATATTTGAAATCACAATTATCATAATTTAAATTTCTTTTAAATTTGAAGCGGCATATAAATAGGAAACTGTTTGCTGCTTTAAAAGAATAAAAAAATTAACAAATTAACCCCTCCTACCCCCTAAATTTTGTCGTTGATAAACAGCGCTCTTTTTTCATATAAACCATTTGCAAGCTTGTGTAATTGAGTCGTTTCTTAGTAACCATAAACCTTAGTAACCCATAAACAGCTATGGAGGAGATTTAACCTACCGTAATATCCTTTTACCATTTCGACCAATATAGATTTAGATGAGGCTGACATTTACTATTGACATTCACGGTGAAACATTTATTATTTATGTATCTATGGTTTGCCAATATAAAGATTTTACAACACAACCTTATGACAATTATTTTGATATTGTGTTGTTTACATTTACGGAACTCTTGACCGACTTTTTTTTATTAAGTTATGCACTGTCTTTCTCATCGGTTATAGCCCACAGAGAGAGTTATATGGAAGTTCATTTATTCGAGTAAGCAATGACGAGCATGAAAAAATAATCAATAGCTTTGATTGAGATTAAACTGAATAGAGTTCATCCGCCAGCAAACCTAAGGAACCACATTGGTTTATTATAGTACCTCACTGCTAATGCTTAGTTAATTTAAATTTCAACAGCAAAGAGTGGAGTACAACAAAAATATAATTTTTGTACAATACCCAACGTACAACTTACAACGTACAACAGACGTTTCGTCAATGGACAAGACCCAACTCCTGAAAACAAAAATTATGTTTGGCTAAATATGCTGTTATTGAATTCTATAAACCCAATAACAGTATTGATAACGAACAACGTCACGGCTACGTTACGACAAAGATTGTTAAATAAAATAGATGGATTATCAAACTTTTAAAAAAACTGTAATCCTAAATATTTGTGTAAAGAAACTAATGCAAAACGCACAACATTGAAAAAATTTGTATAAAACCGTGAAATAGTTCATATATCAGCTCCCTAGCTGTTGTTCCAAAAACCAACAGATAACGTAGTTAAACATCAGTGGATATTAGTAGTAGATTTTAGAAAACTGAACGAAAACTGATGCCCAATAAATTGCCATTTTCGACCAACTTTCGCTAAACTTTTCTCAGTCCTAAAAATAATTAACCAAATACAGGGCTAGTATATCATTGTAACGTCTTTAGACAAGTAAACTAAACCATATATATATGCATATTTCACAACATCTTAGTAATACGCTCAAAAACATAAAAACGACCAATTTTAATCAAAAGTTTTACCGGAAAACTACGGTTAACCCAAGATAGAACACTAAGCTCCCTTTCAATTTTTTTCTTTTACTTTTACTTCAAATTTTTTCATTACTTCATTTAAATTTATATTTTTTTTTTTTGCTCCTCTAGTCCTTATTGTCTTTTTAATAAATGGTGTTTTAGATTGTCTTTTTTCAAGCAGAACTCAAGGGAAATGGTTACGATAATATGTAAATATGATTGGAATTTGTAATCAAAAAACACCAGTTAATTTTTATTACTTTGCCTTAATAAAGCTTAGCACGAACAACGAAAACTTAATTAAACATTGTGACTTGTTGTAGAATAAATCAAAGTCAATTCACAGCACACATGTTTATAATCACTTCGAAATGCCAACATTCCCACCTGCTCTACAAAATACCACCATCCATTTATTATCTGAAACAAAAAATCTTAGATTAGCCTACATAAAATATTTCTTTTGTTTCTTAACACTTTCATATCGATTTTAATTTTCTGATATTAACGTTAAAAAAACCGAAATAAATTAAATTAAACTGGAAGTTATATCTTATACCTTTTTTTGTTGTCTTTAAGAATAAAACAAAACGAAATTGAGTTTAAGGGCAAATGTCGAGACATGTACAATTTGTCAAATTTGCTTTGCTTGTAGGTTTGAGGGTATATTTGAATTTTTTTCTCTGTTGAACAAGATTTGATTAATATTATTTTTGATTTGATTTTGTTCAGTTCTGTAATACATCAATAATTTTTTTGGGATATATGGGTTTTTAATTTGAAACTTTACATGTTTTGATTCCATTACAAAATGGATCAACTATAATACAATTTTTTAGAGGAAATCAAAAATCAAAACAACAACTCAACAATATCTTTACATATCGCCCATAGAAAAATATTAAAATCACACAATTCGAAAAAATTTTCATAATGTATTTTTAGTGAATTACTACAGTCCTGCGGTTATTATTATTCATGTTTTTCACACATAATAAACTTAATTTCTAACCAAAACAAAGTTAGATTATTGATTTTAGTTGAAAAAAAAATAATTTTTTTCTCCTTTAAAAAATATATTTATAAATATTTTTTACTTGAAATTTATTCACATTCATTAAAACATAAATTTGATAGAACAGGAATGACAAAAGTACTAGAAATAAAAAATTCGTAGTTCCATAGTAATAAAATAACATTGAATCAAATCAAATCAAAATAGCCTCTAACGACTAAATTTGAATTTCTTGTCTCTTGTAAAACTAACAGTAGCAACAAAAACTGAATAAAAAAATCTATCAAATTCTAATAGTTTTTGAATAAGTTTTTTTCTTTTATTATATTTCGAAAACTATACATCCTGTATTGTTACCATCACAACAATGGGCTAAATTAGAAAAGTGGCTGAGTGGTTTTCAGAGTATATTCAATGAAATATATTTGAAGAATATAAGAAAAGAAGAAAAATAATTGGAAAATCATGAAAATTGTATATATATATGATCCTTTATACGCCTTATACGAGTGTAATTTTGATTTTGATTGTTAACATTTTCAATTACTATACTCGTTGCTTAAACTAGGAATTTAAATAAAAAAAGTCAATCAGTTGGAATAAAGCTTGAATATTGAGTTGACTATTTTACGTTCGTTTATTGCATTGTTTAAAATTAAATTGATTGATTTTCTATCGTCATTTTGTTCAGGAAAATATAACTTTCATGGAAACATATTTAACAATAGCAAAAGGATTAAAAGAGTTGAAAAATGTATGACTTTTTGCTTGTTTTTGGAAAGAAAAATATATTATTTCCTGAGAAACAGCATTTACACACTATAAGCTCACAACTCGGTTTTTCTGCATCAAATTTAAAATGTAAAATATTCAGGGGCTGAAATCTAACATTTCTGGGATATCAAGACTTCAGTCTGGGTCAAGGATTTTGATATAGTTTTCGGCAAAAAGCTTTTAGGAGGACATGGTTTTTAGTTATGGGCAGCGATGTATATCAAATATAACTTTTGGTTAAAGTACATGTACACGAAACATCAATACGTTGTCGGAAAATTATAACAGATCATAAATTAACATAATTTAGTGAAAAGATGATACAATCAGCAAACTACTCAAAAACGTCTCCATTTAGCGTTTTGAGAAAATATTACAAAATCAAAAATTCATATTTCTTTCAAAATTCCAAAAATATTGTAAAAATTAAATAAAATCAAATATTTAAACTTTTTTTAAAATATTCCAATAATATTCTAAATAATAATATTCCAAAAATTCTTAAAAATTCTTAAAAATTGAAACTTTTTCCAAAATTCTAAAAATATGGCAAAAATCATAACAATATCAAATATTGAAACTTTTTTCAAAATTCCAAAAATTATAGTAAAATCAAAAATTTGAAATTTTTCAAAATCCCAAAAATATTCCAAAAATTCTTACAAAATCAAAAATACAAACTTCCAATTCCAAAAATATTTCAAAAGCTTTAACAAATTGAAAAATTTCCATGTCACATTTACGTCATACAAACGGCTAAAATTTTTTATTCAAAAAATTGTCTAAAGAAATAAATGAAATAATTTTTTTGACATACTTGACAATATTTTTTTCACAAACTTATAATGCAATAAAATTCTCAATAATTATAATATCATGATCATTACATTTCATTTCACCCAAATAAATAATTTTATTATTTTCTAAAAAAAGAAATGAAACCTTTCTTTTGACACACTTGACAAAATTTTTTTGACAAACTTATAATGCCATAATTCTCTATAATAATAATAAAATTTAATGTCATACAAATAATTAATTTTATTTTTTCCAAAAAATTGGGTAACAAAATAAATCAAAATCTTTCTTTTGACATACTTGACAATATTTTTTTGAAAAACTTATAATGCCATAATTCTCTATAATAATAATAAAATTTCATGTCATACAAATATTTAATTTTATTTTTTCCAAAAAATTGGGTAAAAAAATAAATCAAAATCTTGCTTTTGACACACTTGACAACATTTTTTGACAAACTTATAATGCGGGGGTCTCCGAAACACCTCTAAGTTTAAATCTTGAATAACTTCTGATCCCGGACTATGATCTTATTGAAACTTAGTATATAAGGTTTAAGTACAGTTTCCAATATTTCTGCATACCAACTTCCAGTTTGTCACTTCCGGTTAAAAAGTTTTGTTTTCCAGGTGTTTATCCCTACTGTAGCCTACAATTACTGATCGATTTTCATGAAACGTTGGTAAAAACTTTCAAATAACATGAGAAAGATTTTATCAGCTTTTGGAGTACATTGGATAAAGGCTTTGGGGCTCCACCATACAACATGGGTTTTTTCCTACAATGTTTTTATGTTTGTTGGGAGCATAAAACATTCATTCGTAAATGAATTTTGATGACACTTTGGAAAAAGATACAAACATGTATGACAAGGAACTGATTAGTTTTTGAGCGATAGTGAACAATATGGTGGGGGTCACTGGCGCACCTGTTTTTTTGAAAGCTCTATAACATCTGTGCCTGATAATCGAATTGGATGAAACTTGGTACATTAGCATTTAGTACGGTTTACAATAGCTCTGTATCCCAACTTCCGGTTTTTCATTTCCGGTAAAAAATTTGTTTTGTACTTTTTTGAAGTTTTTTCAGTGTGTTTTTGCGCACTACAGCCTACAATAATGAAGTGATTATGATGAAACTTACTTAAAAGGTGATTATGATGAAACTTATGAAAAGTTTTTTCAGTGTGTTTTTGCACACTACAGCCTACAATAATGAAGCAATTATGATGAAACTTATGAAAAAGGTTGCAATTAGTGAGAGAAGATAATTATCATCTTTTGGGACACATTGATCAAAGTGGCGGGTGGTCTACCATACAACTGCTGACTTTTCACACTTTGTTTTTAAAGTTTGTTGGGAGCATCCATACCTCATTAATTAATCAATTCTAACGACACTTTTGAAAAAAATGGAGACTTAAATGACAAAGAACTGATTAGTTTTTGGAGAATATTGGGATAAGTGGTACGGGGTCTTTCGAACACCTGTTTACTGTATCATCATTTTTTCAACGTTTGTTGGGAGCACAGCATTCGTTTGTGAATGAATTTTGATGAAACTTTGGGAAAAGATGCAAACGTGTATGGCAAAGAACTGAATAGTTTTTGAACGATAGTGAACAAAGTGGTGGGGGGTGTCCCATACACCTGTTTTTTTGAAAGCTCAATAACATCTGTACCTGATAATCAAATTGGATGAAACTTGGTACCTAAGCATTTAGTATGGTTTACAACAGTCCTGCATCCCAGTTTCCGGTTTTTTACTTCCGGTAAAAAAAATTTTTTTTAATTGTTGGAAGTTTTTTCAGTGTCTTTATGCACACTACAGCCTGCAATAGTAAAATGATTATGATGAAACTTATGGAAAAGGTTTCAATTAGTGTAAGAAGATAATTATCATCTTTTGGAACACATTGATCAAAGTGGCGGGGGGGTCTACCATACTACTACTGACTCTTCACACTTTGTTTTTAAAGTTTGTTGGGAGCATACATACTTTATACACTAATCAATTTTAATGATACTTTGAAAAAAGATGAAGACTTTAATGACAAAGAATTGATTAGCCTTTGGACAATATTGGGATAAGTGGTGGGTCCTCCCGAACACCTGTTTATTGTTTCAATGTTTGTTGGAAGCATAAAACATTCGTTCGTTAAGTAATTTTGATGACACTTCGCAAAAAGATGCAAATATGTATGGCAAGGAACTGATTAGTTTTTTAGCGATAGTGAACAAAGTGGTAGGGGATCATCCGAGCACCTGTTATTCTGGAAGCTCAATAACTTCTGTACCTGACAATCGAAATGGATGAATCTTGGTACATACACATTTAGTACGGTTTGCAACAGTTCTGCATCCTAACTTCCGGTTTGTCACTTCCGGTTAAATTTTTTGATTATTTTTCTCGTACAACAGAATTTATGTTTGTTGGGATACTACTGCTTTCTTTAATATTTGTATTTTAGAACTACGAAGTCTATAACATTGGTCAGCTGTTAATTAAAGTATTTGATGAATATTAGCTCATTATATATCCAGAACACTATGTTTCTAGAGCTGTGGTGAAGTCAGCCTATGCATCAGCGTCGCGATATTTTTTTTTGCTTCTTTAGAATCGGTCCTAAAACGTCGAGAAATGGCAAAATAAGTTGGGGTAAGAATTTCACTTTTGGCTCATGAATGAAATACTTAGATCTTTTCAAAAGCGAAGTAATTTTTTAAAACCGAAGTAATAGCGCTCGAATAAAATAAAATTTTAACTGGTATATGTATAAAGAAATTCGCGAGCGACTAACCTTTTTCTGCGGACCACTAATGATCCCATAATCAATGGTTTAGAAACACAAAACCGAGGACCAATAGCTTAGAAACACTAAACTTTTTAAAACTATTAATTGAAATATTGTTTAAGTGATTACAATTGTTTCGGGAAAAAAATTAATATAGAGTTTGGTTTAAGTACAAAAAAGCTTAAAGCTCTTGCTCATAAAATTTAGTATACCGTTTTGATTGTACAGACTAAGGATATAGAAAAACTGTTAAAATCGAATCATGATTTATTTATTTTTTCTTGTTATATTTTGTTTAAAGAAAATGTTAGGTAAACAAACAATAAAATTGAAAACATGAGAAAAATTACAAAATTTTTAATGTTTGTTTTTCCTGTTTTTCCAGATTTTTCGTCTTTATTTTGTTACATATTAAAACATAATAAAACTGTTTATTTATGACATAAAATTATGGAATTTTGAGATTCTTATTTTTGTATGAAACTCGAGGCTATCGTTTTTTACACAGCAAGTTTTTAAGCTTTCCAAGTAAAGGTGGTTCTCATGTTTGTTATTGAATTGAATATCCGGTTGTAATTCGTAGAATAATCAAAGTTATTTGTGAAATTGATATGGTTTTGTATCTTTCTTGTAATATTGTTGTCAGTAAACAAGGATTCAAGTATTTTCGTTTAATGAAAAACTTGAAGGTCAAAACTATTCCTATACGTATTTACTTTACAAAAGTTTAACTTTACTCCTCTACAATTAAAACAAACTCATAAAACTCAAAAGTCAACAAATGAAATTCAAAAAAATTCTCAACATAATTATTTCAACTTCAATAATAATAATTTTTGCATATTTTCTTATTTAAGATTTTTTTTTGTTCTAGATCCACCGGAGATTTCTGTTGAGAGACCAATTGTGTATTCCGGTGAGAGTCAAGAAGCAATGCTTGTTTGTATAGTTCATGGTGAAGCACCACCCGAGGTAAGACTCAAATGAATAAAAATAATGAACAAAATTTGCGAATCAAGAAGTAAAACAATAGAAAGAAATTTTAGAAAGTGCTTTAAAAAATTGTATATTTTTGTTGAATAATTTAAAAAAATTGTTTAGTTACGCCATTGCGCTTTGGTAACAGATACTTTGAAAGCTTGAAAACGAAATTTTGTTTGTCAGTTTATTTACTTTTTTTGTCATATCTATCACGTGATGTATGGAAGCGTAACCTGATTTTTTTCCATTACAATGCTTTTTGTTGTAACAAAATTGTTATCGGTATTTGTATATATGGATTCTTGGAAATAAAACCGGAATATAGTCACAATACATTTCTGAATAAAGTTATGAATAATTTTTCAAATGACTGCAAGTAGAAAAAAAAGTAGAAATTTTTAATTGATATTTTCTATATACTATTTAATTGAGTAAACTGTTGACTAAATTCGGTGTAAAAAATCAATAAGTTATTTTGCTAAATTTGAAACCGTTTTAAAGTTAGTGAGCTTTGTTCTGTTCGAGTTTTAATCAGAAGTGTTAATCATTCAAGTTCAAAGAATGTTTTTCTTTTCGTAGATCGTGGAAACAAAACTTGTCTAGCTCAGGCAATCGTTTGTTCAAATATGCAAAACTAAAATGGTTATTGGATTTTTATAGTTAACCATCTGTGTCTAAGCATTTGTTCATTTACGTTATTATTATTATTAGTATGAGATGAGATTCCTTATTTTGTTTTTGTTTGATATTTAAATTGATTTTTCAAAAACAGTTGTCTAAAACTAATTATTTCTGCTAAAATATAATAATTTTTACGTAATTTAAATATTTTATTTTTAAAAATTTAATGAACGAAGAAAATATTTTCTTAACTTTCGTTTTACTTTGTTTCTTAAGTAAGTTGTTTTTGTTTTTCTTCAGTTTGTTTGTTGTACTTTTAGAATGAAAATAATAATTGACTTTTAATGATTTTCATAGAAAACTTTTTTATTATAATTAAGTGGAATTATCTTAAAATAAATGATATAATGTTATTTTGTTCTTAAGATGATTATATTGTTTTGATATGGGTAATAATGTTTTCAATACAGGTTAAAGGAAATTTTAAACGTTCTTGGAATGAAATTGAATTATGTTTATTTTGAAATTATTTTCAGAAATTCAATTTAAAACTTGTTTTTTGAACAAAAATTTCAATTAGTTCTATTAATAGATTTTTGTGAATTAAAAGCTTTCTTTAAGCGTGTATAATATCTCGTGTATAAAACACTGCGCTCCTAGTTTTTGTATCAGCCCTACAAGAGCATATCAAGAGACTCAATCATCAAGTTTATTAGTGTACAGGGTATCTTTATTTGATTTTAAAAATGTTATGTCTTATTAGTAATGCAATACTAATTATTTTAATAAAGTGTGCTGTATTATATTAATTACAATATGTATCATAACAACACATAAAGCTTCTAAGACCTGGGTGCTATAACAACACGTGTTCTAAGATGTTGACAGACGCAAGCTTTAAATATTTGTAGATACCATGTGAATTCTTTGAAGATTTTTATTTTCTTGATAAAAAGCTCCAAATTTTAGAAAAATTATCAAAGTTTTAAAATTTGATCTAGTTTAAACGGTTTCCATATCACACTTTAAGAGCCATGAAAATGCAGAGATAAATACCAAATTTGTCATCATGGTTACTAAAAATTTGTTTCACAAAAATGTTGTAATTCGGATTAAAAAAGGAAAACATAAATAACTAAGTGGCATGATATTTTTTATTTTCACAAATTGACTTAATATCTTGATATAGCAAATAGAAACAAGGGTGTGGTAAAATATTTCAATTTTATTTTAGCCTATTTTAACCTATCCAAAATATTGAAAATACGCTACCATACTTTCAAATATCACAACAAGTAGATATTTTTGTTCTAATTTATTGTTTACCTACATTAATTACTAAATAATTAAACACTAAACCCAAATAAAACTTTCTAGCTACCACCATAATCCCACCAATATTCAAACAAATAATAAACGAAAATACACCTTTGAAACCTTGTCAAACCCCAAACAAAAATATAAATTAAAAAGATTTGAAATTTACCATAAGATTTATGTAACGCACATACATATATACAAAAAATATATTAATAACATAAACAAAAAAAATGATAACAAAATTGGAAATTGTGTAATCAAGAGCAATTACATACAAATGTGACGTTATTAAAATATCAACGGTGGCAACGTACGTATATGTTGATGGATTGTATGATAAAATTAATAAGTTAGGATTAATCTATGAAAGAATTTGGCTTCTAATTAAAATATTAGTAGAAATACATACATTAATTTTTATGATTTTCAATTTTTGTTTTACCTTGTGGTAGTAAATTGGAAAACCAACAAAACTTTATAACATAAACTATGACAAGGGCAAAAAAAACTTTAAGGAAAATTACCTAGGGTAGAAATAAGTTTTAAGTATATAATGTGGTTGTTTTTGTTGGAATTTATAGACTGATATATTATTTTTATTCCTTCCGATGTATTAACCAGGAAAATAGTTTTTGTATGATCAGAAATTTTGTGGTTGTCAAATAGGTATAGTAATAGTAATGGAAAAGGTTACGTAATTTTAATTTTACTTTTTAATTATATTTCAGTTAATTAAAATGATAAATATGAAAAAACCAATTTTGGTTAGTTTTCAACAAATCTGAACCAAAAATATGTAAATGCCAAACTGTAAATACCGTCTCTTAACAGTACAGCAAATATATGTTTTAAATTTAACTAAATCGTGCTTGTTACAGCTCCATAGCCTGTGACATTTGATTCAATTAAATTTTGATTATGAAGTATATTTTTAAATTCGTTTTAAATCGTTAAAAATTAAATTTTCTCTGACACCCACTAAAATAATTATTTTTTGTGAAAAAACACGTGGGTTTTTTTTTAAATAAAAGAACACGTGTGCCTAATCATCGCCTAATTATCGTTTCTACAAAAAAATCCTAATCACTTTTTGTCTAAACCCAATATTTTTGATGATATTTTAAAAAAATACTTGAAATTATCTTAGCTCGTAAAACCAAATGACGGAAATTTTGATGAAAAAGTACTAATTTTGTTTTTTCTTTTCACAATTATGTTTTTCGGCAAACGGTTGTAAAGTTTAACTTTACTGCCACTAGGGAGTTAGTTAAAGTCTTACTTTTTTGACTGCGGCTGCAAAAGTAACGCCACTTTTATTTTATACTACGGCGGCTGTAAAGTAGATTTTCTTTATATGCTATTTTATTATTTTTTCAAACAAATTGTATAACTATGACAACCATAAAAAAGTTGATTCTCATTGGATTATGATATTTTGAATTATTGTATGTTACTATGACAACAATATATTACAAACAGTTTCATTGGAAAATGAAATTTTGAATTATTGTATAACTATGACAACAAAATATCAATTATTTCAATTGGATTATGAAATTTTGAAAACCAGCTATGATAAAAAAATTTTATTCATACAAATTTAAATGTTTTTTCTCTTTTTTGGAAGTAATTATGACGATAAAAATTCATATATATAAAAATTTTGAAGTATCAATTTCATATTTATAAAAAATTTAAACGTTTGTCGAAATAATAGCGTATATAATTTGGAGCTAAAGTGACTTTTTGTGTATCGTTATCGGCCTCCGTACGGTCGGCCGTCAAACTAAAGACTCAACCCCAAAACCATCGCTTAAGGTCCTAGTTAAATAATGTACTATTTTTTTCTTTTTATTCTATAGCAGCTGAAGAAAATTAGTGCTTTTTCTCTTCTTTATACTATTTATGTATTACTCCGGTCTGAAAGACCTTTTGTATTACATTCATGAGCTAAAAGTGAAATTCTTACCCCCTTTTTTTTGGCATTTTTCGACGTTTTAGGACCTACTGACTCTAAAAAAGCAAAAAAAACGTATGTCTATCTGCCGGAGGCCGGCTTTCACAACCGACAAAATCTAGAAAGCCATTGGAAGGATTTCAAAAATTTTGGTTTCTAAACATAGGTACACTCAATGGTAAGAGTCTAAATGGCGATGTGTTCGATAACAGTACCAGAAGTGTGTCAAAAGTCGTCAAGTGTGTCAAAACAAGGAAATTTGCATATGTTTTGTTTAAAAAACGTTCATTTTAAGTGATAATGAGCAGAAACAAAGAATGCGGAGAAATCTTGATGGTCGGAATTGGTATGTGAGATCAAAAACTAGATTATTGCATTAGAAGTTTGTCAAAAAAATGTTATCAAGCGTCAAAAGAAAGATTTTATTTATTTTTTTACCCAATTTTCTGGAAGAAAATAAAATTAATTATTTTTATGACGTGAAATTTTATTATTATTATTGAGAATTATGGCATTATAAATTTGTCAAAAAAATAATGTCAAGTGGATCAAAAGACTAATTTGCATTTTTTTTTAGAAAAATATAAAATTAGTTATTTGTATGAAATGAAATGTATAATGAACATGAAATTATTATTATTGAGAATTTTATTGCATTATAAGTTTGTCAAAAAAACATTGTCAAGTGTGCCAAAAACAAGATTTATTATTTATCATTTATTTTGTCAGCCAGTTTTTTGGAAAAAATTTAGCTGTTTGCATGACGTAAATGTAATTTTTGTACGAGTAAACCGTAAAATGCACTTTTGGGAGTCAAAAATTAGTTGTAGGGCAGGCCTTTTTTAGGGTTCCGTTTTTTATACGGAACACTATTGGTGATAGTAAAACGTGTTTTTCCCATAATTTCGATTATCTCGTGAACCATTAATCCGATGAACTTAAAATTTGAGGTGCTTATAAAACTAGCCTATCCACACAAGATGGCAGGTTAAAAAATAAATAAAGTTTTGTTCGTTTGCTTAACAGAGGTACGATGTAAGGCCACTGAGAACGTACATTTTTTTATCGCGACGAGTAGGTATCATATGAAAGGTCTTCATTTCAGCATTCCTTAAAAATGTATTTTGGAATTTTACACCTTACCATTTTTGTATAATTCTAAAAAGTGAGGTTTTCTCTATGTTTTATTGTCCCAATTAACTACGACCCTATTTCATCGAAAATCTTGAAATATATTTGGAATAATAGAAAAATAAGTAGATTTTTAATGAAAAATATAGGAAGGTGGCAGATACTCATGACTATATTTATTAAAGGGGTGGGTATGATAAGGGGTAAAAACATCATTTAGAACTAAGTCAAGTGGGGTTTCATTTGAAAGAGCACTTGAT
The DNA here is from genome assembly GCA_963693315.1 of Diogma glabrata. Lineage (NCBI taxonomy): Eukaryota > Metazoa > Arthropoda > Insecta > Diptera > Cylindrotomidae > Diogma > Diogma glabrata. The sequence goes on along the minus strand of OY856188.1, from coordinate 227,302,137 downwards.
TTTAGAAACATTGCAATTTTTTTAGTATTTTGCAATGCATAGTTTTTGAATTGTTGTCAAAAAAGTGACACAAAAAGTTGGTCCCCCCCTTGCATTTCGAGCTTAATAAACAGAAAAATTTGAAAAAATTCACAGAGACAGGCAGTTTGATAAACTCTGAACGAAAATTATAGCGAACTCTCAAATAATATTGTTTGTGCTCTTAAGTGATTGAGGTAGGGAAGCGTGAAAAAACTTTTTAACCCAAGCGAGTGGGGTGTCATTTGATAGAGCACCCAATTTAAAATTGCAATTTTGTTTAGAATTTTGCGGTGCACAGTTTTTGAGTTATTCTAAAAAATGTGCAAATTTCAGACCGCCCTCCGCCCTACGTTTCGACACTGATAGACATTGCCGTTACTACGGTACGGCCCACCCAGCCCTGGGCCGGGGGCCCCCCAAAAAACTCTTAAAAATATGAAAATGAGCACTTCAAATAATAGATTTAAAAAAAAGAACAATGCAATTTTTTATATAGGGCCCATTTCAAAAATTCATTTTAAATAATCATAAAAAGACAATTCATCGGAAAATCTTTGGATATTGGATGTATTAGAAAATATTTCCCGTTATTTCTCTCATTGAGGATAACACGAGTAAGAATGCAATAGAATTTAATAAACGCTCTCACTCATACCTGTGTTTTCACATTTGCGTAATTATCATTTTGGTTGCAGAATTAATTTTGTTTAATTGTGTTTTCGGAATTGCAAAAAACGTTTTGTGCAACTCGTTACACAATTTGATTTTTTCCGCACTTGTCGTACTTTGTCCAAATTACCACGAAATTACGACGCGTGCGGAAAAAATCAACTTTGTGCAACTAGATTCACAAAGTACTATTTTTATTTACAATTTATAGAATAAAATAACACAACAAAATGAAGAGTATACAAAAGCGGTAATGAAAAACGAAAATTTGAAGCTGCAAAAAAAGAAGCTCGAAACCAAGAACTTTCTAAAATTCCCGAAATTAGCAATTTCTTTGCAAAACCTTCTTCTACTGATACGAAAAGAAAATCTCCAGCAAAGACCGCTGAAAATATATTACCATCCAATTCATCACAATTGCCTTCGAATTTTGCTGGTACTTCAACCAATATGGAAGTTTATGTACCAGAAAATATCCCTAGTGTAAGTTAATTCAAAATTTATAATGCTATAGTTTAAAATATTCATTAGTATTTATGTATTTTGAATATTTTCTGAACTCAATAGATGTTATATTTAAATTACAGCCAACAAATTAAAAAAATTTTGAAAACTTAACAGAGCAAATAGAAAATCCTGCCAATAGTACGTTTCAATCAAACTTAAATGAGCAAGAATATGAGTCTTCATTAGCCTATACCGAAAATCTTGCATCTGTTTCACAATTTGATGTAAGTTTCTTCTCCCTTAATTCAAATAAGTTTTTCAGTCTACAAATTCACCAAATTTTCCATCTCCCGATTCAATAAGAAATTGTTCAAACGACATAAATAATTCCTCGTTTCAAGAAAAACATCTGAAAATATTTCTAAAAATGAAACTGTAATACAACCGATCTTGTATAGTAATGATCCTGGATTATGGGAAATAACTGAAGATTTAAGGTCATATTGGAGCGAAAAGGGTCCTGAAAACTGTAGAAATATTCAAGGTTCATATCCGGAGACTATGAGAGAATATAAAGAAGGGAAAAAAACTAAAACACGACGAACTCCTGACGAACGATTTCTTTAATTCTATAAATACAAAATCTAATGAGGTTGTACCGCGAGGCTGGGTTATTTATTCGCCCGATAAAAGGATTTTTTGTTTCCAATGCCTTTTATTTTCTAACGCCACAAGATCCCTATTTACTAAAGGATTTAATGATTGGAAGCATAAAGATACCTTGAAATTTCATGAAGCAGGAGCAAATCAGCGACGTGCCACAGAAATTTGGGAAAATAGAAAACAAGCTTCTTCACATATATCAGTTCATCTAGATAAGCAAATTCAAGCAAAAAAAATATATTGGCGAAATATTCTAGCACGTATTGTTGCTGTTATCAAAATGCTATCTACAAGGGGACTTCCATTTCGTGGTCAAAATCAAAATCTTGGATCTTCCAGCAATGGTCTCTATTTGGGTTGCTTAGAATTGATTAGCGAATTTGATCCTGTTTTACAAAACCATCTACAAACATACGGAAATAAAGGCCGTGGAAGTGTATCTTATCTTTCTGCTAAAATTTGTGAAGATTTTATTAGTATTATGGGAGATAAAGTTTTTGAAAAAATCTTGGATGAAATTCGCAAAACAGAATTATTTTCATTCAGCGTAGATTCTACCCCTGATGTCACGCATGTAGACCAATTAACTTTTACTGTTAGAATTGTTAAAGGATATGAACCTGTTGAGAGGTTTCTGAAATATATTCCCGTTAAAAGACATACTGGCGAATTTTTGTTTAACGTTATTTTTGATTTTTTTGAAAAAAAAACATAAATATAAATGCATGCAGAGGACAATCCTACGATAATGCAGCTAATATGTCGGGAGAGTATAATGGCGTCCAGGCAAAAGTAAAGGAGAAGAACCCTTTAGCAGAGCATATACCTTGCGCAGCACATTCACTAAGCTTGATCGGTTCAAATGCAGCCTCAATTTGTGGTCACGTAACATTATTTTTCTGTTTCACACAAAAGATCTTTGTTTTCTTCAGTGCATCTCCGTACAGGTGGCAAATATTGATTGACACCCTAGGACCAAAATTAGTGGTTGTAAAACGACTATTTGAAACTCAATGGAGCGGACGAGCGGATGCTTGTAATGCATTAAACGAAGGATACTTAAAAATTGCTGAAGCTTTAGATTTGCTGAAAAGTGATGAGTCGTAAACTCCTGAAACAAGGTGTGAGGCTGATGGACACTACGATCGATGGAAAAGCTGGAAACCGCATTTCTCTTTATAGTTTGGGATTTTGTACTTGGAAGATTTAATACGGTCTCTAAATCTCTGCAAGAAAAATCTTGTGATTTGCAGAAAACTATAAAATTGTTGCAAAGTTTGATCGATTTTGCCAAGAATTAAGGAGTAAATTCGATTACTTCGCAAGTTTGTCGATGGAAAAATCTGTAACAAATACCTACGAGGAGAGCGCGAAAAGAAAACGCTACATCAGTACGAAAATTAGAAGAGTCGATGGTCCAGCAGAGGATGAAAATCTTAGCGCACGCGAAAAATTTAGAATTCTAACATATATAATATGATTGATCATTTAATAGTTGGATTAAACGACCGGATGAAAAGATATGAAATCGTTTTCTCGAAATTCAAAGTTTTTGAGCGAGTTAATAATATACAGCTGGAAGAAATTTCGGCCGAAATTCAACTATTGACTGATTTTTATGTTGAGTTAGAACATAAAAACTAATAGGTTTTAAAAATATATTACAAATTATTTATTTAAATTACAATAAACATTTTTATGGGAGAAATCGGTCATTTCAAGACATTTTTAATTTCTGGGGAATCTTCGTGCTCCGAAATGTATCGGACAATTATTCAAAAGAATTTAATTAATATGTTTCCAAACATAGAACGAGAATTAAAATTTTTTTTAACCATTATGGTCACTAATTGTTCAGGAGAACGGTCTTTTTCCACCATGAAATATATAAAAAATGATTTGCGGAACAGCATGTCGCAGGAGCGACTGAATCCCCTTGTGTTGATGTGCATAGAAAGTGATTTAATAAAATCTATAGAATTTGAAGATGTTGTAGATAAATTTGTTGACAAAAAAGTGAGAAGAAAAAATATTTAAATAAAACAAACATTATAATAAACCTCAAAACCTGTGAGTAATTATTCTTTTTAATTTAGTTTATTGTTAATTTTCGAAAAGGCCCCCTATAAATATTGGGCCAGGGGCCCCCAAATACATTGGGACGGCACTGCTGATAGACAGAAAAAATTTAAAAAATTCAAAGAGACAGGAAGTTTGCTATATTTTGAATGAAAAATATATCGAACTCTCAATAAATTATATTTTTGTATGTTTAGGGGATGGGTGTGGGGAGGGTAAAAGAACTTGTTTTGACTAAAGCGAGTGGGGTATCATTTGAAAGAGCACTTATTTTAAAAAACATTGCAATATTTTTAAAAATTTTGCGATGCACAGTTTTTTCGTTATTGTTAAAAAAGTTTTATTTTAAGTATATGTATACCACCACCACCCTAAATTTTGACTCTGATTTATAAAAAAAATATTCTAAATTTAAACCATTAAAAAACTGGGAAAATCTTTCTTTAGTTAACATGAACAGCTATGGATAAGATTTAACCTCAAGTATTTTTGTGTCGTTTTTTATCAATGTGGATGTGATTGACATTTACTATTGACGTCTACGATTAAATATTTATTCTGTTATGCGTCCATAGTCTGGCGATATAAAGACTTTACTTCATAACTTTATGTCATTCATTTATGAAATTGTGTTCTTTCACATTCACGGTACCCTTGGCGAGCGAATTTTATTCGCAACGGTCCGACTTTTTTCCTATTGAAATAACAATGCCAAAATTGAAATAACAATGCCTAAAGTTATTATTTCGAAAAACTACTTGGATAATAGTTATTTGGTAGATTGACTGCCTTGGCTGAATTCCTAGCCTCGCTCGCTCGGCTATGAACTATCAGCCGCGGCAGTCAATCTACTACTTTGCTGCCGAGTTGAACATATAATTTTTTCTCCGATTAATTACAATGATATGTAATTTAATAATTATTACTTTAAAAATAAAGCAAAATTTTAAAAATGAAAAAAAAAATCGATTAAAAAAATTTTTTTTTTAATCGCAATATCTGTTTATTTCTATGAAGTCTAATTATTTTGCTGCCTAGGCAGCAAAGTACTTGCTTTGCTGCCTAGGCAGGAAAAGTGCCACTTTGCTGACTGAAATAAGTCTGCAAAATTTATATTTGCTGTCTATCGGAGAAAAAATAATTTTCTAAAAAAAATTTTACTATTTTGTGTAAATATATGCATTTTTATTTACAGAAATAGGACAGAATCTCGTACGAAAGACTCGTACGAAAAATCTTGTATGCAATTCAGCCATAAAGTATCTGTTTTGCTTTCGAGTGATTGTTTCTCTCGGTTAACGCTTCGAGCAACAATTTCACTCTCAAGCGGAAAAGACATACTTTATGCCCTTAATACATAAATAGCAATTGGACATGGACATGGAAATTTTGGAATTTGTTATAGTGGTTTGAAATATTATAGTTTGAAATATTTGTGGAATTTTGAAAAAAGTTTGTATTTTTGGTTTTGTAATAATTTTTTCAATATTTTTAGAAATTTGAAAAAAATGGAGTTTGGAATTTTATATATATTTTTGGAATTTTAAAAAAAGTTTCAATTTTAGATTTTATGAGAACTTTTGGAATATATTTAGAATTTTCAAAAATTTCAAATTTTATTATAATTTTGGAAAAAGTTTCAATTTTTTGAATTTTTAAGAATTTTTGGAATATTATTAGGATTTAGAAAAATTTAGAATAAATGATTTTATATATAATTTTTGAAATTTTGAAAAAGTTACAATTTTTGATTTTGTTATAATTTTTGCAATAGTGAGTGAGTTCTAACTAATGTGCAATATATTACAATAATATATAATTTTGATAAACATTAACATGAAATTATAAAATTAATTTAAAAATAATTAATATTTTAAAACAAAGAAAAAATATAAAAAGTTAAAGTAAATTATATGAACATTAAGGTTAAAAAATGGAGTATTGTTTTAGTAACAGATAATTATTTAAAAACAGTTTTTTTAAATTATGTTTAATAAGTGTTTGGGTATCTGTATATGTATGTGTCAGTGTATGTGTTTGCTTAGCATGTGAGTTATGTGTGTTGCTATGTATGTAAAATGTGTGTATTATAAATATTTTTGAGCTAATGTTGTTTTTTTTAGTTACTGTAATGTTTATGTGCCTAGAACGAGTGCTTATTGCATGACTTGGTGGATTTAACATACCATTTTTTAGAAGATACGTGACCGTTTTCAAAATAAATAATTTGCAGATATCATAAGTTGAGGTGCAGTCAAAAGTTTGGGTGGATGGAAACGTTCTTGGAGCTCCTAAGATGAGTTTCAGTATCATTTTTTGAGTCACCTGTAAATTTTTTAAATGTTTATCAAAAGTTCCACCCCATGCTATAATTCCATAACTTAATATAGGCTGAAATAATGTTTTATATACTGTCAACAGATCTTGTATATTTAATTTTTTTTTTAGGTGGTATGAATTTTTAAATTTGAAGATGGTTGTCTATTCCAATTCCTAAGTATTTTGCGCTGTTACTGTTTTTAAATATTATTTCTTTACCATTGCACGTTTGCATTTTTAATTGCATTTTAGAATCTGGCAGTCCAAAAAGAGAATAAGAAAAAGGTTCCACTTTTGTTTTGGCAATTTTAAGTTTTAGTGATCATTATGCGAGCCAGAAGTTTATTTTTTGGATAACCGTATGTGCTGTTGACTAATAGCTTTTCCAGTCAGAACCTATTATAATAATTACCGTGTCGTCTGCAAAACCTATTATATCCGTATTGGTGTAAGCCAGTTTAAGGAATGAAGCCACATATACCGAATATAAAATAGGCGATAAAACCGTTCCTTGTGGCAGTCCAAAGTCAGTGTCATTTCTAATTTCACTTTTTTCATTGTTGATTTTAACAAATTGTTTCCTATTTGCTAGATAGTCTGTGAGCAGTTTTAAAGGTTAATCTGTTATACCAATATTTCTATAATAGTGTCGTGTTTTGGAGAGTCAAATGCTTTTGAAAGAACAAGAAAAATACCAAGACCTTGTTTATTGCTGTCCCAGTGGTTCATTATGCAACTGGTATTATGGTCATCGAAGCAAAGACATAATCGGTTCCTTTGCCTTCTCGGAAGCTTGATTATGAATTAGGAATAGTTTTATTATCATCTAGGAAAGAACCTAACCGGCGTTTGATACATCGTTCGAAAATTTTGGCAAATGAATTTAGTAGCGCTATTCGTCGATAGTTATTAATTAAATTCTTCTCGCTAGATTTATGAATAGGAACTACTGCAGCTGTTTTGAAACTTTCCGGAAAACATCCCTATCTTAAGCAAGTATTAAACAATGGTCCTAATGGTTTTATGAAAAAATATCTAGGAGTTTCAATATTTTTATTGTAATACCATCTTCTGCAGGAGCTGTGTTTCCTTTCAGACTAACTAGTATTTGTTTTAATTCAAATTCTGTTGTTTTATAGAAATATAGAGATTAAGTTATTAAGTCTGATTCATTATCAAGGAATAAATGATTGGAATTAGAGAGTTGCATGGGAGGTAACTCTTCTGCAATAGACTTCCCTACATTTATGAAATAGTCATTAAAACTATCCGCTATTCATTTGGAGTGTTCATCTACGTGGAGGAGAGTGTTATTGACAGTAATTGATTATCAAGAGTTTTTTACTTTGTTTCTATATGTATAGTCATTTATAATTTCCCAGTATTTCTTAATATTATTATCCGTCTGTACTAGCTTTTGTTTGTAATAATGTTATTTTGCTTTTTTATTACTGAAGCTAGAATGTTTCTATATCTCTTATAACATACAATAAGCGGTTGTATACAATATATACAATATATAATATAATAAACAATTGAGTGGTTGACTCTTTAGTACTTTGCCAAGTTTTTCTCTCTTTCTGATAGATCAAACTATTACTTTCGTAATCCATGGCTTAATTGGGTTAAATTTTGGTTGAATTTGAGTTGTGACAGTTGAATAATAAATTTTATGTGTAATGTCTTTGGTCAATTTATGGATAAAGTCTTCTGGGCTAGGGCAGTTTACGTATTTTACTTCCCAATCTTGATCATCTTGAAATATTATAATTAATTTTAAGTAGTCAGTATGAATTTTTGCTATTGATTGCTTCTTGTTTATACTGTTTGTGTTGTTAGTTAGCCTTTTTACACCTAAAATTTGAGCGTAGTGGTCTGTTACGTATGTTCCGTGAATTATCGGTGTGAGAGTAATTTTGACTCAGTAGACCAGGGTCGATAATTTTTAAAACCAAAACAAATAATAGTAGGATGAAACCCATTAGAAAAGGAAGGAAATATTATAAAAATGAAAGGAAAAATAATTTACGGGCGATCTGAGGTCGGGAAGGGGATGGGGGTGAGTTTTTAAGGGTAAAAAACGGTTTTTCTCGATTTCCGGCAAAACTAAAAGTCCTATCGAAAAAAGTCAAATGGCAAAGTTGTAGGTAATAAAAAGATCTAAAACTTTTGTATGCACGTTTTTTTCACATAACCTCAAAATTTATGTGAAAAATTCAAAAAACCAAGTTTTTGGTTTTTTATTTTTATCTTTTACAAAAAAATTTTTTTTTAACGAAATTTGGTGAAAACTTACCTTTTTATGTCTCAAATACGCTGTAATTTATTTGATTTAAAATATTTATTTTTTCACCTTATTTTGAATTAATATCGAAAAAACACCCTAATTTTCAATCGAAAATTCACCCGTCAAAATATCAGCTTTTTTCAAAAAGTTGGTATGGTTTCTGTTCGTTGAAATCTCTACTTTCCGATGGTGAAAAAAAATATATATTACTATAGTAAATCTTCTCAGAAAATGCAAATAATGAATTGAATTTTCGATTGAAAATTAGGGTGTTTTTTCGATATTAATTCAAAATAAGGTGAAAAATAAATATTTCAAATCAAATAAATTACAGCGTATTTGGGACATCAGTTTTCACCAAATTTCGTGAAAAAAAAATTTTTTTGTAAAACATCAAAATAAAAAACCAAAAACTTGGTTTTTTGAATCGAAAATTCAATTCATTTTTTGCATTTTCTGAGAAGATTTACTATAGTAATATATTTTTTTTTTCACCATCGGAAAGTAAAGATTTCAACAAACAGAAACCATACCAACTTTTTGAAAAAAGCTGATATTTTGACGGGTGAATTTTCGATTGAAAATTAGGGTGTTTTTTCGATATTAATTCAAAATAAGGTGAAAAAATAAATATTTTTAATCAAATAAATTACAGCGTATTTGGGACATAAAAAGGTAAGTTTTCACCAAATTTCGTTTAAAAAAAAAATTTTTGTGAAAGATAAAAATAAAAAACCAAAAACTTGGTTTTTTGAATTTTTCACATAAATTTTGAGGTTATGTGAAAAAAGTGTCGATACAAAAGTTTTAGATCTTTTTATTACCTACAACTTTGCTATGTAACTTTTTTCCATAGGACTTTTAGTTTTGCCGGAAATCGAGAAAAACCGTTTTTTACCCTTAAAAACTCACCCCCCATCCCCTTCCCGACATCAGATCGCCCGTAAATTATTTTTCCTTTCATTTTTATAATATTTCCTTCCTTTTCTAATGGGTTTCATCCTACTATTATTTTTTTTCACTTTTTATTATTTTTAAAGGCTTCTACCCTGGTCTACAGTTAGTATTAACTTTTATAAATATATGATCAAGCAGTACCTCTTGATTGTTGTACTCTAGTTGGTTTATTTATACATTGACTGAAACCGTAAGTTTCATGTAATAGTATATAGTCGTTTACATATGCGTCATTTTTATCTAAAATATCTATATTTACGTCACCTATTAATATTTCTATGTCAGTTTTATATGTATTATGCTCTGTCTATTTTTCAATTTCTATTAAGAACTTTTTTTTGTCTCTACTGGGCGATCTGTAAATAGATAATATTCCAATTTTGCAAGAGTTTATAGAAATTTGAGTGTATAGTAAGCACGACTCTTATATAGATGGTTCAATAGCTGTATTACTCAATCTATTATGTGTATAAATAAAAATGCCTTCAAATTTATTTTGTTTAGTTGCAGTAAAAGAAAGGTTACAGTTAGTAATTTAAAAAGCTATAGAAATTTTGTTTTGTGGTAGTGAGTAACTGTGGGATGCGTTTCCGATAATACTATAATATCATCAGTTTGAAAATGGTTTAAAGTACTAATAATATACCTTAACTCTTCAATATGATGCTGAATACTGCGAATATTCGTGTGGTAGATGATTAAATTAGAATTACTTAAAATTTCTGTGATGTTTCGTGTTTTACTTATGTCTAGTGTAGCTATAGGTTCAAAATTATCTATGTTGTGGAATATGTGTTTATGCGTGATATTTAATGTTGTTTAATGTGTAAGTGTGTTGTACTTAATTAATATAATTTAAGCAAGTCTTGTTTATAATTTATAATTATGGTAGTGCTGCTGTTTTCATCGTGTTTAATCAAAATTTTATCTCCACGAACCCAAATAAATTTGTATCCCTTTTCACGGCCAACTCTTTTGGCTTCTTTCAATAGATCTGCTAGTGCTCGGCTTAGATGATCTTGCGCAGAAACTCTACTGTCTGGTAATGCATTCGATATTTTTTTGGCTGAGATACCTGGGCCCGATTTATCAGTATTAGATGCTTTCTTAAAGTTATTCAACCAAATATCTTTGTCATCTCTACAAATAAATTTGGCTAAAATAAGTTTAACTCACTTCATGTTGGAGGTGATTCTATAAACCGTTTTTAAATTATTGTACGATAAATTACTTTCAATGCTCGTAGAAATTTTATTAAAGAGTTCTGCCATAGATTTTTTTTGTAGTTTCTGGAACACCTGATATAATTATGTCTTCCTTGCGGTTTTGATTTTGTAAAGAATTAACTTCTAATTTAAAGGCTTGATTTTCTTTTTTAGACTCTAAACTTCTTCATGTAAGCTATCTACTTTATCTCTTTGTTTTTCAAGTTCCTTTTTAAAAAAATCAAATTCTTCAGAAATGAAATTAATTGATCTTTTAATATCCGATAAATCTTCTTGAAAATTAGGTGATATTTTAGAGTAACATTTGTTTAACTGTGGGTGCAATATTTTTTAAATCAACTGGTGATAAACATTTATTATTTGGTAAAACTAATTGTTTCAAAGAATCTGCTGATGATTTGGCATATGATATGTATTTATCACATTGAACTGGTTGTTCCGATTCTTCTAAAATTTCATCATTTATTAACTAAAATTTAAAATTAAACAAATTCGTTGCTACCGACATTTAGAAAAAAAATAACAAACAAAAAATTACGTGAATTTAACGATTTTCTCAAAATATATTTACTAAACATATGTGTGCTTGACAATACGATTGATCAAATACAACTGAAAAACAAAATGTTTTAAATAAATTAATATCGACATTTAAAAAAAAATTAGTTGCTATAGAAATTTAGAAAAACAAATAAGAAAAGCTACTTGGATTAAACAATTTTCTCAAAAAATATTTGACTATTTTGTGTAAATATATTTTTTTTAATTTATGCAAATAAAACAGAATCTTACTCGTACAAAAAATCTTGTATGCAATTCGGGCATAAAGTATCTCTTTTGCTTTCGAGTGCTTGTTGACCTCGGCTAAGGCCTCGAGCAACAATTTCAATCTCAAGCAAAAAAGACCTACTTTACGCCCTTAATACATAAATAGCTATTAGTTTATTTTTTCTTTTAAATATCGTCTCATAAATTTAATACGTCTAATAAATTTAAACGACTGGATAAATTTTATGCATAAAATACTCAACCATTTTAATCATAGTTGAACTTTTTTGCTCTTCAATTCATATTTAAAAACAGGACATAGACAGGACAACAAAATGAAACGTAATGTTTTGGTGTCTGTCAAAATGTCTAGCTGGCATTTGTAGTCGAGAGTACCGATAGTAACAAATATGTTGTATTGGATCGCAATGACGGTGAGATGTTCAATAAAAATTGTTTGCAAATTTTGTTAGCGTGTTAAACTTTTCTTTTCATGTTCACATATAAAAAGCTTGTAAATTTAATTAATATATTTTAATTATTTTTTGTTATAAAACAACCTACAGCAGTTAAAATGCAATATTTAAAAATATACTTTTTACTGTTTATTTTTAAATTTATTTATAATAATAAAACTTCCTTATAGTAACAATTTGATTTTGATTTTTTATTTAATTTAAGAACTGAGGATGACGTAAGTCGAAATCGATATTCTTTAAAATAAAAAATAAAAATCAAATTGTTACTATAAGGAAGTTTTATTATTATAAATAAATTTAAAAATAAACAGTAAAAAGTATATTTTTAAATATTGCATTTTAATTCAAAAGTGACAAAAGCACACAAACAGTGAATAATATGGAAAACCATAATAACACATATACTACAACAGTTATACAAAATGAATAGAGTATTTTATTTTCACTTTACCACCACCTTCTCATATATTTTAATTTAAAGCAAAACGATTTCCACCCCTTTAACCCTCTATTAGTAATCTCATTTCAATAGTTTTGTACTAATCCTTGTGAAAATCCACCAATATCTTGGGATATATTATCTGGAACACTAACAGTTACGAGCTCAAATAAAATAATGTCATCAATCAAAAGTTAGTAGCAGAGGGTTAAATTAGTTTAAGAAAGTTATACCACCAATAAATCAAAATTAGCGCAAAACTTTATTTTAACAATCTACATCGATTAAAATTACTAATTTAAATTTATGTTAAATAAAATTGACACTCGCTTAATTTCAATTTACGAGCACTACTTCTACTCTTTATAGTGAACATATATATAACCGCAAATTTTAAAATGTCTTTTAAATTTAACTAAATTAAATTATACGAATATCTCTTAAAACTATTCGATAGTAAATCAAATTAAATTTGTCAAGATACGAAAATATCTTGAGATAATTAGATAAATGAGTAAATATATTAAAGAATTTCATTAAGAAAATTTATATAAAACGATAAGGAAAAATGTTATTTCCGTATGGTTTGTGAGAAAATAAATTTTGAGATAAATTTGAATTATTAGAATCGAATATTTAGATTATAAGAATGAATTATTTAAAATTGATTATTTAATAATTCCAGGTTGTGTGGTATAAAGAAACAATGCAGCTAGATACCACAGAACGACATATAATGGAAAAAAGAGGATCACGACATACTTTATTAATTAGAAAAGTTCACATCCAAGATTTTGGTAATTACACATGTTTAGCAGAAAATCCATTAGGCAAAAATAAAAAAACAATTTTACTAACGGGAAAACCTAAAACAGCTGTTTTTCACTCACCACCAATTAGTCAATGGGGTGATAGGTGAGATACCATTAAACTAATGAAAAATACTTTCTTACTTTACGTTATTTTTTTTCAATAGATATAATCTTTCGTGGGCGGTTGATTCACATACACCGGTAGAAGAATTTAAATTATTTTTTAGACGACTGCCACGAGGGCATGGTGAAGAATCAAACGGTGGACAACCTAACGGATATAGTGAACCATTACAGCATCAAAGTCAACAATTTGGTAGAAAAGGATATTATATTAAGGTAAGATTGCAATTGGGTTTGAAATCTTTTATAAAACTTGATGTTGATTTATAATGTTTTACTTGATAAATTACAATTATAAGTTTTACTTTTGTTCTTCATTTACATATAGGTGAAAAACACGTGATATCAGAAAGGTCTGGATATCAGGTTTTAATTTTGTATATCTAGGTATTGGAATTCGTTGACACCAATAAAAAAAATTTTCCGCGTTCTTAGTTTTTTTTTTTAACCCTGTCTTAAGATACAAGGTGTTGAAAAATCAAGAAATTGCTCGACCCTGGTGAATTGAAATGGCTCTCCTGTCAAAACTACGGAACTGATTTTAATGTTATATAGCTCAAAATGTATGTTGGAATATGAATAGTCAGAATGTTGGAATTATATGTACCTTTCACATATTAAAAAATCAATAATTTAAAAAATACGCATTTCTAGAAAATCGAATTTGAATTTTTTACCGTTATTTTTCTAAAAGAAAGTGTTCAATGTCATATAATGTTAATTATTTTTTTAATGAGCTCTGTTCAGTACTTACATTTTGAGAGTTCAATACCTACATCTATACAACATTAAAACCAACTCAGTAATTTTGACTGTAGAGCCATTTCAATACCAGGGGGAGGATCGAGCATTTTTTTGATTTTTCACCATCCTGTAACTTAAGACAGGGTAAAAAAAAACTAAAAACGCAACAACTTTTTTTTTATTGATGTCAATGAATTCCAATACCTAAATATACAAAATTAAAACCTTATATCCAAAATTGTATGTTTTTTGCTGATTTCACTTGTTTTTCACCTATACACTTTTGTGCATTATGCTTGGTGTGCAATCGCATACTGAACACATTGTTATAACAACCAATACATATTAATTTTTTTTATAATTCAAAGTTTGCCAAAAATTTCAGTTATTTAAGCAATTAAATAAAACCATCTATAAAAACCATCCAATAAAATAAATTTAATGCTAACCTTCTTTTATACCAAAATCTAATATTTTACCCAAGCATATACAAAAATTTATTCCACATTCAATAAATATCGTTTAAAGCTCTCTGGATAGTAATATTTTTGGAATTTTGTTAATATATGTTTTACATTCAAATAGTTAAAATTAATAAATAATGATAGAATCGTGACCTTAGATGTATATAATATAAAATCATGGCTTAGGTTAGGTTTAGGGACTGTGAAATGTGAGTTTTATGATGCTACAGCCGAATGTTTTTCTGAATAGTTATTAGTGTTTGGATTATTGGGTTTAAATAATATGGAGTGTATTTATCATTCTCTGTTTCAACCAATATTGAACTACTTCAACGGTTTGACTTGTAGTTTTACAAAGTCAAAATTGGAGTAGTAGTAATCGAATATCTTTTTGTTGAAGTTAACACCATGTGCCATTTTATATAAGCATAAAAATATCAATAGTGTAATGAAGTGCCTCTCAAGATGATAATGGGAGTGGCCTAGCAGGATGCGTACCTAGATTTGTTGTATTGCCTTTCGACTTAGTCTCAATCATCGTGAGTAAGAGATATTATAAACCTGCTGCTTCAGCACAAATGCAGAAATGTACGCAATTTTCAATATATATCAGAAATGGAAACAAATACAAGTGCGAAAATGAGACTCTGGCGACCCCCTCCTACGAAAGAACCACGGTCGGCACGTTCAACCCCCTTGTTCGCTCACATACGTCCACACACACACACTCATTCACACCCCAATGTCAAAATGAAAGACAAAAACAAAATCAATTACACTCACTCATGATTGTATCCTCCTAACCTCCCAGTCCAGCTTGTCTCAGCCTTCCATCAGCACTGCTGCATGGTTGAACAGGTGGCAAAAACACTCAGCAATATATATATATATATATATATATATATATATATATATATATATATATATATATATATATATATATATATATATATATATATATATATATATATATATATATATATATATATATATATATATATATAATCTTTATAACAAAACTCCGGTATATAGTGGTCTATGAGACATAAATTCCCAGCAAGTGAATGATATGGGTTCTCAACTATAGTTGAATGTGTCAGAACTAATATGCCGCAATATTTATTATATAATTGAGATCGTAAAATAATATTTAGAATTATAGTTGTATAATCAAACAAAATGATTGTGATGAATATTCGTTGAATAAAATTTTATGCTTATAGTTGAATAATTTCGATAACTTGAAATCGTAAAATAATATGTATAATTATAGTTGTATAATCAGACAGAATAATTGTGATGAACATCCGTTGAATAAAAGTTATGTTTAGAGTTGAATAAGTTGTGTAAACAACTTTATAGTTGTAGTACAATACGTTGACCAAAATAAATAAATTTATAATTGAAATTGAATACGTTGAAACTAAATACTCCGCAACAATGAATATTAATAATCGTTGGATCACTTAATAAGTATAATAGAGGGTGTTGAAAAATACGTAGCGATAATTGTTATAAATAATAGTTGAATGAATGTATAACTATAGTTGAATATGTTGAAATAACAGATAATAATTTGGAAGACGTAATTGTTGAAACTGTTGAAACTATAGGTGAATGTGTTGAAAATCTCGGCGAGTATTTTGTATCAATAAACGTTGGAGCAAACTTGCAATTATAGTTGAAGGTGCTACGAATATCAGATAGTTAATTTGTATTAATAAATGCTTGATAACTTGCAACGGTATCTGAACTCGTCGAAATAACAGAGAATAATCTGTATGAATGAGCGTTAACTAAAGTTGCGATTATAGATGATCACGTTAAAACAAAATACAATATTTTGTATCAAAAAACGTTGAGTAGTTTGTAACTTCGGTTGTATACGTGGTGAATATGATACAAAAATTTGTGTACAAAGTGCGTTGAACCACTTTGCAATTATAGATGAACATAAGAGGTAAAAATTTGTATATATAAATGTGTGTCCAATTTAACCTAACTACGTTACATAAGTTGTGGTAGCCACGCAAAAGGTGGCGCTGCAACCACTCGGCGATTGATGACAGATTGATATCCAATATTGCCGTAAAATGCCAGACAATTATATTAGGGTACCACCAGAACGTGAGAGTCCAATGGAGTTTGAAATTAACCACAAATCGATCGTCCAGGACAGATCAGGGTCATCAGCAGTCCACTATGGTTATGAATTGAGGTAATGCAAATACCGGTTATATTCCAAACTTCGCCAAACAAGAATCACATAACTGTCACCAGCAACAAAAAAAACCATAGGATGGCGTCAAGGTTATCAGTATAAAGCTATAAGCACTACCATTGAACGGTATCAACATATATGAATGCTGTTATAAAATTGCTTGATACAGACAATAACGGACGGCTCCAATATGTGCTAATAGCGTTAGATTACTAGATTCGTATATATGTTAAGGTAGAATAATAAAACATATCACTTACGTACATCTTAGTTGCATTTTAATTTGATTTCAATAAAGAACATAACACTCGTATTGTTAATTTTACTAGGCAAATTAATTTGTTAACCTATGATCTAATTTTTTATACCTAATTCTTTTTGGTTTTACTAAATAAATTACGTATGAAACAACACCAACACATAATCAAATTTTTTTGTTATTATGCACTAAATAAATTTAACTAAAAAAAAATTTTTATTGTTTATAGCCAATTATTGTTTATTTTATTTTATTTACCCAACGTTTCGAATAAATTTCTTATTCATTTTCAAGGGTTTTACTAAACAAAAAAATAAATCGAAATGAAAAACAAACATAATAAAATGACACATTTTTCAAGGTGATTTGATGAAAAATTGAAAAATGCAAATAGAAATGATGATAAATTGAAATTAATTTTCTAAAATAATGTTGTCATATGATGATTCTAAATACATTGTGTCGTCTTGTTTATTTAAATTTCTACATTTTTTAATTTGGATCATTTCTAAAATACTTCTTTTTCGGTAATTTGGTTATTTCGAAATTATTTTAACATTATTCATATTTATGTGGTGATTTGTATTCTTAAGGTGATTAGATAAAGCACTTTTGTTTTGAATATTATTGGGTTTTCTAGCATCATAAACATGTTGGTTAATTCTTTTATACAGGTATTGTTTTGTTTGACCAATGTAATTTTCTCCGCAATCACATGAAACTTTATAAATAACATTTGTTTCAAAATCAATTGGGATACGGTCTTTTAACTTTGTAAATAATAAAAATTTTAAATTACGATGACTTCTACCAACCACTTTAACATTGTACTTAGCCATCATGCGTTTCGTTTGATTATACAACTTGTTTATGTAAGGGATTGATACAAATTTGTTTGTTTCTTCAATTGGTTGTGGTAGTTGATTGCCATGAATATATGAATTGTGAGTTTTTTTAAAAACAAAATCTATTAATTTAATTGGATATTCGTTTAATTGTAATATATTTTTTAGTAATTTAAAATTTTCTTTATGGAATTTTGCATCTGATAGTTTTAAAATTTTTTCGGCAAGTAAACTAATTGTATTTTTTTTATATGATAACGGTAACCACGATTTAAAATTTAAATATCTTCCAGACTAATTACTTTTGTGGAACTACAGATGTAAATTTACCGGTAAAATATTTTTATGGTAATTTTACCGTAAAATTACCGGTAAGATTGGTAAAATTGGTAAAATAGGTAAAATATAAAACTGGATCAAAAAATTAAATTATGGTTGCATTTCTAAATAATTGAAATTGTACGACTCTATCACAATTATTTCTATATTATAAAAACATTAGATGCAAATCAAATATATTTTTATGCAGTTAAATATGCTTACTCGCAGGGTATTTATATACAAGAATATACATAATCAGCTTTGGAAAATTCTTTTATGTCTAAAAAATGAACGAAAATCGGCTGTTGTTTATACTTAGCAGTACATCTTGAAAACGGACAACACGTTGTTTGCACATCTGCAAAAATTGAACAAATCCTGGACCAACTGGCTACAACGATGACTGCTTTCTTCACTGTTATGTCGAAGTTATGCGTTTGTAAGGACAAAACTATATTCGTAAATGTTAACGTATTACACATGGAATGGAAATATAAAAACATTTGAACGGCACAAATTCATAAAGTGAGAAAACCAAGCATATTCATTGAAACTTAATATATGTTCAAACTATATGCGATGCATCCCAATCTAGACAAATGCTACTTTCATCGCATGTGGTTGGAAAATGAGCCCGGTTTAACGTTTTTTCAGCAATGATAATTGTCAACGGCATTAAACGTGTGACGTGTGCCACACGACTACACATATGCCACAACCGACGATGGGATAGATACATTAATTACGCGGGCAACAATCAAAATCTAATTCGTGCATTGTTTCATTGTTTCATTCATGGGAAAAATATAAAAGGCAAATGGCTAAACACATTTTTTTCTTAAACTCGAAACAAAAATTAACAACGAAGGGCTGATAATGTTTCGTTGCGTTGTGTGTTCTTAACCATTTGAGAATTCCATCGATCTGCTGCTGTTGCAGTTTCCTTTAAAGTAAAATTACAACGCGAACCAAATTACTTTAAAATTATTTCCAAATATTCTAACTTACTATATAAGAATCACGATTTGTGAGAAAACGAACTATACTTGCGGCTAAAAATAAAGACATCTACGAACTTCACAAAATTATTCAATCTAACATTCAAAGCGAAGAAATAATATAGAAATCCGTCTATACTGCAACTATTATAGAGTCAAATAAAGCATTTTGTTTTTCCAATAGAATTTTTTTATATAATATATTTATTTGGCTTAATTGAATAAAAAAAAATTTTATTGTTTATATTTATGTTTTAGAATTTTTTTAATTCACTCGATCTGTCACACCACGTACTGCAATTGGAAAACAGTTCACCGCAGTGTACCGATGAAATGCAAAAGATTTACTCTTTTATTCGGATAAATTACTCACCAGTGGGTACTGCGCAAAGACATACTGTTGAACCAAACCGCAAATCATCTGAAATAAAATGATTTGCTGGAATCAATAACCTTGGATGGCCTCAATCTACAGCTGTTTAAAAAAGTATTCAATACCTCAGATGCATTTTGGACTAAGATCTAGGCATCTGGTTGTGATAAATATTCTTGTTGTTGTAATAAATATTCTATAATTCCATTCCACAAAAAAAGAACAAACTTTGATTTTTATTAAACAAAGGTTAACAAAATTATATTGCAATTTTACCAATTTTACCAAGCCTAAGTAATATTACGTAATATTACCATTTTTACCGGTAATTTTACAATGGGTAATATTACCTTTACATCTGTATGTGGAACCAATCAAAATTTAAAGATCCATCAGTATTATGATGTATAGCAATATCAAGAAATGATATTTTATGATTATTCTCGGTTTCAATTGTGAATTTTATATGATTATCATAATTATTAAATTTCGTTAAAAAACTATCAACTTGATCACAGGGTATAGCGGTTATAATGTCATCAACATATCGATAAAAAAATGGAATTTCAAAATCAATACCTTTCAAGATTTCAGTTTCAATAAACTCCATAACTAAATTGGCTGCTTATCTAATCACCTTAAGAATACAAATCACCACATAAATATGAATAATGTTAAAATAATTTCGAAAGAACCAAATCACCGAAAAAGAAGTATTTTAGAAATGATCCAAATTAAAAAATGTAGAAATTTAAATAAACAAGACGACACAATGTATTTAGAATCATCATATGACAATATTATTTTAGAAAATTAATTTCAATTTATCATCATTTCTATTTGCATTTTTCAATTTTTCATCAAATCACCTTGAAAAATGTGTCATTTTATTATGTTTGTTTTTCATTTCGATTTATTTTTTTGTTTAGTAAAACCCTTGAAAATGAATAAGAAATTTATTCGAAACGTTGGGTAAATAAAATAAAATAAACAATAATTGGCTATAAACAATAAAAATTTTTTTTAATTCAATTAAGCCAAATAAAAACATTATATAAATTTAACTAAGCTATAACAGGCACAAATAATTTAGTTTTAGATTCACATAAACAATTTTTCTAAGTTAGATCACAAACACATAAGTAACATTTTTTTTGCATTTAATTATATTACGTTAAAACAAAGTTGGAAATCGAATTCTATCATGGTTTTACCATTTTTAATCATATCAAAGAAAAATATCACAGTAAAAAATTGCAAATCAGCAAGTTGACAGCTCGAGTATGATTTTAATAAAAAATATTAAAATCAGCGACCAAGAGATCTGTCACACGTCAAGATCCAAAAGTAATAGAACTAAGAGAATGAAAACATTACAGTCGTTCATTATACACCCAAAATTTCAACATCGAAAAAACTCGAATACAGTGTTTGATGTAAGGCAATTAATTCACATACAAGTATTCAATTGTTAGGAACTTTTTATAGTTACACAAAACTGTTTGTTATTTGATATTATTGCACAAAAACAATTTCGTGATACAAATCATTTCCGATACATTAATAACATTTAACATTGAGTTTTAGAAGGAATTAAATGCAAGTTTAATCGACGTTACGGCGTTCAGGTATTACAAAACTACAATCTACTATATCAGCACAGTGAAGTTCAGTTTCATAACGGAAATATTGTTTGAAGCAAAATATTCATACAAAGATAAATCGAATGTTTAACAAAGCAAGATAGTAATTCTTTGTATGTTGACGATTGGACAAATACGCACAGCTGTTATGAGGTTTGAAAGCTTTGTCGTTTAATAGCGGTTAGGAAATGGAGAATCCAAATTCAAATGGTATAGCGAAATTAATCGGATGGAAACGTAGCGTGAGTCAACTTTAGTGGGTTGTAAAATTAAATTTTAATGTTTATATAGATAATATTTAAGGAAAATTTTTAATTAATTAAGATTAATTAATATTATATTATATTAATTAATATCTAAAATTAGTGTAATTAGTTCAATTCTTTTCAAATATGTCTGTCCAGCTAACGAAAATTTAGTTAAATTTTTTTTTGAAAAATAAAAAAAAACTATGGGTTACGGAGACTATAAGAAATATGACGATTGATGGTGGATGGATGAGAAACTATTACAAGCGGTACCAGTTAATAAAAAAAAGGACAACCAATGAATCTGAGACTATACGAAAAAGGTGTCTGTTAATGATGGATGGAAAAAAACTATTACAAGCTACTTATGGTAACCACGAATGACAACTAAAGAATCAGAGACTATAATACACTGTGTTCAAGCATTCTTCCAGGCTATCCATTACAATAGTTGAATTATTTAGCCATAAAAAGTCTGTAGTCAGAGAAATTTATTGGTTACTTCTAGCGCAAGACTAAGATCAGCCTCAAAATATTGAGCTCCGGTTATGCTTGTGCTTTTAACAACTATGCTTGTAACAACGTTTTACGAATCCCTCTCTAATTTTTTCACTTACACTGCTTTTGCAGGTAGAATAGACGAATAACCGTTATTATTATTATTTATCGTTTTTTTTTCTATTTTTTCATATGCATAAAAAGATTCGTTCAAAATATTTATTTGCCACTAGTAATTTGCTTCTATTTTGGTTTAAGGATGCATGATTTTATTTCTTGAGTAATTTGTTAGTACAATTTTTTAAAAAATATTAACATATACATAATAATAAGTATTTATTAAAATATCTTACCCCAACTGTTTTGTAAAATGACCACTTCAGTTTTTTTGTTTTACTCGTAAGACATGCATCAATATCATTACCGTGTCTAGGAAAGTTTTACAATAATCTTATTGCTGAAGAACTTACTCCAAAAAGGAAAACGAATTACAAAGTCGGATAAACTTAAACACACACTCGTTTACCACTTCTGATTACAAAAATCATGAGCAAAGCATTTATATCATTCCAACTTCAATTTTTTGCTCGGTTAAACATCAACAATTATTTTCATACAACCAGTTAAACCACAAAAAGGATCTTCCACTAACAAAAACACTCTAATTCAAAACCAACGAAATTCAAATAAAAATCTATTTTCCTTTTAGTTTTTATAAACATTAAACATATCCTTAAAGCTTTTCAGCTAACAATAACATATATATTTTTTTTTGTATTTGTTTAATTTTGCGGGAATATTTTTTAAACTTTTATATATTCTATCTATTTTTATTTATTTTGCTATTTTATATATTATAAAACTTTTTGTTCAAAATAACTAATTTTTCTATTTCCTTAACACAAACAAAAACAATAAAAAACCGTTCAAAACTGCAAAATACAAAAAAAAGTTTTAGGAAAAAAGCTCGAACAACAATTAGATTTTAGATGTTAGCTGAAAAACATATGAAATAATATTTCAATTTGCTTTGTATTAAAAGCAAATATTTTCGAATACTTGTTATTTTCATTTGGGGTTTGGTTAAAACGCTTCAAACGATACTTAAACTTTCTATCTATGAAACCATATTTTTTAAGCCTTGATGGCCAAGCCATAAAGAAATTACCAAAAACATACTTTTACATGATGGGAAATAGACTTTTAGTCTTCAATTTTCTGATGTTTTCTAGTTGTACCTATTATTGCATGACAGAAATCAAGAACTTCAATGTTTATCAGAAACATCACTAATTCTGCAACTCCATATTTTTCAATTACTGTTTTTAGTTATTTTTTTACGAAAGGGTTTTTCATCAAAAATAACAAATACCATATAAAAAAATCAAATGTCATTTTCGAGCTTGGTTTCAGATATTTGGTACACTTCCTAATGATAGCCAAATGAGTTTTCTGCGACTAAACTAAAAAATAAAAAAATAAAAATAAAAAATAAATAAATAAAGGTTATGTTATGTTTGGGTTACAAATTAAATTTAAAACTACAGAGCTTACAAAATAAAACACGATGTAAAAATGAAACGAAATGTGTATGTTTTTTTTCATATCGTTCTTAATAATCACCCGCACCCAAGCTTCATTCACTTGCTTAAAATTTTTATAATCGGATCTGTTTTATTCTGAATTCACGAAAAAAAACGAGCAATAAAGAAGACTTTCAAAACGAAATCTTTCTTCTTTAAATGTAGAACAATTAATATTTTGCATGGTCAATTAATATAATGGTATGTCTAACACTTACTGTCAATTGATATTAAAACACAAAGCAAACTTCTCCATAAAATTCTACTGTTTTTGAATTTCCACAAATTGTTTAAAAGTTCTAAATTAGAAAATAATGTTTTCAATTAAAACTTACCAAGTCTCTAATATGTATGTTGTTATTGTTGTTTTTACTAATTTTAATGAAAATTATAAACTATTGAAAATTCCTTCCTTCATATGTTTCTAGTACACTTTGAATAGAATTAAATTCGTATATAATTGATTGAAATTTAAATAAAAAAAGTAAAAGTTATTTAAAGGAAATTTTCGTTAAGACTTTGACGAGACATTTTAATTTAAATTAATATTAGAATGATTATCAAAAGAAATTTTAGGAAAATATTTGCTGATTTTATTTTTGTTTGTAGGAAAATGAGATGTCTTCTTCATCGTCATCTTATGGATCATATCCATATAGAAATAGTTATGGAAATATTGTGAGATGGCCCTCAAGAAATGAATGGAGGGATGTGATATTACCAGCAATGCCATTATCTCATTTATATACGCAAACAATGAGTTATGTTATTCATGGTTTAGAACCAAGTGAACAATATGAAGCCAAAGTTCAAGCAAGGTATGTAAGAGTTATTCACTAATAGCTATTTATGTATTTAGGGCGGAAAATAGATCTATTTCGCTGGAGAGTGGAATTGTTGCTCGAGGCGTTAGCCGATTTTTTGTGCGGCTAAGATTCTGTATTATTTGCATAAGTTAAAATACATATATTTATACAAACTAGTAAAATGTCTGTTAATAAATTTTTTTAATCCAAGTAGTTTTTCGTTTGATAATTATTTTCCTAAATTTCTATAGCAACCAATTTTTTTTTTTAAATTTTTATATTAATTTATTTAAAACATTTTGTTTTTCAGTTTCATTTAATCTATCCTATCGTATTGCTAACAATGCATATATCTTGTAAAATATTTTTTTGAAAAAATTGTTAAATTCACGTAATATTGTGTTAATTTTTTTTCTTAATTTCTTTAGAAACCAATATATTTAATTTTAATTGTATATTGTTTTTTTTTTTGGACAAAGCCGTAATGTATTTTGTTCTTTTGAGTTTGTTTGATCTGCTCAAAAATATTTACGCTTTAGGGCGTAAAATATTAATTTTAAGTTTTTAAAATTTTAGGCATTGTTATTTCAATAGGACAAAAATGACCTGCTTTAGCAAAATTTTTTAATCCTGAAAGTGAAATTTAAGTTTTACTTGTACAAAAATATATTTTTGTACGAGTAAACCGTAAAATGCACTTTTGCGATTCAAAAATGGTACGTAAAGCAGGCCTTTTTTCCAATTGAAATAACAATGCCTAAAATTGAAATAACAATGCCTAAAATTACTATTTTACGCCTCTCTCTCTCTGGCGTTTTCATCCCATGGAGGGATTTTGCCGTCTGTGCAATCAGCTTCCAATCGTCTTGTTCCATGACCAGTTGACCCCAGTTTCGACATCCTATATCACGAAGGTCTTGGATGATGTCATCACGCCAGCGTTGTCTAGGTCTTCGTCTTCGACGAACACCAGCTGGTTGTTGTTGGGACGCTTTTTTAATCATTCTATCTAATGGTGCCCTTTCTACATGACCAAACCATCTAATCCGGTTAGATTTAATGAACCCGATTACATCGCAGCCTCCAAGAAGCTGTCTGATTTCATGATTCATTCGGATTCTATACTGATTTTCAGCATTTCAGCATTTCAGCATTTCACTTTACATGGACCATAAATTGTTCGTATGCTTTCCTCTCGAATGGTGATAGAATTCTACAATCGGAGGCTGTCAGTGTCAAGCTTTAGCTTCCATAGGTAAGCACAGGCTGAACTAATGCTTTGTAAAGTGTGAGTTTACACGATTGCAAAAGATGTTTGGATCGCAAAAGTTTTGAGTATGCGTAGAAAACTCTGTATGCGGCTGAGACACGGGCTTTAATATCTGCCTGCATGTCATTTGACGATGTTATTACAGACCCGAGGTATTTGAAGTTTTCTACACGTTCCACTTCATAGTCGCCAGTATTCAGATTGCCAGGAGGTATATTCCTGGATGTTGTTAAAAGTTTAGTCTTGCCGGTGTTAATGCATAATCCAAGTCGTTTAGCATTTCTTTCAAGCTGAGAGAGACTATCCTTGATATCGCTTGTTCTACGTCCGAGAAGCACAATATCATCTGCATAGCCAAGAATCTGACTTGATTTGTTAAATATACAGTTTTGTGTTTCAATTCGGCTTTTTCTTATCGCGTACTCAAGCGCCAAATTAAATAGTACGGGCGCGAGTGCATCACCTTGTCGAACACCTGATGTTATATCAAAAGAGTCAGAAACTGACCCTTCGATTACTATTCTACAGTTTGATCCCGATGTTGTGAGTTTGCACAGAGAAACAAGTTTCGCTGGAGTACCAAGGCATATGAGTGCAGACCAGAGGTGGTCGCGGATGATGCTATCATATGCTTGCTTGAAATCAACGTAGAGCTGGTGAATGCTGATGTTGTACTTCCAACATTTTCCCAGAATCATCCTTAAGGTAAAACATTGATCTGTGGTTGAACGGTTGGGACGAAAACCACACTGATAGTCACCGATGATAGATTCGGCGAACGGGATGAGACGAGCGAGTACGACATTAGCTAGTATTTTATATGCAGTGTTCAACAGTGCGATTCCACGATAATTCGCACACTTTAGGCGGTCACCTTTTTTACGTAGCGGAACAATGAGAGCTGTTTTCCATTTAGCAGGTAGTTCTTCTTGGTCCCAGATTGCAAGAATTAGATCATATATACGTGAGACCAGAGCTGCTCCTCCATTCTTAAATAGTTCTGCAGGGATTCCATCGATACCTGGTGATTTGCCATTTTTTAATTTTTTGATGGCAGCTTCCACTTATTCTATTGTTGGGTAAGGGACAAAAATCTCCTCACTTGACGGAGCAATTGCTCGAGTAGGATGAAGTTCATTCGTCCTTTTCAATAGGTCTTGAAAGTGGGATCGCCAATCTTCCAGCACATCACGTTCACTTGTTGTAAGCTCGTTGTTTCCATTTTTGATGGCTGTAGATCTTGGGTGGAAATCTTTGGTCAGATTACGCGCATTGGCAAAACACTCTTTCGAATTTCCATTAGCCGCATGTTGGTTGATGTTTTCGATACAGCTCTTCATGTGTTCGCGTTTCTTTTTCCGTAGGAGTTTTGCTGAGGCTTTTCTGGCGCATAGATAATCAGTTTGGGAGCTTCGGGTGTATCTTGTTAACCATTTTTCTCGCAGTTTTTGTTTGTGCTCAATGCTTTCGCGGCACTCGTCATCAAACCATTCGTTGTGTGATTTCGGTGGTCGTTTTCCGATTGTAGTTTGTGCTGCGGATATGATGGTTGATTGAAGCGTTTGCCATTCTTCTTGTATGTTTGATGGCATCTCAGAGGTGATGTTATGCTCTTCTATGCTTTGCGTTACAATTTCCTGATATCTATTCAGTGTTTCCAGGTGTTTAAATGCTTCGACATTCCAGCGCACGGTCTTTTTTGCTTGCCTATTAAATGTAGATGATAATTTGCACTTGTACTTGAAAATGACAAGCATATGATCGGTGTCCATATCAGCACCTCTGTATGATCGAACGTCAGTTACACTTGTAGAGTGTCTCTTAGAAATCATAACGTGATCGATTTGATTTTCAGTTCTTCCATCGTTTGGTTTCCACGTTGCTTTGTGGATTCTCTTATGAGGAAAAACAGTGCTAGAAATTACTAGATCATACATCATAGCCAGTTCAGCTGCGCGAAAGCCGTTATTGTTACTAGTATGATGCAAGCTGTTAGGGCCGACATGTGTTTTAAGTTCTGCACTTCTACCAATTTGAGCATTGAAGTCACCAACCACGATTTTTATATCGTGCCGCGGGATGTTATTGATGACTTCTTCGAGTTCTAGAAAGAACGGGTCTTTAATTTCATCTGCTTTGTCTTCAGTAGGTGCATGAACATTGATGATCGTTACATTAAATTTTTGCGTACGGATTCTTATTGTGCATATCCGCATAATAATTGGGCGAAAGTCGATAGCATGTTGATTCACGCGACGATGTATGAGAAAGCCAACTCCAAATTTTCCTCCGTTTTCATGACCGCAATAGTAGAGAGTGTATCCCTTGGCTGTTTCGTGGATTCCACTCCCTGGTCATCTTAGTTCTTGTAACGCCACTATATCCAGTGTATAGCTATTGATTTGGTTTGTAAGTTTTAGTAGATCTCCTGGTCTTCTAAGGCTTAGCACGTTCCAGGTTCCCATTTTTAAATCAAAGTCCGGGTACAGTTTCCGAGGTCGTTCTAATAATAAATCCGAGATAATCCGAGGCCTGTGTACAGAATTTATAACAAGTAATTTTTTACGGAAATGGGGTGTTAGCCCTTCGCCCAACCCAAATTTTCGTGAATGGGTTCGTTCTGCATCTTAAGGTCACCAGAAACAACCTTTTTACACGTTTATATAGCGAGCCGCTTGATCCAAGACAGACGCCCGCTACAAACCGCCCCTAACATGGAGAACAGACGCTTGCTACACGTTTATATAGCGAGCCGCTTGATCCAAGACAGACGCCCGCTCCAAGCCGCCCCTTACATGGAGAGCAGACGCTTGAGTTGCATTCGTTTTGTGGCGCCAATGACTCGCCATGGTGCAGAATCATTGGGTATAAGCAGTATTTACTCTGCCCCTCTCAACTACACCAACCTAATTCTGTTAGCATTACCCAGGTAGCACGGCGTGGACGTAGAATTTCGGATTTCACTACCCACTATTTTACGCCCTAAAGCGTAAATATTTTTGACAAAATCAAACGAACTCAAAAGAACAAGGTATACTTTCTGTCTATTTTCGTGTATAAATAAATGTATTCATGTATTTTTGTAATAGAACTAATTTATTATATTTCAATTGTTAAATATACTATATTTATTTTCAATACTTTAATTAAAACTATAATAAAAAATTATAGCAAAATCAAAATTTAGATTATTTGTTTTCTAAATAAAAGCTTTCACTAGTTTCCGGTTGTAGAGTATAAGACATCGTTGGCTCAGTGTTTTCCCCTAAAATTTTGTCTGGAATATTTTCATCTGTCGATAGATGTGGTTGTGTTACGGCGGTAATTATGTTAACCTCGAAAACAAAAATAAAATTTATTTAAGACAGACCAAAACAAATTGTGAACCTCTAGATGTCGTCGTTGCCTCCAGCTCAGTATAGGAGAGGTATTTCTGGTCGTGGATTTCGGTTCACTTGTACTGCCTTCTGTATGACGACTAAATTACACCGTTCCCATTCTAACTCACTAATTCTTCACTCACACAAAAACTAAGAAATATATCATATTTTTTTGCATTACTTTATAATATTTAATTCAAAAATCATAATAATCAAGACAAAAAATCAAAAGTTACACTATTTTTATTTAACACTAGTTAGTTAATTTTGAAAGAAGATATAGAAAATATATATTCAAATGTAATATGAAATAATAAAAAAATTTTAACTTGCTGTTGTGTTGAATAATTTTTCATCTGACTTTGATCTATTGTAATATTGTGATTGCATTATCCTTTTGTTTTGTTGAATCCACATATTTGTTAATAACTGCAAACATTAACAACTTAAATGATAAAACAGTTGATGGTTAAGAATTTCTCATCCAAATATGGTATATCTGCATTCGTAATATTGTATTTTAATATTTTTGTTTGTTTTGTTAATCCAAATATTTGTTAATAACTGCAAACTTAAATTATGAAAAGTTGATGGCTAAAAACTTTTCATCCAAATATGGTATATGATTTGATTCGTAGTATTTGTATTTTAATATTTTTGTTTGCTGTTAATTGCAAGTTTACTGCAACTTAGTTTTTTAAGATAATTTCGTTTAATTAAAAAAAATCCCAGCGGCAGGTATATCCGCTTGAAATAGGTAGATTTCGGGGTCAGACGGTTTTGTGTCCAAATAAAATTAGATAAGTCAGATTAGTTTAAATAAAAATATAAGTAGAAACAGAATAATTCAAAAAAATTATCGAACCAAATTAAATACATTATCCGAACTAACTCCATCAATACAATTTCGGAACAGTTTTATTTAAGTTGGTTTAAACTACTTTTAATAACATATTAAATCCACCAAAGATCAAATGAACTACGTCACAACTACAATTATACCATCACACATAATTTATAACATTATCAAACAATTTTATTTCAAAATCATCTTTTGTTGTTGTGTTTTTTTGTTCTTATTTAATCTTTTTTCAAACGGTTACTTAGTAAAAAAAATAAAAACAAAAGAGATTTTGATAATTTTTCTATGGTATTAAATGGGTTGATATTTTTCTTGTAAGGGTTGCATTATAATGCTTATAAAAATGGAACCTTTTGGGTTAGAAAGCTGAAATTTTTTGAGGCTATAGTTGAAAAGTATGTTTAAAAGCTAAGATGAATTTAAATAACATAAACTGAAACATGATGAAAGCATTGCCTTTTGCGTTTGTTTTTATTTCAACAACCGTAGGGTCTCAACCGTTAAACTTAAACTATTATTTTTAAAAATTTTGGAAAGATTTATATTTTAAGTACGTGAAAAAAAGTTTTCAAATATGAGCTTGGCCATTTCAGCTAGATCAAGGGCAGCAAAGTTTAGTAAATTTTTAAAACAGCTGATTTTTGAGGAACCTGAAACGCCAAAGTAGTCATCTGGATAAAAATGATAAAAAAAAGTTCAAATATTCAATATTTATAAATTTTATTAAAATATTATGATTCAAACGGAAGTTATAGCGCCCTAGATTATTCGACATTTTAGGCTCTAGCCGCTTAACTGGTACC
The DNA here is from genome assembly GCA_963693315.1 of Diogma glabrata. Classification (NCBI taxonomy): domain Eukaryota; kingdom Metazoa; phylum Arthropoda; class Insecta; order Diptera; family Cylindrotomidae; genus Diogma; species Diogma glabrata. Next base: position 227,271,530 of record OY856188.1, on the reverse strand, counting down.
CGGATATGGCCAGTTCACGAACTTGTCCAAGACATTATTTGCCGCAACACACACAAAAAATTATTTTGGTGTAGGTCGAAAAATGCGACCGTGAGAGTGCCGCCAAATTCCGTTATATCTCATATCGTTATATATATATATATATATATAAATTTTTTTTTCATTTTGATTTTCCGTCTCCGCTTATCATATATAGTCGTTTGGCACCAAAATTTTTCCGAAATTCCGAGATGAAGCACATACCAATAGGTAGATTTTTATATGAAATCTACCTAATAAAAGAAATTTAAATAATTTATTGATTTTAATTTTAACAGTTCAATCCACTAAATTTTCTAGTTCAATTTTAACTTAATTTACAGGTTTAGTTTTTTCTTTCTAATTCTATTTTCTTCACAATTAAATAATTCCAATAATTATGACTAACTGTAATTTAATTTGTAACGGTACTATGATCATCGTATTTGTCATGAAAAGGCAAACCGTTTTGATCGTAGCTTGTTTACAAATATTTTACTCATTCAGAGGCTTTGAGGATGGTCAAGTGCAACAGCTAGGATCAGAGGATTGTCGTGGATAGTTTTCAAAGCATGAATGAGTCTGTAATTGACCAAAAGGAAGGGGAAAAGGAAGGAAATTAGGAAAAAAAGGAAGTCAAGGAAACCACATCGAAAAGAGCCATCATGAAACCTACCTGCATTACATCATCCCCGTTGATTTATTTAGAACTTCATTTTAAAATATATTCACGTCTTGAGAAAAAGAAATCCACAGTAAGTACATGATATGCGAACGGAAAATTTAATTCTTTTTTTTCTGACTAATCAAAACCCATAAAATGCAATTTTTCAAGAGGAAAATACAATACAAATAAAAATAATAATTTTTACCACCGTTAATATTTATTTTTTTAAATGCGTTCAATATATATAAGAAAAAACATATGATCATCAACTAAACTATCTTCTTATATATTAATACGCTAGATTAAAACTTTGTGGAGCATTAGGCTTTTTTATTCGCAGATGGATTCATTTGAAATTTTCACAGCTAACTGATATTAGTGTAACCTATAGTCGGATCCGGATTCAAACAAATCGGATCATAAATAAAAAAGTTATTATATACGGAAAACTTTTTCTATACATATGCATTATAAGTTTACATACATGCAAAAACAATTTTCTTTTTGCTTTAAAACAATGCTTTAAAATTTTTCTTTTTTATATATTAGCTATCGGACCGAACAACGAATAACAAAAACGAAAATTTTTATATTTATTTTATATTCATTTCAGTCGTCGTATTTATTTTATATTTTAGTCGTCTTTTATCTTTCAAGAAGGACGGTTTTCGATATTTTTCGATTATTTTGTTTTTTATTGATATAAAGATTTTTGAGATATTTTGATATTTGAGTTATTTCATATTTTTGATATATTGATATATTTATTTATTTCGATGCCAAGACTACGTCGTAAACGTTTGGATGTGAGTGGTACATCGAGTCGTCGGAATAAAAGAGATTATATGCGTAATATGCGTAATAATGTTGATTTTATGAATGATGAAATGAATGGTAATAATGATGGAATGAATGCTGAAGCTGATGTTGTTGTGAATGATGAAGTGAATGTTGATGATATGAATGGTGTCATGAACGGTGTCATGAATGGTGTCATGAATGTTGCGAATGATTTAGAATTGAATGTGGTGAATGATGAAATTCCCTTTGTAATTTTGAGAGATTCGTTCAAGTGTGCTTTGAATGTGATTCCAGGTAACTTTGATTCGTATGTTTGTGGTGCTTTGGATATGAGTTGTCATTTTTGTCATGCCAAACATTTTGCAAGAGAAGTTACTTCAAATAATAATGAAGCGTTTTCTTTGTGTTGCCATAAAGGCAAAGTCAATTTACCTCCTCTTTCTGAAAATGCATTTTTCTCTAATATTTTCGAAGGATTGAATTCAAATGATAATGCTATAAAAAAACGTTCTAAAAGTTTTCTTTCAAATATTCGTTCCTATAATTCGGCATTTGCAATGATCATTTCTGAATGTAATATAGCGGATTCTACTGCACGTGGTATTTATCATTTTAAAATTCATAATATTTTTTATCATCGTACTGGTGCTTTAATTCCTGCTTATGGTCGACCTCCAATGTATGCACAATTATATTTTTATGATGTTGATACTGCTGCTAAAATGAGAATGAATAGAAATACCAATGTATGTGAAATTTTTCTTATGCGTGAGATAGGTTTTGAGTTAGATCGTGTGAATCCTTTTGTTCGTTCTTTCAAATCAATGCATGAATTTTGTGAAAGACCTGAGAATGTTACTGCTGATGTGTCAATGGTTATAAAAGTTAACAGAGAATGTGATATTCGTCGTTTTAATGATGCTGTTCAAACTGATGTGGCTGCTATTTTTAAAAATGATGATGGTGAACCACCTTTTGAAAGAAATATGATTGTTTTTTCAAAAAATGCAAATGAAATTCGTTCTGTTTCTGTCCTTGATTCTTCTTTGGATCCTTTAGCTTATCCTTTGTTGTTTCCAAATGGTGATACTGGGTGGCACGTTAATATTCCACATAATTTAGTTTCAACTTCACGTGCTAATGTGTCACGTACAAAAGTTACAATGTTGCAATATGCATCTTATCGCCTTGCTATACGTGATGGTTTTAGTCTTTTGCATCGTTCTCAAAAATTATTTCTTCAATGGATTGTTGATATGTTTGTTCGTATCGAAGGTACACGGCTTCATTACACTCGTTCAAATCAATCTGCTCTTCGTGCTGATTTGTACAATAATTTAACAGATTTCTTGCATCAAAATCGCAATGGCGATGATAATATGCAAGTAGTTGGTCGTAAAGTAATTTTGCCATCTTCTTTCACCGGTTCACCACGTAACATGTATCAAAATTACTTGGATGCAATGTCTATTGTACAACATTTCGGTAAACCTTCTTTATTTATAACAATGACATGTAATCCTCAATGGCCAGAAATTGTTGATAATTTGAGTAATTATGAGTCTTCGAATTTTCGTCCTGATATTGTTGTGCGTGTGTTTAAAGTGAAACTTAAAGAGCTCATAGATTGTTTAATGAAAAAAAAGATTTTCGGTTCTGTCAAAGCACTTATATATACCATTGAATTTCAAAAACGTGGTCTTCCGCATGCCCATATTTTGTTAAATTTATCAGATGAAGATAGAATTGATGGAAATGAAATGATTAATAAATTTGTATGTACTGAAATCCCTGATCCCATTCTTTTTCCTAAATTACATGAATACTAGGAGGGCCCAGCGTGCTTCGCTACGCTTATAAATAAAGTTTTTGCGTAGACATTTTGTTGACGTAGAAGCAATGATTTCAAAAAGTGGTAATGAGAAATGCTACCATATAATTTTTAATTTTTCTTTTTAAATATATGAATGAAAAATAATCAGAACTCTAGCTGATCAGTTCGGATATATGAAAAATTAGCGAAGCTTACTTGAAAACTTATTTGATCGCTAATTTTTCATATATCCGAACTGATCAACTAGAGTTCTGATTATTTTTCATTCATATATTTAAAAAGAAAAATTAAAAATTATATGGTAGCATTTCTCATTACCACTTTTTGAAATCATTGCTTCTACGTCAACAAAATGTCTACGCAAAAACTTTATTTATAAGCGTAGCGAAGCAAGCCGGGCCCTCCTAGTCTAGATAATTGAAATTTCGTTATTTAAAAAAAAATTTTAAAAGTTAGTGTTTCAAGTTTTAAATTAAATGGAACTATTCATTATCATAAAATTAAATTTAAGTTTAACTTAACTTACCCGCCACCAACATTAATTCCTAAGTTAATATCTTTAACAAGGTTGAAGATGATGATGAATGTTCAATGATAGCCGCGTTCGATTTGACTGAAGCAACTGAAGCAAATGAAAAATTGAATGCAATTGTTGTTGTTTTTTCAGTTGTTTCAGTCAAATCGAACGCACCTGATATGATGTAACAGTTGTACAACCAATTTTATGTATGATAACTCGATTTGGGTGTAAATCCTTTCTTATATGATTATTTTTGTAATATTATTGCAACGGTAACATTATTTATTTTTGTTGTAATTAAATTAATCCAATAATTAAATGCAACAGTTTCTTTGCCTATGTAATTTTTTTTTCCTTATATTACTTAAAAATTAAATTCACAATTTAATTATTTTAATTTTTAAAAAACTTTTCTAAATCTTAATTTTCACACAATTTATCAGGCACTATGATATTAAATATCAATATTTTTTTCCAACTTCAATTATAACTCTAATTATAACCAAACTTCAATTATAACCTTTTTTTTTCACTCAATTCAATTTATTTATTTCAATTTCAATTTATTTAATTTATACATTTATTTTATATACATATAGATCGATTTTAAAAAAAGAGCACCGTATCCGACGTTAATCACAGACTAACCCCATTTTCAAATTTTGATTTCGCTTTTATTGCCAATCAAAATATCAAAACTTGTATTATATTTTCCCTCAAACAAGTTAAAAAAAAATTTAAGAAAAAAATTTTCCGTTCGCTTACCAGACGAGTATTCAGACATACAAAATGGTTTAACTAGAATTTTTTTAAATTATTCTCAAGTCTATGTAGGAACGTTACAATCGTGGGGAAGACTCACCCCTGTTGATGTCTCACACCGGGCCTAAGCTTTAAGGTGTTAGTGCTTGATATCCTTCGTATGATACACTCCAATTATTTTACCATGCGAGTCTTTTAACTGAAATGAAGTGTTACCTACAGGTTTATCCACATATGCCGTAAGGAATTTTGGAGCCAATTTGGCCGAATATTTATCCGACGCGCTACTTTGAATAAAATTCCGTACAAAAACTTTGTCATTTAGTGTAATTTGACGCGCATTACTTCGCAAGTTGTAACGCTTTGCGTTGGTGTCATGGGCTAACTTCAAGTGTTGTATAACATTGCGTTGAGCAGTAGTTAAAAGTTGGGCCTTTGGTGCGAAGTACAAATCGTTTGACGCCAAATCGTTCAGATGCTTGGAGAGTGCGTAGTTGGTTCCGTGTCCGAAGTAGTGCTGACCGAAGACTAGGTAGTGGGGCGAATAGCTAGTCGAATGATGAATGGTGTTGCATGAAGCGGATGTAATTTCAGACAAATATTCATCCCAGGTTCGATGGTCTTCTTTTATATAAGATCGGATGGCCGATAGAATCGATCGGTTAACCCTTTCAGAAGTGTTGGCCTGAGGTGTGTATTTAGGTGTAAACCGATGTGAAACGCCGTACCTTTTAAGCAAGTCTTTTAATAAGTGCGACTGGAACTGTCGCCCATTATCTGAAACAATGGATTCAGGCACACCAAATAAATTAAAAATGTATTGTCTTAAGTAGTCTGCTAGGAAAGTTGAGGTGGCTTGGCGAACAGCCTTAACTTGAACAAACCGCGAATAATGGTCTAGTACAACAATGGCTGAGGTGTTTCCATTTCTAGACCTTGGGTAAGGACCAATAAAATCGACATATATGCGCTGCCAAGGTCTTAAAATTATCGATGGATTTCCCATGGGACTGCGTGTAACGTAGTTTGGTGCCTTAGACCGTTTACACGTATCGCATTTTCGGATATAGTCCATAACGTCGTTGCGCATACCTTTCCAGTAGAAGAATCTTTGGATTTTTTCCAAGGTTTTGGTAACACCTGTATGTGCGGAGACGGGGGGGTTGTGAGCGCTCTGGATCACGTCAGGGACAAGCGAATTCGGTAAAATAAGACGATACTCATCGTGGTCCGAACCTGGTGTTAGGTTTATATAAATTTTATTTTCCCGTACAAGTAAATTCGTATCTGTAACATTGTCTTTAACAGTTTTTACGAATTCCATATAAGACGGTTCGTCGAACGCAGGAGATGACAAATCAATCTGTAAAGGAGGAATACTAATATCGTCGTTAATGTTAACGGCCAGTTCGTCAGCATGAATACGGGACAGTGTATCGGGCACTGTATTGTGGGACCCTTTACAGTACTCGATATCAAAGTCGAAGCTTTGTAGTTTTAGGCTCCATCTAGCGAGTCGACCAGAAAGATCTCTCTGGGACATTAACCATTTTGAGCTTGCATGATCTGTTATTATAGTAAATGGAAAGCCTTCAACATACGCTCGGAATTTTTTTACACTGAGAACAGCCGCCAAACATTCAAGTTCCGTTATTGAATAATTCCTTTGTGATCCGTTCAGTTTTTGCGACATGAATGCAATCGGGTTTTCCTGGCCATCTTCGCGTCGTTGGAAAAGAACACTTCCTACTCCGGTAGTGGATGCGTTGCATTGTATATAAAATTTCTTAGAGAAGTCAGGGTTCACAAGAATTGGAGCTGATATAAGGGCTGTCTTCAAGGTGTCAAAAGAAGTTTGCGCCTCAGCGTTCCATTGGAATTTTTGCGATTTCTTCAACAGATCCGTGAGCGGAGATGCCAGAGTGGAATAATTATTAATGAAGCGCCGATACCATCCTGTAATACCCAAAAATCGTCGAACATGTCTTTGTGTTTTTGGCACTGGAATTTCAGCGATAGCTTTTACCTTCTCGACGTTAACCTTTAAGCAACCATCACCAATTACATAGCCTAAATAGTCTAGCTCTTTCAGACAGAACCGACTCTTTTCTACATTGATTGTAAGACCAGCTCGTTTAAGACGATCAGCGACATCATGTAGTAAAGAAAAGTGTTCTTCAAGTGTAGCAGATGTAATCAATAGATCGTCCAAGTAGACAAAAACGCGCTCATGGAGATGGTACGGTATAACCTTTTGAATGAGTCTACATAGAGCTTGTGGCGCATTACATAAACCAAACGGCATAACAACGAATTGATAGAGTGGTCGGCCAGGTACGGCAAATGCGGTCTTTTCTTGGGATGATGCATCCAACGGTATTTGCCAAAAGGCGTCCTTAAGGTCAATGCTTGATATATATGAAGTCGTATCCAATCTGCTTAGCAATCCATTAATTAGTGGTAGTGGGTAAGCATCTTTGCGAGTTGATTCATTTAGACGCCGAGCATCTAAACAAAGTCTTGTCTTGTCATCCTTCTTACGTACGATGGCCATAGATGAACACCAAGGAGAATTGCTTTCAACAATTACACCAAGCTGAAGCATTCTATCGAGTTCTTCATACATAACCTTCTGTACCGCGGGAGACACAGCATAATGCCGCTGTTTAATGGGTTTGGTGTCACCTACGTCAATTGTGTAATGCATTAAGTTGGTTCTTCCTAGGCCTAATTTGCTAAAGCACGGAAATTCAGCAATAATCTGTTGAAGTCGTCTATTGTCTTCTGGAGATAACAAGTGTTCCTTTGAAGTTGCTTCGATAGGAGTCTTAATATCAAGCACGGATAGTTCTTCGATAATTACTGGTTTAAGACCAAATGCTTCCCAAAAGTCAATGCCTAAATAGAGTGACTGGGTCAATCCGGGTACAAGGTATAGTTTCATGAAATTGGTTTTATTTTGAAAAGTAATGTTTACACGAATGAACCCTGCTATTTTTTGTTTAGTCCCACATGCAGTAGTGACTTGATGTCGAAAGGGATAAATTCTGGCTTTAGACTTTTCCAGAAACTCAGATACTCCGCTGCCGATACAGCTAATATTTGCGCCGCTATCTAGTAAACCAAGCATTGGAACACCACAAATGTCAACAGATGCATAGGGTCTTGAATCATTTTCCTCGCTGAGTACTGTGGCGGATACAAGTTGACGAGCTCTTCGACGTTGACGAAAATAAACCTGGGTTCTTTTCAAACGGTTCGATCTTAATAATAACTGACTTGGTGTTAGCGCAGAATTGTTGCATGGAAATTGGCATTTATTGGGTTCAATTGATTTCGTTACTGCTTCGGCAGAACGGTTATCAAAGAATGGATTTGTATCTAATGAAGAGTAATAGCTGTGGAAAGGGTTTGTTGGAGCTAGTGAATGTATGTCGTTAGAAAGTGTTGTTTCACTCTGAGAGGAAAGGTTTTTCTCCAACGTATTTGAGTCAGAAACATGAGAGATATAGAGAGACGGATTTACGTAATGGAACTCAGTCTTAGATTGATCATCTTCTTGAAATTTTAACGGTGTTTTCGCTGAAAAAATTCCGGGTCGACATTGCTCGCTGCGTCCGAGGTGGCTGGCTGGGTATTTGGTGGAATCAAGGAAGGATAGTGAGTGCCAGTGTTCCTCACTTCCTGATTGGCATTTCCCGGCCGAGGAGTACATCGTACACAATGTGGTTTGAGTACATTGTGAGTGCCGCAACCGAAGCAAAAGGTATGTTGTAGACCCATGGGGCAGTCGATGAATATGTGTCCCGGCATTAAACAGTTCCAGCAGACAACATTAGCAGAAATGTTTCGCGAGTTTTGAGATGGTACTCGTGGAGTGAAATTAGATTGATTAATGTTTGGGGCGTGACCAACAGCAGCAATACTATAGTCTTGATTCTGTAGTGGCATCTGTTCTTGGACTACTTTATGTTGAGAGTTGTCCGGAAAAGAACCCAATTCGTTGATAACTCGACGTGATGGTTGTAAATTCAGTTCAGGAATGTGACCAATGCGGTTCCATGCATCTTCAGTAGAAACACAACGACTTACCAGAGAGGAAATTGAATTAAAAGCTTCTCCGGCAAGAGCCACTTGGAGACCATGTCGCATATTCCGACACAATATATTCAAAAAGTTGCTGTCTAATAACGGCGATTTCAATTGGAGAGATATGGCCAGTAAATCGTGATAAAATTCCAAGAAAAACTCTCTTGGTCTTTGTTTGCGGGAATCTATTACTCGATTAATGTCTGCGTCTGTGCGACGATCTTGGAAACGTTCTAGTAACGCTACGCGCACGTGAGACCATGATGTTCTTGGATGACGTTCTAAGAAGACCCAATAAAAATCTCGAGCTGTCCCCGTTAATACGAAACAAAGCTCATTAACCAGTTGCTCATTTTGTAATCCAAAGGAATTCGCTAAATGCTCAACCATAAACAAAAAACGTTCAATAGGCATTCCCGTTGGTGAACCATCATAGGAGATATTCCATTTATGAGCAATACCCATTGGTGCATAGTAAGGTCTTGGTTGAAATGCAGCGGAAGAAGAAAATTGAGGAGGAGGAACCCGAAAATCAAGGCTCTGAGGAAGGACTTGTTTTACGTTTGGAACGTTGTTTGCAGAACTCTTCACTTGAACAGGACCCTCCTTGTCATGAGGTTGAGGAGCGATGGGTTTAGGTGGTTGCGCAGATGGGTTGGATATAGACACGGCTAGTTGCTGTATCATTCGATCGACTATCGAATTCATATTTTCCTCAGAGATAGATATGTTAGCTGCAGGCGCAGGAGAATTTTGAGCGGTGCTTGAAGGGCGATAGTTAGCACGAATTCCAGAAGGTCCAGGAATATCCTTACCAGATTCATCTGACGACGTAGTTGAATTATGCTCAGCATCGTTTGGCACTTCCAATTCCTTGATGGAGTTAACTGTTACCTCGAGGTCTTCAGGTTCAGCAGGAAGAAATTTATAAAGACTTTCTAATAGTTGGCTACATTTACTTTGAAGCTGAAGTGCACAATCTTGTACACATTTTGATGATTCGATACGGTATAACCTAGCGCGAATATGTAACAATCTTGATACAGCTTGATCAAGTAAGAGTTTCTTTTGTTCATCAGCACTGGCTTGCAACGCTTCCAACAGTAACTTGTGTAATCCTTTTATTTTATTGGTACAGTTCACTATCTCACGCTTGGGATTTTTGCGTGCTCTCGTATGAGCTTTTACCGGTGGATGTTCTTCATGCGCGATAATTTCGGTTAAGGCTTGAATTTGGTGGGACAAATTACCATGAATGTTACGAACCTCACACTCTATGCTAAATTCGTCAGCCTCCAAATGGTCTACATTTATCATTTTGTACTTATAACTTATACTTTAAAAAAAAAAAATTTAGGAAAACCCTCTAGATATATTAGAACTACAATAATCTAATTATAGTATTTTAAGTAAAAAAAAACTGTTTTGAATTGTATAACAACAATAATAGCAAATTATGGAACAGACTGTTGCTTTTTCCTAAGCTTATCAAAATTACGATAAAAAAAAAAATATATAGGGAAAAAATAATTTAGTATGTAGTTATTTTATTTGAGGATAATGCAAACAGGCAGATTGTCACGATGACTCAAATCGTGTGGCATTGGAGCAGGGAACATTACAAACTGAAAAAAAAGGAGAATAGCAAACAAAATAGAAACACGAACGTCGTAGTCTGACAAGTGGATCAACATTTAACCTGGATGCAATCGCGATACGATTTCGTGATCTAAAGATTTGGTAAATATTTCATTAACTAATATTGAGGTCAACACCGAAGGTGGAACTCAACACGGGAAATAATTGAAAAAACAAAATCCTATTAAAAAAAAAACAATGAACACCGATCCCACATTGCAATCAAATTTCAATGCTTGGACAGAAATTGATGGGATGTCTAAGATAACGGTGAATTTGGTACCTGTATGAATAAGGTGAAGGTGTCACGATTAGAAAACAAAGAATTAATAAACAACAAAACTGATTGACTCGCTAGAGTACCAACTTTCCTAACAACTGATCTACGAGTTAAACTTGGAGCAGAAGCGTAAGTTAAATTTAATTCTTTAATAAGGATAGGAACAGGGGAATAGGAAGAAGGATAGGAATAGGATAGAGCCGTATGTGTTATTGGGCGCCATGTAACGGTACTATGATCATCGTATTTGTCATGAAAAGGCAAACCGTTTTGATCGTAGCTTGTTTACAAATATTTTACTCATTCAGAGGCTTTGAGGATGGTCAAGTGCAACAGCTAGGCTCAGAGGATTGTCGTGGATAGTTTTCAAAGCATGAATGAGTCTGTAATTGACCAAAAGGAAGGGGAAAAGGAAGGAAATTAGGAAAAAAAGAAAGTCAAGGAAACCACATTGAAAAGAGCCATCATGAAACCTACCTGCATTACATCATCCCCGTTGATTTATTTAGAACTTCATTTTAAAATATATTCACGTCTTGAGAAAAAGAAATCTACAGTAAGTACATGATATGCGAACGGAAAATTTAATTCTTTTTTTCTGACTAATCAAAACCCATAAAATGCAATTTTTCAAGAGGAAAATACAATACAAATAAAAATAATAATTTTTACCACCGTTAATATTTATTTTTTTAAATGCGTTCAATATATATAAGAAAAAACATATGATCATCAACTAAACTATCTAGATAATTGAAATTTCGTTATTTAAAAAAAAATTTTAAAAGTTAGTGTTTCAAGTTTTAAATTAAATGGAACTATTCATTATCATAAAATTAAATTTAAGTTTAACTTAACTTACCCGCCACCAACATTAATTCCTAAGTTAATATCTTTAACAAGGTTGAAGATGATGATGAATGTTCAATGATGTGATGTAACAGTTGTACAACCAATTTTATGTATGATAACTCGATTTGGGTGTAAATTCTTTCTTATATGATTATTTTTGTAATATTATTGCAACGGTAACATTATTTATTTTTGTTGTAATTAAATTAATCCAATAATTAAATGCAACAGTTTCTTTGCCTATGTAATTTTTTTTTCCTTATATTACTTAAAAATTAAATTCACAATTTAATTATTTTAATTTTTAAAAAACTTTTCTAAATCTTAATTTTCACACAATTTATCAGGCACTATGATATTAAATATCAATATTTTTTTCCAACTTCAATTATAACTCTAATTATAACCAAACTTCAATTATAACCTTTTTTTTTCACTCAATTCAATTTATTTATTTCAATTTCAATTTATTTAATTTATACATTTATTTTATATACATATAGATCGATTTTAAAAAAAGAGCACCGTATCCGACGTTAATCACAGACTAACCCCATTTTCAAATTTTGATTTCGCTTTTATTGCCAATCAAAATATCAAAACTTGTATTATATTTTCCCTCAAACAAGTTAAAAAAAAAATTTAAGAAAAAAATTTTCCGTTCGCTTACCAGACGAGTATTCAGACATACAAAATGGTTTAACTAGAATTTTTTTAAATTATTCTCAAGTCTATGTAGGAACGTTACAAATTTTTATAACAAAACTAATTTTGCAAATTTTCTTTTGTTTTTGTTTGTTTAATACATATTAAATATTCAATTAAATAAAGAAATGCACAAAAAATATTTTTTCTTTAATTTTAGTTTCCACATAACTATAAGGCAAATAATTTTTTTTTATCTTTTTTAAATTTATAATATTTTGTTTACTAGAAATTTTCATATTTTACTCGGAACAATAATTCACAATAAAAATGATTGACAATAACTTTACTTGACAATAAAATTAAATAATTCGACTTAACCGAAATAAAATAAAAATTGTAATAATCCCAAAATCTTTAATTTTTTTGATTTTATATCTAATAAACGGAATTAATTTAACTGAGTTTTGTATACATATTCATACATAAATACATTTATGGTAGCAATTAAATCAAGTTTTGCAAACATACAAACATACATAGAATGCATTCATGGTAGCAAACCAGGGGTTTGTTACAGTTGGATCATATTTGATGAACCTGCAGCAAATTCAAGATTCTGTCCAAAAATTTTCCTTTCGCTTTCAAATTTTGTTTTTGATCGATCCATCAACATAACCTTCAGCAACCTTTGAAAACTTCCATCCACCAAGACGTTTTAATGTTAACATGTCTCCTCCTGAATTTGCCAACAATGTAGCAGATGTTCTACGAAACGAGTGGCCTGTATATGTTTCACATTCTGGCAACTTTAAATACTTTGCTACTTCTAACGGTATTTTTCCCATGGTATTTTTCCCAATAGGTTGGTTAAAACATTTTCCTTTGGCGTAGCGTAGAAAAAAACGTTCATTTGGACTGTCCTTCGGTCTGAGATCCATCGTATTTTTGGTAATACCCTTAAAAATCAAACCCACCCACCGTGTTGGACACTGTAAACGTTCTGCTAACATAATTTTTTGTATCCGGAATAGATACAAGCAACATAGTGCCATGATTTATAATATTTTTTATTGTGATACTAATCAATTCTATTTTACGGCAAGCTCCTCAAAGTCCAAATATCAAACCTACCTGGTAAAGAAATTTTTTATCAAAATTAAATGTTTTAACTTTAATCAAACTGATTATTAAATAACTTACCTTTTTCATTAAATAAACATCGTCAGGAGCATCTTTAAAAAATTGCTTGATTTGTTCCAAACTGAAAGTTTTTGATTTTTTGGGAATGTATCCGACCATTTGTTTTTTCAAAAATGCTATTAAATTGGAATATTTTTTGATGTCAATATTGTTTTTTGTTAACAATGTGCTTCGTAACATTCAATGAATCGATCATAATGTGGACGATTTCAAACCTTTTAATTCCGTACAGAAATACGAAAGTAATATATTTTCACTCTGCGTTTTTATTTTTTTTTCTTACACCAATTTACAAACCTTTCATATTGCTGATTATAAATTTTCTTTGATTTGTCTGGTAATAACTCCAGAGTTGCTTGTCCTGCTATTTGTTTTAATTCTGGTGGAGTACAATCCATTTGTGAATCGCTAAACATTTTAGAGAATTATATATGTGAACTGAACGTGACTTACGAAATGAAATGAAATGAAAAACAAAATGTTTTAAATAATTTCATGTAGAAATTTAAAAAAAAGTTGGTTGCTATAGAAATTTAGGAAAATGAATAACAAACGAAAAACTACTTGGATAAAAAAATTTTCTCAAATAATATTTTACTATTTTGTGTAAATATATTACGTATTTTTATTTATGCAAATAAATAGATTCTTACTTGTACAAAAGTCTTGTATGCAATTCGGACCTAAAGTATCTTTTTTGCTTTTGAGTGGTTGTTGCTCTCGGCCAACGCCTCGAGCAACAATTTCACTCTTAAGCGGCAAAGACATGCCTTACGCCCTTAATACATAAATAGCTATTTTTGCACGATCAGGCGATTTTGCATGCTTACTGATTCGTAAATAAATATAGTAAGTTTCGTTTACAAATCAAAGGTCGGTAAATAATTACTTACCGATCAAGCAGGCAGTAAGTAATTACTTACCGGTAAGGCAGACCGCACGGTGTGAATAAAAAATATTTTTATTTTATATATTTATGTAGGGTAATTTACAAGCTTCAATTTCAAATGATATTCTTTTAAAAATATTGCAATTAAAAATATTTTAAAAGCAATTTGTTTTGAAAAAATATTCATATATAATATCACGAGTCATCAAATAACAGTCGATTATTTTTCAAAATCATTATTACGAATATCATTTGAGGTCCCGAGTGCGCATAGCGCACGAAGGAAATTTTTAACCTCAAATGGCATGAGTGGTAATGTTGAAGAATAATCGACTAATAATTTGGTGACGAGTTGTATTTAGCAGACAATTTAACGAACAGAAATAGTATCATTATTTCATGCAACATAATCCTTTGTTGTCAAACAAAATTAAATATTATTTCATCTTACTTTTAGTAGGCGCATAAATATTATAAATTTGTAATTTATTTTTGACAAATAAACATAAACATGCAATAATTTATGAATAAAAACGGAAATTTTTATTATTTGCAAATTGCATTTTTATATAATTTTGTATTATTGAATAATTTGTAGAAAAAATTTTATTTAGAAACTAATAATTATCTTTTAAACAAAATTATAAATAAAAAAAAATTATCTCATTAAGCAAAAAAAAATCTCAATATCTCTAGTTTTAAATTAATATATTAAGTAGGCCGAAAATAGTTACTATAATTCGCTGTTCCTTCCCACCAGAGAAACATAATCGATATAATTCGTTTTGATTTGTTAAAAAATAGTAAATGAAGCGTTTTTATTGGACCTTATCGAAGCATTATTTAGTGAGTTGAATTGTCTATAAAATTTAATTTTGCAACAAAAAACCTATGGAAATATGATGAAACGCAAAGCTTACTATTTTGAATTGAAATTTTGAGAAATTTTCTTTAAAACATTAAAACTTAAAAATGAATTTTATTATTTTAATAATTTTAATTGAATTTTTATTGATCGTGCAAAAAATACAATCAGCATTTTGGGCATTAAGAATTACCGATTTCGGATAAAATAGAGATCTCGACTTCGTCTTGATCTCAAAACGTATATCCTCAATCGGTAAAACACTCTTACTGCCCTTAATACTTAAATAACTATTTTGACAATCTTTGAAGTACAAACTTAAAATCAGCAAAGAAAGCTTTTCAAACAAAAATAAATTTACTAATTTATAAATTAATTTAGATATAAAAAGAAATTATACTGTAATGTAATGTAAACAAATAAATAATTAACGCATAATTTGTTTACTTTCATTTTGTTACAGGAATCGATATGGGTGGAGTGATATTTCAGAAAGATTCGTGTTTTCGACATCAAATACAAGTAAGTTTTATAAAAGTGAGTTGAAATTTTATATTTTTAATACGAGTAGCTACCTCAAAACAATCGTAAAATATTTTAAAGTCACTGGTATGGATCCCAGGCCACAATGAAAATGTTGGGAATGAAAAGTTTAATAAGATAGGAGAGTTTTTCGGGGCGGTTCATAGCCTCTGAAATACCAACTGGTTGGTCAAAAGCTTGCTAGTCGCAGGTTCTCCTTGCATTAACTCCCCAACAGAGGAACGTCTTGAGATTTTCAAAATATTCACTCACGAGGTGAGCCTCCAAACCACTGGCTCTCTGGTAAATCTGGCCTGCTTTTTATCAATTCATTTGTTATATCTATAGCTGGATAGATAATTTCTCTGAAACTTTACATCTGTTTTGACTTTTGAAGAAGAATCGACATAACAAAAACCTAAAGTAAAATGCATACAAAGTAATGACGTCGTTTTCCAGAATTTCTCGAGTTTTCTTTGTAAAGAAATTCAATAATACACAAATTCTTTTGTGTATTATTTTGGAGACTGTGTTTATGCTAGAAATTTCAACAATAAGCTGTTTAAGTTTCTGAAGCTGTAGAAAGAATATTCTTGCTCGGGAATATTGTTTGTTGCATGGTTTTCCTGTTGTTGTGAAACAATAAAGGTATAGAATACTTAATAAAACCTGGTATATTTACTTACTGATCAGTGATCGAATTCAGAAGGGAATTTAAAAATTAAGTTTATCAAATTTAGAGCTAGATGAATTCAATGCAGACAATTTCATGAAAGTTATGACATATGTAGTATAAAGTTAGTTAGAGATAATTATTTTCCCTTCTATGGAATTTACACTGGCACAGTTACGACGTACTGATGACATGGAGGTTTTCAAAAACGGCTAGTTTCCAGTTAGGTACTATTAATAATTTTTTTTATTTTTAATTATTAGTTTAAGTCTAAACAAGAAATTATTGGTTAAAATGAAAGTGCGTGTGTCCGCAATAAAATTATGGGCATTTGAAAAAAAAAACTTTTTCGTAAAAAATATCAAATTATTTTTTAGAATTACAGATTTCATTGATTTTGATGGTTAATTTATATAATTAAATTAAAACTTATAATGAATAAAAAAAATTAATGAATATTTTATGCTTTGTACTTATTCTAAAGTTATATATTTTATCTAAAAACAATGCTTTGCACGGAAATAGTGGGTAGAAGCAAGGGTGGGAGAGGAGGTTATCATTGATCAAAGGTCTGCAGGGTCGCAGAAGTTAGTGAAAAACAAAATAAATTATTTTAAAATAATATATCTTAAAATATCTGACCGACAGAATTAAATAATAATCTATCAAATGAAGTGATGGTTGAGGAAGGGGGAGGTGACAAGGTCACAAGGTCACAGATGCGAGTGAATGATATAAATAAAATATTATTAAAATATTTAACCGACAATAGCAAAAATCTATCAGATAAAATTAAGGTTGTGGGAGAGAGAGGGTGGGTGGGGAAGTAGAATATCATTCATCGAAGATCTGCAAAATAACGTAGGTACATATAAATTAACCATCAAAATCGACAAAATCTGGAATTATAAAAAATATTTTGATTTTGTAGTATGAAATATTTTTTTTCAAATTCTCACATCTTTTCTTAAAGTGTTTCTAACTTTTATTTTAATCAATAATTACTTGTTTATACTTAAATAAATAATTAAAAATAAAAAAAATTATTAATAGTAATTAAATAAGGATTTGGCCTCAAAAACTATTAACAGTGGTTGTAGTACCTTGGAACAACACCATATGACGCCACATATTCGATTTTTAACCACATCTTGGAAGCTACATTAACATTAACTCAAAAGTTTGGGGTCATCTGATTCCAGTGTGACCACTACGGGTTCAGTTGTTATGGTATTTTGTTCTTATATCATTTTACTGCCGATATATATAGTGGAGTCAAATTAGTAAAAAAAAGTGATATATTTGATGTAAGAGCAAAGTTGAATTTTTTTTTTGTTTTATGTTAAGGACATAAAAGTTAGTGGGCATGTAGTTATTTAGCAAATTTGGAGGTCCGGAAGTGCCTCAAAAATGGCAAAAACTGGTTTTTTGGTGTTTTTTGAGTAGGTCGCTTCACTATTTTTGAAATATTTCGGGCTCTAATGATCATAAAAAAAAATGCAAAATGTTTGTGATTAAATTTCAAATTCATCTATGGGGGTTAGATACTTTAAAAGTGTAACCTAACCTTAAAAAACCGAATCGCATGACTTTTTTTTTTTTTACTAAATTTATGACAAGGGGCGGAAAAATCGTCGAATTTTCATGAAAATTTCAGAAAACATGTATTTTAATAGTCTCAATATGGGATTTAATTTTTATGAAAAAATTTTAATTTTTTCGGCCACAATTGGCATTTTTCGTTAAATTTGGCAAATGGTGCCATTTTATGAGAAGTCATCCAAAATAAATTTTTTTTTTATCTGTATTTTTTTTATCTACTTTAACCTAAGTATAATTAAAATTATGTTGCCTTAATTTAAATGCCTATTTTTGGGCATGAAAAAAAAACATTAGTTTTTGCATTTTTTTGACATTTTACCATATATACGTTATAATTTATGCTATTATCATGTATTTTGCATAAAAGTGAAATATGCAATTCAAATTAATAAAAAATATTTTTTAAAATTATACATAACCTACAAAACGTTTTTTTCTTGCAATGCCCTAAATTGCTTTTGGTAAATAATTAAAATGTTATTACAATTATTGTAAATATTTGATATAAGATTTTGAAAAAATGTAATATTCAATTTTTTTCAAACATTTTTCAAACATATAAAATACACAGCATAAATAATTTTACGCCAATTATGTTTTCAATTGAAAATTCTATATGCGTTATTATGGTTTTCCATATTTTTCGCTGTTTGTGTGCTTTTGTCACTTTTGAATTAAAATGCAATATTTAAAAATATACTTTTTGCTGTTTATTTTTAAAAATTTTATTTTATTAATAATAATATAAACTTTCTTATAGTAACAATTTGAATTTGATTTTTTATTTTATTGAATATCGATTTCGACTTACGTCATCCTCAGTTTAAATTATTATTACAATTTTTGCTTAAACTATTACTTATATACTACTTCAACTGCTATTTTTTATTATTATATCATATATTTTGTTAGTTTAATTTTAATTATTTACCAAAAGCAATTTAGGGCATTGCAAGAAAAAAAAGTTTTGTAGGTTATGTATAATTTTAAAAAATATTTTTTATTAATTTGAATTGCATATTTCACTTTTATGCAAAATACATGATAATAGCATAAATAATACCGAATATATGGTAAAATGTCAAAAACATGCAAAAATTAATGTTTTTTTTCATGCCCAAAAATGGGCGTTTAAATTAAGGCAACATAATTTTAATTATACTTAGGTTAAAGTAGATAAAAAAAAGTACAGATAAAAAAAAAATTTATTTTGGATGACTTCTCATAAAATGGCACCATTTGCCAAATTTAACGAAAAATGCCAATTGTGGCCGAAAAAATTAAAATTTTTTTCATAAAAATTAAATCCCATATTGAGACTATTAAAATACATGTTTCCTGAAATCTTCATGAAAATTCGACGATTTTTCCGCCCCTTATCATAAATTTAGTAAAAAAAAAAAAGTCACGCGATTCGGTTTTTTGAGGTTAAGTTACACTTTTAAAGTATCTAACCCCCCTAGATGGATTTGAAATTTAATCACAAACATTTTGCATTTTTTTTATGATCATTAGAGCCCGAAATATTTCAAAAATAGTGAAGCGACCTACTCAAAAAACACCAAAAAACCAGTTTTTGCTATTTTTGAGGCACTTCCGGACCTCCAAATTTGCTAAATAACTACATGCCCACTAACTTTTATGTCCTTAACATAAAACAAAAAAAAAATTCAACTTTGCTCTTACATCAATATAAAATGCTAATATGACTCCACTAATACGAACCACATTCAGAGTATACCTTTTTTAATCTCAACCTCACAAAAAAGTCTATTTCAATTATAAAACTAGACAATTTATTTCATTAAATTTGTCAAAGTATTTTTGAAAATAAAAAAATCAATTTCTTTACGTTCTTAAATATTTTTATTGCATTTGCCTTTTTTATTTTTTAAATCTAAATAAAATAGAATATGGACATTATATATGGACAAGCCAGTCTTAGCATTTCTTTATGTTGCTAAGATGTTTCTTAAATATCAAAAATTTAAATTCAATAAAAAATAGCAAGAAACTAAATTGCATAGAAGAAAATAAAAGCAAAGATAGTAAATTAAATTGACATAAAATTCAAAAGACTTGGTTCGTAAGTTTACGGGGGTATGTTAAAAGTTTAACTTGTATTACGGCTATTTTGCTTTTTCTTAATCAACATCTTTTGATATCTCAATCATCCTATTAAGAAAGACTAGCTTCTACAATATTATCACAATAATCAATTTTTAATAAAAGTTTTAAGTCAAGTTTACTTGTTACTCGTTTTGTCTTGTCCGTGTAGGAATATCTTAAGCAAAAAAATAATCGATTTGAAATTGAAAAACAATTTTCTTAAAAAAGTTTGAATTGATTTCTTTTTCTTTATATTTTTAGAAAAGATTTGAAATTATTTTTTTTTTCTATTTTATATACGTAAATTTCGTATTCATTTACTGTTATCTATTTTCAATTTGTCATCAATAATTTAAGTAGATGAAAAAAGATTTTTCTTTTTTTCATGTTCTTGATGCTGTCCATTTTTGAAAAGAATTTGAGGATAAGTTTACGTATGAATTGAATAATATAAGTGTATTGAATTGATGTAAACTACCGACTTGTTTTTAATACTGGATTCAAGCTATTACATTTAGAAGTTTATAAAACTTTGCTTCGGTCTTCTAAGAAGCTATAGATGAAAAACGTGTTCTAGACAGAGTTGTGAAAACTTGGCAATATTTGAATTTTCTGAAACTTGGCATATAAGTAGTATGGACAAAATAAAAAATACTACTTATTTTAAAATTTTTTAAAGTGCATAGTTTGAGCATAGAGGGCACCCCAACATGCATGAAAAATGAAAATTCTGCCAATCCGATGTAACTTTGAAATTAAATTGCTCAAGAACGGCTATACCGATTTCATCAAACTTTTTTTTGTTTGATAGATGATTAGTCTAAGATGTTAGTCGTTTGAAAAAAAATTAATTTGTTGTTTTTATTATTAATTTTTAAATAAAAATATTAAAAAAACTTTTTTAAAGGGTCGAAGATCAATTGGAACTTAATTCATTTTTTTTCTGAAAATTGTTCTATCCTTGCTCTAAAATATATCAAGTTTACAAAGAGGCGTTAATTCTTGAGATATTTAATTTTAAAGATTTTTAGTACGACTGAAATTCGAATTTTTCTTCATTTTTTCAAACAACTTCCAAACAACTTCCATTAACAAAAAATTTTAAAGTCAATTAAATTTTAACTTTTTTTTTTTTAAATATAGTTCTAACCTTACTTCTAAATATATCAAATTTACAAAGAGGCGTTAATTCGTGTTCTTGAGATATTTAATTTTAAAGATTTTTAGTATGATTAACATTCTAATTGTTCATTATTTTCTCGAACTTCAGTGGTTAAAATTTTTTGATGATAAAAATTGTTCAAAAAAATAATGAACAATTAGAGTTTTAGACGGACTAAAGATCTTTAAAATTATATATCTCAAGAACACGAATTAACGCCTCTTTGTAAATTTGATATATTTTAAAGTAAGGTTAGAGCTATATTTAAAAAAAAAGTTAAAATTTAATTGATTTTAAAATTTTTTGTTAATGGAAGTTGTTTGAAAAAATGAAGAAAAATTTGAATTTCAGTCGTACAAAAAATATTTATGATTAAATATCTCAAGAACAAGAATTAACGCCTCTTTGTAAATTTGATATATTTTAGAGTAAAGAACTATTTTCAGAAAAAAAATTAATTAAATTCCAATTAATCTTCGACCCCAGCGCCAACTTTAAAAAGTTTTTTTTAATATTTTTATTTAAAAACGAATTACAAAAACAAAAAATTAATATTTTTTCCTACGACTAACTGATCATCTATCAAACAAAAAAAAGTTTGTTGAAATCGGTATAGCCTTTCTTGAGCAATTTAATTTCAAATCTACATCAGATTGGCAGAATTTTCATTTTTCATGCATGTTGGGGCCCCCTATGCTCAAACTATGCACTTTAAAAAAATTTTAAAATAAGTCGTATCTTTTATTTATTCCATACTATTTATATGCCAAGTTTCAGGAAAAGCAAAAATCGACTTTTTCACCTGCGTAGATCACGTTTTTCATCTGTATGCTATTTGAGTAATTTATTTCGGTTCAGAAGCTCTATTTTTCTTTTGCTGTTGTAAAGATTCTGTAGTTTTTGTAAAATATTTTATGTTTAGATCACCTGGTCACATTTATTATAGAAGGTTTTTTTTCTTCATATGAATAATCTTCCAGTTTGTCCAATTTATGAACCATTATATTTTGTAAGTTTCTAGTATGTATTTTGAAGTGTATTTTTAACAATTAGACCAGTCAATTTAGCGTTTTTTGAGGAAAAAATGAATGAAAGAATGAAAGAATGAAAACTATTGGATAAATAAGAAAATATGGCGCTAATGATGTGCAACAAAAATTAAAGTGCTCCGAGTGGCGATGGTGAAATGGGGTGTGCTTTAAGGGGTAGAAAATGGTTTTTCATGATTTTTAGCGAAACTCTTTTATCGAGAAAAATTTATACTAAAAGTTGTAGGTAATAAACAAGTCTATAACTTTTATACCGGCCGTTTTTTCACATAACCTAAAATTTGCCGTTTATATAGAAAAAACTGAGAAAAAAGGTCTTTTCGTTTTTAATTTTTATCTCCCACAAATAAATTTTTTTTTCACACAATTCGGTGAAAACGTACCTTATTATGTCCCCAATAGGCTGTATGTTTTTGGAATCAAGTATTTATTTTTACATTTGATTTTGATGTTAAACCAAAACTGTGACCTCATTTTCACTCGAAAATTCACCTGTATAGAAAACAGTTTTTTCAAAATGTTAATTTTTTTACACCATCTAAAAGAAGACGTTTCAACAAACATAACGATTAATTGTTTATATTATCGTTTATGATATAATTTTTTAAAAATTATATCATAAATCTGGTCTTTAGAATGTATAACTACAATCACGTAATAGTTTTTATTCAAAAACTTTTACCAAGTCATAGACCATAAATTTCTTTCTTTATTAGGTTTTTAATTCAAATATTTCGGAGTTGTATGACTCCCTCATCAGTAAAACTATAAAAAATTTAATATGAGTAACATCTAAAAACAATTCTTATGTTAAATCTGAAATTATAATACATACATTGGAAACAGTTTAGAATCTTAGAACATATTTTTGAACACTACACATTCGTAATATTTGTATAAAATAAACAATCACATTTTAAAAACTAATGCAAATATTATAAATTAACAAAAAACAGTAATACATATTTAAAAATAAAATGAAAAATAAATTAATTAAAAATTTTTTGAAAAAACGATGATGACTAGACTATAATGTACAAGGTAATGTTAAAATAAATACAATTGTCATTATGTTACTGACATCTGTATTTAAGTATTCCCAATTATGTGTGGTATTTGATTTTTCTAATCTGCTAACTATTAAACTTATTGGTATGAGCTAAGATGCAAACCTTTAACAACTTGACGATGATGGTAAAATTAATGTTGAAGTTTGAGGATTTGTGTATATGCTGGACTTAATTTATCAATGTCTGATCTAAGGTTAATTGATTTACGTCTATTTTTGTATATGGAAATTGATTCTAGTGTAAGTCTTTTAGTCCATGAATCTTCTTTTGTGATGCAATTTGTATCTTTATAATTGAAAGAATGTCCAGTTTGTTTGGTGTGTTCAAACGCAGCAGTATTATTTGTTTTAGTTACATTTGTTTTAATATCATTGATGTGTTGTTTTAATCTGGAACCAAGCTTCTGGCCAGTTTGGCCAATGTAGAGACCGTCACAATCATTGCATTGAAAAGAGTATATTACCCCATGTAGATCTGTAGACTTTAATTTAGTGTAGGGCATGCCAGTAGTTTTACGAACCGTTGTGAATGGTTTGCATCCAAGCTTGATGTTTTTATCATTAGTAACAAAAAGCTTATTAAGGCTTTCAGATATTTTTTGTGTATACTAACCCATCATATTTAAAACTAGTATGTGTGGAAGTTAACGATTGATTGGGGTTTATATTCTGATTGTTATACCGTTTAATCAATTGATTAATGAGTTTACGGGGGTATCCATTCATGTGTAAAATACTATAAATTTTAGTGAGTGTATTAGCTTTGTACTCGTTTGATGTAACTCCTAGCATTCTTGATATTAGACCATAGGCCATACTATTTTTTTGGTGTTGTGGATGTTCTGAATAATAATGTAATAATCTATTCTTTGCAGTTGGTTTTTGATAGTGACTAGTTAGTATTTGGTTTCCATCTTTCCTATGAATTAATATGTCTAAGTACGGGATGGTAGAATTATCTTCAGTTTCATATGTGAATTTGATGGAAGGATGTTCATGGTTTAAAATTTGGTAGAAATTTTCCATTTCATCGTTGGGGATGAATGCCAATATATCATCCACATATTTTACTAAAAGAGTTGGATTGAGACCTGCTTTATTAATGACAGAATCTAACAAGTCAGTGATAACAAAATCAGCTAATGTGCTCGAAACTGGTCCACCTATTGTAAGACCATCTTTTTGCTTATAGCATTGGTTATCAAAGATTAAATAATTGGAGTCGTTTCGAGCACATTAGCTGATTTTGTTATCACTGACTTGTTAGATTCTGTCATTAATAAAGCAGGTCTCAATCCAACTCTTTTAGTAAAATATGTGGATGATATATTGGCATTCATCCCCAAAGATGAAATGGAAAATTACTACCAAATTTTAAACCATGAACATCCTTCCATCAAATTCACATATGAAACTGAAGATAATTCTACCATCCCGTACTTAGACATATTAATTCATAGGAAAGATGGAAACCAAATACTAACTAGTCACTATCAAAAACCAACTGCAAAGAATAGATTATTACATTATTATTCAGAACATCCACAACACCAAAAAAAAAATAGTATGGCCTATGGTCTAATATCAAGAATGCTAGGAGTTACATCAAACGAGTACAAAGCTAATACACTCACTAAAATTTATAGTATTTTACACATGAATGGATACCCCCGTAAACTCATTAATCAATTGATTAAACGGTATAACAATCAGAATATAAACCCCAATCAATCGTTAACTTCCACACATACTAGTTTTAAATATGATGGGTTAGTATACACAAACAATCTATCTGAAAGCCTTAATAAGCTTTTTGTTACTAATGATAAAAACATCAAGCTTGGATGCAAACCATTCACAACGGTTCGTAAAACTACTGGCATGCCCTACACTAAATTAAAGTCTACAGATCTACATGGGGTAATATACTCTTTTCAATGCAATGATTGTGACGGTCTCTACATTGGCCAAACTAGCCAGAAGCTTGGTTCCAGATTAAAACAACACATCAATGATATTAAAACAAATGTAACTAAAACAAATAATACTGCTGCGTTTGAACACACCAAACAAACTGGATATTCTTTCAATTATAAAGATACAAATGTCATCACAAAAGAAGATTCATGGACTAAAAGACTTACACTAGAATCAATTTCCATATACAAAAATAGACGTAAATCAATTAACCTTAGATCAGACATTGATAAATTAAGTCCAGCATATACACAAATCCTCAAACTTCAACATTAATTTTACCATCATCGTCAAGTTGTTAAAGGTTTGCATCTTAGCTCATACCAATAAGTTTAATAGTTAGCAGATTAGAAAAATCAAATACCACACATAATTGGGAATACTTAAATAC
The DNA here is from genome assembly GCA_963693315.1 of Diogma glabrata. Lineage (NCBI taxonomy): Eukaryota > Metazoa > Arthropoda > Insecta > Diptera > Cylindrotomidae > Diogma > Diogma glabrata. The sequence continues at coordinate 227,245,913 of OY856188.1, read as the reverse complement.
AGATGTCAGTAACATAATGACAATTGTATTTATTTTAACATTACCTTGTACATTATAGTCTAGTCATCATCGTTTTTTCAAAAAATTTTTAATTAATTTATTTTTCATTTTATTTTTTAATATGTATTACTGTTTTTTGTTAATTTATAATATTTGCATTAGTTTTTAAAATGTGATTGTTTATTTTATACAAATATTACGAATGTGTAGTGTTCAAAAATATGTTCTAAGATTCTAAACTGTTTCCAATGTATGTATTATAATTTCAGATTTAACATAAGAATTGTTTTTAGATGGTACTCATATTAAATTTTTTATAGTTTCACTGATGAGGGAGTCATACAACTCCGAAATATTTGAATTAAAAACCTAATAAAGAAAGAAATTTATGGTCTATGACTTGGTAAAAGTTTTTGAATAAAAACTATTACGTGAGTGTAGTTATAACGATTAATGTTTTTTTTTGAAAAAACTGTTTTCTATAAGGTGAATTTTCGAGTGAAAATGAGGTCACAGTTTTGGGTGAACATCAAAATCAAACGTAAAAATAAATATTTTGATTCCAAAAAAATACAGCTTATTAGGGACATAATAAGGTACGTTTTCACCAAATTGTGTAAAAAAAAATTTGTTTGTGGGAGATAAAAATTACAAACGAAAAGACCTTTTTTCTCGGTTTTTAGGGTTCCGTACTTTAAAAAAGTAAAAACGGTACCCTATTAGTGAGACTTCGGTGTCCGTCCAAATTTCTACATAATCAATTTACTCACAAACTATAAGTGCTATCAACTTGAAATTTTCTACAGTTTTTAAACGTGTTTTTCCACGCCTACTGATAACAAAAAAATTCAAATATTTGTTTTAATCTATATTTTATGAACATAGATAAGGAGATAGTAAAACAAAAGTTTTTTGTAAGGAATCGAGTTTGGTCTAGAAAAATCGAGAAAGTTCAAAATATTTCAAAAAAAAATTTCAATGATTTTTCGACTGCTTAGTTTTTTTGATATTGCCATAAACGGGTATTGTCTTTCCTGTCCCCCCCCTTTAACTTCGAACATTAGAAAAGAAAAAATTTGAAAAAATTCATGGTTATGGTCAATGTTGTAAAGATTGAATCAAAACTATAGCGGTCGGGTCATCATTTCAAATGTGATTCTGAGGGGGTTGAGAGTGGAAATATTGAAGAAAAATTATTTATGACCTTGTTGAGTGGGGTGTCATATGAAAGGTGATTTTTTTTCAAGTATAAATCAATTTTTTTTGCAATTTTCAAAAGCGAAGTTTTTGAGTTATGTTAAAAAATGTGACAAAAATTTCCTGTCCCCCCCTCTTAACTTCGAACTTTACAAAAGAAAAAATTTGGAAAAATTCATGGTTATGGAAAATGTTGTAAAGATTGAATGAAAACTATAGCGGTCAGCTCATCATTTCAAATGTTATCTTGAGGGGGTTGAGGGTGGAAATTTTGAAAAAAAAATATTTTTGACCAAGTCGATTGGGGTGTCATATGAAAGATTGATTTTTTTCTAGTCCAGAACAATTTTTTATGTAATTTTCAAAAGCGCAGTTTTTGAGTTATATTAAAAAATGTGAAAAAAAATTCCTGTCCTCCCCCTTAACTTCGAACATTACAAAAGAAAAATATTTGAAAATATTCATGGTTATGGGCAATGTTGTAAAGATTGAATGAAAACTATAGCGGTCGGATCATCATTTCAAATGTTATTTTGAGGGGGTTGAGAGTGGACATTTTGACAAAAAATAATTTTTGACCCCCACTCGGCATATGAAAGGTGAATTTTTTTCTAGTCCAAAACAATTTTTTTGTAGTTTTCGTTTTTTTCGGTTTTGATTCATTTGATTAAAATTCTAAAATTGTGTTTTGTGAAGGACTATTCACGTAAAATAATCGTAGAAGAGGATAAATTTTACTACGTTGTAGGAAATGTATATTATAGTAAATATTGAGTGAAACGAAGTAAAGAAATGAACAAACAAGATCAGATTAGATCAACACAGTTTAACAAGTCAGATGAACTAAACTTCAGGCGAAAGGCGTTAGGTTGAAAAATTATGCAATAACATACCAGATACCTGTTTGCTATTCGATAGATTATCTTTTAATATGGTTGCATTGCAAATGTTCTCTGTGAAGTTGATCACTAATTACAAACATTTTTGAAATTTTTGAACTATTGAACTACTGTTGAACTAGAAAATTGTTACAGTCAAGTTAATCGAGGTTGGGGATCTGTTCTTTTCGTTAAGTCTGATACAGTACCACCAGTGCAGAAAAATAGTAGCCACCATCACTTTGAGTTTAGCTCTGCTGGCAGTCATTGTGAATGTTCAACTAGCTGAAGTACAAATCCTGTTGGTATACTATACCGATCTCCCCAATGTTCAGTAGACAAATCACTCGACTGTGTTAACAATGCACTCGTTGGAAATAATTTGACGACACTTTTTCTCCGTTTTTTCCGTTGGTTTCAATAAAAATCCTCAAAACTGGCTCTCAAACTATTTTCTACAAAAAAATTTACAAAGAAAAATTCATGAACCAACAACAGTTGAGGCTACCACAATTGATAATGTATTTTCCAATATAAATAATTTAGAAGCTGGCGTTATTGAAGCTTTCTTTAGCCACCATAAACAGCTTTGGGTAAGATTCAACCCAACTTGAAACTATACTTACAAAAACTGTTTTTTTCTCATATTATATACACGGAACCTTTAGCGAGCGAATTATATTCGCACTTGCCTGACTTTTTTCTATTTAAACGGCAAATTTTAGGTTATGTGAAAAAATTGCCGGTATAAAAGTTATAGACCTTTTTATTACCTACAACTTTTACTATAAACGTTTTTCGATGAAAAGTCTAGTTTCGCTGAAAATCATGGAAAACCATTTTCTACCCTTAAAAGCTCACCCTGTTTCACCCCCGTAGGTCGGATCACCTTATATGTATGTTTCCCCTCATTTGCGCAATATTTTCTTTTTTATCCAATAGTTTTCATCCTGTTACTAATTTTTTCCGTTTTTTGTTTGTTTTTAAGGTATCTAGACTGGTCTAAATGCTAAAAGCAGATCATTGCTTTATATTATAAGAAAAATAGAGATTATTTAATTTTAGTGATAATGAATAAATGACATTCTCATTAATTTTCATATATAATATCACGAGTCGTCAAATAATAGTCGATTATTTTTCATAATCATTATTACGAATGTCATTTGAGGACCCGGCTGCGCGTAGCGCACGAGGGAAATTTTTAACCTCAAATGGCATGAGTGGTAATGTTGAAGAATAATCGACTAATAATTTGGTGACGAGTTGTATTTAGCAGACAATTTAACGAACAGAAATAGTAACATTATTTGATACAACATAATCATACATAATAAAATATTATTTCATCTTAGTGGCGCATAAATGTTATATATTTGTAATTTATTTTTGACAAATAAACATAAACATGCAATCATTTATGAATGAAAACGGACATTTTTAATATTTGCAAATTGCATTTTCACATAATTTTGTATGTGAATTTTTGTTTTAAATTAATATATTAAGTAGGCTGAAAATATTCGAAAACATTCGCTGTTCCTTCCCACCAGAGAAAAATAATTGAAACAATTCGTTTTGATTTGTTAAAAAATAGTAAATGAAGCGTTTTTATTGGACCTTATCGAAACTTTATTTAGTGAGTTGAATTGTCAAACTTATTTCATATTCATTCCAACAGTCTTTATTTTTTAAAAACTTGCAATTATTATAAATCTATAAAAATAATAATTGTAAATAATTTTCCAAACGTTAAAAAAAACTGAATATAAGAATTAAAAACAATTAAAACGAACCAAGTCACTTTTAAATGTTCGAAATGAATTATTATAAAATTAAATTTAAATGGAAAGCTTCTGACTATTAACTTGAAAATTTATGGGAATGCAAAACTAATTTCAAAAGTTAAAATAAAAGAAATAAAATAATTATCACAATGTCATAAAAGGTTAAAAAATGGCATTCTAACATGCAACCGTAATTAATTTTTTTTTAAAATCTAATGTGCTTGTTACGTTGCATGCAAACAATGTTATAAAAAAAATGTGTATTATATGAGGTGGGCTTTCTGTTGATAATAAATTAAAAGTTATTAAATAAGAGCTTTTGAATTATTATTATTATCGATTTTATTTTAATGTTTTTATTAACAGAAAGTTTAGATTTTTTTCTCATAAAAATTTTGTTTTGAACAAAATAGTGTAAAATTCTTTTCAAATAAGTGTTAATTTTGCTTATTTAGATTTATTTTTTGGTAATTGTTTTCTATGATTATTTAAACAGAGCCATTTTTTAGAACTAATTATACGTGGCAATTTCTTAATGTTAAAAGTTTGAAGGGTGTGTTTTATATTGTTACAAACGTCATCCAATAAAACCATTTTACAACATACAATTTCACTACTGTTACCAATGTTTTGATGTTATTTTACTCTTAGATTCTTGGCAACATGAAGCCAGTCTAGATAAAAAATAATCTTTCATGTTTTTTAAGTTTTACAGTTATTGCACCAGTTAAACACTCTAAATAGGACTGAAATATACAAATGTACAATGTATTGAATACGCAAATTCACCACTTTTATCAATTTACATTAAACTTTTCATAAATTTTCTTTATTACTGTTTACGCTCTTGTAGACCTAGAACGTATTTACCCCAAGAACTCCGTGTAATTATAATATTTGCACTGGAGCGTGCAAAATCGCCAATTTGTAGAATAATTACATCAATAAAATTCTTACTCCTTTTGGTTGTTTCTTCTGTTGAAGCTTTATTTGAATAGAATTTTGTTTATAATTTTCATTGCTTATATACTAATGTTAGAAGAGTATAGCTATTCTATCAATACTCCTCTAATTCCTTAATTTACTTTTGTAAAGTTTTAATTTAAAACATTTGTATGGTATTAGCATTAATGTAAATTCAATTAAACATTTGTATGGTATTCAATTAAACATTTGTAAGGTATTACTTAAATAATTCAGTTAAACATTTGTAAGGTATTACTAATATAAATTCAATTAAACATTTGTAAGGTATTATTAATTTAAACATTTGTAAGGTATTATTAGTATAAATTCAGTTAAACATTTGTATTAATATAGATTCAATTAAACGTTCGTAAAGCTTTTAAAATCAGCATTAACATACTCCGCCGCGTTAACGAGTTTACCGTTAACAAATTGGTAATTTACATAACTTCACAATTGGTCGTTGTAGTTTAGACGATGCAGTTTTTATAGTCACAGCTCTTATAAGGTCATCTTTTCCTGCGTGCACTTCAATAATTCGACCAAGTGGCCATTTACATGCTGGCGTGTTGTCTTCTTTAATTAACACTATGTCGTTGATTTTTAAACTTTTGTTGTTTGTCTTCCATTTATGACGTTGTTGCATATTGTTGAGATATTCTAAATGATATCGTTTCCAAAAACCTTGTATACGAGTTTGGATTATTTGCCATCTAGTTAGACGATTTTCTGGAGTGATGATATATGGTTCTGGAATCGAACCACTCGAAGTACCAATCAAAAAATGTGCTGGCGTTAATACTTCAAAGTCATCATCGGTTGAAGTGGTGTATAAAGGTCGCGAATTTAAAATATTCTCAATTTGACATAGCAACGTTGTCAGCTCTTCGAATGTTAGATTTGCGTTACGTGTGGCTTTTAACAAGTGTCCCTTCACCGATTTAACTGCAGCTTCCCAAATCCCGCCAAAGTGCGGAGATGCAGGTGGAATAAAATGCCAATTTATAGAATTTTTGCTTAAGAACTCTGTAATTAGATAATTGTCATTAATATTTTTGATAAGCTTACATGCCTGTTCTAATATTCGTTTAGCTCCTATGAAATTTGAGCCGTTGTCTGTGTATATGTTTTTTGGTATTCCTCTTCTCGAAGTAAAGCGTTTCATGGCTGCTAAAAATGCTTCACTGCTCATATCTGTTACACATTCTATATGTATGGCCTTCACAGCCAAACAGACGAATATGCATATGTATCCTTTGGTAGTATGATTATTTCCCCTGCCTTTTCTTGCCACTAAATGCACTGGACCAGCAAAATCAATTCCACAATTTTCAAAAGGCCTGGTGAGTGTAGTTCTCGTACTTGGTAAGTTTCCCATCATTTGCGTTGTGGTTTTTGCGGCATATCTCTTGCATATAACACATTTTCTGGTGATCTCTCGTACTTTGCTACGTCCATTAACTATCCAGTAATTTTGACGGATAAGGTGTGTTGTCAATGTTGGCCCAGCATGAAGATTTGATAAATGAACATCCCAGATTAATCTCGTGGTAAGTATATGTTTCTGCGGTAGTATAATTGGATGCTTGCTATCATAGTCACAATCTGCATTCTGAAGACGGCCACCCACTCTTAATAACCCGTTTTGGTCTATAAAAGGAGCTAAAGATAAAAGCTTAGAATTGTTACTAACCCTTTTATGTCGCAGAATATGTTGTATTTCTTCGTTGAATGACTTTCGCTGTATCCACATAATGCAGAATGTTTTCGCATTTTCGATCTCGTTAGATGATAGCTGGGTGCCGCTTCTTTCCTCATCTTTTTTGTATAATTTAGTGAACTTAAAATGTATGAATCGAAAGACGTATGCTACTACTCGAAATAATTTTTGCAGTTTAAACTCTCTTTCAAATAATTCTGCTAGCCAAAAATTAGTAGTTGACTCACAATTCGCGTTTAAAGTAACTACATGTTGATTTGCTTTGCTGTATTCCATATCGATGTTTGGTAATTCAGTGTATTTTGATTCATCATTTACTGGCCAATTCTTTTGTTCATGATCTAACCAGTCTGGACCACTCCACCATTGTTTTAAGTTAACTAAATTTTTTGGAGTAATGCCTCTAGAGCCATGATCTGCTGGATTTTCGTTGGATTTTACATAGTTCCAGTGTTTTCTAGGAAAATAGTCTAATATTTGGCTTGTCCGATTAGCTATAAATGTCTTCCACCGTGCTGGATATGTGGAAAGCCATGCCACCACAATTTTTGAATCTGTCCAAGCAAAATATTCAGCATCAATTTGGAGAGATTCTTTAACGGCATACATCAATTTGGCTAGCAAATAACTCGCGCATAACTCCAAACGTGGTAATGAAATCCTTTTGATTGGTGTTACTTTAGTTTTAGCTGTCAATAGCTGGCTGACAATCTCACCATCTTTAGTAATTGTTCGGCTGTATATTACTGCACAGTAAGCCACTTCGCTTGCGTCTGCGAACCCATGAATTTGAACTTCTCCATTAATGTTAGTGTGTCTCGGTATTTTAAAGCTTTTAAGATCTTCAAACTGATTTCGAACTCTATAATATTCTTCTTCATATTCACTTGGTAGTTTGTCATCCCAGTCGACCTTCAACAGCCATAGTTTCTGAAATAAAATTTTTAAAAGGACAATTGAAGGGGAAAGGAAACCAAGAGGATCAAATAGGCGTGAGGATTCTGAAATTATCTTTCTCTTGGTAATGGCACATTGTGATTCATCTTGAATTTTAAACGTGAATACGTCCATTTTTGGGTGCCACTGCAGACCAAGAGTTTTTGTTGCTATTTCATTCTTGCAAATATCACTTGCGTGTTCATCTTCTTTCGTTTCGAGAAAACATGATACGTTTGATCTCCATTTTCTTAATTTAAATCCACCTTTGGCTAATAAGCTTGTTAGTTTATTTTTCAATTCAATTGCATCTCTTACATTGTTAGTACCCGATAGTAAGTCATCTACATAGAATTCATTTAGCAGACAATGTTTTAAATCTTCATTCTCAGTATCTGCTGCAAGTTGTTGCATCGCTCGTATAGCAAGATAAGCTGAACATGCAAGACCAAATGTGACTCGCGTTAGTTGAAAACACTTCAATTTATCGTCTGGCTTCTCCCGCCAAAGAATTGTTTGGTAACTTCTGTCGTCTTCAGCTACGATCACCTGACGGTACATTTTCTCGACATCAGCAACCAATGCGATCTTTTTTGTACGAAAGTTTAGCAAAATCGACCACAATGTAGGTTGAATTGTTGGTCCCACCAAAAGTTTGTCATTTAGTGAAACGCCGGTTGTAGTTTTACTTGACCCATCAAAGACTATTCTTACCTTTGTCGTGGTGCTTTCCTCTTTGGTTACGGCATGATGTGGTAGATAGTAACTAGTTTTGTCACAATATTTTCTTGTGATTGAATCTGGAACTTCTATCATATGACCTAATTCAATGTATTCTCGCATTTGTTTTACGTATTCATCTCGTAATTTAGTATCCGAGGATAGTTTACGTTCCAGTGCCAAAAATCTCTTCGTTGATACTATTTGGGAATTTCCAAGATCTTCAGATTTTGTTTTAAACGGCAATTTGACTATATATTGTCCATCAAGTCCTCTTTGGTAAGTATTGGTGAAATATTGTTCGCATTCAATTTCTTCTGGTGTTAGGGTACCTGCAAGTGGAAGTTCTTCTACTTCCCAAAATAGACGTAATATTTTGTCAATATTTATATCTAATTGTATGTTAAGAGCCATAAAGGTTGATAAACCTGAATATTTAATTGAATTTAGTTCGCCCGACACTATCCACCCAAACACAGTTTTTTGTAATACAGTCGAATTGAATTGTTGTTTTTCATTCTCCATGACTGAGAAAAATTTGTCAGCATCAATTATAATATCGATTGGTGCACATCTTGAAGAACCAGGGTCTGCCAATTGAAAATTTTTCAAAATGCGTGCATCTGCTGCCTTGATGTTGTAACTTGGAATGTTGGTTGGTAAGTGATTGATTATGAGAGCGTTGACTTCCAGATTTAAATTACTATTATACAAAGATCCCATGTTTATTACCGTCTTGCCTTTTGAAACCATTGTGCCGGTTGTTATGCCTGTGATGCTTACGTTGGCTTTGCTTCTTGGTAATTTTAATCGTTGGATACAATTTTCAGAGATAAATGATGCTTGTGAGCCAGAGTCAAGTAAAGCACGACATCTGTGTGTGTTTCCGCAATTGTCTTCAATTAGCACAATTGCTGTTGGTAAAACGGTTTGTAATTGTTCGTTCTTTATATCTTTAGTTTGTACTGTGGTGTTAAAGCTCTTAGATGTTGATGGTGTATTAGAACTGATATCTTCATGATCGACATCCTTTGTTGAAGAAGTACTTTCTGAATGCAGTGTAGAATGGTGTAGCCTTCTGCATTCGCGACACTTATATTTAGAACGACAAACAACTGCTTGATGCTTGGATGATAAGCAATTGAAACATAATTTTTTATTTGAAGCAAACTCCCTACGTTCTGCTATTGATAATTGAAGATATTTGTCACATTTGGTAATGTAATGTTCGCCTAAACACATTGTACATTCGTTTTTGATCACTGTTTGCGAAACCATTGCTCCTACCTTTTTGGAAATGGGTCTAACCTTTTCAGATAAGTTTAGACATTCCAGAGCATCGCTTCTGTTGTTCCAGAATTTGAAAAATTGCTCAAGTGATGGAAAATCAACCGCCGAGGATTGGTCTAATTTTTTAGCTAAAATATAAATCAACCACGGATCACGTGTTTGAGCCTCTGGTCCCAGAACTTGTAACCCACGTATGACTTCGTCTGAAACATCTGTAATGTTACGTAGATCTTTGGCTGAACTATTGTGTAAATTTGGTTGATCCATAAACTGCTTCAGTAAAGTGGATATAACATGTTTTGGCTTATTGTATCGCTCTTTTACCTTTTCCCAAGCTTGGGTATAATTAGCCTCAGTTATATTGATATGGTTTATCAACGCATAAGCTTCACCTTTTAACAAACCCTTTAGATATTGGAGTTTGTGAACGCTAGATATGTTCTCATTTTTGTCAATCGATGCTTCAAATAGATCTTTAAACGAAGGAAACTCTGAATATTTGCCCGAAAAGATGGAATATTTACTATTTAATTGGGACATCTCGTTTAAGAATTGGTTTTGGCCAATCATTGAGCTCTCACTGTGAATCTGTGAGCTCTCACGTTGTCTCTCAATTTCATAGTTTTTCTCAAGCTTATACAAAGCTTCCTTTATTTCCAAATAACCTGTTTCAATTCTGTTAGCAGTTTCATTTTGAGCCTCGGTGAATTCATCTATTATTGAGTTTTCTTAGGTTTGAAATTCAATCCACTCATCCCGTAGCATCGCTAAACATGCCTTTATTTCACATATCTGGGGTTTAGTTTTCAAAATTTCGGTTTTATTATTTATAAGTTGAAGATTTTTGTGTATTCGCTTCAATGCTCTATTTGAAGCCATTGTTAGTGATTTTATCTAATTTGTCGCACTTACACCTTAACTTTATCACTATTCGCTGATCTTCACTTCACTTCACAAAATTTACTTTCCTAATGTTTGTAATCGTTTCACTATTTAAAATTTTAAATTTATCACTGATCGCTGAGCTTCACTTAATTTAACAAAAAATTACTTTAATGTTTGTAATTGTTTCACTGTTAAAATTTTAATTTTTATCGCTGATCGCTGAGCTTCACTTAATTTAACAAAAAATTACTTTAATGTTTGTAATTGTTTCAAAGTTACTTTAATGTTTTTAATTTAAAAATTTTAATGTTTTTCACTATTTAAAAATTTGATGTAAATTTTACTCACGGTTTATATGTAGTTGCATCAATATCCGGCTCGAAGGACCATGTTTACGCTCTTGTAGACCTAGAACGTATTTACCCCAAAAACTCCGTGTAATTATAATATTTGCACTGGAGCGTGCAAAATCGCCAATTTGTAGAATAATTACATCAATAAAATTCTTACTCCTTTTGGTTGTTTCTTCTGTTGAAGCTTTATTTGAATAGAATTTTGTTTATAATTTTCATTGCTTATATACTAATGTTAGAAGAGTATAGCTATTCTATCAATACTCCTCTAATTCCTTAATTTACATTTGTAAAGTTTTAATTTAAAACATTTGTATGGTATTAGCATTAATGTAAATTCAATTAAACATTTGTATGGTATTCAATTAAACATTTGTAAGGTATTACTTAAATAATTCAGTTAAACATTTGTAAGGTATTACTAATATAAATTCAATTAAACATTTGTAAGGTATTATTAATTTAAACATTTGTAAGGTATTATTAGTATAAATTCAGTTAAACATTTGTATTAATATAGATTCAATTAAACGTTCGTAAAGCTTTTAAAATCAGCATTAACAATTACATATACGTAAACCCATTCCAAATTAAAAATTTACAAAATAAAAAGTTTGATATATATTTTTATTATTATTAGAATGTTGAAGGTCTGGTTGACATAAATAATGAGTTTGCTGCATTAAGTTTTACTTATATTATTCAGTTTTTTCATTTGAAATTGATTAATTTTCTTGCATTCTCAGTGGATTGCTATGAGTTTCTAAAATTATTTATTTTTTTTAATGTTGAGGTTGGTTGGTTAAAGGTTTTGTTTTATTACTTCAAATAATGTCTTGCTGTTAAAACATACAATATGGTTTTTTCTGTGGGTTTTCAATCGATTTTTTTTTTTAGAAAATGACGGACGTTATAACCATTTCTAGAGTTTGATTAATCATATATAAAAAAAATTGTTACTTTCATATCATTGATTCCAGAACAATTCCTCGATTCCAATTTTTTATCATCTACTCATAACAACAACACAAGCAGATTGGAAAATCAATAAGTTGAAAATTAAAATATAAAAAAAAAGTAAAGTAAAAAAATTATAAAATTTTCTATCAAGGACATTTTCATACGGTAAAAAACATGATATAACGACAACAAAAAAATGTTCGAACAATAAAACACTTATCCTTCACAATCTCATTCGTTCTTTTTTACTATTTCTATCATAATTTATTGTTTTCTAGGAACAAAATAACAACAAGAAAAATAAAGTAATTTCAAAAAAAAATGTACAGAAATTGAAACCACCAAAAAGCTTAGTAAAACAGAAAATCAAGGAAAGCCCATCAATCGTTCTGATCTTTAATTTATATTTGTCAAATTATTGTTTTGCTGTTGTTTTTGATACAAGTATGTATATAGGATGTTAATATAAAGGGATAGTGTCGTACAATTTAAGGAAGTTCTTTCTGTTGTATTATGATGTAAATAAAACAGAAGTTTTTCTTTTTGGAACATGCTAAAAATAAAATTTTGTTTTTGTTCATCTTCATTCGTTTCATTATCTCCCCAATTATTTTCTAGTTCGCTTCAAAAATAGAAAACATTAATTCCATGAAGTTTGACCTAAAAAAGCAAAATATACAAAAACCGGGGCTGAATCTACTACATAGAAAATGTGCAATTCTGACATTTTTCTCTGTTTATACTTCAGTTTTTTTTATTTAAAAAAAAAATAAAAATTAATTCAATCAATATTTTCCAGATGCTGAGGTACGAGATTTACGGGCAACTCAATACAATTCAAGTGGAATGAAGAGAATGGATTTAGGTTATGGTATTATAAATATATTTTTATTATCACTTATATTTTATGTGTCGTAAATAGATTCGTGGTTTTTTATTAAACTTAATTTATAATTTTTTTATACATAAATTTAATTTAAATAAATAATTCTTAAAGAAAAAACAAAATTATATTATAAATACAGAAAATAAATTTATATTTATAAAATAAATAAAGTAAATTAAACTAAAAAATGAAAAATAAACTTATGTAATAAATTTCTATGAATATTTACTTTATTTTTAATTATAATTATAAATGAAACCTAAGTGATTTAATTTCTAACACAGAATAAAAACTAGAAAAGCTTAAGTGTATATAATATATTTTATTTTAATTAAATCGTAAACATTTGGAATAGTAACTGCTAGAAGCGACAATTTAATCTCATTATTATAAACTAATATCGCTTTTGTTTTGAGTTCAAACGAATTTGTTTTTTTAAGTTTGAAGCTTTAACTCATAAAAATATAAGTTTTAAGTTTTAGAAGAGAAGTAATAGGTTAATGTCTTATGTTATGATGAATTTTGAAAATGATGGGGATGACTTGTTCAAACTAAATATGTAGAAATGGATCTAACTTTGCAAAATACTTAATTTATTTAAAAGCTTCAAAAATTTTAATAACTAAATATATTATACATATTTTGTTTTCACTATTAAGGTTATATTCAGGTCACTAGACCTCTAATCTATTATTCAGTTAAAGTTTCTGTAAAAACAAAAGCACAGTTTAGTTTTGACCTCCATTTTAACATATAGGTACAATTGAATATAGGTACAATTGAAAAAGATTTGTGGGTTCGAAAACCATAAACTCCATTACAATCTGCAAGCTGCAAGCTTTCACGTGAAGGCTAAAAATTTTTTTTCTAAATAACATGTATTGTGTAGTAGGAGTTACAATATATGTCACAACAACACACAAATCCTTATGTCCCGTAGCAAAATGCGCTCTAAGGTTTTGATAAACGCTAATTTTGTTCCTATCCTATTTTGTATAACGAATGGCATAGACCAATATTTCATAATAGGATAGAGAAAATAAAAATAAAATAAGTGATAAAAATAGTAGATTATACACAAAGGGAGATAAGTGCATGTTTTGCTCCAAATGTGTGTTTGGTGATTATAAATTTTCATCATAGTAGGCGGATTTTAAATATGTTTGTTTGAATTTGTCGTAAATATTTTTGTTTCTATGAAAACTATCATTGTTGTGGTGGTTTGTTATTCCTTATTCCCTAGAGAGAAAAAGATCTTATTAGAAACCAGTTTTGGGTTTCTATTAGGATTAATCGAAAGAAAATAACGATAGACTTCTGGCCCAGTAAGATCTCTATTTGTTTAATTTAATATTTCATATCAGGGACAGAAAATCACCAAAAAGAATTTTAAAAAAATTATATATGAAAATAATATAGGAAATTGATAGAAAATTAAAAGAAAGAACTTAACTTAACTTAAATATGTTTTAGATGCTTCCAGTACAGATTCCGGCTAGCTTTGTATTAATTATAATTATTGTTTCATCAGTTAATCTTTCACAACTATTTTATATTGCAAAACCTCTTCCAGATTTTCCATATTAATTTATATAAAATCAACTTTAATTCAAAGCTTTTTTTTTCTTAACACCAATATTGATTGATAATCACCAAAAAAATTATCAGTTCCTTCACTGATAGCCAAAGAAAAAATTCTAATGAGTAACCTTGATAGCTAATAATAATCTAATCAAATCAGCAAAAATGTGATTTTTCAAAATCAGGATCTTGTAGGAAATTTCTATCCATCTCGTCATTTATTGTTTTTCTCTTTTCATTCAAAACGAAATCGAACGCTGAATAAGAAATTTCCTGTGAGTTGGAGCGAGCTAGATCTACAATTATCAGACTACGATTGATTAATTTACTTAAAACACATAGCATAAGATTACCCAAAATTCGTATTACAACTACGAGAACAAACGATTTTAAAAAAATTAATTCTAAATAACCCACCCCGCAATGATATTGTGATTAATACAAGTTCTCTTTTGTTTCTTCATTTATATTAAATCTTCTTCTTCTTTCTGTATGCATGAAAAACAAAACCGAAAAATATGTCTTCGGGTCAGCTGTTTGAATACATAAGTATGATAGTGTAATGAATTAAATATTTAATTTTATACAGTGATTCACATAAATGCGAGACTAATAACTTTGAATTGTGAAACGAATTTTGTTTTAAGTTACAACAAATCGAAGACATAAGATTTTGTAGAATATTATTGCAATAATAGAAAATGAATACCTCTTTGAATACCTCCGTTGACAGGACTTGGTCGTTATCAAGATGCAATTTAATCCCACAAATGATTTATGATAGCTGAAAATAAATCTAAATTATCAGTACACGGGCGATCAAATAAGAACGCGATTATCCTATGTTAAAGCAAACAAATATTTATAAACACTGAAAAATGCCGCTTTCAAAATTTTTTAATATCAGATAACGTACTATGCCACTTACACCTTGAAGACCTTGAAAACAACAGCAATTTCTCTAAATTTCAATTGAAATAAATTATTTTAACTATTTCTGTATTTTGGTTAGTTTATAAACCGTTAAGGATTATATAAATTTTTTTGAATATCAAAAATTATTTAAATTAATTTTTCAATTTGATTTTTCACATTATTTGGAACAGGGTGGCTCGAAATTTTTAAGAAATTTGGAGACAAGCAAATTTTTCAAACTAAATTGGGCTCAAACGGGTTAACGGAATTTATTGAAAAAAAATTAAATCATTATTAAAAATTTATTAATTTTATTTTATCAATGAAAAAATTTCAAGGCATTCGGAAATGGTAGGGTTCACATCATCGGCGTCTTTACTTGATTTTACATCCATATAACGGAGATCTCTAATGATATGTGTTCTCTCCTCTTCGTTGAATAATTTTCATTTTGAATGTTTTTTCATTAAGTGTGTTCCATTGGTAACATTTTCCTTTACTTTTGTAAATTTCGTTTTCAAGTTAACCATATCAAATGATGGTAAAGCTATGTGACAAACTTACGCTTCTACTCACCGCCAGAGTTTTTGTCAGTTTAGAGAATAATTTCCAGCTTTCTTTAATTGTTTATATTTCGCATGAATCATAATTTTAATTTTCAGAAATTTTTTAATATTCAATTAAATTTCTTAAATTTAACAAACTCAAAATAAAATTTAAACTTAAAATTTTGTCAAACTAATAATTTTCTTTTACGTTTTTTAGCAATATTGTTTTTCGAAATAGTCAAAACAATTTATTGTCAAAAAAAAAAATGTCGGAAACGTGTGTTAAGAAAGAATTTGAGTTGTAGTAGATCAAAAATCTAATACACCTCACATTTAAGTCGTTCCATTTAAAATTCGGTTCGGGTAGCAAGTTTACCTAAAAGGAACACGGGTATTATCATTCAACCGCCGTTGGATCAGTAAGAAATTGATTGGATCTTTCGGTTTTGGGTAATTTTTCCCCAAAAAACCAAATCTCTTGGAGAAATTTAGCTCAATCTTTTAAGATCTGGAACATGACTCGTGTTGGTTAGACCTTGTTAAAATAGATATGCAAATGCTTCTAAAGTTTTCTGAAACAAATAGCAAACTTGTATTGAACCAAATTCATCTGCACTAGTAAAAATATTGCCTCATTTCGTTTTTACTTCAAGAGGCTTAATAGATCGATCAATTTTTTAAACATTTTCAAATACGATCATTTGTAAAATTTAAATTTTGCGTAATTTGCTTTAGTTAAAACTTCGTATAGTGAACAACAAGCATTAGCCTGGTTTAAGATGAACTCTACTTGAACTCTCTACTTGAAAGAATAAATTTCTAATAACAATTAATGGTTAAATTTAAACATTCGATGTGATGCGTCATTTCCATCTAGCAACGCTTTGTGTTGTAGATGAGTTTTAGAATTTGGAATTTAGAATGTGTAAGAAAACTATGTGTAAGAAAACTAATTTTTATACACCATTCAAGAGCTGCCAGCTCATTTGTAAAATTGTCTTTAGTCCATTTTTTTGTATAAAATGAGTCGGATCATTCAGGTCTTCTAAGTGAAAATTAAAATTTTTACTCAATATGTTGGTTTTTACCTCTTAAAAATCCGATCTTAAATAGATTTAGAATCATCTAAGGATTTGATAATATTTAGTTGATAAAACTCGGGGTATGGCACATCATCAGACTCATTAGCCCTTTTTGTAGTAGACAAGCAAACGTTGAAAACACAACGCAAATTTGATTTGACACAATTTGAGTGATGTGAGTTTAACCGATCAACGCCTTTGCAAAAAATCGCTATATTTTTCATGGTTTGACTATTATTTTTATAAACAAATGTCAATATCGGGTGTAACTGAAACCATCTATATGTAATATTTAGTTTGTTGCTTTAGAGTTGGGTTATGATTTGGTTCGTTTTGTTAGTTTTTAATAAAAGATCCAAATGCAGGTAAAACTTTCCTACTAATTAAGCTCGACATTTTAAGTTACTTTGCCACGCTTCGTTTCCACTCACAGTAAATCCTATTTTTTCAAAATTTTTGTCAAAAAAAAATTGAAAAAATGTACATGCCTCAGAGGTCACTGGTCTGATTAGACCATGATACGGGACTTGGCGCACCCGAGATACCTGAGCTATAGCGTGCTCTAGCCTGCTATTGCAAACCGTAAACCTGTTGTTATGTTGTTATGTTCCCTAGCGGGAACGGGGACCTTGGCCTAGCCGCCCGGGTCGCGGGAAGGTGCTCCCTTATTAGCCCCCCTAGTGGGTACACACTAGAGAGG
The DNA here is from genome assembly GCA_963693315.1 of Diogma glabrata. Classification (NCBI taxonomy): domain Eukaryota; kingdom Metazoa; phylum Arthropoda; class Insecta; order Diptera; family Cylindrotomidae; genus Diogma; species Diogma glabrata. The sequence continues at coordinate 227,228,509 of OY856188.1, read as the reverse complement.
ATTCATGTATGGTCAAACCATGAAAAGTACCAACCTCTGGGCACCTGTCACCCCCAGTTGTATATAGACTTCTAACAGGTATAGACGAAAGCCTGTTGGTGACCTTTATTGCGTCTTAACTCGTCAGAACAATATGGATAAATATGTTAGTAACCTTTTAAACTGTTTAAAAATTGTGTTTTCACCTGTTTATTATTTCTTACATCCTATCATGAAATATTGGCCTATGTCATATTTTATTATATGAAACAATAAATCTAAATAGTTTAGTTACCCATTTTTTAAAACAAATTATATTTTGATCAAATGACTATAACATTTGACAAAAAATTTCAAATACACACCCAAAATAATTGTGGATTGAATGCCAACCGTGACGCCGTGCAACATCATCTTGAGCACGACCAACCGCATATTCTTTTTCTTACAGAAACACAAGTTTCTGAAAACTATCCCTATGACGTAAATAATACGTAATCCCAAATATAGGCTTGAATCAGCTTTTAAACTTCATCAAGGTGTATGTGCATACATTCAAGAGAGTGTTGCATATAAACTTTTTCCAAATTATGAAGTACATGGTGATGGCTACAGCACAGTAGCATTAAAGGTTTATCTACCTGAAATTTCTTTTTTCACAATAGCTCTATACCGGTCTCCAAACAAACATAATCCCAATTTTTTTGGTCTCTTGACTAATGTTGTCGACGAAATTAGAGCACAATTTCAAAATTGTGAGGCTTCAACGTCCGCAACAAATCGTGGTTAGAATTTTCCGATGACGGCAACAATGGAAGGCAGGCAGAAATATTTGCTGCATCGCACGACCTGACGCAGATTGTAAAAAGCCCAACTTTCACTCCTCGTAATAGCGGTGATAAAAGTTTTCTCCTAGATCTTTATCTCACATCTATGCCAGATATTCTGAGTGTCGTTGTCGATAAGGGCAGTATTGGAAATTCTGACCATTATCTAATCACATCAATTATCAAAACTGATTTGTTACAAACTAGAGTTCCCAAACCCTGTAAAATATTTCACTTTTCAAAAATGGACACCAATGGTCTCTGAAGTTTTTTCAAGGTTTCTCTTTTGATTGTCATTGTTTTTATACTGATGATGTAAATGTTTCTGCTCAAAACTTTACTAAAACCATTCTATTCGGTATTAACAAATTCGTTCCCTTTTCAATAATGAAACCCCAGCAAAAATATTTGTTTTCGAAAGCAGCCTAATTGGCTCTTAGAAACAAACGTAGATTGTTTAATATATGGATTCATAAAAAGAACTCTGTTAATTGATCCCAATATTTAAAGGCTAATAAAATATCAAACCAGATAATTGAAAACGAAAAGGCAGAGATCGACAGAGCGAAAGCGGCAAAACTTTCGAGTATATCAATTTCTGACAAATATTTTTACAGTGCCATTAATTCTTTAATTGTGGTACTAAATCTTCTATTAAATTGTCGAAAAACTTTTAAGGGGGTTAAACAACAACAAGGCCTCTGGTCTTGACAACATTCCTCCTGTTATTCTAAAAACATTTTCAAAAGAACTTGCACCAATTCTCACTAAAATATTCTTTAAATCCTATAAAGCCGATATTTTTCCATCCTGCTGGAAGTTGGCCAATGTCCAGCCTGTCCCAAAAAAAAATCAAAATGTGATATTTCAAATTATAGACCAATAGCCTTACTCCCAGTCATGTCTAAAATATGCGAGCACTATATTAATTCACACATATCCAAATTTTTGGAAGACAACCACTTGATATCTGACAGCCAATACGGTTTTAGAAACAAAAGATCAACAATTGATCTATTGAACTATGTGGCATATCTTTGTAATAGCATACTTGAGAAAGGTGGTGAAACGTACGTGATCGCATTAGACATCTCAAATGCATTTGATCGAATTTGGCATGCCAGCTTGATCAACAAGCTCGTTGCGTACGGTTTTCATCCCGCAGTCGTGAAGTTGATTCAAAATTTTCTGTCTAACCAAAACATCTCGGTATCTATAGATGGCTTTTCTTCTGAGTCTAAATTAATAACCGCTGGTGTACCCCAAAGCTTAGTTTTATCTCCCACTTTAATTTTAATTTATATCAACGAACTGATGAAAATCACCAGTAACCCAATAAATAGTTTTGCAGATGATAGTACACTGCCCAAGTCATTATTCCCCCTATCTTCAAACGGTAAAATGCATGAACGAATAAATCCCGTGCGGAGAGACTCTGCCATAAATGTAAATGAGGACCTAAAAAATGTAGCCGATTAGGGTGACAAAAATTTGGTCAATTTTAATTCCACCAAAACACAGCTGTTGATCGTTTCCAGATCAAAGACCGAGTTTCCCAACGATATTTCAATTAATATGTGTGACGACCAAATAGACGAATGTGAAAGCATTCGTTTATTGAAGTCACAATATCCAATGACTTACTCTGGAATGATCAAATAATGGCCATGGCAAAGAGCGCGTCAAGAAAACTCGGCCTCCTCAATAGATGTAAGAAATATTTTACTTCGCATCAATTACTCCACATTTATAAGTCCTATATTCGTCCCTGTATGGAGTATTGTTGTCAAGTTTGGGGCGCTGCATCTGTTACTATCCTGGCTCTTTTGGACTCTGTTCAAAAGCGTGCTATACGAATCATTGGTGATCGAAATTTAACACTAGATCTTGATTCCCTACAACATCGGTGCACTGTGGCTGATCTCGTTGTTTTTTCTAATATTGTCACCAGCAGTGCTCGGATGAAATCAGCTTCATAATGCCTCAGACTTATGTTTTTCCCCGTTTTACTCGTAAATCGGTTTGTGCGGGCGGTCGGACTGTCGAGATTACTCTCTGTCATAGTAATAGTATGCAAAGGGATTTCTTTGTGCGTACATCGTACAAATGGAATGCTTTGCCCGAATCAATAGTCTCGAGTGAGTTCAATCCACAATGATTTAAAGAAAGTGTCCACCTATACCTCAAGACGCATGTTGTTGTGGGACCTGGGTCTTAAAAGGTATCTATGTGTTGTTGAGACACATTTTGTATTTCCTACTACACAACACATTTTATTAAAAAAAAAGTGTAAGAGCATTCCTTCACAACAAAAAACAATGAATTTAAAAATTTGATTAAAGCTAACTGCTTTTCATCATTCCAAAACTCTCCCGTTTTCGACCATCTGCCTACCACACAACCTCTATCACCTACCTTTAAATAGATCATAAAATACAAAACATAAATAACTTAAAATTTAAACCAATTAATATTTTTTTTGTCAAATAAAATTATATTCAAATTTCCATATAAAATACATAAAACTAAATTTAAAAAATAAAATCTATTTATATTTTGTGATAATAAAGAAATTAATTTTAAAAATTAAAATTAATATAATTGTTATAAAAACTAATCTAATTAGATAATTAACATAAAAAAATCTATATAAAAATAAAAAACATTAATTTAACATTAAAAATTGAACTGATTATTTTTAGTAATTCAAAAAATATTAAAAATTATTTTGATTATGTTGATTTTTTTAAACAAATGGATGGAAATCGTTTTGATTGGCCTGGTTTTGCTATTTACACAAAATCTCACTTTATTTGCTATTGAAATATTTAAAACAGTCAAAAAAATTCTTCATTTTATAATTCATCAAATATTTTCAGCAAGTAGTCCTACCAACTTTTCGATCACCTCCAACCCAGCTCTTATTTTTAAGAAAACTCGATTTTGTTTTTGCACAAAATTTTTTGAACAAAACTAAATTAAATTAAAGACAATTAATTTTGAGAAAAATAAAACAACAAAAAATTATTTCTACATAGCGTAAAACAGAAAACAATTCATTAAGAAACATTTTTAATTAATTATATAAAATAAATTAAAGAAAACAAAACAAAAGCAGTAAAAGAAGTATATTATAATTTATTCTAGTTTCAAATAAATAAATTTATAATTATAACAAAACAAAAATATTTTTAAATTAATTATATATGTAACAAAACAAAAGATGAAAACTATTTAAAAGAACATAAATATTTATGAAATAATACTGTAGTGTTGCTGATGAAATGTTGATTATTTTGTTATAGGAATTATGTTGAAAAAGAATATGTTAATTTCAATTGTAGATGGTTATTGCTAATTTATTTTTATCGTTTGTGATGCAAATGTGATCGAAAAACCAAACTGCAGATTGACATTATGTTTTTATTTAATCCAACATTTTATCAACAACAACTTAATATAATATTTTGAGGAAAAGCAAGGTAATAAACAAAACAAAACAAAATAAAAACTTTTAGGAAAATAATTAAACTCAAAAGAAAACCAAATAGAAGAAAACTCAAGAAAACATTATGTTTATTTTTCACATCAAAAACTATAAAGAAGAAGAAATAAAACTTTAATTGCATTAAAATGAACTATTCTATTCGTACGTACTTAAAAGAGTATATTATTTTAATATAATTTCTATTCTATGCAAGGTGAAGGATTAAAATAAAAGATGTGTTATAAAAATATAGTTTTACGAGATGTTTGAATAATTAATGAACAGCTTTAAAGTGTTTATACATAGTAGCATGGAGGTGTGATTATTTGATTATTTTTTTTCAAGGGTTTGCAGCATAAACATTTGGATGATTGCTGTTTTGATTACATTTTAAAATATTATACTAATTTTTAAATCTGGTCATGAGCTGTAACGATTTTGAAAAGAAAATGGTTGAAGTTGCGGGGGGGGGGGTTTGTGTTTATGTGTCGCGAATTCATTGATTATTGTTTTGCAAATCTTTCTTTATCTAAAAGATATAGTCTCCGAAATATTTTAGCTGCGGGCTAAGTAATGAAAGAATCCTCTCACGTTTATGTTTGGACCTATGATAGTAGCTAGTAAAATAACAAGGTCCCTATAACTATCATTAAATTTACTTTATTTTGACGACAGTCAGACATGACGTTTTTCTATGTTTTTTAAAATTTTCTCACATTTTTTTGATTTTTTGCTGAACTTTAAATTCAAGACAAAAACTATATTTACAATTTTTTTAAAACTATCTATTACAATCAGATTTCATATTAAATAAGAATCTCTCTAAATCAAACAATGTTAGCTTAAAAATTAACTGATGTTGCAAACGCAAAAAAATTAATTTTATTTTAATGATAACAATATTTTAGGTCATTTTGAGGTTTGAAAAATATTATGATTATTGTTTACTGAATGGGTTTTTTATTAAAAAACCAAAAGGTTAAAAAGATTCACACTTTCTTTATCCCACCCAAATAGATAAAACATACAAATTATGCTGAACCTAAATTTAATTTTAATTTGAAATTTAAACAGAGGCAGCAAAAAGCTTATTCATTGTTGAAAAAGTAGCTTAAGTAATTATTTTCTAAAAATAATTTAAATTGTTTTTGTGATATTTTATAATGAAAAATAAATTAAAGTTTTTATTATTTATTTCACTATATTTATATATAAATATTAAAAATAGAAACAATTTAAATAAAATAAAAATTTATTTAAGCAAATAATTCTTACGATTTATATATATGTATATGAATAAACTTTGTAAATAATATAATTTAATAATAAAAAAAACACTAAAATCTTAATTAGTTTATATAAATAATATAAATTATAGACAAAAGAAATTTAAGTAAATGCGAGAAATTTATAAAATTTATTGCGTTTATACGATAAATATTTATGTTGAAAATTTTGAATGTAGCTAAATTTTTTTTGTGAATAAAATTATTTGTAACGAAAAATTAATATTTTTTTTTATCTATTGAAATAACTGCTTGCTATGCGAAAAACATAATTTATTGTGTTGTATAGAGTAAAACCGCACATGTTGAGCATATAATACACTTTTTGTAATATACAACATATCACATCATAATGAACCAGTTTTTCTTAAATGTTGAACCCATTTTCTCTTTGATCAATAAAATTTCGAAACGTTTTTCTTTGTATCAGTTTTTCGTAGGAAAACGTGACTTTTTTATTATTCACGTATTTTGATAAAAAAGAAGAAGAATAAAAAACGTTTTTATCTCCTAGAGATAGATGGATAAAAGATAAGTATATGGTTAATTTAAAGCTTTCGGTAGATTTAGGGTGAGTCATCTGTGAACATATAAACCTTAAGTTATTTTTATAAGGATGATTTCGGATCCAGAGAATTAGATTAGAGTAAGTTTTTCATTTATTTTACAAAACATGTTTGTTAGGTTTTCATTGCAGTTGACAAAAGCATAAAAGTCAAAACCTATTGAGATTTTTAATGCTATTCCACATGCTTTTTTTTGAAATAAAATTAAAATAATAATTTCATGAAAAAATAAATGTTTAACTGTTAATTGTTAAATGTTTATTTTATTTTTTTTTAAGTGTCAATTGTGAACACAATTCAAATTTTAGTTTTCTAATTTTTTTATTAAACAATGTTTTGGGGTTAGAGTTTTTTATTTTCAGTTATGTGAGTGTAAGATAGATTATGACTTACGAGTTATAAAAAAGTTGGTAAGACTAAAATGAAGCTCAGTTTATTTCAAAATTAAGTGTCTTATGGATATAGTTTGTCAAACTAAAGCTTTCTATCATTCTTAAATTGTATGTCCACTGCAACTACCTTAATTTTTTTAGAGGAGAAACTCTCAATCCTGAATCTTAGAGCACCAATTTAGCATTATAGCTCAAAAAGTTCATTCATAGGCTCACTTTTTTCTTTCCTTTTGTTCAATCAACTAAGAATTTTATTGAACATGAAGGATTCGTGGATAGGAGGTATTGTCTTTTAAGACTTTGTTCGGAAGCTAGTTTACAAGAAGCTATATGTAGCTATCTTACTTACTTCAATGACCAGCTTCATGATGGCTCATCAACTAGAGCTTGTGCTTAAGTATTAATTTTTATTTCAGAGTATGGACGTTTTTTATCACTCTACAATCTATATGATAAGGATACGATATTCTTACACCATTACAAATAACTGAAGATTTTAAAGCTCATAATTGTGTTTATGAATTGAAAGAATCATAATGGTAAAATATGGGACGGTGTTATGAAGCTGTTAAAGAAATCTGCAATATGATTTAGTTGATTCAGTTTCTATTGGTTATTAAACTCTTCTGGTTATTCAAATTAAACTAAAACAAAAGAAATTTTCATGGAAACTCTCTATACTTACCACCATCTTCCAAAGAAATTGCTTACAATTCCTACTTTAACTTTCTCGTACATGACACCTCAAACTTTAGACAAGAGGTTGACCACATAATTTTAGTGACTGTACAATTTACTCAATTTATTATTTTTATTGATGAAATTGTCAATCCAAAACATTTATTGCTGGCTAGCTAATACTTTTTACTTTATATGGGTACAATTTTGTAGAAACAAATTAAAAAAATATTTCGAATAAAACTTTAGATTTAAGTTTCCCTCAAATTTACCATCTACTAGAAACAAAACCAAATTCATAAGTTAAATTCAACAGACACAACATATCCCTATTGACCATTTTCAATCAGAACACTATAACACTATGTTACACATAAAATATTTATGATTTTAAAATTACCAACAGTTTTATTACTTTGACAACAATATCATAAAAAATTCTAACACTGATACAATCTTCTAATGACACTATAAACAAAAGTTAAAAAAAACAAGCACTAAAAGGATGCTGTAATCAATGTAAAAATTGTTTAAATGATCTTTTTGTATGTAACAGCAAAAAAGAACAGAGCCAAATAGTAAGGATAAAACAAAATTTTTTAACTGGAAAGCATAAAATCCAAGAATAAGATAATACTTAAAGCTGTGCTGTATACATTACTTGAACACAACAACTCAGTGGTTTCAGAGAGGAAAAGAACATTTAATAAATAAAGGAAAAAGCAAAACAGAATACGAAAACTAAATATTCCCAATAAGAAGAAAACAAGAAAAATAGAAAAATATTTGAAGATGATGAAGAAAATCGAAACAAACAAAAATATAAGTATGTATGTATATAGAAATATATAAAACAAAATGAGGGCGGTTAGATGGGTGGTAAGATGGATTTTTCGTACACATTATTTTTTTCTTTCAATTTTTTTTCTTTAGAATCTAGATGATGATAAATTCAAACGCAACAGCATACAAACTCAATTTACAGATCCATTTTACGTTATTGTTTGTTGTTCCTATGATGCTTTCAATCTCCGTTCAGATGTTCGAGGAAATAAATCTTCAGAAAAAGTTTATTGAAATAAATTAGGCACAAGTAGAAGATCATCTAAAAACAAAAAGATATGAAAAGTTATATCTTCTACGATAGTATATGAAAAATTAATTTCATTTTTGTTTAGATTTAACCCCTAGCGAAAGTGTTCTCTTTCTCTCTAGTGTAAAATAATTTTCACTAAATTGATGTATGATATAATATTTTCAAATAATTTTCCAAGGACTTTAAATCTAAGAAACAATAATCAATTACAATATGAGTTTTAAATGTTATGTTGTTATTCCCTAATTTGATAATTTGTAATTAATATCGTTTTTATTCACCTATATATTAAAGTGTTACTTTACTGCTGTAATTTGCGGTCATAAAATGTCCCTTTTTAACTTTATATTTTGTTATCAAGTAAAAAATATTTGCATTTGTTTAATATCTATAAAAATAGAAATTTTTATCAAAGCAACCTTTGAATTTAAAATTTCATAATCCCATCAAAACAGTGTTTATCATTTGTTGTCGCTGTTAAACATTAATTTGGAAAAAATAACAAATATTTTGTCAAAGGTTACTTGTTCAACATATTTTTATTTCAAAATTTATGCAAATTTATAATTTTGATTTAAAATAAACAATTTTTTTGAAATATTTTGCTTGCAGCGAATAAAAAATAGTATATGATGCACGAACGTAAGCTATTTCGGACTTAATGTGGATGCAAATCCCGTCTAGCGCCTCGATTTGCAAACTCCACATACGTCCAAAATCTTTAGCTTGACGTCCTAACATCATAATGTACTATTATCAAAGCATCCTTTCTTTTTTTCAAAATTTTACAGCTCAACCAAAAGATTTGTTATTGTTTGTTGTCAAATTTAAAAAAATTGTTTGAAAAACAAAGTATTTTGGTCAAAGGTTGCTTGTTCAAAATATTTTATTTTCAAAATTTAACATATTTTTAATTTTGATTAACATTAAACATATTTTTTTACTATTTTTCTTGCAACCACTTACGTCCAAAAACCTTAGCTTTACGTCCTTGCATCATAATCTACTATTATATTACTATAAAAAGTAGCATTTCCTACGCGAGATGAAAACATTCTTTGTTCGTGTGCTTGTTACACTCGCGAGAGAAAATTAAATCAAGACGGCAATTTTCTTGAAACTTCGATGATTTTTAGTATAATAAAAAACATCAAAACATGTTTTGACACAGGGTGGCTGGAAATTTGCTAGGAAATTTAGCGACAAAGATTAAAGCAAAATGGTTGCCGAATGGGTTATTTGATTTGAATGAATTTTAAATGAAAAAACTAATATCATTCTCTACATCAATTAGTGATTTCCTTAATGAGCTTAGCAAACTGGTAGAGCAGTCTTAATTATACATTCTTTTAGTTAAGGAATCTCGATCCATTGTTTTAGTCACAATATCAAAATCTACCAATAAAATATTGAATTAAAAATAATTAGAACTTGCTGTGAGCAATTAAACTCAAGAAACTAAAGAAATTTGAACCTTCAATATCAGTGCCGTTATTTGAATCCTATGACGACAGACATGCTTATTAATTACGCCACCGTGATGATGATTATTCGACTATCGGAACTTCAATTTTCTAAACTTTTATTAGTTTGAGTTTTTGTTGGAAACGAAAAACTAAATAAAACTGAACGTACAGAAAATGGACGTGCCAAAACAACACAAAACTTAAGTTTTATTTAATAATCTCACCATTAGTAGCTGAACAAACGAAAACAAGAACAGCAATTACAGAGTTGTGGACAAACCCATACGCATTAGTAGCACGCAACAATTTCTGTAGCTGTAACGTTTGGTTTCTATAAATGCATTTAATTCACATAAATTGAAATCAAAAAACGAAACAATAAAACAAAATATAATAAACAAAAGAAGAGAAAAAAATAATTAATTTGTATATAAAAAAAAAAAAATGAAGTGCGTAATCTTTACACACTGTTGAAGTAAAACTTGTTTGGCCACTGCAGCAGGTATTACTAAAAATATTAAATATAAAATGAAATAGATATGTCATATTGAAATTTAGAGTTTCTTTCTAATATTCTTGATAATTTAATTTACAACAATGTGTAATAAAAAGCCATATTTGCATGTTTTACAAAGTCTTATAACGTATTACAAATTAAATTTCACGATGAATACATGTCCACTCAATTTAACAATTGGTACAACAATGGATGCATTTTTCAATAAATTTAGCAAATTTGTCATAAACCTTTAATTTCATATTTCAATTATGCTAATAATTGAATTGACTTTGTAATACATTATGTAAATATTGTTTTTTATTACACAGAAAATTATATTATCAAGAAATGCAACTCTAAATTGCAATATGACATATTTATTTTATATTTCATCTTTTTATTAATACCTACCACAGTAGCCAAAGAATTTTATTTAACCGCGTGCAAAGATTACACGCACTCATTTTTCTATTTAACAAAACAAATTTAATCAACACAAATTTTTTTTTCCGCCTGGGAAAGCCCGGGATGCAAACTCTAAACACCATGACCACCGTGACACCACCATGACCACCGTGAACACCGTGACCACCATTACCACCATGACTTCCATTACCACCTTGATCACCATGACCACTATGACCATCATGACCACCGTGAACACCATGACCATCATGACCACCGTGAACACCATGACCACCATGACCACCGTGACACCATGACCACCATGATTACCATGACCACCATGACCACCATGACCCCCATGACCACCATGACTACCATAACCACCATAACCACCATGACCACTATTACCACCATGACTACCATGACCACCATGGCCACTATGACCACAATGACCATCATCTACAATCGACACATCCAACTCATATAACATTTAGTACGATACTGCATAAGTGAATAAAAAATATAATAACAAATGAACAAATGAATGACTTGACCGTACAAACCAAAAAGATCCACCAAACATGCTTCCATTCCTGAACCAGTTATTCGATTTTGCTCAAATTTCAAAACGGTGCTTTTTGTCATCTTATATTTCATTATATATGCCATTTACCAAGATTTGTAACAACTTATTTCTCTGCCTTTAAAAAAGCCAAATATGCTGCCATTTTTATTTATTTACGAGTCTAAGCATCCATTGTAAACAAAAATGGAGCAGACATATAATATTTTGAAAACTGATATTAAATTAAATTAAAATACTCCAAAAATTCGGATTGAAAATCATTAAATTTAATTCAAAATTATGTATTTTTAATTGAATTTCTGTTAAATTTTTAAGCATCGAAAAATATGAACTATTTCTATAATGCACCAAAAACCAGTGAATATTTAAAATATGTGTGTCATAATCGAATTGTATCGTATATTTGCCGAATATTATATTCGTTTTTTATACTTCCGTTGCAAAATTCTCATAACGCGCCTAAAGAAGTTTTGCTTCAAAAATACCTATATAAAGGAAAAAAAATATTTAAATGAAACAAAAAAAAACTTGAATAATTAATTATTTATCTAGAACGAAAAGTGAAACTTTAAAGTACGAGCTAGCTGTTTACGAAATTACCTTTAAAAACACTTTTCGTTTGAGGTAAATACAAAATTTTATTTCATACTGGAAATTTATTAAAATAAAAAGGAATGAGTTTTAAATTTTGCTCAAAAAGTTGAACTTTAACGTCCTATGACTTTATAAAATTTTATAAAGTCCCAGATCGTTAACGTGCAATGTTTATGGTACAAAAAGTTGAACTTTAACGTTCAAGGACTTTACAAAATTTTTTAAAGTCCTAGGACGTTAAAGTTCAACTTTTTGTACCATAAATAATCCAAAAAATGTCGTTTTAGATATCAGTATGAAATAAATTATATTTGTTAAAATTTAAATTAAGAGGATTATATAACTGCCTTTAGTTTTTAAATTCATAACTTTAGGACGATGTATATTGCAAGGACGAGTTGATGATGTTTGAAGATGGAAATTACTAGCCCTTTGTTGTGTTCAAACAAAAATTTTATGAAATCGCTTGTTGATCGACTTGAATCCAGTCCGAAAGAGTTAATACAAGTTACTGCTGGTGTTTTAAGAAATTTATCATGCGAGTGGACAATAATGTTAAATTTATTTTTTTATCAGAAATCGCACATTGCAACATGAATGCGGAACTATGTTATGTTGAAGGGTTAACTTTTCTGGCAGATATGCTAATGTTTGAAGCTCCTGGATAAAAACTTAACAATGGTTAAAAATGCTGGTGGAATATTACACAAGGTTTCAAGCCATATTACAGTTCGTGAAGATTATCGTAAAATATTAAAACAACATAATTGTTTAGGGAATTCTACTTCAACAATTAAAATTTGAAAGTTTGACCGATGTAAATAATGCATGTGGAACATTATGGAATTTGGTTGCTTAAGGTGAATTTCTGAACACCAATTTTGAAAGTTATGATTTCGAAAAATAAAATGCAACCAACATTTATGTAAATCAGAAGTAAATCAGAAAAAAAATATTATTAATTGGGGAAATATGGTGCAAATTTAGAATAAAAGGAATAGAAAAATTGAATTGAAAGACATTCTCTTTGGTTTTGAACGGGCACAACATCAACAACAACAACAAATTGGGTGGACACAACAAAAGTAAGAAAAAAGATAGCCATCAAGAAGAAGAAAATTGAGGACAAATTAGGGATTACGACTTACGAGATGACGTAAACACTACCTAGGTAGAATATAATAAATTATTTATATATTATAACTTTTGTTATATTAGTTTTTTTTCTTCAAATTTTGTCAATATCAAATTAAATAAATTAAATATTTATATTAATTGTTTTGAATTCATTTTGTTTAATTAATTTTTTTTTTGTGATCGTTGTGTTGTGTTTGCATTGTGCTGTTTAAGAAAAAATTATTAGTGGAAAAGTTTTTGTGTAAAAAAAAAAACTAATGAATCTTAACCATGTGGTATGGATGGTAAGGGCCCTTCTCACCACCATTCTCAAAAACTAAATGCCAACAATGTTTGACAGTACATTAAAATATATTTAACTAAAAGCAAATTGTTTTTGGTATTAAATTTGGTGGTTATAATGGCTAAAAATTCTGTAAATTTGAATAAAACTGCAAAGCCTATTTGATAAAATAAGTAATTTTTTATCAAATAGGCCTTTTTTAAAGTCATACTTTTTTGACGTTTATTTAAAGCGGCTGTAAAGTAACGCCATTTTTTTTACGGTGGCTGTAAAGTAACTTTCATATTTTTACGGCGGCAGTAAAGTAGTTTTCATATTTTTATGGCGGCAGTAAAGTAAATTTTATATTTTTACAGCGGCAGTAAAGTAAAATAATATGATATTATGAATTTGTTCAAAACAGAATGCATTTCAGTTCATTTTAATGAATTAAAATCAATAAAAATTAATTTCAGAAAATTTATTACCTCATATTACCTTTTTAAATTATATTTATAAAAAATTTGATGTATTCATTTCATATTTGTAAACAAATTTAAACGTTTGCCGAAAAAATAGTGTATTTAATTCGGAGCTTAAGTGACTTTTTGTGTTTCGTCTATAATTGTCGGCCTTCCTACGGTCGGCCGCCAAACTATAGACTTAACACAAAAAATAGCAATTTAGCTCCTAATTCAATAATATACTATTATCCACGACTACTAAAGAATATATGCTTTTCATGCGTATGTCTTCCATTGTAATTGTATTTATTCCACAACTAGTGAATTTGATTAAAATTCTTTAACAGCTCTATAGTTTATTAAATATTCCCCTAACAAATTAAACAACAAACTTGTTTTGTTTTTCGCTATCTTTGATGTTTTTATTTCAATATGGCGATACAAATTTTTGCATGAAAACTGGATATTAAACGAAATATTTTACAGTCGTGGATAAAATAGCATCTTGCATTCGCTTAGGATGCACTCGCTACGCTCGTTTCGGGAAACTTCATCCTCGTGAAGAATTGCCTTCATTCTAAGCTCATACAAGAATTTAAATCAAATTTCTGATAAAAAAAACCCATTCCCAACAATCAAACAAATTCAACTAAAAGCAATAAGAGATTTTAACTTAAAATTTGATTTTTGAACAAAACGTATCATAGCTACTGCTATTATAATTTCAAAATAATTTTAAAATAACTTGACCAATTCGAATCATAACAATTGAATTGGATAATTTTTTATAGAAAAATTTTCATTAGACAATAAGTTAAGTTCATTAGGCTATAGGTTAGAAAACAATACAATAATACATACTATTAGGCTTCAGTCAAATTACGATATTTAAATTTATCGATAAAGTAGTTTTCTAATGTTATTGCTATTGTCTTTAAGCACAACCGTTCAAATTAGGCTTCAGTAAAATTACGGTATTTAAATTTATCGATAAAGTAGTTTTCTAATGTAATTGCTATTGTCTTTAAGCACAACCGTTCAAATTAGTATCATTTTGACATTTCATCTTAGCTTGTGATTTTACTTTATAAAACAATAAAAAAATGCTAGAGGAATTATTAATTTGTTTAGCGCTTTTATTAGCAAATAAATAGAAAAAGAAATTGCGAAGGTTAAACCAAATAATTAAAAATAAATCAAAAAGAAAGGTTCAAATGGCCCTTTTTAAAAGAATTCATAAAATCCAAAATGCAATGTTATAAACATGCTTATAAATTTGTTAATAATCAACAAATATGGGAGAAGGATGTACCACATTGGTCCGATGACAAATTTCATTCTGAATTCAGAATGTCCTCAAACACGTTTCAAATAATCCTTTCAAAAATAAAACATTTAATTGAAAAGCAGGATTCTCTGCCGATGAGGGGAATTTTACCTGATAAACGTTTAGCTGTGTGTTTATACACGGATAAAAATAAAGCTATGATTGCAGGTCATAAGTTTTGTATAACATAATTATAAATGTTTATTCCCGATAACCACTTTTTATAACATTATTTTAATATTCATGACTTTAAGGCATCAATTTTTATGAATATTTAGTCGTGGAATATAAAACGTTGGCATAAAGTTTTGAAAAAAACAAAACAATGATTACTATTCATAAACAATGAATAACAAAATTATAATTTTTCATGCCTGATAATCAGTTTATATTTAAAAATGTGCGTGTAACAGAACTAGGAAGTATGAAATTTTATGAAATTTTATTAATAGCAAGGTATAAAATATATTCTCACCAAATAATAATTTTTATTTTCTAGTTATTTTACATGTTTTGTAGGCATGGAGTATTCTTTATTAGTGCGAAATTTTAATATTAGTTTTTCGACAGTAAATTTAATTAAAAAATTAATAACAAAAAAAATATTTTTTATAATTCACTAAAAAATTTTTGTGTTAGGTGAGTATAGTATATATACAAACTTTGTGAAATTTCAACATGATAGATAAATATAAAAATATATATTTTGGATTTTTGAGATCAATTAAACTCAAGTAAGTAAAGTAGTAATTGGAATATTTTCAATTCAAAGGTATGGTTTGAAGTTTCTCAGAAAAAAACAACAATTCACATTTTACGTGTTTCGGATCGGATTCGAACCTACCCTCGTCAGTGCCCGGCTCGAATCTTTGGGCAGACACGCTATCGATTACGCCGTTGAGGCGATGACAATTTCAAAGTTGAAACTTCTTCATCACTTAATTATTTTTTACTTAAGTTGAATTTTTCCACTGTCATTAGACTCCATATTATGGAAATGCTTTTACATTATATGGGATTTTTTGCATTAAATTTCTAGACAATACTTTGTGTGAATTCATAGAAAGGGGAACATTTCTATTCTAATTAACATCCTAAGTCACGATTGTATAGTCATTATTGATTGTTTCCAATCAATGTGAAATCAATGGCTGACACTTGGTCAATTTGTAGTTCTATATGTATTAACATTAGACTACATTAAAGGAATTTAAATTTATTTTGGATTTTTGAGATCAATTAAACTCAAGTAAGTAAAGAAGTAATTGGAATATTTTCAATTCAAAGGTATGGTTTGAAGTTTCTCAGAAAAAAACTACAATTCACATTTTACGTGTTTCGGATCGGATTCGAACCTACCCTCGTCAGTGCCCGGCTCGAATCTTTGGGCAGACACGCTATCGATTACGCCGTTGAGGCGATGACAATTTCAAAGTTGAAACTTCTACATCACTTAATTATTTTTTACTTAAGTTGAATTTTTCCACTGTCATTAGACTCCATATTATGGAAATGCTTTTACATTATATGGGATTAAAATGGAATTATAAAAATATATAATATGATATAAGGTTTAGTACATATATGATTATAATATAACTTACGAGTATGACAAATCATGACTATGAGGTTTTCGATATCTCGACACTTCATCAAAATTCAAATGCTAGGAATTAGTCCAGTAAATAAAGGTTAAAAGGTCGCAAAAATCCTGTCGCGGACGGGACCTGGCGGAAATTGTTGGTCTTACCGAGTACTTTGACGTGAGCAAAATTACCTTGGGGTTCCGACCCTGTGAGCCTGGAAAATGGCCCTCAAAGTGTCAGAAGTAGTTTCCGGGTCATATCTCCGGAAATATGGCAGTTAGGGTATTCCTGTTTAGCTAGAACTGAAGGTGAGCTAATTATCTACAGAAATGGTCCTATTCATTTTTATCGTAAACCCGATAGTTTCCGAGATAACGGACTCGAACCTTGTCCTGCATTTTTCTCTTCATCATGCAGCCAGAACGCCGCTTTACACGTATTTATTAAGGAGCGGCGGACAAATTAGCGGATAACTCGGTCAAAATTCAATATTTTTCGATGATTCAAAATTCATGTGAAAGAGAAAACCCGTACCTGTCACATCCTGTGATAAAATTCCTGTTATCACGTTTGTAAGCGAGTGCAAACGGCGGTCAAAGTTTCTTTTTATCCGGTTTTCTGACGCTGTTTTAAATTGATTCATATTTTTTTTAAAAATTGTGTTTTTATATGTTTCTTTCTTGATTATTGTACCTGTGGGGGTCTTGAAACATCTCAGAAAGTTTGCCACAGTGGCTTTCTCGCACTTTTAAACAAAAGGGAATTTATTAATTTCCATTTTGAGGACTTTCATGGAGTTTCGGAAAGTCCGCGGAAAACCATTAATAAAAGATTTATTGTCTATTAAAGTGCCTCATAAGTTACACCAATTTGTAGCTTAGAATGTCTAGTTTCCGATCGTATTTTTCAAATTGTTTAGAAATTTCCAGGGCTCTTTAAAAGTTGATTTTACGCCCACACGGGAAAAAAACTGGCCAAATTTTTCAGAAACTTTTTTTCTTTCCGAGGAATGTTTTGGGTATTGTTACTTATATAAAAGTAAAGCTGATGTTCTAAGCTTTCCATTGATATGAATAATGTCATTGTGTTTAATCCACAAAAAATAAAATTGAAAAAGTTTCTCTGAAATTATTTATGATAATTTCCTCTTTTTTTCTGCTTCACGTGGCGGCGCGTATATTACGTGTATAATATCGGTCCGCGCAGGCGCGCACACATGGCACACACACACTGGCTTCACGCGTCCCTCGTGGACTTATATTGTTATTGTTATTGTATTAATCGTCAACAATAGTACATTATGATGCTAGGACGTAAAGCTAAAGATTTTGGACGGATGTGGAGTCGAGGCGCTAGCCGAGATTTTCACCCACATTAAGTCCAAAATAGCTTACGTCCGTGCATCATATACTATTTTTTATTCGCCGCAAGCAAAATATTTTAAGAAAATTTGTTTATTCTAAATTAAAATTATAAATCTTCATAAATTTTAAAATAAAAATATGTGGAACAAGTAACCTTTGACAAAATATTAATTATTTTTTTCAAATTATTGTGCAGCTATGACAACAAATGATAACAACTATTTTAATTGGATAATGAAATTTTGAATTTAAGGGTTGCTTTGATAAAAAATTTTATTTTTCATAGAATTTAAACAAATACAAATGCTTTTTACTTTTTTGGACGTAGCTATGACAACAAAATAAATAGTTGAAAAGTGACACTTTTAGGCCGTAAATCACAGTAATAAAGTAACACTTTAATATGTAGGCGAATAAAAACGTCATTTATTATAAATTATTAAATTAGAAATCGACAACATATAACGCATTTACAGCGACATAACAAATTAGTACATGTATAATTTAAATTTGTGTGTGACTGATCCTTCCTATGCTCCTATATGGCCGCGATAATTTCGCAAATACAACGAGAAAGCCATTGTCATTTGCAGGTCAAATTTTTCAGGCCAAAACATGGAGCTGTGGGTATTTCTAAGCCCTCAGCTCTCAAATTTGATGAGAATCTGGCGTTTTTTCATGGTCTCAAATTTGACAATTTTTCACTACCCGTTTTTGCAAAAAGTATCAATGTTGCGAAAAAAATGAATAGGACCAATTCTGTAGATAATTAGCTCACCTTCATTTCTGGCTAAACAGTAATGCCCTAACTGCCATATTTCCGGAGATATGGCCCGGAAACTACTTCTGACACTTTGAGGGCCATTTTCCAGGCTCACAGGGTCGGAACCCCAAGGTAATTTTTCTCACGTCAAAGTACTCGGTAAGACCAACAATTTCCGCCAGGTCCCGTCCGTGACAGGATTTTTGCGAGCTTTTGATCTTTTTCGACCTTTATTTACTGGACTAAATGTAAATGCCTAGTTCGTAATTTATTTATTATTAAGCGCCATAAATTTATGAATTATAGGCATATTATTTTATTAAAAATAGTTATATTTTGTTCCCTAGTAAGTATATAAAATTTTTACAACAAAGTTATTTCGTTGTTCCTAATTGGTCATACTACGTACCCGATACTCATAAAATTCTATGCATAATATTCATAATAAGCTTCTTAGTGATTTTTTGAAGAAGTATACCTTATAAGTATACAATACACCTGGCTTATTCACGGTTGAGAATTAACGTAATTTAAGCATGGAATATAACTTATTAGGCATAAAAAAAACCTAGATTTCTATCTGTGTACTATTTAAAATCAGGAAATTTTTATGCTAGTATAGGGAACATGTTTGGAATTGGTAAATCTACAGTGTGTGGCATTGTTAAAGATATGTGTTCTGCAATCATAAATATGTTTTTGAAAGAAGCGATTAAGTTTCCAACAAGTGAAGAAGAACGGAAGGATATGTCAAAAGGGTTTTGGGATCAATGGCAGTTTCCTAAATGTTTAGGTGATCCATAGATGGATCACACATTCCAGTGTTAGCACCAAGTGAAGATCATAAAGACTTTTATAATTACAAGGGATGGCATTCAATTATACTTTTGGCAGTAGCCGATTTTAACTACTGGTGTGTATGATGATATGATTTGTAATACAACTATTAATATTTAATTTAGGTTTACATACGTCAATGTTGGTTATCCTGGCAGAGTACACGATGCAGGCGTTTATCAATGCTCAGGACTTAAAAAGCGAATAGAAGAAGGTTTGCTTCCAGCAGAAAATCATAGCCTTGGTGATGGAGCATTTCCTTTATCGGAGTATCTATTAAAACCTTATCCTGGTGAGCAATCCGGAGAAAAGAAAGATTTTAATTACAGGTAACTGGTAGAATATTTCAAAACAGGCAACGTGTAATCATTTTATTTTTACAGACTATCGAGAGCTAGAATGGTAATAGAATGTGCGTTTGGCAGTCTAAAAGGCAGATGGAGAATATTAAGAAAACAGTGTGAAGCCAATTTAGATCGAACGTCTAATTATGTTTTAACATGTTGCATTCTACATAATATTTGTGAAGAAAATAACAATTTGTACAGAGAGGAGTGGAATGAAAGTGAAACTGAAGCCGACGAAAATATTATAGAACCCGAATATTTATGGGATCCAGCAGCAACATCTGATAAGAGGGCATTTAATATTCAACATTTAAATAATTAATAAAAACAATATAATTTTTTAAAGAAATTGTATGTAATTTTAGTACACATATTAATAAATGTAATAAAAAAGAACAAAAAAACTTATTTATGTTTCAAATTGTCTACGATTGTAGATAACCCCAATAATTTGTCTTGTTTGCTCTCTATCTTGGGCTTGATAGTCTTCCAAAAATTTTCGGTCCCGCTCTTTGGATACAGATAAATATTTTAAAAGTTTTGTTTCAAACTCTTCTTTATCGTGCTGCCTTTTACGATTTTGTCGGTTGACGGGTGTTCGCCGAGGAGTACTCCTAGTTGGTTGTTGGCTTTCATCTGATGACAACAAATCCTGCAAGCTGTCACATTCTAATATTTCAATAAATCCATCCTCATTTGAGGATGATAACACATCATTCAATGCCACTAGACGAGCTGCCGCCGTTTGGAATAGTAAATACTGGAATTTCTCCCAGTATTTCCATCGGGGTGTTAGATCACTAGACCTTAAACTTCTTTTTATACTGAAGTATTTGTTTTTCAGGTTGTCATATCTGTAATGAAATATATTTCAAAAAATATATCTTCTTGTTGCCAGTAAAATGATTTTAAAAAGTTATGATTTTACCTGTTTGGGCACTGTTTCGCCGTTTTAAAAATATGGAAATTTTTTTTCATGTCACTACTAATTTTTTCCCACACAATCGTACTTATGGCTTTTTTTGTTGAATGCTTCTTGGACATCTGGATCAGAAATCTGGTCTAACAGGGTTACTGTTTACAGATCCGTAAAATTACTCATTATTAAATAACTTAAAATTGAATGTAATTGTAAAATTATTAACAAAATATATCAAAAAAACAAACACGTAAAACGGCTACTACAATTGAAATACAAACAATATAACGATAGTTAAGCACTTATGGTCTTTTTTCAAAGTAACTAGAATTTTAATGACTTTCGTTCTACTTTCCCGACACATGAGTGCGTTCAATGTAATCTAAGGACTTAAGTGCTTAAAATAATCATAATTTGAACAGGGTCTTATTTTCGAAAAAACATACAAATAAAGCTGATACTAATAAATGGAAGAAAGTAAAAAATTTTATATTCATGGATGGCGAAAACCAAAAGTGTTATTAACTTCGGTCTGAAAGAGCAAATGAACTCCGTTTTTCTTTATAGAAATTATTTACAATCTGATGTATGCACAATATTGCTTCGGTCTGAAAGACCTAAGTATTACATTCATGAGCCAAAAGTGAAATTCTTACCCCCACTTTTTTGGCATTTCTCGACGGTTTAGGGCATCCTGATTCTAAAAAAGCAAAAAAAAAATATATTTCTGTCTGCCGGCCGGCCGGCCGTCATCATCTACGAAATCTAGAAAATCGCTGGAGGGATTTCAAAATTTTTTTTCTAAAAATAGCTATACTCAAGGGACAGGTCCGGAAGGACGCTTTGTTCGATAGCTGAACCGGAAATGTGTCAAAAAAATCATTAAGTGTGTCAAAAGTAGCAAATTTTCATATTTTGTGCTTAAAAACGTTAATTTTAAGTGATTACGAGTAGGAACATTGAATTTGGAGAAATCTGGAAGGTCGGGATTGGTATATGAGATCAAAAACTAGATTATTGCATTAGAAGTTTGTTAAAAAAATGTTGTCAAGTGTGTCAAAGGACAGATTTTTATTTATTTTTTACCCAATTTTTTGGAAAGAAATAAAATTAATTATTACATGAAATTTTATTATTATTATAGGTAATTATTATATTATAAGTTTGTCAAAAAAATAATGTCAAGTTTGTCAAAAAATGATTTCATTTATTGTTTTAACCAATTTTTTGGAAAAAAAATTTTGCGGTTTGATGAATTGAAGATGAAATTGGACATGGAAATTTTTGAATTTGTTATAGTTCTTGAAATATTTTTGGAATTTTGAAAAAAGTTTGCATTTTTGAATTTGTAATAATTTTTGTAATATATTTAGAATTTTGGAAAAAGTTGTATTTTTGATTTTGTTATAATTTTTGCAATATTTTTAGAATCCTGAAAAAAAAAAGAATTTTTGAATTTGTGAATTTTATATATATATTTTTAGAATTTTGAAAAATGTTTCAATTTTTGATTGTGCAAGAAATTTTGGAATATTTTTAGATTTTTAAAAAATTTTAAATTTTTGATTTTATTATAATTTTTGGAATTTTGAAAAAAGTTTCAATTTTTGATATTGTTATAATTTTTGCAATATTTTTAGAATTTCGGAAAAAAGTTTGAATTTTTAAGAATTTTTGGAATATTATTAGAATTTAGAAAAAGTCCAAATATTTGATTTTATTCTAATATTTGGAATTTTGAAAAAAGTTTCAATTTTGATTTTGTTATAATTTTTGTAATAGTCTTAAAATTTTTGAAAAAAGTTTAAATCTCTGATTTTGTTATAATTTTTGGAACATTTTTAGAATTTTGATAAAAGTTTGATTTTATTTAATTTTTACAATATTTTTGGAATTTTGTAAGAATTTTTGGAATATTTTTAGAATTTTGAAAAAAATAGAATTTTTGGTTTTATTATAATTTTTGGAATTTTGGAAAAATTTCAATTTTTGATATTGTAATGATTTTTGCAATATTTTTAGAATTTTGGAAAAAGTTTGACTTTTTCAATTCTGAATTTTTTAATATTTTTAGAATTTTGAAAAAAGTTTCAATTTTTGATTTTGTAAGAATTTTTGCAATATTGCTTGAATTTTTTAAGGAAAGGTTTAATCTTTGATTTTATAATAATTTTTAAAATATTTTTAGAATTTTGAAAAAAGTTCAAATTTTTGATTTTATTTAATTTTTACAATATTTTTGGAATATTGAAAGAAATTTGAGTTTTTGATTATGTAATATTTTCTCGAAACGCTAAATGGAGACGATTTTGAGGAGTTTGCTAAGTGTATCATCTTTTCACTGAATTATGTTAATTTATAATCTGTTATAAATTAAAATTTTTCCGGCAACGTATTGATGTTTCGTGTTAGTTTTGTAATAAATTTCTAAACAGAGATGCAATACATGGACTTTAACAAAGAGTTTTATGTGTGATATACATCGCTGCTCTAAAACTAACTAAAAACAGTGTCCTCCTAAAAGTATTTTGCCAAAAACTATATCAAAATCCTTTACCCAAAACCGAAGTCTTGATATCTCAGAGCTTGAGATTTCAACCGTTTCATATTTTTCATACTTTGTTATTTCGAGGTTTTTCTAAAGATTTAGACTTTTACCTAAAAATAAATCAAGAAAAATTAAAATAAAAAAAATTAAAATATAAATATATTTTGATAATATAATAGTTACGCTTCATTCAAATCGAATAACGCATTCAAACACAATTTAACTTTAATCTTCGCTTGTTACTATATTTCTTGACAAATTTCGAGTCACCCTGTGCCAAAACTAGTGAAAAAATAAAATGCAAAGAATACGTATTAATTTTTTTATTGTACTATTGATAATCGGGGATTCAAGAAAATCGAAAATAATCGGGTTGACATCATCGGCGTCTTGATTAGATTTTCCATCTTTATTGAAATATTATACAATTTTCAAATAAAATTAAATAATAACATATACAATTTTTGATTCACAGTAAAAATCATAAATGATATGGACAAAAATAAATAAATAAATTTAACGAGAAAAACCTTTATCCGCTGTTTCTTGAGCATAAGAAAATTATTATAATTTTTGAGTTTTCCTTTTTTAGATCATGCAAAAAAGAAACATATTCAGAAAGTTTTTTATGTTTTCTTTGTAAACATTTTGAAAAGAAGTTGGGAAATTTAATTTAGTAATAAATGACAAAATGTTAATTTATTATTTTATTCCATATTCTTAAGAATTTATGGTTCGTTTAAGATTTTAAACAGATTTTTTTCTGTTCTTTATGTTTAAACTTTATTAACATTTCATAAGAATTTCATTATATTTGAGAAACAACATCGTAAAAAAACTTAAACTTATTCAGAATAATAACCAAATGAAAATATAAAAGGGCTTGAACCTCCTGGTCAGCAGGCCCTCGTCAGTTTCATTTGATAATTACAACATATTTTATACTTTAGAAGACGCCTGTCCTTGACGACATCTCTTAGAATCTGCCATTTTTCTCGATTCAGCCACTTTTTCGTTCGGCAAACGCCGAAACATTACGATTGCACGAGGATCTTGTAAATTTACTATCACAATTTTTTTTATTAATGAGGGGTGGAAATTCGCTTTTATAGAAAACTACACCCAGAGAAATATTTGGATGAAAAATTCCTATAAGGGATAGCCTATGCACTAATTAAGTGTAATTTTCAACCGTGACTAGTCGAGGAATAATAATTACATACTAAGTACTATCTATGTAATTTGTACTAAGCATTGATTATTCCTTGTATGAATAAAAAAGTCGTTAGTTTATGTACGGATTGTGCTTAGTTTAACCATAATTTTATCGTTAATTGGAATGAATAGTACCCCGGCAATGAATAATTTAATCCAAAAATTGGAACCAATGAAGTCGTTATTAAGTATGGGTTAAACTTATATATGCATTAGTTATGGCATTTATGTCATGAATTCTGCAATCGAATTCTATCAATTACGTCAAATTAAATATTTATTGTGATAGTTTTATGATCAGTTCATCTATAACTATGTATAATATGATGGTATATTAAAACACATAACTTATTCATTATTCTTATTTTATTATTTTCTTTATTTTTTGGTATATTAAGCTTTCCTTTTATTATATATTTAAATAAACAATCATAAATTTAATGTAATTCTAAATATTAGTAAATTCTAAATATTTAATTCATTTTTAAACAAAGTTCCTTTGTACTGAGCTGTCAAAATTAATTCCAATCAATTGTTTTTTAGGAATGGCTCCATTAATTACTGTAATAAATATAATTATTGTGAGGAATAAACTATTTTTACTCTAAACTTACCTTAAACACTTAGAATAACAATATATGTACATCACACAATATAAATGTTTACTTCACGTTTTAAGTTTACACCACCTATTTATGAGGAATCTTGATAAAACAATGAGTTTATCGAGTAATATTGTATGTTGAATGTGGTTGATTGAGAGAGGGAAAGATCATAAAATTCTTTAAACTATGAAAATTTGGAATATATAAAACATATTAAGCATAAAATATGTATTCGTAGTGATGAATAATGAAATATTTTGAAGGATTAATAACAGTAACTTCTTTTTATTTTTCTCTAAAATTATTCAAAATATTCAGTGATCATACTTTAATAAGCACTTTTTTTAGTGAATGCTTCATTCTGACTTAGGAATAAATCGTTCTCATGTAGGAATAATGTTGAAAATTAAGTTTGTTTAATCCATAAGAGGAATATTTAATACATAAACAAAAATTGGCGTTTTTATTACTTCAATAAGTATAATTTCTCCAAACCCATTTCTCTGGGTGTAGGCCAACCTTGTCCGACAAAAATTTGTCTCTTATTGTCGAGTCCGGCAATTGATGTTTTGGCATGTTTGGGTCGTCAAACTCGACAATAGCAGATAAATTTTTGTCAGACAAGGCTACTCTCGTTTTTGAAAACAAATTTCCACACTACTAAAAAAATTGTGGTAGTAAATTTACAAGATCCTCTCGAACAATCTGTAACGTCGGCTTTATGCTAATTAACATGATAAAACCAATCCCTATTCTTGATCTGACTCAAACACAATTAACATTTCATTTTCATTTTTCCATTACAATAGTTAAATTTTTCTCCTAACACAGACCAGCTTCAATTCGTACATTAACATAAATATAAGAACGCACTCGTTTTTTTTGTTTGTTCAGTTGCTTGACTTTCTTTTAAAGAAAAAATAAAAAACGTCAAAAAGAAAAACACATTTTTCCAATTTTGGATTTTTAGATTCATTCTGATTTTGGTTCTGATAAGAAAATGTTTGATTAAATTTGTGAACAAAATCTGTTTTTAAATTAATTTGTTAATTACTTTGAATTGGTTAAGTTGTTATTACAAATAAATACTAATTCCATTTTTGGTTCTTCAAACAAAATGTTTAATTCAGTTTTTTACAAAATTCCGATTTTGTTATTAAAGAAGATAACAATTCAGCTTTGTGTCAATAACGACACAAATATTTTTATACTAAAAATAAGAAATAAACATAATCTTATATTGTTGTTAAAGTTTGTTCTAAACATCTTTATGTTCAGTAAAAATAAATAAGTTCATTGATAATTACATCAAATTTTTGTAATGCTATGCTTAACCACACAAAAAAAAATGTTCTATGAAGTTTTGAATGGTGTGTTTCAAATTATATGTGTCTGGAAACGAAAATAAAATAATAAAGTGATACATATCATAAATTACGTTTGATTTATTTTAAACATGAAGATCAAATGCCTGTAGTACACACAAATGAACATTTCAATATATTTATCAATAATTTGCTGAGAAATTGTAAACAAGCTATAAAACCATTTAAGGAAGGGAATTAAAAGCTAACATCAGATGCTGCTGAATTTTCTTTTGAAATTAAATTTTGGGAAATAGGACATCATACTGGAAGTGTTCACCAATCAACAGTTTTTTAGTTCAAGGTATTTTAAATTATAGATATATTAATTTTTGTTTTTTTCTTTCCTTTGGAATGTCCGGCTAATGTTATAAAAATTTAAGGGATTCCCAAATCCTTGTGTTCGTCTGGGGATAACGTTATCCCGCAGCAATTTTATTTGTATTATCAAAAGTCTCAATACGTGGCTCCGTATCAGGGCCTAAATGCAATAAGTGGCAGCCGAAACGAACCCCTGGTGGAACCAGGTCAGGTTTTAGATTTGGATATTTTTTCTTTTCTTTCGTAAAATACCGTAATTACGGTAAATAAATTTTTTTTGTATTATTTTTAGCGCGTAAAATTTTGGCGGAATAATATATATATTTATGGGTGGTGAAACCAGTTTTGACATTTTTTATTTTTTTTGCTGGGTGTGGTCAACCGGTTTTGGGTTGGTCAACCCATTGAATTAAAGGGTGTTTTTCTTTACGAACCTGTTTAGGTTATTTCGGTATTTTTTTGGATATATTTTTTTTATATATATTTTATTATCGTACGATACGGTAATTTTGCAAATTTTTGGCAAACCTGCTTTGTGTGGAGGTTGCAATTTTGCAAAAATTGTTATTTTTTTTGGATAGGGCGTTGTCAAACCGGTTTGGTTTGAATTAAATAATAATTAATAACAAAATATTTTGTAATAATAATTGGTGGAATTAATTTTTGGGATAAACCAGATATTGGTTTATTTTATATCCTTTTATTTTTATATAACATTTTTTCTGTGTATTTGGGGTGCCCAAATTGTTAGGAATAGATAGATATTTGTTTTTAAATTTTTTATATATAATGTACAACTCAATCAGGAGGTTTCAGGGGGGGATAAGTAGGAGTCGGCCAGGGGGGTGTGAGCCGTGGATGGATGAGGTGGAAGAGAGAGAGCAGATAGAGAGAAAGGAGAAGATGAATGAGGCGATGAATGTGGTGAAAGGAATTATAAATGTGGTTATGAATGAGGTGAAAGAGAAGTTATATCTGGAGATTATGAATGATATCTACGAAGAGCAGTATGATAAGTTCCTGGATGTGCTGATTTATGATATAGTGAATGAGGAAGTGCATGAGGAGGTGAATGAGACGAATATGGTGGGTGATATAGTGAATGAGGAAGTGCATGAGGAGGCGAATGAGATGAATGTGGTGGATGAGGAAGTGAATGTGGGCTGGCGAGAAAGAAGGAGGATTATTAAAAATAGGAGCTCTCATTTGAAAAGAAAGGAGAAGAGGAAGAAGGAAAAGGAGAGTCGCTTGGTCGTGGAGCTGGGAGCTTCCTCGACCAAGAGTACTCAAACAGAGGAGCTGGTTGAGGTGGTTCCCATCTCACCGATCATGCGACAGGAAGAGGAGTGGTCTGGTCCACAGGAGGCCCCTGTTCCTCATTGTATAATTAGTTAAGACTAATTTTTTTTTAATTTTGAAAAAAACCGTTTTGGGACAGCAATTTTTTTTGGAGATTGTTTTTTTGTGCTGTCATCTGCTTTTAGTAATACTAATTGTTTTTTTATTTGGAAAAAAGAAAACCGTTTTGGGGAAGCAGTTTTTTTTTTGAAATTTTTTTATGCTACCACGTACATATTGTACATATTTTTGGTATACTATTGTATATCCTGTACATATTTTTTTTTATATGCATAGTACAATTTTTTGTACATAATGTATATTTATATTTGGTTATATATTGTACATATTCTTGGATGATGCAATTAATTTATATATGAAATTAATCGTATGTTTTTTTGATTGTGGTTAAGTCATGTTTTTATGAGTTTTAGGATGTTATTAACGTAATAAAAGTTAACATTGACCAAACAGTTTTCAACGGTTTTGTATAAGTTTAAATCTTTCGTCACTACTTTCAAAGTATTATTGGTCTGTGTTTATGGAAGTACAATTGAAAATAATTAATTCCCATCAACTTTATAGAGTGAGCCGGATCCAAATCAATATCTCTACATTTGTCATCATAATGATCCGCGGATGTACGTATACATATCTCGTATGAGTCCATTTTAGCTACCATTTTTTTTTAAATTATTTTTTATTGCGATTAATTTTAAAAAAATGGTATAAATATAGAAACAATTATTCTTAGCTAACATTTATTTTTTGTTTTGAATACAATAAATAAAGCGAAAGATTTAACCTGAACAAATATATTAGAATTAATAATTTAAAGATTAGTAAGCTTAGTTTTAAATGTAAAATAATCGTAATTTTTTTTAAATTACCAATTTATTATTTAGTCTGAAGATTTAATTTAATTAATTTCATGTAAAACCTTATTAACACATATTATATATTTCATGTTTCGATTTAGCATTTTTAAATAGGGAATTGTTTGGATTATGGATAAGTTATGTAGTATTTAGGTTTATTGATTCACTTTCTCAGCGGTAGGCCTAACAAGCCATCCATGGGGCTTATCCCCTTAACATTAATGTGGTTCTTAGATCGCCTATGGCCATCGGGGTTACGCGATCGAAGAACATTGGTTTCTTCCTTCATTCGGCGAGGAAGTTCTCAGGGACGAGGAGTGGTGTTGCTGTGTTTGTACTTAAGTGCAAACCAGTAGTACCATTCTTTGCTCAGAGGCTTCTTCGGTGTAATGAAGAGAAGAACCAATAATACTTTTGCTTTCAGGATCAGAGGCTTCACCTCATACAAATTCAGAAACTTACCATTTTTTTCATTTAGTTTTGCAATAGAACAATTTTCATAGAGTTTAGGGTTTGAAGTCTGGTGCTCGGGAGCGTTCTTCAACTTTCGCATTAGGTTTAGGTGTAATTTATTTGTAGATTAAACAAGCACAACTGGGTCAGTAGAAATGGACCTAGTGTCTAATCGTGACAGTTGTGATTGTTTTATTAGGTTGGGGAGAATCTGTTCTGTAGAATCTGGTCGTTAGGGGCTTTTCTAGTCAGTTCTCACATGCATTGTTGGAGCGGGCTCGCGAACGCGATATTTCAAATTTAAATGAAATGGATATTGTAGCCATACTTACTTTTTAAATTGTCTCCAGACGAATCTTGATTTTGGGAATCTCTTATGATATTAAATAAAAATAAAATAAATCAAACAAATTTTTCAAAAATTAAATAAATAAAATTTTTATTAAATAAAATAATTTTTTTTTAAATTAGGTAATTTTAGGTAAATAAGTAAATACAAATTTTTCTATTAAATACGCATAACATCAAGAAATAAATATTCTTTATTTTTTTAAAAAAATAAATCAATATTTGGAGCTAGGACGGTGCATCCAATAAATAAGCATTTTTTCAAATATTTTTATTTTTTTCAATTTCTTTTAAAAATAAATAAATATTCTTAGGGGTGCTATCGTCAATAAACAATTTTAGATATATGATTTTTCTAAATTTCAGATATCTGGAATTAGAAATAAATAAATTATTTTATAGATATCACAATATTTTAAGTATTTTTTTGAAAGAAAGTCAAGCAACTTTGAGTAAACAACTAAAATCTGTCTTTGCGAAAAGAAAATAACTTTTTCTTTGTGTTTTCGAATTGGGGGTGTTCTGTGTTTTTTTTCCTTTTTCATTTCCATCGGACGATTTTACCGGGCGTATTAATCCACTTAATTTAGTGATATTGTTTTGGTGGTATTGGTTTTGTTATTGTTGTTCGCATTCGGGAATTTTACAACTTATTATATAAAATGTCAAGTCAAATAGACATTGACCATCCATTTTATGGATTGGAACCCAGCGAACTGCAAATTGAATGTCTGGTTCGAGGTGTGGATTTCAGGGGGGTCAACTGGGCAGAGGAACTTCGAAACCACGCGGTACAAGGTTCAGTTCCATTAACTGTATCTCACGCGAGAGATTTGGTAGCTGAGTCTCAAATGGTGGTGCAGGCAGCACAACTAATTGTGGATCAGATACGTAGACTTCAGCCACCGATTAATCAGCCATTCTTAGATGGTCTGGCTAATCGTGTGTTGCACTATACAGGGAGGATGAATAGGTTGGGTTCTCGCGATGATTTGCAAGAAGCCCGCACCTACGCTATCTCCCAATTGTCACGCGCTTGGGATATAATAAGATCGTTGTCGACACGTCCAGTTATGCAGAGTAAACCAGGAGGATCATCTGTACCATCCGAATCGCCTGCGTTTCAGCCAGATGAGAGATCCACTCCAATACCAGTACAGCCAATAACTGATACGATACACAGTTTAAATCGTGGGTATCAACAACAACAAAGACGGGCAGAACAATTACCACCATCGTATTTTCAACAATCAGGTTTAAGAGCGGAGGACTTCGCATTACCACAACTGGGTTCATCGTTCCAAGCTGGACAAATATACATCAATCCGGCATTGGTACAGCAGCCTCTGAATCATCAACCGATACCACAGGAGCAGTTACAACAATTTCAAACAAATTATCCACAAGCTCCATTAACAGCACCACCACCATACAACCCACTTCCTCAGGTATCTCGTGTCGCGGCTCCAGCATTGTCACCGGGAGCATACCGAGAGGTACGTAGGAACAATTTGAGTCGTTATGACTCAAATTGGGTTCCGAACTTCACAGGGGATGGTCACTCTCCTGATGTTCATGAGTTTATTCATCGAGTGGAGGCGGCTGCAAGGAGAGACCGTGTGTCCTGGGACGACCTGAGGTCGATCGTTCCACGGTACCTCAAGGCAACTGCCGATAGATATTATTTGAATTTAACTCATGAATATGAGGAAGTGACTTACTCAGTGCTTAGGGAAGGACTCCTACGCACCTTCGGTACGCTCACCGATGATAAAGCGGTATTACGTGTTCTTTTGAACCGTAAACAGAAAGTCAAAGAGAGCGTTTATGAGTATTTAGTTGAAGTGGGTTCGTTGAATCGAAGATTAGTTCGACCATTTGCTGCAGCTGAATTATTAGAAATCGCTAGGGAAGGACTGAGTGTAGAACTGAAAAACGCTACACTTGCAGCAACAATTACAACTATGGACGAGCTTCGGACATTGTGTCAGAAGTTCGAACGTTTGTGGTCTACACCAGTCCCAACCAGAATGTCAAACTTAAGGATTAGCGAACTACAGCAAATGGACGACTATGAATCAGAAATAGATCCAGAACAAGATGGATATATTGAAGCTGTGGATACACAACCTAGAAGAATTCTGCAACGACCTGTGATATCATCTGGTACTACTAATCAACCTGGTCCATCAATGTCCAGACAACCAATTGTCTGTTTTAGATGCGGGGTAAATGGACATCGAGCTCCTGATTGTTCTAAAAACAGAATAAAACTGTATTGCTGGAAGTGCAACAAACCTGACGTAATTTATGCAAATTGTTCTTATTGTCACCCGTCGTTAAACTATCGACCGAGAGTACATGCTTCGGGAATAGTACCCTCGGTTCAACAGCCAATGAGCCCGAAGAAAGCGACGAGAGATGTAGGAACACAAGACGATCTACCACCGAAGAAACCAGAATAAAATCATCTAGCACATTTAATTTCCCATCGTTACATCGAACTTATTTTAGACGTCTAGAACGTAACATCAGATATTGGAGGATGAGGAAATTATTTCGCAAAGCTTGTATTTCATCTATCCTTTCAGAAATAAAGGATCCTCGGCCGCGATTAACAATTAAGGTTTTGGACAAACATATCTCCGGATTATTGGATAGTGGAGCTTCCATCACAATACTTGGAAGAAATTCCTTGGAATTATTGGAATCATCAGGTACAACCTACCGTAAATACACTTCGTGTATTCGTACGGCAGATGGTACTGCAAATAAAATTTTGGGTTACATAGAAGTTCCAATAACTGTGAATGGCTCCACTAAACCAATGCGGTTTCATATTGTCCCTGGACTACGAGAAGAGCTCTACCTGGGCATAGATTTCTGGGAGAAATTCGGTATTGTTCCTTCTTTTGTTAGTGAACTGACTCGTACAGAGCCAACAACTTTAAATACACACAACCTCACCACTGATCAGCAACATGAACTGGATAGGATCAAGGATTCTTTCCCGTCATTTGAAGTGTCTGGGCTCGAAAAGACTTCTTTGGTTGAACATGTCATCGATGTTGGGGATAATGCACCTGTTAAACAGAGGCATTACCCCACATCGCCGGCTGTTCAACTAAAGGTTTATGCCGAACTCGACCGGATGCTTCAAATGGGCGTGATCGAAGAGTCTAACAGTTCTTGGTGCTCGCCAGTGGTCCTGGTACAAAAACAATCTGGTAAAAACAGATTGTGTATTGATAGCCGTCGTGTCAATTCACTCACAAAAAAGGACGCATACCCACTTCCCTTGATTGATGGCTTACTAGGTCGTCTAAATAGCACAAAGTACATTTCCAGTATTGATCTCAAAGATGCTTTCTGGCAGATTCCTCTGGCAGAAGCATCTAGAGACAAGACAGCCTTCACAGTGCCTGGTCGTCCATTGTATCAATTCCGGGTTATGCCCTTCGGATTGTGCAATGCTCCCCAGACAATGTGTCGGCTAATGCACAAGGTGATACCACATCAATATCACGAAAATGTCTTTGTTTATTTAGATGATTTATTGGTAGTCTCTTCCACGTTCCAGGAACATATGGAATTGCTGTCCAAAGTCTCTTCATTGTTAAGAGCGGCTGGGTTAACAATAAACCTCAAGAAAAGCAAATTTGTTCTGAGAGAGGTGAAATACTTAGGTTTTTTGGTTGGTGAGGACGGTCTTCGAACTGACCCTGACAAGGTAAGAGCTGTAGCAGAGTACCCAGCTCCATCTACAGTTAAACAAATTCGACGGTTATTAGGTATGGCCGGTTGGTACCAACGTTTCATACCAAACTATGCAAGCGTGGTATCACCGATCACAGACCTATTAAAGAAAAGTTCTGGAAAATTGAAATGGACATTAGAAGCTCAAGCTGCTTTCGAAAATTTAAAACGATTGCTGACTACAGCACCAGTATTAATTAACCCTGATTATAATAAAGAGTTCTTTATTAGATGCGATGCAAGTCTGACAGGGATAGGTAGTGTGTTGTATCAGGTTGATACGGACGGACAAGAGTGTCCGATAGCTTTCATATCGAAGAAATTAAATAGAGCTCAAAGGAATTATTCAGTCTCTGAGCTCGAATGTCTTGCGGCAATTCTGAGTGTGAAGAAATTCAGGGGCTATGTTGAAGGTCACCGATTTACTATTGTGACTGATCACTCAAGTCTGAAGTGGCTTATGTCACAGAAAGACTTGAGTGGTCGTCTGGCTAGGTGGAGCCTAAAACTCCAACATATGGATTTTACCATTGTCCACCAAAAAGGTACCC
Organism: Diogma glabrata; assembly: GCA_963693315.1. Classification (NCBI taxonomy): domain Eukaryota; kingdom Metazoa; phylum Arthropoda; class Insecta; order Diptera; family Cylindrotomidae; genus Diogma; species Diogma glabrata. The sequence goes on along the minus strand of OY856188.1, from coordinate 227,194,265 downwards.
AAAATATAGTCCCTGATGCTCTATCTCGTCTTTATGACGATACACACGAGGAATTGACGGAAGCATTATTACATCATGTTAACGACATTAAAATCGACAATGAAGGTTATCGGCACAAAGAATATACTGATATGATAGCTAAGGTTCGTTCATCACCCAAGGACTTTCCATCTGTTAAAGTCGTGGACGATAAGCTATACATACGTATTGAGCCAAGACCTGATGCAATACCCAACGATGTTCCTGTGTGGAAGCTCTGGATTCCAAAACCGATGACTTTAAGCATGATTCGGAAACATCATAATGATAGTACTGCTGCACATGGAGGTGTTAAAAAGACATTAGAATTACTTCGACGTCTTTATTATTGGCCGGGCATGGCGTCACAGGTACACAACTATGTTGTGTCCTGCGACACATGTAAACAAACAAAAGCCACGAATCAGATATTGCGTCCTCCGATGCAATATCAATTCGAAACAGCACGTCCATGGCAGAGAGTCTATATAGATTTTTTGGGACCGTATCCTCGTTCTACACTTGGGAATACGGTGTTATTGATAGTTCTGGATCATGCTACGAAGTTTGTAATACTGAAACCCCTTAGAAACGCAACTTCACCGAAGGTGAATGCTTTTCTAAAGAATGAAGTGTTTCTTACTTATGGGGTTCCAGAGTTTCTACACAGTGACAATGGCAAGCAGTTCACTAGTAGGAACTTTCAAAGTCTTTTGTCAGATTTCGGCATCAAACATATTAGGACTGGTGTTTATAGTCCACAGAGTAACGCGTCAGAGCGGGTCAACCGATCAGTTTTAGCAGCAATCCGAGCGTTCTTAAAAGGTCAACATACCAAGTGGGATGCACAAATTGGTGAAATTGCATATGCACTGCGAGCTGCAGTACATTCTGCGACAAAGTACTCACCGTATTATTTGCTATTCGGCCAACATCCGATATCAGATGGTAACATTTATCATCTGATGAGATCACTTCACGTGCTGGGTGAAGATATTGGTGAGGAAATCGAACGCTCTGATCACTTGACCATGCTCAGAAATCGAGTACAACAGAACCTGTCTGTAGCTTTTAAGAAATCACAACATCATTATAACCTGCGATCTAAACTACGAACCTTCGAACCACAACAACGTGTGTATGTACGGCAGCATCATTTGAGTGACGCTACTAAGAAATTCTCGGCGAAATTGGCTCCAAAGTTCTTACCTGCAATGATTAAAACTAAGATTGGAAATGTACTTTATGAGTGCATAGATATGAGCGGTAAGAATCTTGGAGTTCATCATGCGAAGGATATCAGGGAATGATGTCTTTTCGTTAGGTAGGGTCGTTCCTCTGGCTAGTGTCGTCGCTGTGGTTCACATCTCCTGGGTCATACTTGCTGGTAGTATCGGGGTGTCAACAGTGCTGACGTTCTGATGGATGGTCGGTCTCAATACTCAGTGGAGTTCCTCGCGGACTTCATGAGTGTAGGGATTGGTCATCGGTCGTGACGCCAGTGGCTGTTGATACTCCGATCCCAGGTACAACTTTTTAATAAATGCAGTTCGGTGGTTTCCTGTCATGAAGGGATGGCGACGTTTTTTTGTGACTTCAAGATTGAAAGTCTTGCTTAACATCTTGAATTCATGGTTTGTAACGTCGGCTTTATGCTAATTAACATGATAAAACCAATCCCTATTCTTGATCTGACTCAAACACAATTAACATTTCATTTTCATTTTTCCATTACAATAGTTAAATTTTTCTCCTAACACAGACCAGCTTCAAGTCGTACATTTACATAAATATAAGAACGCACTCGTTTTTTTTGTTTGTTCAGTTGCTTGACTTTCTTTTAAAGAAAAAATAAAAAACGTCAAAAAGAAAAACACATTTTTCCAATTTTGGATTTTTAGATTCATTCTGATTTTGGTTCTGATAAGAAAATGTTTGATTAAATTTGTGAACAAAATCTGTTTTTAAATTAATTTGTTAATTACTTTGAATTGGTTAAGTTGTTATTACAAATAAATACTAATTCCATTTTTGGTTCTTCAAACAAAATGTTTAATTCAGTTTTTTTACAAAATTCCGATTTTGTTATTAAAGAAGATAACAATTCAGCTTTGTGTCAATAACGACACAAATATTTTTATACTAAAAATAAGAAATAAACATAATCTTATATTGTTGTTAAAGTTTGTTCTAAACATCTTTATGTTCAGTAAAAATAAATAAGTTCATTGATAATTACATCAAATTTTTGTAATGCTATGCTTAACCACACAAAAAAAAATGTTCTATGAAGTTTTGAATGGTGTGTTTCAAATTATATGTGTCTGGAAACGAAAATAAAATAATAAAGTGATACATATCATAAATTACGTTTGATTTATTTTAAACATGAAGATCAAATGCCTGTAGTACACACAAATGAACATTTCAATATATTTATCAATAATTTGCTGAGAAATTGTAAACAAGCTATAAAACCATTTAAGGAAGGGAATTAAAAGCTAACATCAGATGCTGCTGAATTTTCTTTTGAAATTAAATTTTGGGAAATAGGACATCATACTGGAAGTGTTCACCAATCAACAGTTTTTTAGTTCAAGGTATTTTAAATTATAGATATATTAATTTTTGTTTTTTTCTTTCCTTTGGAATGTCCGGCTAATGTTATAAAAATTTAAGGGATTCCCAAATCCTTGTGTTCGTCTGGGGATAACGTTATCCCGCAGCAATTTTATTTGTATTATCAAAAGTCTCAATAAATCGTAATGTTTCGACGTTCGCCAAATAGCGGTTGAATCGAGAAAAATTGCAGATACAAAAGATGTTAAGGATAGCTGCCTCACGAAGTAAAAAATATGCGACATGGCCTGGTGACTATCAAGGTTTTGAGGATGAATACTTTGGTCTGGATTTTTATACAGTTTGTTATGGTGAAAATTGTTTTTGGTTTTGGGCAGACACGTATAATAAAAATTGAAGTTTGAGTTAAATCGAAAAATGGGTTGCCAAAATGTTTAATGAATATTTTTGTTTTACATGGGAAAAACGCGCAATCGCTTAAGTTTTATTGCTTAAGTTTTATTCCCTTATTTCGACTAATTTTGAATACATGAATAAACAAAACTTTATTCTAGGATCATATTTATTTTTTTTTCTAGAAAAACAATCGATAAAAACATCTTAAAATTGGTAAGGTGTTTACTAGACTGGTCGTTAAAAATTAAATTTTCCAAGACGCCCCCTAAAAAATTCTTTGAGGTCAAAAAACCACGAGGGCGTTATTTTTTTTTTTAAATCAAAAGAACACGTGCCGCAAATTCGTCGAAGTTGATTTTTTGGAAAATTCGTAGATTTTTTCAAATATCTCATAAAATATGCTGATGTCAAAAAAATCACTGAATCATTTTGTTGGAATTTTAATTTTCTACAAAAAATATCTACGCCATTTTTTCCCAAAAGGGTATAGTTCTCATGATATTTTGAAAATTAACTTGTAAGTTTCGTAATTTATAAAAAACATAAAAATAAAGAGGACTAAAAAATCCTAATTTAGTTCTTATGCTATAGAATAAAATATATCCAAAAATAATCGTGACAAAAAAAAAAAAATTAGTACTTTTTCGTCAAAATTTTCACCTTTTTTTCACTTTTTCAAAATTCCAAAAATATTCCAAAAATTAGAATGAAATCAAATATTAAAACTTCATCTAAATTCCGATAATATTACAAAAATTCTTAAAAATTCAAACTTTTCCACAACTCTAAAAATATTGCAAAAATTATTACAAAATTAGATATTAAAACTTTTCAAAACGCCAAAAATATTCCAAAAATTAGAATGAGATCAAATATTTAAATTTTTTCTAAATTCCTATAATAATCCAAAAATTCTTAAAAACTCAAACTTTTTCCAAAATTTTAAAAATATTGCAAAAATTATTACAAAATCAAAAATTGAAAGTTTTTTCAAAATTCCAAAAATTATAATTAAATCAAAAATTAAAAATTTTTCAAAATTCTAAAAATATTCCAAAAATTCTTACAAAACCAATAATACAACTTTTTCCGAAATTCTAAAAATATTGCGAAAATTATTACAAAATCAAAAATACAAACTTTTTCAAAATTCCAAAAATATTTCAAACACTATAACAAATTCAAAAATTTCCATGTCCAATTTCATTTTCAATTACATTTACGACCTAAAACAGCTACATTTTTTTTCCAAAATATTGGCTAAAAATTATATGAAATCATTTTTTGACACATTTGACAACATTTTATTACAAAACTTATAATGCCATTTTTTTGCCTTCTATTTTTTGTCCAAAAAATTAACTAAAAAAATAAATAAAAATCTTTCTTTTGACACACTTGACAACATTTTTTTGGCAAACTTATAATGCAATAATCTAGTTTTTGATCTCACATATCAATCCCAACCAACAAGATTTCTCCAAATTTAATGTTCCTACTCGTAATAACTTAAAATAACCGTTTTTAAAGCCAAAAATATAAAAATTTGCTATTTTTAACAGATATAATGATTTTTTTGACACACTTCCGGTACAGTTATCGAACACAGCGTCCTTTCGTATACCTATTTTTAGAAAAAAAATTTTGAAATCCCTCTAGCGGTTTTCCCTGCAGCGTAGGTAATGAAAGCCGGCCGGCGTACATTTTTTTTGCTTTTTTAGAATCAGGAGGTCCTAAAACGTCGAGAAATGTCAAAAAAGTGGGGGTAAGAATTTCACTTTGAGCTCATGATTGTAATACTTAGGTCTTTCAGACCGAAGTAACACTTTTTTCTGGTGTGAAATTCTTACGAAAAAGTGAAATTCTTATCCCCACTTTTTTGGCATTGCTCGACGTTTTCTAAAAAAGCAAAAAAAAAGTATGCCTGACGGCCAGTCGTCATAACCTACAAAATCTAGAAAACCGATGGGGGATTTCAAAAAATTTTCTTTCTAGAAATAGGTATACTCAAGGAACAGGTCTCAAAAGACGTGTGCCGTGTTTGATAACTGTACCGGAAGTGTGTCAAAAATCTTCAAGTGTGTCAAAAGTAGCAAATTTTCATATTTTTGACTTAAAAAACGAGCAGGAACATTGAATTTAGAGAAATCTTGATGGTCGGGATTGGCATGTGAGATCTAAAACTAGATTAATGCATTAAAAGTTTGTCAAAAAAATGTTGTCAAGTGTGTCAAAAGAAAGATTTTTATTTATTATATTACCTAATTTTTCGGAAAAAATTAAATTTATTTTTTGTATTATATGAAATTTTATTATTATTATAGAGAATTATGGTATTATAAGTTTGTCAAAAAGATAATGTCAAGTGTGTCAAAAAATGATTTCATTTATTTTTTTAACCAATTTTTTGGAAAAAAAATTTAGCTGTTTTTTATGACGTAAATGTATTTGAACATGAAATTGGACATGGAAATTTTTGAATTTAATATAGTTTTCGAAATATTTATGGAATTTCGAAAAAAATTTGTATTCTTGATTGGTAATAATTTTCGCAATATATTTAGAATTTTGTAAAAAGTTATAATTTTAACTTTGTTATAATTTTTGCAATATTTTTAGAATTTTGAAAAGAAATAGAATTTTTGAATTTTATATATAATTTTAGAATTTTGAAAAAAGTTTCGATTTGTGATTTTGTAAGAATTTTGGGAATATTTTTAGAATTTTGAAAAATTTTAATTTTTTGATTTTATTATAATCTTTGAAATTTTGAATAAAATTTCAATTTTTGATATTGTTATAATTTTTGCAATATTTTTAGAATTTTGGAAAAAGTTTGAGTTTTTAAGAATTTTAGGAATATTATTGGAATTTAGAAAAAGTTTAAATACTTGATTTTATTCTAATTTTTGGAATACTTTTGGAATTTTGAAAAACGTTTCAATATTTGATTTTGATATAATTTTTGCAAGGAGAGGTCTTAGAATTTTTTAAAAAAGTTTAATTTTTGATTTTGTAATAATTTCTGGAATATTTTTATAATATTGAAAAAAGTTTGATTTTATTTAATTTTTACAATATTTTTGAAATTTTGCAAGAAATATGAATATGTGATTTTGTAATATTTTCTCGAAACGCAATATGGAGAGGTTTTTGAGTAGTTTGCTGATTGTATCATCTTCTCACTAAATTATGTTAATTTATGATCTGTTATAATTTTCCGGCAACATATTGATGTTTCGTGTTAGTTTTGTAAAAAATTTCTAAACAGAGATAAAAAAATACATCTACTTTACCCAAGAGTTTTATGTGTGATATACATCGCAGCCCAAAACTAAAAACAAAGTCCTCATAAAATTTTTTTGCCGAAAACTAAAATCCTTAACCCAGACCGAAGTCTTGATATCTCAGAGCCTTGAGATTTCAGCCCCTCCATATTTTCATATTTCAATGAAAAGCTATATATTGTCATTCGGCGATATCACAAATTGTTTTTCAAATTTTACAGTTTTTCAACCCTATTTTATACGACGCAACCCTAAGAAATCGCGTAAAATTATTTTTTCATAAAATTTGTAACAAGTGTTTTATCAATTTTCAATACCAATCTCAAACCCTAAAAATATATCGTAATAGGTAAAGCACATATATATAAAAAGGGAAAACACGATATCCACAAATATAAATATGGGAAAACCACAAAATAAGTTTCATTTACTCTAGGATAATTTTTTTTTATTTTCTTCTCCTTTCATATTTCCGCATCATGATTTTGTATGATGAGTTTGTTTTGTTTAAATAGTAAATTTCCATGATCGTGATGATGATGAATTTTCTTTTTTTTCTGTATTATTGTTTGTTTTATTTTTCTCTTATTTACTTCAGTTTTTTTCAAAATTACTTATTACGTGACTTCTGTCCTTTCAATATTTATTCACGTAAACCATTTTTTTTGTTTCGTTTCATTTTTCTTCTTTATTATATTTCTCAAATATTTTGTTTGATTGAATTTTTTTTCTTTTCTTGTTTTTCAGCTTCCTTTCATTAATTTTGTTATTGACACATTTTATTTTCTGTGATTCGTCGTTTCACAAAATGTCATTTGAGAAATAAGATCCAAAAAGTTTAAAACTTATAATAAGAATTAGAGAATCAAAATTAATATTTTTAAGTTGAGTAACTCACCTTGTTTGAATTTTAAGCTTTAAATAATATTTTCTTATATAAAAAAGTTGTGGTGCCTTGATTTGAATATTTCTCTGAATAACGTTGTTAATAATGTTAAATTACTTTTATAATATAATTTCATTTCAGGAGAGGACTTAATTTTACCATAAAGTATGAATTTTGAAATTTTAATCATTTTGCTGGCAAGTTAAGAAAATTATTTTTCTTTTATTAGGAATTGTTGAGAGCGACAAACAAAAGCATTAAAGTGTTAAACTAATTTTTGGTGGTTATTGTGGCTGTTAGTGAAGTTATCAGTCCAGATATCCAAATAGTTATCGGGATGAGTATGAAATTGAAAACTTTTTGAGTAGTTCAGTTTTTGGTGCATTTGATGTGGCAAGCTGTGGTGAAGTTTGTATTGTGATGAATGTTTGGATGAATGATTAAAATTATTAGTTATTTAATTGTATAAGAACAATCTGAAAAAATTCTTAATAGCCCAGACGAATACATACATTTAGCATAGGAAGTATTTTCCAGAAATGTTTGTTCAAAAACATCTTGTGATAAAGATATTTTCAAAAATATAGTTAGATACAACTTGTGTAAGACGACAAAGTGGAGTAACTATTATTTGGAAGATAATCACAAGATATTTTTTTAAATTCTTAATTTTGTATTACAAAATCTCAAAATACAGTGAAAGTTGAAATATGGAGTAACTTGGCGTTGATTATGAATGAACTTTAAAAAAATATTAGCTGTGGAATAATTGAGTGTATTTCACATAAAGGTTAGTGGGCTTACCACATAAAGGATTATAATTAAAAGAGAGCAAATTTTAATAATTAGGTATACATGGATTAGTACAAGTTACTTCTTTATATTTAAAAAAACATACACCCGAAATGTTTCACACAAACTTTTTTCAAACCTTTACAAAACTCTTTGCAATTTTTTAATACTGTATTATGTGTTTGCACGATTTGAAAATAAATTTTATAATACCAGAACAACTCGTATTCAGTTAAAATTAAAGTATCGAATCAATTGATTTTTACCAAAACAATAGTTTTTATTTTGTCATTCAGCAAATAATCATAAAATTTCACTTCATTGTTTTTTGCCTAAAAGCACATATAAAAACAACAATAAAAATACGTTACTCCTAAAAAAGCTTACGCGAAAAAAAAGGTCGATAAAAATAAAATAAAAAAAATCGATATGTACAAATAAACCATAAAAATTGTGGTAAAGGTAAAAAATAAAACAAAGAAGTATGACTAAACTGAAAAATAATCAGAATGAAACCTCTGGAAAATATTTCGAAGTTATTGAGGAAATTTACGAATAATAACCTTAACTGAAATTGAAATTTTGCCATATCAAAAGCATCAAACATTTAACCTCAAACTCTAAGAAAAAAATCGTAAAATTTTTCTTTGTTTAATTTTGTGTGAATCGTTTATGTATGGAAAAGAAAATGTTCAAAGAAAAATTAGAAGAAACATTTTATTTCCTTACCATAGGCAACATTATGAGGGAAGAGTTGCTAGTTTTATGTTAAGCAAATAATAATGTTAGTTAGCATACTGTTTTGACATAGCAAAAAAAATCTCCTCAGCTATAATTGCTTTTGTATGTAATCCGATACATTTGTGCAAGATCTGTTCGTTAAGGTCTATGAAATAGCAACTCAATTTTTTTCTATCTTTCTTCTCTTTCACAGCTATTTATTATTCCTAAATTGCAAACACTCGTAGTTTTGTTTGAGTGAAAACGAATCAACTCTTTATTAGGAACATTAACATAAGAGTTTTCAATTAATGAAGATATAAACTTATTCTCTTCCTCTTATACGCGTACGTATGAATACGTTGGAAATTATTTTATGATATGGAAAAAGGAAAAATCAAATGAGATATCCTTGAATGTTTTTTTTCGATTTGAATTTAATCATATTTATAGTCTGTTCATGTAGATAAGATGTAATTTGGAAATAAATTTATTGAATACGAAAAAAAAAATGAGATACTCTAAAGTATTTATTTTTTTATTAATGTAATTCTTTGAAGTTTATGTAATATGTTAATTCACCTATGAAGCTTATTGAAACAGAAGAATATTTGATTACAAGCTAAATACAGGGGAAACAAGTTTATGATCCTATTTGAATTTTATGTTAAAAATGCTGTGGTATAAGATTGCCTTAAGATCGGTAAATTAACATAGAGATAAGAAATCCAAAATCAATCCAATCCAATTTTGGTATTTGTGTAAATAACAGTTTGAATAACAATAGATAGCAGGGATAATAAATGATATGATTAAATCAAAAAGTAAAAATTTACACTACGCCTGACTCCTGGATCAAGCGTAATTTATCAACTAAACTTTTAATATTTGTTTTTGTTCTTAAATAAAAATTGCAAACTTGTAATTCCATTCCATTGTAATTCCATTCCATTGTAATAAATACTATTACGATATATGGTCGATTATTTATAGGCTTGTAAATTCATGTACGCACAAATAATTTGTAAATCACATTTTCATTCACCTACATATTAAAGTGTTACTTAATTACTGTGATTTGCGGCCTTAAAGTGTCACTTTTTAACCATATATTTTGTTGTCATAGTTACGTCCAAAAAAGTAAAAAACATTTGTATTTGTTTAAATTCTATAAAAAACAGAAATTTTTATCAAAGCAACCTTTAATTTAAAATTTCATAATCCAATTAATAAATTTGTTATTTTTGTTGTCAAAGTTATACCATATGTTTGAAAATAATAAGAAACATTTGGTCAAAAGTTACTTGTTCAACATATTTTTATTTCAAAATTTATAAAGTTTTTAATTTTGATTTAGATTGATTAATTTTTTTTAAATATTTTGCTTGAGGCTAATAAAAAATAGTATATGTACAAACGTAATCCATTTTGGACTTAATGTGGGTGTAAATCTCTGCTGGTGCCTCGATTCGTAAACTCCATATTCGTCCAAAAACCTTATACATTCTAGTTATCATAGCGAAAAATTATACAATATACCCGTAAAATAAATACATGTTGTTTTAAAATAATCATGATATTAGAACATATTTTTTTTTTAATAAAAAGTGTTGTGTAGTAGGAATTACAAAATGTGTCACAACAACACATAGATACCTTTTAAGACCTAGCACCCACAGCAACATGCGTCTTGAGGTGTTGGTGGACGCTTTTTTAAATCTTTGTGGATTGAAGGCATTCGAGACTATTGTACGCACAAAGAAATCCCTTTGCATTTTGTTACTATGACAGTGAGTAATCTCGACAGTTTGACTGGTTGCACAAACCGATTGACGAGTAAAACGGGGAAAAACATATGTCTGAGGCATTTTAGATCTGATTTCATTCGAGCACTGGTGGTGACGAAATTCATAAAAAACAACGAGATCAGCAACAATGCGACGATGTTGTAGAAAATCAAGATTTAATCTTAAATTTCGATCACGAACAATTCGTATAGCACGCTTTTGAACAGAGTCCAAAAGAGCTAGGATGGTGACAGATGCAGCGCCCCAAACTTGACAAAAATATTCCATGCAAGGACGAATATAGGACTTGTAAATGTGGAGCAATTGATACGGAGTAAATATTTTTTACGCACAAACGAATCGTAAAACACATTTTACATCCTAGTTATCATGGCTGAAAGTTAAACTTTTCCCCCGTAAAATAAAATCCCGTTGCTATATAAAACATTAGTGTATTTTTCTACTTTGCTGCCCGTAAAATAATCGCCCGTAAGATAATCATAAAATTAGAACAGACAAATAAATTATTGTATGAAGTTTATAGTGAAAATCATGGCGTGTTTAGTATGATTTTCAAAATGTCTAGAGCTTAAAAAATTTAAAAATTGATTTATTCTACAATTAAGTTGTGCAGTTGTACATAAAACGTTGTACATATAATCAGGCTGAAAGGAAGATTACCCCCTTGGTTCAATAAAAACCCTCGCTTCGCGTTGGCGAAGACTGCGGGTTGAAAACCGTACGCAACGAGCTTGTTGATCAAGATGGCATGGTTGGCATGGTTGGCAGCAGGATGGAAAAATACTAGATTTATATAATTTATAGAATATTTACAAACATTCATATAAATGAATTATTGTTTATAGTAAAAACCTGGCATGCTTAGTCTTTTTTCCGAATTTTCAAAATCTTTAGGGAGAATAGAAAATGAAAAAACGCATTTCTTTAAAATTTTAACATTTGTTAAAACTGACTATTATAAGAAATAAACGTGAATCTTAAGAAAATGATTTAAAAGAAGAAAAATAAATTAATAAAAATAATATAAATTAAAATACATAAGCTTACTTTATTGAATGTTGAATGTTGATCCTTTCTAAATTGACATTTCACTTGTTGCAAACTATAATCTACCGTTGCCGATTGATTTCAATATTGAACCATCTCACCACATAATTTAAAATCATCATCAGTTTCATTTTCATCCATAAAAATATTTGTTGCGACTTCTACATAATTGTCAAGGACTTTAGCACTTGTAACCATTTTCAACATTGCAAATTTACCACTCGTTTTCTAAATTTCTTTAGCGTAATCATTTATTTTATCGCATATAATTCCCACTATTTCTTTTAAATAAGTTACGGATCTTCGAACACTGTTGAACACTTTTACTAACTGGCTTTCCAGATTGATTTACTTTTAATTCGCTAACTTCAACAATCTTTTTTTTAATCAACTTCACTAATAGCTTCCTCTTTCTCAATCACTGTTGCTTTACAAAATGAGCCACTTATGACATATAAACTAATCAACAGAATCAATAAATATTTCCATTCTATTCTTTTTGTTAACAAATTTATTTTCAAATTTTTTGTTATCCAATAAAATAATTAAAATATAAATTACTAACAGAATATCACAAACAATTTTTTTTTTCATTTTTAATTAAATTAAAAGACACATCACAAAAACAAAAAATGGTCAATTATATATAGTAAGATTTTTCAGTATTTTGTTTCTTTTTCTATTATCCTTCTCATTGCACATAAAGTAATAAGTTTTCCTTCCAAATATCATCCAAACAATAATCTTTTCAAACGAGAATATATTCCCCACCAACCATTATTTACAAATGCACAAAACTGTATGCGTTCTACATATAACATTATGACTAAGCTTTACAAAACAAAAATTCCACAGACACAAACAAGTATTATTAATTGGTATTGAATGCAATTAACTAAAAAATGGTAAAATATTATTGATATATACACATATATATATATATATATATATAT